>JASVEC010000009.1:0-1200000 GCA_030770535.1 Batkoa obscura
TTCATGGATAATTTATTTACTGAATGGCTATTAAGACATCCTAATTTTGAATTTGACAGTGATGAGTTTAGTTCAACTCTAACTTTAGATTCAAAGTTAGTTGGATTAGATGGGATTATTAGAAATATGCTAGATAGTAGCAATTACCCTTTGTGTTATAAATTCAAGAGTAGATACCCCAACTTTAGTAGAAATAGTAACAATAATTTATCGCGTTCGGTCGATAGCTTTGATATATTTAAGCGATTTATTGGAAACCAAACTTTAGATGAAGTAACTAAGAAATTTAATACTACTGATCATGGAGCTAAGTTGAGTAGAACAGTAACGATCAACAAATTCCCTAAGCTAAGTAAAATAAGTGATGAATGGATAGAAAATAATGGGTTTGATAAAGAAAAGGTAAGAAAGTTTGAAGAGAAACGAATTTTATTCCGCAATATTTTAAATCAAAATGAATTGTTTAAACCGGTTTTATAATACAATAAAATATTGTTATGGAATACTTTATTATGTTCTATATTATTTAACTAAATGTTACTATTGCTTTTGAATTTTCTTTGACTGTTACAATACATTCTTTACTATCAATTAAGTTACACGGCGTATTAATACACTCTCCATATAAACAATCTATTGATAGGTTATATCCAATAGTGTTGAAATGTTTTAAATTAAAGTTAGGATTCAAGGCCATTCGAAAATAAATATTATTTTGATAGCCCAAGTTAGTGCCAAATAAATAAGGTGCCCAATTGCCAATATAGTCATTGGCGTTCCCCCAGTTACAATGTTGGTCATTGGTATTGAGTGGATTGACATAGAAGTGAGCCGATGTATTCATCCAATAGTCCTTTGGTAGCGTTGTTAAGGGTTGCATTTTATTTGGAAACAATGGAGTTGAAATCAACATGATTTCGGAGCCTGGATATACCGTTTGGCATACCGAAATTGGACGTTCTTTTTTATTAATTAAAAACACACCATCAATCCCTTTTTTGCACAATGGTTCATCTGGGAAAGGATAAACTAATTTGCCTTGATTACAAAACACACCACCATGTGTAGATCCACAATGATTTAAATCTAAACATTTTATACTTGGGTCCCATTGATTTGTATAATATCCAGGCTTACATGAGTATGGGCACCAGTTGCCACTCTTGCATTTTTGGTCTATTGTTGCCCAGCCGCCTTTAGGTGTTAATACGGATTGTATGTTGGGATCATTAGTGGGTAACTCACAATAAACATCGTCGTAATTTGGTTCATTGCTCGGGTTTATCAGATTGTTTATTTCACCTTGTAAACTTAAATATATTTTGGATTGTATTTCAATTATCAAAAGTAGTAATAGAAGTTTATAGTCGATACTCATTTTTATAATGTAATGTAGTATAAGTTATGTTATATTAAACTTATAATTATACTTTATTAAATATGCCTTTATTAAATAAAAATATGAAAAAATAATGTTTATTTCTTTTTATTAAATTTTAACCACTTTATAAAACGTTAGTTATTATAATATCATTTATAAACATTAGTTTAATTTTAAATCATATTATTCTAACTGTTTGATTTTTTTTTTTTAAATAGCTCGATTTGATTGGATTACTTTTTTAAAACAAATAAAGTGGCTAAATTTGATGAAGTTGTTTTATTTTTAAAATATTTTAAAAATAACAAATAAATGAGTTTTCTAACCCAAATAGAAGCGTGTGCCAACTTTAAAAAAGAGGAAATAGAATTCAACCTAGTATATCAAAATAACAACGTGGGAATTGTATCCAAAGAAGTAGCTGCCGAGTTAAAAAATTATAACTCAGAATTATCTCAGCAGAATGAGAAGCAATTATTTAATTTTCAGCAAGATAAAATCACAATAACAAGGGACTATTATGACTTTGATACTCTCACTAGAGCTTTTGAGAAACTATTTTTGCAATGGAGAAAAGAAGAAAAGTTTATGGTATTAAATGGTAGTTTTTTTAAAATAGTAAAATATCTGATTTTTTTTTTAGGTTGGAGAAACGAGTTATATCCAATCTACTATAAAAAAGTAGAACATAATGATAGTGTTGCTTGTGTCATTGAAAGAGTGGGCTCATTTTTATTAGGTATTAATACCTTTGGGGTACATATCAATGGGTATACATTTAATGAAAACAAAATGTATATTTGGATTGCAAAGCGTTCAAAAACTAAACCTACTTGGCCAAATATGTTAGATAATATGGTATTTTGCTAAACTTTAGTTTTTTTTGTTTATTCTAAAATTTAAGTGTGCCGGTGGAATCAGTTATGGGGATTCAGTGTATTCAACTCTACTTAAAGAGTGTTTGGAAGAAGGGAACATACCTAATGAAATAACTAAAAACGTAATTAATAATGATAATAATAAGGTAAATTTATTGATTTAAGATAGAGTAAATCTGCAGGAGTAGTTAGCTATATTACTAAAAACGAATTTGGTATCTCATCAGAAACTCAATATATTTATGACCTTGAGTTACCTTGGGGATATAAACCAACACCAAATGATGGAGAGGTGGGACAATTTTATTGTTGGGAGGTTGATAAGGTAATAAAATAAGTAGTAATATATTAATAGTATATAATAATGCTGTTAGGTATTAGAAGCGTTAAAAAATAATGAGTTTAAACCTAATTGTGGATTAAGTAAGAATGACATAAAACTTTATTAAATGTACGTTAATGTCTATTTAGTCATGATTGATTTCTTCATTCGCCATGGTATTTTGACAGCAGATAGTGAGCCTAATCTGTCCATTATTCAGGCGTTATGTCACCAACATCTATAGTGATCGTTGTTGTAATAAATCAAAAATTGAAGTTTACATTTATTGTTATTATTATTTAAGTCAACTTAAATAGTCAAAATTAATTTCTTGTAATAAAAATAAATCTGTGATTATTTTTTTATTACAAAGTTTGAATTTGTTTTAATCCTTACTTTGCCCTATTTTAAAGGAAAGTATATAAATTAAAAAAATCAATTTTATTTGACTGCTTGTTATTTAACACATTGTTATCTTTAATATTACTATGTTCTGTTTATTTAAGTGCCCATGCTTGGATTTTAATATTATTTACAACTTAATAATTGTAGTTTAGCATGAATATTAGGTTAACATAGTTGTAGTGTTAATAGAAAATAATAAAAATGGTTAAAATTCATAAACTAATTAAATTAAGTAATATCTAATTTCAATTAAAATTTATTAGCATAACTTGAATAGTTCAATGTTCTTATTTATTTTAATCAAAGGTAACTATCAATTAGAATTTAATTGATAGAGGCGGCGAATAATACAAAGGGTCTTATTAATAAACAATAATTTAATACTTATTTAATGACTTAAAGTATTTTGAATGGCACTACTTTTACTAAAAAATTATATTTGTAGAATTTACAAAAAGTAGTTGTTTATCGTTGACCAAATAAGGTATAGATTGACATTTCAAATTTAAGATTAAAGCAATTTTAATGGTTTGGGTGTTAAAAAATGAAAACAAATTAATATTTAATATTTTATGGCTATTAAACAATAATAAACTGTACTAATAATCTCGACAACAACAATAATAAAATTACTAAATGTAGTCATTTATCATTCTAAATAGTTTAATCTAATTTTTATTTGTTATCAACTGATTTCATAACAAATATATAGTTTATCATTCCAATCTATCCCAAACTATAAATACTTCAATTTTATCCCTTTCTTTGATTTTTAATTTTAATACTAAACAATGACTTTAATCACCCGTATTCTTGGTTTCTGTGCCTTTATAGCTCTCCCACAAGTATTAGGTTATGCTTCTGGCTCTCATGTACGTAGATTTGCAAATCCATATTATACCAATCTTAAAAAGCCTTTCTGGGCACCTCCAAGACGACTTATAGGACCAATCTGGACGATTTTATATCTATTACAGGGTATTGCCTCTTATCTTGTTTGGCGCCAAAAAATTATCAATAATGTGCCAGTAAAATTTCAAATCTGTTTATATTTAACCCAACTCTTCTTCAATATCAATTTCCCTCCTCTCTTTTTTAGAGTCCAATCAAGGCTCTTAGCACTGTTTGATATCTTCATTACCTTGATATTAGCTTGCTTTACTACCATTAGCTTCTTGCCTATTTCTCCAAATGCTGCGCTGCTAATGACTCCTTATTTGGGTTGGTTGTTTATCTCTGGTTACCTTTGTAAAAGAGTTTGGCGTTTAAATCAAAATGTTAAAGAGGAGCAAAATTAGCTTTTAGAATAAATTCATTTATAAAGTATTAGTTGCCTTTATTGTTTAGAGTCATTTTGGTTTAATTGTATGGGGATGTATTTTTGTATTTAAGAATTTTACTAACAAATTTTCCACTTAAATAGTGCCTAAAAAATGGAAAAAATAATGAAGCCAAAAAAAACATCCCCGTATTATGTATTTGATTTAAGACAATTTTAAATTAATGGTCTTAAGTTTGTTATGATTTTTAGAAAATAATGTATAACCGGTATTTACCAACTTGATAATATAGTTAAGGAACCATGGAGTTATTGTACAACTGTCTCAACTCTTTTGCGACTGCCTTAGTAATAGCTTATATAGCTCTATTATTTATGCATCCAATTTTCATAAAGGCAATCAAATTACTTAGGAAACTTAATATAATTCCTTGTTATAAATAGGCAGTTAGTTAATTCACAAAAGAACTGCAGTAATTGTATTTACAATAATACTGAAATTCAAAAAATTTAAAGATTTTAAAAATTGCCAACTGATCATATTCCCTCTTTTGCTTTTTAGCTATAATTTAATAAGGTAGGTCTTAATTTAAAAGTTTTCAAATAGTTTATTATAAAGTATACATATTATTATAAATTTACATATTTAAAACTATTTTTAACCCTCTTTGTACATTTCTGTATGAAATTTTTCTTATTTTATGAGGCTAACAATCTGCCCTTATATAAAACTGTTTATTAGTAGTAAAGCACATAAGAATACATTTATTGTTCTCAGTATTTTTTGTCCTTTTACCTAACGTAGAATTAAGAAAAGCTACTGGCAAAACATTGAAACAAAAAAGGATATCTATATGCTGTTACTGCTTCAATTATTTTTTATTTGATCAAATTAGTATGAGTAGGATGTAAACAAGCTTTTACTATATACTTTTATTCATCCTATCATTTTAATATGTCTTTAATCTTTAAATTATGATATACTGTACAACTATTTTTAAAGGCTTATTTTTTTTCTATAGTAAAACGTCTGACTGATAATTGATGCTATTAACCTTTTGAGTGCCATGGACGATTATTTTCATCAAGCTTAACAACGTAATTACAAAAAAATATTATTCGATTATTTGTAAAATGATTTCGCTCTTTAAACAATATTTTCGAAATTTGATCCCCAAAGGGTCAAAAGCTAATTGGTAAAATAAGTCACTAACAATGTTTACCACCCACATTACAATTTTCAAAATTTATGATGTAGAAATGTTTGAGATTAGATAAAAAAGGATTTGAGTTATCTTACTTTTTGAATGAAAATAATACCATATAATTTTAATAAAGAAAGAGAGCGTAAGAAAGGATATAGTTCAAAAGCAAAAAGTAAACAGCTGAATGAAAGGATACTAAGATTGGAGTCACAAGTACAAACAATATTTCAGTTTATAAAAGATTATGAGTTAACTTTAATCAATTCAAGCTCAAATGGAACACCAATATATTATTATAAGAAACTTCAGTATATAAAAAACTATTTGGTTTGGGCTTGTAAGCAGTTGAACTCCAATAATGATTTTGATGGTTACAGTTGCACTAATCTTTTTTCAGCTTCTCAGTTTGATACGTATGTGAAGCAAGTTGACTCAGTACTAAAGGACTATATTAAACTCAATTCGGACAAATTATTCAACTTAAGGAACAGAACAGGAAGAAGTGCTGAAGGAGTAGGAAATAAGGTAACAAGCGTAGATTATGGTAAATTTTTAGAGGATGGAATCCATGCACATCGATGCTTATTATTTGGATCAGGTAATCAGTTTACAGAAAAAGAGTTAAGAGCTATACTAAAAAGCAAACAACCCAATTTTTTGTCGTATACTATTTTAAGCACTTTTAGCTCATATGGAAATATATATCATGATCCAACTTTAATAGACATTTTTAATAAAACTCATTATGAGTCAACAAAGCTAATCTATCAAGCTTTAGATGATGTAAGTATTAATACTCTTAAGGCACTATTGTTACTAAGTAAAGTTGCATGCTTTGATTTTAATTGGGACTTGTTGAATCATATTTATCCAATAATATTAAGGATGGCTTATTCATTAGAGATCGATAAAGTGAATTTAAACACAGACTTAGAAAATAAAACGTTTGAAGAAGCAACATTAGTAATACAAAAGTATAAAATATGGGAATCTATAGTGATCTTTGCTACAATAAATCATTCTTTGTTTAAGCAGTTTCCATTAGGGAAACAGTTTGAACTCGAGTTACCCAACTTTAAGGTATTGAAACAAGTTTATCAAAAGTATCCGAATCCGTTCAATGCACTTACTAATCAAAAAGAACTTTCGTTCTCTTTTTGGACAAATTTAAATGAGGTATTTTTAATTCTGTCAAAACATATTCTGACTATCAAAGATGAATCATCTAAATCCAATCTTGTTTATCTTGAGAATATAAGACTAAAAAACTATGATCTTGAGCGGATACAGAATATTATAAATTACTATTTCGAACCTGATGCTAACTTTATTATTGAGGAATATCTAAGATATACCAAAAAGCAGCCATTATATATCCATAATTATTTATGTCGGATCCCAAATAATCATTGTGAACAGCATGGCTATCATTTATTAATTCGAAGAAATATACTGTTTTGTATAACACAGATACTTTTAGTAAACCCATAATAATGGATAGTAATCCCATACAAATGGAAGTCCCTCTAAAAGACATGTTGATTATTCTAGAGGCAGGAATTAAAATGTTTTGTTTTTATAAGATAATAACCTATGTCTATTTTAAAAATATAATCGAGCTTTTAAGTGAAACTGAAGGTAATGAAGACCTGATTAATGAGATTGAAACTTACCTAAATGAAACCCCAGAACCCAATATAAACCATTACCTCGATGTTTCGATTTATGTGACCATCAAGTCGCTTCATTTTGAAAACCTACTTTATTCCATGTATGTGTTCCTATTAGCTATAACCTCGGAGGATTTTCAGCTTCGAAGCAATTATTCTAATGAAATGATGGATTATTTGAAACATAACGTATTAATTATTTTGCAAATACTTCAACTTGCTTACAAATCAAAACATATCTATAAAAAATTGGATATCGATTATACTTTTCAAAGGTTAAAGATTATATTGACTAATTTTACGATTTCAAAGAAGTTTTTGGAAGATATCAAGAGCATTGTGAATATCGATCAGTTTTATTAAAGCTATTTATGTTTTTATTTTTATCTTTTATTCACAAATTTATTTATTGTATTATAACAGAAGTTTAAATGATTTAGTGAGAATAGAATAAGGCTAGTTAATTCCATTTGAAAAAGCGATATTTTTTGGTTCAAAAACGGGTCTTATGATATAAAACTCAGATTTTTTATTTTTTAATTCTAAAAAACATATCATTTTAATTCAATACCATGATAATTAAAGGTTACACTTTTGATACAAGTGGGGCTAAAAGGAAATATACATTACATAATATAAGAACGAAACAAGAGAAAGTAAATGAAAGGATAGACCTTTTAGAGGCACAAACTAAACAGTTGTTTCAAGCGATAAATGAAATTGAATGTGAGTTAAAAAGTTCAACTTTAAGGTCAAAGTCAATTCTATACTATAACATTAAGAGATTAAATTATATCAAACGATATTTAGTCTGGGCTAGTAACCAAATCAAGCTAAGTACAGGTGCCTCAAAAGAATATTTAGAAACTAGATGTTGGGATTATTTCGCTATAAATATAAGAAAAGTAGAAAGTGTTATAGAGGATTATATGAAGTTCCATTCGGATCAATTATATAGTTTGAGAAACCGCGGTGGTAGAAGCATAGAGCATGTGGGTAGTGAACCGAGCAAGTTTGATTATGGAAGTTTCTTAGAGATAGGGATAGATGCACATAATTGCATATTGGTAGGATCAGGCTCCGAGTTTACCAGCCAAGAGTTAACTAAAATAATTAAAGACAAGAAAGGCGATTTTATCTATTATACTGTGCTAAGTACATTTGGATTTTTTCATGATATGATATGTGATGAAATGTTAAAAGACATATTTAATAAAACTTACAAGGAATCTGTTAATTTGATTTACCAGAGTATTAATACAGTAACCTTTGACAATTTAAAAGCGTTAATACTATTTATTAAAATGAGCTGCTATGAATCAAATTTTGAATTGATAAAAAATATCTTTCCAATAGTATTGAGAATGGCTTATTGTTTTGGGATTGATAAAATTGATTTGAAAGCGGATTTGCAAAATAAATCAAAACAAGAAGTTTGTTTGATACTAAAGAAGTATAAATTATGGGCCTATATTTCGTTTTTTATGAATTCAAACAATTTACTCTTTCTCAATCGTAATGCTCTTCCAAAGCATATAGATAGTCAGCCTCTTGATATGCAGCTATTACATCGACTTGAAATAAAGTATTCCACTTACATTGACAAGTGTGCAGATAATAGGAGGACCCCTTCATTTATCTGGCTTAATTCAATTGAAATCTTTGCTATTATTGCTAACCATTTTAAACCATTTAATAACTCAGTCTCCGATTCTGAACAAATTTGTTATAATAAATTCAAATTAACAAACAATGATTATAAACGAGTTCAACAAGCAATCGAATGTTATATTCAACCCAATTCTAACTTTATTGAGGAAGAATATTTAAGAGGTGTTAGGAAAGAAGCACTTTGCATGCATAATTATCTTTGTCATTTTTCAAATAACCTTTGCATTCATCATAAATTTTATTTTTTAATACGTTACTCTGTTTTGCTCTATTGCAATCAAATTTATTTAATATGTCCTTATGTTGTTAATAACAAAGTTCAAAGACAAGTATCACCAAGAGATATGTTAATAGTATTAGAAGCAGCCCTTAAAATAACATCGATTTATAAAATATTAACCTACGTTTATTTTGAGAACATCATGGAACAGTTAACTGATACGCCAAATAATATTGAACTTATAACCCAACTTAAAAGTTATCTGAATAATAACTTGAAACCTAGCACAACTGATACAATTAATAAAATGATTTATTCAATTTTAAGAGCAATCCAGTTTGAAGAGCTACTCAATGCCTTTTATGTATTCCTTCTAGCAATAACATGCGAGAAATTTCAACTTCAAAGTAATTGTCCTAATGAAGTAATGGACTTTTTGAAACAAAATTGTATATCTATTTTAGAACTATTTCAACTTGCTTATAACTTGGAAAGATTTACTAATAAATCTGACATCGATTTTGTAATTCAAAGAGTTCAAATACTATTATTTGAGTTCCCTATTTGTTCTGAACTTAAAGATACTTTACTTGCTTGTTTGGATGTTAAGGAGTAAAAATAGTTTATACTTATATAAATCATCCATACTCATTTTATAGTTTAGTTATTGTATTTTCGTTTTTTAATTTGTGTAAAGTAAAATAAATGTTTATTATGATAATCATTGTATTGTTCTTATGTTAAGCGTTTATTTTTTAGAGATTGTTTATAATAATTCTAGAATTTTTTTACTATTTATACAGACATCTATTTTATTATAAAAAATATTTGTAAACAATGTTTACCCTTTTTACTGATGTTATAACCTTGTTTTTATCTAAATCGACATATTCAATAGAGCATAAAAATACCAATATAATATACTATAACAATGGCAAGTTCTTTAAAATCCGAGTTGTTTTTTTAGCAATATCTTTTTACTCTTATATTACTGAACACTAAGTCTTATATTTATAATATAATTGCGTTTAAAAATTTTGAAAAGGTTATTTTATTATTCGTTTAGTTATAATCAACATTTGGGGATATATTTTTGAATTTAAGAATTTTACTAACAATTTTTCCACTCAAATAGCACTTAAAAGATGGAAAAAGTAATAAAGTCAATAAAAACACCCCCATTTAAAATGTTAAAAACTATTATTCCTAAATATTTATTTCGGAAACAAATTATAAAAAATAAAACAAAAAAAATTATTAAATTAAAATACTCTATTTTCAAATATTCTAAATCAAATAAAATAGTATTACGCTCTATTTTAGATAAATTAATATGATTAAAAGAGGAAGCCTTGAAGCATATAAAAGTACAGTATTAACAAAGTAATTTTACATAATAAACAAACAACTCAAAAATCGGTAACTATAATAAAAACTAGGAAATAAAGAGCAAAAAATAGTTATTAGTAATTAGATACGGAAAAACATTTGGGGATGCATTTTTGTGTTTAAGGATTTTACTTAATTTTTCTACTCAAATAGCATTTAAATGATGGAAAAAGTAATGAAGCCAAAAAAATCATCCACATTCTTCTAATCAAATTAAAAATAAAAACGCTCACAAAAAATAGAAAGCAATCAAATAACAATAAGTAATAAAGTTTTTGATGCATATGGGGATGTTTTTTTTGGTTTCATTATTTTTCCATTTTTTAAGCGCTATTTAAGTGGAAAGATGTTGGTAAAATTCTTGAACAAAAAAATACATCCTCATATTGTTTAAAAGATGTTCTTATTTTTAAAAAGCCCAAAGTTCAAAAATATGGGGATGTATTTTTGTGTTTAAGAATTTTACTAACAAATTTTCCGCTTGAATAGCGCTTAAAAGGTGGAAAAAGTAATGAAATCAAAAAAATCATCCCCATATGCTATTAGCTAAATGTCTATTTAAATTATGAAGACTTCAATACTCAAAGAAAATTGCTCATGGAATAACAGGTTTTTTATTTTATTACTTTATAAAAATAAAAGTTGAGCAAAAAGTATATTATAATGTTATAACAAATTCAAGCTTTTATTTATCTTGGATAAGGAAATAAATCGTTAAATATAACATATCAAATAAATAAATAATAAAACAATACTATCTTATCGAAATCATTATCAATATCGTACGAAGGGATAAAAGAATGGTAATATTATAATGAAAAGTTCTTAATAAATAAAGACGTCATTATCTCAACAAATTACTAATAATTGTTTATTTTAATCATTATATTATATCAATTATAGCTAAAATTTCTAATACTATTAAAATAGAAATTAACTTTCATTTTGTATAAATCTTATTAAAATGTTTAATTAAAACTATTACTTTTTTATTCAACATCATGCAAATGATCAGATTTTTCTTGATAATCACCTGTTTTTTTCTTTATCATACTTTTTTATATTTAACTATAAATACTTTGTACATGTTATTTAATAGTATATTCTACGAACTTAAATATTCTCTAAATAATATACATAACTTCAATAGCCCTCGTATTACATATTAAACTTAACAATGTTAAAATCCGATTTAAAAATTAGGCAATTAGAATCTAATAATTTTAATAAATCCATGGGAACACCTTGTTATAAATATATGTAATATAATACATTAATTTCCACTATCATCAACAAGTCATGTATGGTTCTATTTATATTTTCTAGTTATCTCTTTTCATTACTTTTAAATAAAGGTAACTTATTACTAATTCAAGGACATAAAAATTCAAAATCTGGATTTAAAATGTCGCAATACCTGTCAAAGATCATTTCATAAGAAAACGAAAATTTATAAAAGATCCAATGAATATCGAAAAATATTTAAGATATTGGTTTCATTAGCTAATATTCAATTGGTGGTGGGATAATTTTTCTAAAGATATTAACTAATATTTATCATGTATTTTTAATACAAAACATTAGTCTAAAAAAAAGTATATAAAATGGCCCATGGTCCCTGAAAATAAGTCAACTATAAGTTTTATTTTTCTGTAAAATAGTATCCTTATATTCTTTCGTTTATTTAATTTTAATTTTTAAGTCTACTATCAACTACTAATTAATTAGAAACATGAGTACTGAAAAAGAAATTCAGCATAATGAGGGGTTGATTACACTGATGAAAAATATGAAATATCGGGATTAAAAGATATCGATCCAAATGATGATAATTACGGTTTTGAAGATATAGCCCATTTCACTTGGCGCTCAGTAATTGTCGGTTCATTAATTGGTATTATTGTTGTTGCAAGTAATATGTACCTTGGTCTTAAGGCAGGTAATACATTCTCAGCTGCTATGCTTGGTGCCGTTTTAGGTTTTGTAGTTATGAAGCCACTTTCTTTAGCCTTACCAGAGAAATTTGGTGGAGGTTATTTCGGTATACGTGAAAATTGCTCTTTACAATCAGCTGCAACAGCAGTTGGTTCCTTATCTGCTGGTTTCCAATCTGGTATCCCAGCTATTTATTTACTTGACAGAGGCTTATTACCACCTATTGATGATGCCTGGGGTATTTTATTACTTTGGACTACTGCAGCTGCTTTCCACGGTTTATTCTTTGGCATTCCATTAAGAAATTATTTTATTATTCAAAGAAAGTTAATTTTCCCAACTCCAACTGCCGCTGCTGAATCTATTAAGACATTACATTCAAGCGCCAACGCTGAAAAATCAGCTTTCCAACAAGGTAGATGGATTTTTGGAGGATTTGCTGCCATGTTTTTATGGAAAATCCTTTCCTACTTTGTTCCATTTATTTGGGATTTCCATATTCTTTATTGGATTGGGACAGCTGCTAATTACCCTGCACTCATTACGGCAGATACTCAATGGAAGTGGAGATTCCAAACTACCGGTGCCTTTGTTGGATCAGGTATGTTAGTAGGACTTAATACCGTATTTCATTTTTAGCTGGTTCCATATTCAGTTTTGGTATTGTTGGTCCGCTTATGCAATCTTATACTGACATTTTAACCAAATCTAAAGCTTACGGTTTCTCTAAAGATGGTAAGCCAACAGCACAATATTGGTTTATCTGGCCTGGAGTCACTATCCTCATCGTTGCAACCTTCACTGAACTTTTACTTAACTACAAAACTATTTTTAATGCATTTTCTGGCATGACTAATTCTTTGCGTAATCAACTTGCTAGATTTCTACCCTTTGTTAGTAAAACTGAAAACATCGATTACAACGAAATCGATCCTGTCCCATCCCATCTCCGTATTCCTACTTGGGTATGGGCTATTGGGCTTACCTGTACATCTGTCTTTTCTATCCTCGTTCTTCATTTCTCTTTTGAAGTTACTGTAGGTGGATGCTTCTTATCTTTGTTTTTGGGATTCCTTCTTGCCTTTATTGGCTGTCAATCTGCAGGAGATATCGATATTAACCCTATGGGTTCTATTGGAAAGATTACTCAAATTACGTTTTCGGGCCTTTCTTTTCCAACAGAAAATATTGCACTTAAAGTCAACTTGATTTCTGGTGTTGCATCAATGAGTACCGCTGCTCAAGCAGTTGATATGGTATCTGATCTTAAAACTGGTCATATTTTACGCGCTTCACCTAAATCTCAATTTTACGCACAAACTGTTGGTTCCATTGTAGGAATTTTTGCTGCTGTTGTTATGTTTTGGGTATTTGGTAAAGCCTATCCATGTGCACTTGATAAAAATTTGATAGATAAATGTCAATTTCAAGTACCAGCTGGTGTTGCCTGGGCCTCAGTTGCTGAGGCATTAATTGGTGGTGTAAATTCTATTCCAGTCTCTTCCGGTTATGCCTGTTTAGCCTTTGGGATTTTTACATTTATTATTATTGTGCTAAAGCGTACCTATTTAAAAGAAATATCAGCTTATATTCCTAATATTTTAAAGAAATATGCATTTGGACCTTTTGTTACTCCTAACCTTAACCCTAACCCTAACCCTAACCCTAACCCTAACCCTAACCCTAACCCTAACCCTAACCCTAACCCTAACCCTAACCCTAACCCTAACCCTAACCCTAACCCTAACCCTAACCCTAACCCTAACCCTAACCCTAACCCTAACCCTAACCCTAACCCTAACCCTAACCCTAACCCTAACCCTAACCCTAACCCTAACCCTAACCCTAACCCTAACCCTAACCCTAACCCTAACCCTAACCCTAACCCTAACCCTAACCCTAACCCTAACCCTAACCCTAACCCTAACCCTAACCCTAACCCTAACCCTAACCCTAACCCTAACCCTAACCCTAACCCTAACCCTAACCCTAACCCTAACCCTAACCCTAACCCTAACCCTAACCCTAACCCTAACCCTAACCCTAACCCTAACCCTAACCCTAACCCTAACCCTAACCCTAACCCTAACCCTAACCCTAACCCTAACCCTAACCCTAACCCTAACCCTAACCCTAACCCTAACCCTAACCCTAACCCTAACCCTAACCCTAACCCTAACCCTAACCCTAACCCTAACCCTAACCCTAACCCTAACCCTAACCCTAACCCTAACCCTAACCCTATCCCTAACCCTAACCCTATCCCTATCCCTATCCCTATCCCTATCCCTATCCCTAACCCTAACCCTAAAAATATCCCTAAAAATATCCCTAAAAATATCCCTTGTGAAATATTGCTTTATTTAGCTCTCGGATTGATTATAACACAACAATCACTTAAGTTGCTGTGTTCTCAAGTTCAAACACAATCAAGTTAGAGTCCCTTATTTTGATTTGCTGCGAGAATTTCTAACTTCATATTGCAAACAATATTATTCTCTCGTTTTGATATCCATATTTATTGGTGTATAAAAGAGATTCTTCAATATGATAACTCGAAGCTTTTTGATTGGATTACTCCCTGATATCGTACTATTAATAAAGCCACTAAGTCTTTCTGACAACATTTTACGTGGATTTTGCAGTAGTATTGTCTATTCTATTTGTTTTACATAATTCGTAGCTTATTACGTACTATTCCTATTAATCTAAGTCTATCTTATTTACATAAACTAAGACCGTTCGACTCAAGGCTAGTTAATCAAGCAAAAACTGCCTTTGACTCCAACCACTGAGTACCAACTTTCACAATATTTACTAGGCAAGTAAGTAGCTTATTAAATAATAGAAATCAATTATTAATAACTAAGTTAATAAATAGCTAAAGAGCAAGTAACTGTTATTATATTGTTTGTATTATATAATAATGGTTAATTATAGTTTAAGGCTAACCACTCCCTCCCATACAGCTATTTATTAACTTAGTGATATATTAATAATGTAATTATAACATTAAAGTAATTTATTTATTTGACAGCAAATCTGCAATGTTGGCTATAAAGCAGTTAATAATAAATATTTCTCAATGAGGTTTTATAGAAATATGTATTTATTTACATACTATAACTTTGATTAATATTAATATATAAGTTATATTAATAAAATAATCTAAAACTGTATCGGGTGCTTTTGGTTTTTAATGAAGAATTCATTTTTATAGAATTTTAAGCAAAGTTTTAAAGTACAAAATTTTTAAGAATCGGATAAAGAAATGAAACTAATTCGGACATCCCCATATGTTTAGTATAATAATCTATATAAATAAATTTCATAACTTGTTTTTATTTAAATATAATAAAAACTTTTAAAAATTCAAGTATTGTTTTAATATTAAAATTTTATTAATGCTGTTAAATTTTAAAATGTTTATTTTTTAATTTTAGCAGTTATAAACTTTTACTTATTTAACTAACAATATTATCAAATTTTAATAATATTAAAAGCTTATAAGAAAGTTTAATATTATGTATTTTCAAAAGTTCTTTTTTGGGCAAAGAAGGCGGCAAACCATATTATTGGCTATAATAAAAAATCAAGCATTATAAAAATATTTGATAAAGACTTAATTTTTAATAAATAGCTTTAACTAATAGTTAAAACATCTTATTCAATTAATAAAAATAAAATATATTTAAATTTTAACCTTTTATTATTAATAATAAGACATTGCTTAGTTATTTTTAAAAATAAAAATGAAGGTATTAAATAAAACATATTATCACTTTTTCAGCTAAACTTTATTCTTTTGCTTGTAATTTATTTAGCTATAAATATCGAAATTTTATATTAAGAATTATCTTTTATTTCAATTCCGCAGTCTTTATGGTTAAGATTTGCCCAAAAAAAAAAAGAACCTTTGGGAATACCTAATGGTTTATAAAAAAACCTATCCATAGATTTTTTACTCTAAATACTAAGTATAATTTGAAGAAAACAAAATATAGATACAATTATTTATTATGAATTTATATTTAACTGACTATATTTTGCTCTTAAGATATGGATGCTTAACTTTTTATTAAATTGGAACAGAAAATACAAAGTAAGGAGCCTTCCTACCCTCAACGCCGTTATTGAAAGCGGGTCTACGGTTCATTTGATTTGCTGTAATGAATAAGGTATTGTTATAGATAGCAAGAGTATCTGGCCAAAGTAAGTTTGGATGACGAACAACAAGGGAAAGTTCCTTAGTGTTAGGGTTAAATTTGGTAATAGAATTTTGCTCAAGGTTGGTTAAGTAAATATTGCCATCCTTATCAGAAATCAAACCAGCAGTTGCTGAACCTTTATCCAAAATTTCAACTTTAACGAGTTTAGATAAATCACTTTCACTTAATCTTCTATTAATTAAAGCTCCAACAGGTACTGAGTAAAGGGAGCGAGAAGATACAGGAGCATAGTAAAGAGTTTTTTTATCTTTTGAAATTTCGATTCCGTTGGAGTGAACTTTTACAGGTTGGCCTCCAGGTTTTACAATTTTCCCTTCAATAGTTAAAGCAAAGTTATCAAGAGCAGTAGTAGAAGTATGGTTGTTTAATCTACGGAATGATTCTCCAGTTCTCAAATTTAAAACTACAATTCCAGGAACAGAAGCATCAGTAATAAAGCCATAGTTCAATTCAGCATCAAAACGAATGTCCTGGAGTTGGGATGCTGGATATTCTACGTATTTAGGGAAGGTATATGTAGCTAATAAGTAATCATATTTAAGGTCAAATACATAAAATACAGTTGGAGAAACAGGACGAGCACCATTAGTTACTCTTCCGGTATCTAAAACCCATAAACGATCTAAAGGATCAACATATATAGCATGGATATTATTGAAGGAATGGTCATACCTGACATTATTCATTGAAGCATTAGGATAATAATATTCTTTCCCATTTTTGATTTCTACTAAACTACGCCCCTTGTTTTGTTCCCAATGTGGATAACTAATGAACTTACGTCCTTTATTTGAAACAGCAACTGAGATAGGGAATTGGTCATAAACAGCTTTCTCCACTTTAAGGTTAGGTCCAGCGGATGAGCTTTCTAAAGCTGAGTGTTGTTCTTGAGCTTGGGCTAATTCTCGGGTGAAAACATCTTCAAGTACTAAAGAGGGTTCGAAGTTTACTTCAGTTGCTCCTTCAACTGCTTTCAAGCTGACACCTAATAAGACGGTGTATAAAAGGCTTATAAACTTCATATTAGTTAATTAAAAAATAAAAAAAGGTTAATCCAATTTTACGTTTTTTAAATTTCGACTATTTATGTACTTTTGATACCCAAGTTATAATTATGCACTTAGACCGATTCCTTATTAAGAACAAACTTTAATTATCCAAATTTAATTATTTTTTGAAGAGGTTTTTTACTGTTTCTAATTAGAATTATTGGATTGATAATATTTGAATAAAACTACATATTAAAAGAAGCAAATATAATTAATTGGTATATAACACTTGTTTATTTTTATATAATAAATAATATTAAAAGCTACGATATCAAGTTCTAAACTTGTTTATCTCTATATGCTAGTAGTAAACTATTTTTAGCTCCATATTTTAAATTCAATATTGAACCTTATTTATAATATTTACGGATGATAGCATTTGACTGATCTAAATTAACGCTACTGCACTTATAACTATTACTACTGTTTATATTTTATATTTTATATTTTGAAAGGCTATACTTTATTTTTGAATAATATTCATAATACTTTTTTTGATAGCTATTTCTTATATAACGAGAATGATAATTTAATGTCAAGTGGGTAAGTGTTCATACAGCTAGTTTCTAAAATCAGTGAGTAATTTATTTCTAATCAACTTTACTAAATATACAAATTATATCATAATACTTCTTAAAAATAAAATAAAATTTATAAACTTAAGAAATAATGTTTATAAATCAAATATATACTATTTAAATAGCTTTGAAGTAAAACATAATACATGTTTACTAATCAATTTGAGATGTTTTAATAACCATAACATTTTGTTATCTTTTTCATAAATAATATTAAATATTTTAAAGATATTAAGCTAATTTAGAACTAATATATTAAATTGTAATTTAAATAGAACAAAAAAATACTTAATATCAAAGTTCTCCTATAAAATGTCAGATTTTCCCTAAGCTATAATATATAAAACTATAATTAGTTCCCATTAACTTATTCATTTAATGAAATATGTGCTATAATACTATTTAATTTATCGATTAATTCTACATGATACATCGAAAATTTGAAGATTGAGCGAGCTATATAAAATTAACCTTTCCTTATTTATTCAAAGCAAAAAAAGCACAACCTTTACAAAACTAAAATTAAAATTAAAACTACGATAATTTAATACATTAGATTAGTAACCAGGTTGTTATATAAGTACTAACTAATATATATGTATACATAGGCTCTGTTTTATATCAAATGATACCATCTTTCAATTTTTTATAGCTGAAGAAGTTTACAATATCCCAAAGTTATTGATAACAATCCAAGGTTAGTATAAAGACATTTTAGCTTTAAGTTTAAATGAACATTCTAGTTTAATAACCTTCCCTTTCGGGTAAAGGTTGAAAAACAAAACCTCCTTCAAATAAAACCCAATTTGCACCTTTAACTCGGTTCTTTTCAATCTATTTAGTAAACGATGCGAGTTAAAAATAATTGGTTACTTTTGAACATTCCAATAGCATTTGAATGAATTTTCAAAAAAGAATACAATTTTAAGTATTGCAAATAATTTGAACTTTTATCTTCTCAACTAAATACTATCAATTAGTATTTCATACTGTAAAGTATTGTTTGAATTAAAACACTAAAAATTGAATTTTACTTTGTTTTTTTAAAACTTTGAAACTAATATTAACTTACGAACTTCCTTTCAATAACAATAATGCACACAAAAATATTCATTAAACTCAAATGTTTATAATTCAAATATTAAAAGTTGCTTTAATAAACTAAGAACATTGGAGTTAAAAAGCATAAAAGTAAATTATACGTCTTTATAGAATAAATCATAAAAATAAATTTCATGATTTAACTGCTTCTTTATGTTTTCTAAGTTCCAATATTTATTTTTATATATAATTTTACAATGTCCCTATTAACCTCTTAATCTTGTACTTTTTTGAAATCCCTATTATAATAGTAAACAAATCGATAAAAAAATATCTAAGAAAGACAACATGCCCAGTATATATAGGTTTTTAAAATTTACTATTATGTACAACTTATCCACTATTATATATAATGTTGAAATAAGATTTGTTGATATAGAAAATATTTCTATACAGAAAAAAATACAGCAACACTTTTTTTTCATAAATGTTCCGGAAATACATTTTTGATATGTGAATTAATGATTTAAATAGAATAATAGCTCAAATCCCCAAAATCATAGCTGATTTTTAGATTATTTTAAGCGAACTAAAATATTAATTGGTTAAGGAAACTCAGAGAATAAATTATTAAATAAATAATATACAATAAAAAATAAAGTTACAAATTTTATATTACAAATACCAATATTATTATAATTACAACTTATACAAACTTGTTTAATAGAATCTTATTAATATTACAGCTGTGTTTAAGATATAGTTTTTATATATACTAAGCTGTTTGCCCCAAATGCAATTTTACTTAAATTGTAAATTTAATTTAATTTTGGGCTAAATTAATGCATACTTTGACCAATGACATTCTAAAAATTTCACTTTCAAAAATAGCAACTTAAAGTTTAAAGAGCTTTATTTAAAAATGAGGAAATGATTTTAAAAACAAAATTTTAAAGTTATAAAAAAATTAAATACTCCAATTTGTCAATCCTTTTGGTAAATGTGTTAAGTTTGCATTTTCCTAAGCCAAAATATGTTGCTTTCTTTAGTAGGTAACTGAAATACATTTTTCTATAACATTAATTGCTGTAATTTTTAAAAATACATTAGTAAAAAAACTATTTTTAGCTGTTGACCAAATGTTCCATTTGTGTTAAAACTGTATTCAATTATTGCCAATAAAAAAATTCATTGTATTTAAAACAAGTATAAGCATATCGAAAATAAAGCTATAGTAACTACAAACTTATATATAAATTACAAACTAAAAGTTTATACTCATATTCAATAGTAATATAAAACCGTATCGTTTTTATATGCTTTATATTAAAACTACTCCTTAATTTTGTATTTCCTAAAAATATCATTAAGAATAACTAATCACACAATTGATTTTATTGTTTACTTTGATATAATAATACATATAAACGTAGTAAAATCAATCCAAAATAATATTATATTCATTTCACTTTAAATAAAAACAGGTTAAATTAAAACGATAAGGTTGAGCTTCCAATACATTACATTCCAGAAGTGAAAACAAGCTAAGTAATATGGAAATAAATTAATAATTCGCGTTATGTTATTTATTATTAACTATTAGAATATTAGAAACGAAAGAAGAAATGGCGTATGTTCATAAGCATTTCGACCATTGTTAGTTTGATCTGCTCATGTAGAACCAAAACCATCAATGGATTCATTACTCCTAAGAATATTAAAAGTCCTGCGGTCACAGCATCAGCCTCTATAGATCTTACACTCACCGTTATTAATTCATGTATTTCAAAACCAATAGTTGGAAATAAACATAAATAATAAAAGAATAGCATAATCCCTATCTTTATGTATACTTTACGACTCAATTTTTTAACATTAACTTCAGGTATTTCTTCATGGTATCCTATAGTTTTGTCGTCAGATAAATTAGATAAAGCGATCGGAGAAACTTTCTTAAGTGCTTTTTTATGTACTGTGGCAATTGCGGTATAACAGAATGATACTATGACTAAAGTTGACATGAAGAAAATTAATTGGAATATTTGTGCAGCCATCACTAATGGATCTATGTGAAGTGCATCTACTAACATACATCTTCCGATAGGCATTTTAAAAAACTTTAATTGAACTCCAATTGCAATACAAAACACTAACATAATAAACATAGGAATACCACCTAACAAACTCCAAAATAAAAGTGGTTTCCCTTTTCCTTCCTTAGTTGAAATGACTGTATCATATCTTGAATAAGCTAAAATAGCAACCATCCAAATAGATGAGAAAATAAAAAAAGAAGTTGTACTTCCACGTATATGACAATCAGCAGGATGATTTGCAAATATACCAAGGTAGAACCTTATATTTCCATACAATGTAGCTGCTGCATTTGCTGCGTCTAATATGGTCAATACTAATACTGCGATACCACTTACATTGAACAATAAGCTTCTACGATACAAAATGACTCCAAGGACTGCAAGATTTAATATTAATGATACTATACCCTCACTAAATAAAATATACTTTCTGACCACATTTACTACTTCTGGGGTTGGTGGAGCTGCCTGTATTAAATTTACAGTATTATTCATTTTGATGTTAAAAGTCAAGGTTTAGAGATTGCAATTCAACTGTTTATATATCATATTTGGATATATATAAATTTAGACTTTGAGAATAAATAATGCATACCCAATAATAATATTCATGTAGTTCCCATCGTTTTTCAAATTGTAGATTCAAATCATTTCAAAATAAGATTTGTATTTAACATTATAGTACACAGACATTTATCTATTTCTTAATGATAAACGTATTTTTGTTATAAATAGAACAGACTTTAAAATTTAATCCAATTATTTTTTTCTATTTCTTTAAAATCTCGAACTTTAATTGCGGATGTTTTTATGTACAAGGTTGTTATTGTTTCCTTGAAATAATCTGTTATCTTCATTTGCTACTTCTATTTTAATTTAAAAAGGTGTATTTTGATTATTTTTGTTTGAAGCTTCCCGAGTTAACTTCCAACTATTTTAATATTTTTATCATAGGATATATTTGATATATTTCATCAATCAAGTGAATAAGAACGAGCTTTTTATGAATTTTAAAATATATTATACAATAAAAAGTTGAATATAAAAATTTACTCAAAGGTAAAAAGGCTAAAGTACAAATCAAAGTTATAATTTTATAACATGGCATTGTTGTTATGCTTTATTTTTATACTGATTAATTCCAAATATATAAGGCTTTTGTATCATGATGATATTGTTCGGTAACAAATGTATTTTCACCGAATATAGTGAAACCAAATGTAAGATTCTCTTTAGAATAAAAATTCATTTATTTGAATACGAAGCATAAAAATATAGAACATTTACAGCTTTAAAGTTATAACTTATTAATAGACTACTAAAAAAAGGAAAGGTACTTTTTTCTCAAAATTAAAAGATTAAGGAGATTTAAATAGTTGTCCTGCATTGACTCATCCCTATTTTGCAATTTGTTTAACATGGATTATTAAATACTATTGTTTAGAAGTTGTTAATATAATAAAAGCTTTTCAAAGGTTTAGAATTAAGCAAGTAAATATCGTTAATTAAAATAATCTTAAAATTTAAAAATTTAAAAATTTAAAAATATCAACTATTAAATAAAATATAAATAAATACATCTTTATATAAGAAGTTTTTAAAATATTATATAGTTATTATATAATATTTTTAACCTATTACATTTATTTTAAAAAAACATTTTATCGAACTGAAAAATTTTTAATAACTATAAAATTTAGTATTTGAGGGTGTTTTGGTTTCATTACTTGGGGATGTATTTTTGTGCTTAAAAATTTACTAACAATCTTTCCGCTCAAATAGTGCTTAAAAAATGGAAAAAGTGATGAAACCAAAAAAAACATCCCCATATAGAAGTTATAAAACTTGAAATTTTAGTTTATAATTATTTTTTATAATTACTTTTAAATTACAATAAATGTTTTAAAGCTTTAAAAAAAGTTTTATTAATTTTATTATTATTATTATTATTTAAAAACATAAAACATATTATTTTAATATAATTCAAGCTTTTAATATATTAGGTTATATTTAAATTGAATTTAAAATATTAATTAATAAAACCAATCTTAATTTATAATTAATATAATTTTAGTTTAAAGTATATTTAGTTGATTAAACTGCATCTAAAACATTTTTTTCAAGTGTTCCCAATTTAATTTTTCATTTAGAAATTAAATATACTTTCAGTAAACCAATAAATTATATTTTTTTAACATTATATAAAAATAATTTTTTATAAAGTTTAATACTATTTTTTTATATTTTTTTATAAAAGTTTGTATAATATTTATTAAAAGTTTAAGTTTGTTTTTAAATATATATTTTTTGGATGCTTTTGATAATATATAATATGCCTGGTAAAAAAGAGTAGCTTTATATAATTTTTATATATTAAAATAATTATGTTTATATAAAATTTTTTATGTTGCTTTTTTTGCTATCTTAGTTTATATATTTGTTCAGTGTAATTTGGTTTTAATATACATATGATGGTTTTTTTTAATTAAAAAAAAAGTTGAAATCAAAAAGTCCTTTATTATGAAACGGTTTAATACTATTACTTATAATAGCAAAAAATTTAAATAATAAATAAATAATAAATAATAAATTCATTATACCAAATCGCAAGAAAAAAAATGTAAAATATTGTTTTATCAGCTTTATAATTGATTGTATTATAATAATCATTTGAATTGTTTATAAAAGTGATTGTATTTTTATAATTATAATTTACATAATAATATAAAAAGTTATTATAAATAAATTAGTAAAAATAAAATAAAAAATCATAATTCATGTTTGAAATAAAATTTAAATAGAATACTATAGCATATAATAGCCTATTTAATAGTTGGAAATATTATTTTATTTGAGAACCTAATAAAATTCTTTTAATTTTTGTTGGATAAAAATAAGTAAAATATTGAAATACTGCTGCTGCTGCTCTATTCCAACTTACAGTTTATTTAGTAATAAAATTTTGTTAAAATTAGTTTAAATTTATAGATTTGAGGTTTAAAAAAACTAAATAAATAAAAATTGGCTCCAAAAATTACCGCAAATTAAGTCGCACTAGGGTTGAAGCAGCTGTAAAACATATATTTCTTGTTTTTCCTGTACTAAAAAATCGCCACTCGAAAAATGAAACCAGTTCTTATTTTATTGGTTGCATTTTTAAATAAATACAAATTACAGATTTTTTATTTCGGTTTTACTTTTATAAATGAATATAACAAAAAAGCTATTGTTACTCATCCTTTGTACGCTATTTATTAGTAAAATTGCTCAAAGTAATCCTTCCTCACAAAAAGGTACTATATTATAAAATTTATTTTTATCTAATATTAATATTTTATGGATAGAAATTGAAGAAGATACTTATGAAGACGATGACCTTGCTAATACTTTAAGTGTTAAAGTTGAAACAAAAAGTAGCTCAGAGGATACCAAAAACCCTACAGAGAGTAAAGCAAGCCCATTTTCATTCCCAAAGAAAGCAAAAGTAGAAGGAAGTCAAAACACTCAAAAATCAATCTGGGAAAATTTAGGTATACTTATTTAGATTTTATACAAACAGTAAGGCTAATCATTTTAGCCCATCTTAATTGGGCTGATTATTGGATTGAATGTATATTGGCATTAGCTCTATCAAGTTATTACGCAGTTTACTTGTTAGGAAGTGGGCAAAACGAAAAGTTGGCAAAAAAATGGTAAATAAAGATATGATATAGTTTATTTTGTATTAAAATTAGATCTAGGTTAAAAGGTTCAATAGAATATTTCACTCAGCAGTTTTCTATTCTTGGAGATGATCGCGGCTTCTTCCTTATGCGTAACGGTGCAAGTGATTTTATTTTTTATGCAACTGGTAGAGCTAATTGTAACTTTGTTTTTGGTAGACTTCAAGTAACATTTTTTCAACTAAAGGTTTTCGGTTAATGATGTATTTTATTTTAGCTATACCCAAGACATGATATATTTAGAATGATTTATTCTTTATATCAACCAGTATATGACCATGTTGAAATCCAAGTTCAACTTCCGGAATCTACTTTCAATGGTGTGTTCGGTGTTGTTCCCAGAAATTTATCTAATGGATTGAGAAAAGAAAGAAATGATGTGGTAAGGTTATATTTATATATAACATGATAAGTTTGACTTTATTAGAACTATTTTACTAAACAATCTAATGATCCTTCCTTACCTGAAGGTCTTGTTGTTTTATCTGAGCATGGCGACATAACTCGTGCAATCCTTACTACTCAGTTAATTTCTAAGCTTAAGGAAATTAAGCAAGGATTTGAGGGGTTTGTAATTTCAGACCAACCACGTATACAACCAGAATCTTTACCTATCCAAACCAACCATACTATCACTTTTAAATATCGTTTTAACAATAGTGAACAACTTGTTTCATTGCATCGTCTTTTATTGCATATAGTTGATTCTATTTCTACTATAGACTTTAGATCTGATTTAAAAGCTAAGTTGTTAAAAAATCGCGAAGAGGCCTATTCAAGTTTACTTAAAGAAGAACGCGAGCGTCAAAAAGAAGAATTAGAAGAAAGACTTAACCAAAAACGTCGTAAAGAGCTTGAAAACCGTGAATCTCTCTCACCTGCCGCACAACGTAAGTTGGAAGAAAAAGAAGCTAAGAAGAAAACCAAAAAACAACAAGCCAAGATGACTATTCGAAAATAAAGTCATTAAGAATGGCGTCACATCCTATTTTGATATGCCTTATTTATTATTATATAATATGATGCTATCTAATAATATCATTCTAAAACACAATAAATACTTTAAAAAGTTAAATCAATCTTATGTTATTGTTTCTAGATGAAAATTTAACATTATTTATTAAAAGTATTTAACTTTCTAGCATATGGTTTTATAATTTAAAAACGAATGCTATTATACATTATTGGTATTTAGAGTAAAATACTAAAGCTGTGACATATAGTTAAGATAGTTTAAAACATACAAGTTATTACTAGTCTAATACATTTGGAATATCTTTGTTTTTACATTCGAGGGTAGTGACTATTTCAAAATTATTCTCGAAGTATTATGCAAAATATTATGCAAAACATTAATTGCTTAAAATATGCAGCTTCGAAATAAAGAATATTCAATTATTTGAAGTACCCCAAAAAACATACCTCTTTTAAAATGGCTTCTGCTTCTGGTGATAAAACTTCTAAAGACTATTATTTTGATTCTTATGCTCATTTCGGTAATTTTAAATAGCTTTTTTTATAATAAGTTTTAACATTTCATTATTAGGGATTCATGAAGTAAATTGAACTTTGGAGTCTATTATTAGATTTTAAATATTTATTTTAGGAAATGTTAAAAGATAGCGTTAGAACCCTTGCTTACAAGGATTCTATGTTCAAAAACAAGCATCTTTTCCAAGACAAAGTAGTCTTAGATGTGGGATGTGGTACTTCAATTCTTTCCATGTTCGCTGCAAAGTGTGGTGCTAAACATGTCTATGGGGTATATATTACATAACCTTTTATTATATGTTTCTAAACAAACTTTAAGGTTGACATGTCAGACATTATTCACCAGGCCAGAAAAATTGTTAAAGAGAACGATTTGGAAGACAGTAAGTATTTTATTTGCTTTATTTTATTTTCATTTTAACTTATATTTTGTAGAAATTACTTTAATCCAAGGTAAAATGGAAGAAGTGGTTTTACCTGTAGATAAAGTAGACATTATTATTTCAGAGTGGATGGGATATTTTCTCTTATACGAATCTATGCTTGATACCGTCCTTGTTGCTAGAGATAGATACTTAGGCGAAGGTGGTTTAATCTTCCCAGATAAAGCTGATATGTATATAGCAGGTATTGAAGATGCTGAATATAAAGAAGAAAAATTAGGATGTAAGTTTTATTTATCTCATTAATATAATGCATTGTTGATTGTATTTATTTTAGATTGGAAAAATGTTTATGGCTTTAAAATGAACTCAATTTATGATTGCGCTATCAGAGAGCCTATGGTTGATGTTGTCAACGGTGAAGCAATAGTTACTGAACCAACTCTTTTTAAACAAATAGATATATATACTGTTAAAAAGGAAGATCTCAACTTTACTACCTCGTTCCAATTAAAAGCTAACAGAAATGACTACGTTCACGCTTTTATAGTATGGTTTGATACCACATTTACTCACTCACATGTTCCTATTACATTGTCAACCAGTAAGTTTTTCTTATTTTTTACCATTATAGAGCATTAAATCTCGAATAGGTCCGTTCTCCAAATATACTCATTGGAAACAAACCGTTTTCTACATAGCTGAAAGCCTTCCTGTTAATGTAAGTAATTTCAATCAATAGTATATAATTTTCTAATTATGTTTTAGAATGGAGATGTAATCGATGGGACATTAGTTTGTAAACCAAACTCAAAAAACCCTAGAGACCTTGATATTTCAATTAGTTATAATTACAGTGGAGAAGCCGGCGATTTTAAAGAAGATCGCGATTATATTATGTAAGATACATCATATTAGGTGTTAACAAATTACTAACAATTTTTAGGTGTTGATTGTCAATTAATAAAATGGCTTTGAATGAATTCTCTAATTAAAGAACATCAAATAAATAGAAGTATAAGTATACATAAACAATTTGAATGATTTATTTTTTATAATATACTGAATTAATTTTTAACTTAAATTTTTAGCCATTTTTTAAAGAGTCATTATTGGTTAAAAAGAATCTTTTTAAATGCATTTAACAAAAAAGTTTATACAGTAATCTATCTTCGAAAAAAAATTGAAAAGAGAAATTCTAATAATAAAGGAAGAGCGGATTTGATCCACATCTAATATTTTCGAGGCCAGTATGCTTTAATAACAACATTATATGTTCAAGCCCTAGTTAAAATGAAAATTTTTTATAAGCAAATTTTTTTAATCATTTTTGGAATAAATTTGTAAAGTTAAGAATTTTATTAAATTCTTTAATGAAAAAGAATATTTATGGTGCCCTTTTGAAGTATAAATTATTATTTTATCATGAATTTAATTCAATTTAAAATAAACTATTTTATACGAATTTGATTTTATAGCAGGATTTCCATCAACGTAAGCAAATTTAGGTTAAAGTGTATATTAAACTTTATAATTTTTAAACAATTCAAGTGAACTCAAAAGTAGGCCCACTTTCATTAAATTGATACTTTTTAGTTTAACAAATATATTTGAAATGTCAAATATACTATATTATATATATTACTAATTTATTTAATAAAAGTTAGTCATTTTATACTTATCAGTATATTACAATATACCATATAATTTAATTTAAAGGATAAAATAGAAAATTAGAACTCATTTTTTCTTGAAAAGGTAAATATTTAATCCTACAAATTAGCAATTCATAACATTCTTACATATCTCGTAAGTGTAGAAACTGACACCAATTGCCGGGGCTACTTTTAGATAGTTAGGAATCATTCCTTTATATAACCCTTTGATCCCTTCACTTTTAACAATCTCAGTAACGGCATGCCAAGTATTACGGTATTTATAACCAAGCATATCGCTTAAACCATTAACTTGCATACGGCGACGTAAAACATCAAGTGGATAAGTGAAGGTTTGAGCAATAGTTCCAGCAAGTGCACCACAAATGAGTTTACTTACTCCTGAAGGACTCGTTTCACCAGGTGGCGTAAAATAGGCTCTTAATACTTCATAGGATTGGAAATTCAATGCAACGTATGGGGCGACTCCCTTTAATAAATGAGTACTTATTAGAATAAATGAAATGATATTACCATTAAAGTTGGTCCTAATCCTTGATATAAGGCTCTTACGCCCCCTTCTTTCATATACATGGTTGTAAGCGTTCCCCATATACCTGGTAATTTCTGAGGATTAGTCGTTTTTGTTGTATGTGTTCTGACTGGAGAGATCACATTTGAACCACTTACTGGTTTTGTAGTTGTATTTGATGTTTTAGTAGCTGGAATATTTATACTTTGAATACTTAACCTAGTCCTAACAACATCAAGTGGGTATGTAAAGATCACCGAGGTGATTCCTGCTAATGCACCTGCTGTTAATCTTCTTGAAGTATCTAGCTCACTTGCGCCTGGAGCGAGCAAAAGCTAATTAAAGATCAGTTTTAGTATTAGATTATAATGCTGATACTTACAAGTTTAAATTTTTCATAGGATGCAAATTGGACTGCACTATATGGCACTATCCTAATAACATTAGTACCGTTACCACGCATAAAACCAACAAATCCTTCTTCTCTCCATATTTTACTTAATGTTCCCCAAACAGAATTATACCCCATTGTATTGTTACCTTGTACCTAAAATACTTATAAATATATATAAATTAAATAGATAAACTGGATTTACTTGGAATAAAATTTTCATTCTTTCAAAAGGACTAACTACTGTACGTGAAACTCCACCAGCTATACCGCCAGCCACTAAGTGCTTTAAAGTATTTAAATTAACATCACTAATTAATTTATTTTCCTTTTTAGGTTCTTTTGTTGGTTTTACTATTTATATTAGTATCATCAAATACTTATATTTAAAATAATTACTTTTAATCGCATCATTTAAAGCAAGATCTCTTAATAAACCAGCAATGTTCGAGTCTAAGAATGAGTATTTTTCATTTAAACTTTCTGGGATTATTTGAACACCATAAGTATCTAATAACTGACAAAATTGATCAAAATTCAAAGTACTACAACCAACTTTTGATAATATGAAATTATTTAATGCTAACTTATTTAAAGAAATTAGTAAAGATTTAAAATTAGACTAAAAAGTTAATAAAATACCTCATCTTGTTGTTCTATAATGGAATCAGCTAATTTTGAATACGAGTTTAGCAAATCAGTACAATCTATTTTCCCATCTTTATCTTTATCTAATGTATCAAAAGCTAAACGAAGAGGATCGTTATCTTTTAAACTTGCTTCCATTGTATCTCTAGTCATTTCTGAATAATTACTTTTATAATATAAAAACGTAACGTATTTGATTTAACATCCACCTTGATTTTGTATCAAAGTAAATGTGAATAGTTAATGTAATAAATTAAAAATAATTAGATTGCATAATTTAATTAGCAAATTTATTTCTAGCAATTTAATTTACGGCTAAATGACCTTTCAGTTTCAATTATATAAGTTAATTAAGGCTTAAACTGAAATAATATTAGTCATGCTGTCATTACCTTTGGATGATTTTGACGTTAATTTAGATTTTAATAAAGTATAATAAAATTAACTTTAATTTGATATACAATTAAATGTTTTTATATAACCGTAATATAGTCATAATACAATTAATATAAAATAGTACAATAAAATATAATTAGTAAAATTTTAAACTTGATTTGCGAAATTTTATAAAATCCACGAAATTTTATAAAATAAGAACTTAAAATTAAAAAAGAGTTACTTTTATATCTCAAATGTTTTACATAGATTTATCATTTGTAGTATGGGTCCTTATACTAACTTTCTTGGTGGAATTTTTAAGGATTTTTAAGATATCTCGCATAACTAATAAGGTTTACTTTTTATTTTTAATAATTCAACTTTATTTAATTATTAATCAGACATATATATTCCTTGCTAAAACATTTAAATGGAAAAAATACCGTACCTGCTGTAAATACGTTAAAGCTATTAGAGAAGCAACAAAAGAAGAATCAAAAATCAATTCAAAGGTTTTATTTTATATATTTTAATATCTATAATCTAATTAGATTAGGAAGAATTTGCTAAATGGGCTAAAGTAAGTAGAAAAGTAGAAAAATATAGAAAAGAGCATCATGAAGCTAGTAAGTAAATTAGGTTTTATATTTAAAATATTAAAAGCCTTGTAATTTAGAAAAAAACTTAACATATGAAATGAGTATATTTCAAGGCTCTTTAAAGTTAGCAATTTATATTTTAATGTATGGAATTTTAATAGTATGGTCAATACTTTATAAATCAGTTCCAACCTTTTCATTACCTACCGGTCTTCTTGGGCCATTAGAGTACTTTGCAGCTCTACCAAACTCTTATTTAGGTACTTTATATATTATATTTTTATTTTATAAACTTATTATTGACAGCTTATTGTATAGGCACCGTAAGTACATTGACATGGATAACGGTATGTTTCCGAATTAGTAAATGGCTAATTCCCAAATTATGGCCAAATTCAGAAGAAGCTCAAGAACTCAAAAATGGGTCAACGTTTGGATTCCTTCAAATTATTAATTTTGCCAATGTTTCATTGCCTTCTGAAGTATTAGTTCCTTCTGATATACATTAAAGTTTTAAATAAAATAATACTTTAAAATATTATTATCAAATGATTATTTTAAAGCATTCAATAGCTTCAAATATTAAAAATATTTGAATAGTTATTAAAATTAACATTAACATTGACTAAGGAATTAAATAATGGGGACGTATTTTTCTGTTTAAGAGTTTTACTGATAGCCTTTCCAGTCAAATAGCGCTTAAAAAATGGAAAAAGTGATGAAACCAAAAAAAACATCTCCTAATATTAAATCGTTTTTATTATGCTTTTAAGTTTAGTTAAAAGATCAAACAATAAAGCACGTGTAGCTTTAGATAAACGAAACATTAAAACACTAATTGATAAAGGTATAAAATATAAAAGTTGAGTAGGGATTTAATAAATTTTTTAGATAAAGTTGCTATTTACATACATTGGCCATACTGCGAAAGGTAAAGGAAAATCTAAATTCAAGACAAAATTAATCTACTTTTGATAGTAAATGCTCATACTGTAGCTTTAATAAGTATGTCAATCCAAAGAGTTTAAATCACCAAAGATATAAAAAAGCCTATTTAGTAGAATTAAAACATGAATTAAAAAACTATAAAGGAAAGAGGATAAATTCAGTATATTTTGGAGGTAATCTTTGTAATATTAAATGGAGTAGTTAATAAATATTTGTTTAGGAGGCACACCAAGTATATTTTATTTTTTCTAAGTAGATTTAATAATATTTTATAGCTTTGGCTGAAGTAAATATTTTTATACAAGATGAAGCAGTGTTTTATTATCAAAAATATATAGCCTTCAACTTTTGAAGCGATTTTAGAATACATAGATAAAGAATGTAAGATAGATGAAAACGTTGAAATAACAATCGAGGTAAATACTCACATTTAGTTATAAATGTTTTAAACAATTATTTAAGGGAAACCCAACAGTATTATATAGTTTAATTTATATTTTAATGTAACTAAAACGTTACTAGTCTATGGAAATGGATAAATTAAAAGAGTTTAAATTTATTGGTATAAATAGAATGTCATTAGGGTTACAAGTAACTACTTTTGATAAAGATGATATTTGAAATTAACTTTATAGTCTATTGATGATAAAGATTTAAAAATGATGGGGCGAGATCATGATGCTAAAGATGGATTAAAGGCGCTAGAAATAACTTCAAAGCTATTTGATAATTTTACTTTTGATATGATCTTTGGAAGACCTGAGCAAACTATTGAAAAGTGGAGACAAGAGTTAAAAAGTGTATTATCTTTTGGCGGTAATCATGTATCGATATACCAACTGATGATAGAGGCAGGAACCCCGTAAGTTTTATCATTTGATACTATATTTATTAAGTTTGTAGTTTTTATAAATTGGATAAGCAAAATAAACTTCCACTTCCAAAATCTGCAATTTTAGAAGATATGTATTATGATACAATTGATGTAAGTATTAAATAATATACTTTTATTATAATTTATATTTTAAGATAATGAATAAACATGAATATGAACATTATGAAGTATCAAGTTATAGTAAAAAGCAATATTATGGAAAGCATAACATGGGTTATTGGAGTGGGATGGATTACATTGGTAATAAATAAGCTCAAATAGTTTTGTAAGCTAATTTAATAGGGATTGGACCTGGTGCACATGGTAGAGTTACAGGGAGTAATAGTTTGGAGTATAGAATGAGTACTTATCGAGTAACAATAATACATATAAAATCTCATTTAAATAGTAATTGATTCATAAAAGATACTATCACCTAACTTATGGCTAAATCAATGTGAATTACTCGGAAATGGGTATTTTTAACACTTGTACTTATATTATTTAACATTATTATTAAGAGTTGCTAAGACTGAAATACTATCTCCTGAGGATATTATCAAAGTAAACAAGTTAAACAGTAATAATAAATACGTATTTAAAAAAATAGGAGAAAATTGTTCTGGGTTTAAGAACAAAGAAAGGAGTCAACACGGATGAATTAAAAGAAATCCTTGCCGTTTTGAATAAAAATACTCTGAACTCGACGATATCTTTAGATGAGGTACTTTGTGTATAATTAAATATTTTAAAACAATTAACATTTCTAGATTTTAATAATGGACAAACTAAGTGTTTTTATCAAAGAGGAGTTCTTAAAATATTGTTCTTTGGATGGTCACCCTTATTTGGCCCCAACTGAAAAAGGACTTGGTGTAATAGATACAATATTATACGAGTTATTGTATTGAATTAGTACTTATCTAAACTTAATGATAATATTATTATTAAGTTTAAAGTAATGTATAATTATTCTAATAAAAAATAAATACAATTTTGGCTTAAATACTAATAGCTATATCAAGTAAAGTACTTTAGCTTTTACTTCGATTTTAAATTTTAAATTTCAATAGTTAAATAGTTTGGATTATTAATCTCATTTGTCAGTATTAATGAATTTACTAAATTTAATTTCAAATATTAACAATTAATTTTTATTGTGTATTTAGAGAGATAATTATAATTAATCGATTATATGGGGATGTATTTTTGTGTTTAAGAATTTTATTAACAACTTTTTCCATTTTTTAAGCGCTATTTGACTGGAAAGATTATTAGTAAAATTCTTAAACAAAAAAAATACATTCCCATATTATTTGTGTAGGTATTTTCTTCTATTATTTATACATTTACAATACCTATATCTTTTTTTTAAAAATAAAATGAATAAAAATAAATTAAAAGTGTAGTCAATATTTCAATTTTTTAAATTTTTTACTCTTTTAATGATGATGATCTTTCTTTTGGTAAAGAATTCCACCTAAGATAAAAAGTTAGTTTTGTTATTTTAAATATTAAATTGTGCTTACAATAACCACATGGTACAGGTTTTCCTTGATCCTAAATTAACGTTAATTCTCTTTAAATTTAAAAATGTTATTTATATTACCAAGTTAATGTAAACTTTAGGATGTCCAAGGGCACCACCTCCACCATTGCAAGAAATAATTCTTGTATCGACTTCTCTAATTGGTTCTTCGTAAATAAGCTCAATGGCAGCTAATGGTTTAGGCTTTTCATCATTTTAATAATGTTTAATAAATAATAAACTTGAAATATTACTTGAGCTTCTAAATCAGTTTGTTCAAAACGTGGTCCAACCATTTGAGTTTCATGTTTGGCTTGACTTTTGGACCAAGTTACTTTACGGTTCACTGCTTGAGTTGATATTACTTCATTACCGCTTTTTTTAGTAATGGAAGTAGTAAATTGACGACAGCTGATACGTCTACTGTTTACGATAGATCTTCTAATTAATTGTGCTTGAAGCATAATGAAAAGTATAAGTTAAGAAATCACTCAAATTGCTAATTAATTTTTTATTGATTAGATTAGATTAATTTTTGATTCTATTTTATGCAAATTTTATCAAATTTTATCAAATAAGAACAAAAAACAATTCGAAGTAGAATGGATTAACTATAGCAAACAATATTATTTTAAATATCAAAATGTATATCATGTTTAATTAATAAAAATTAATAAACTGTCAATATGATTTAAAAAACTTAAAGTCAAAGAATCTTTTTATTTCATAAATAGACCCAATTTATATAAATTTAAATACAACTTAATAAAAAATATTATCTCAAAACCTTCATGAATACGATTATAAAGGATAAAAAATAGAACTAAGAAGTTGGCCTAAAATACAAGTCAGCCCACCATTTGCCCATGATGTCCGGATTAAGCCTATAAATTAGTGCTCTATTCTTTAATCCTTGATCATTCGATGTGCTTGTTTTCTTGTCTTCATCTGATTTGATATCTTCTTTATATTCCATTTTGGGCTCACTGTCGTCAGAACTATAATCAACATCTGAACTAGAATAACCATTTACCTTTGGTTTGGCTACTGCCTTAGCAGTCGAATCTGGGTCTCCCTTTTCCGGTTCCAAAAATTGATCAATATACAAGGCTATTAAATGACATAAGAAATTAGGAAGGTCTGGAGATTTTTGAAATAATGGGAAATCCCCATCCTCTCCTTCATAAAGTGAATAAAGGTAGTAGAGGGAATCTGCTGGATTGTCTGATCTAATGGCATGTAAAAGTTGACGGAGAAATGTCCCAAAAGAATATAATCGAACAAATTCAATGTCATACATAGTTGCTAACTCAAAAAACTCTTTACATTTTTTTGGATGGAAAGTTTTAGGTTGATCTCCTAAAAAATGATACTCAATCTTACTATTTGATCTCCTATGGCGACGACTAGTTAAAACTCTCAATCTCATATTCAAATATTCTAAAGTTTTAAAATAACTGTGAGGTAAAGTGATAACTTTCGTTCGACCCTCTTCACTTCCACTACATAAAATAGACTTAAATTCTGGTGACATTGGTTTAACTATACATGTAGGGATTTTAAACTCCCCATAGCTACTATCACTATCTTGGACCTTAAAAGTAACTTCATCCTTATCGCCGCTCTTTAATAGTCTTTCATAATCTGAAAGGAGGGGTTCTATAATGGAATGCTGTCTACTAATTACCTCCTTTAAAGTAGCCTTTAATTTACGACGCATATAAGTTGTTTTTAAAAATGCATGGTAATTGATAGCATAAGCGGCAGCTCTGCTTTTTAAAGGATCTGGTTCAGTCTGGAGATGTTCGTAAGAGGCATACTCACTGGAATCCTTTAGGTTAAAAAGGATTCTTAATAAAACACCATATGGTGTTCTAGAGGAATGCCATGGTGGAAATAAAGAAAATTTGATAGCATCATCAAATGCTGCATCTCCAGAAATGAAGTAGCAACAAGGCTGGAAATCTAAAGAACAATAGCACAAACCTACAGATGAATATTGAAATAGATTAATCATACTACTTTCTTTTTCTGTTTGTTGGTAAATTTCTACAATTGATGTGTAATTCTTGATTATTTCTCTTGCTATAAAATTGGTTAACTTAGAAGGCTCAGTTGCTTTATTGTGAGTTGCATAATCATGATGCTTTAAAATATTCCTATACCATTCACCGAACGTGTCTCTTAATAAAATAATTCTAATAAGGTTACTATTCACTAAAATTTTACTAATGATTTTGTTAAAGTAGCCATATAGCTTAGCATCAATATAGTGAACAACTGTTGACTCAAATGATAAATAACCTAAATAGTTGTTATGATTTAATACAAAAATAGCAACTGAAGGTATTGAAATCAATTTTAAAAAATAGGTTGCTGCTAATGTACTCATATCCAGATTATGTTTGTAGCATAACATGATTCTAAACAATGGGTTTATAATTGAAATAACGGAATCTTTTATATAATCATCATTTCCATTGGTTGAAACCCCATCATTTGAATTAGTACCTTGATTGAATTCGTTTTGATTCTTTGATGATTTTTGTTTTGCTAAAGGCATAAGATTTTGAGGAATTTGGATTAATCTAGATAAACCGGGTCTTGCAAGGTCAGTAATTTGATAAGAATGCTCACTTTCAAGTGGGAAACATGTAAGTAACTTCATCCATTCTTCATCTTTTTCAAAATGTCGAAGCAATAAAAGTAACCTTTTAAGTGTTCTATAACCGTACCTTTGGTATTTGCCTAACGTTGACTCATATTGTACAATATTTTCATTTTCATTCATATTGTTTAACATTGGAACAACGCGTGGGTGTTGGGCCCATAACATAAAGCTGTGTCCAAATAAATATATAAAGCGTGATGTTACTAATTCTTTTGGAATATTGTTCCTAAATTCAAAAACTGAGAACATTTCGTCAAATAGGTTAAATACGGGTGTGATCGCATTGACATCATATTCGGTTGGACAGTTATCAATCAATTTATAAGAATAGAATAAGCTGGAGAGGTTTAGGTCTTTAATAGGCGGATTAAACTGGTATTTTTTAACTGCACTTATAAGAATATCACTCGAGTGCGCTATAATTCTCGATGTACTATAATTAAGAGCATGGAATGTTGTACCAGAATCTTCTTCTCTAGAACAATGATTGAGTAAAACTTTGTTAACTTTTGAACAAATTGCTTTAAAATAATGTGGATAGCTGCGGTTAAATTCTCCTACAACTTCATCGGTCATTAAGGTTTTGAATGTATTCAAAACACCAACTATATAGGCTGGAGCTATGTTGTGATAATTTTTACTAAATAGAACTAAGAGTCCAATACTGAAAACAGGTAGTATATTATAGTTAGCTAAAAATTGTCCACCCATCTCTTTATAATCAAATGGGCGGTACTTTATAAGAGCCATTTCACAAAGTGGATCAAGTACACTATTCATAACATAAATTATGTATTTGTAAAGATCATCTGTTTGAGGCTTGAATTTAATTCTTTTAGGATCAATTTGCTTTTGCTTTAATGTACCTAATCTTTTATAAAACTCTTGGAAAACAGAATAGTAATCACGTGTTATCCTCCCAAGGTCGCTAAAAGCTGGATCATTAAATTGGAATAAGACCCTTAAATAAATTAAAGATTCATCAAAGAATATCAGTTTTTCTTGAAGGTCGATGGATTTAAGATTTACATTTTTCAATATTTTATAAAAGGCAACTAATAAGTCAAGGAAATGACATCCTTCTATTTCCTTCATTAACATTGCTTCCTGTAAATATACATAATTTTCATGTTTAATTATGTGATTTAAGAGATAAGTTGAATAGTTTAATAAGCAGCATCTTAATCGTTTAAAATACACTTTTTTGGGTGTTAATGTTCGATCTGATTCGTTTCTTTCAATTGTAAATACTTGATTCAATGAATTAAATATTGGTAAAACAATTGATTTTATAAACGTAGAATTCATGTTCAAATCCTCTTTATCATAAATATTGAGATGTTGGTAGCATACTTTGCAAAATAATGGAACAATTTTATCAAAAAACTCAGTTTCTGTAGCAAACTTATAATTTGATTCGACGGTACTACTAATTAAAGTTGTTAATTCACAAAATACTTTTTCTAACTTATAATCTGCTCTAGAGTTATCTTCTATTACAACTTGCTCGTTACTTCCACTTGGTAAAATGTTGAATGGCTTCCTTAATTCACTAAAAAAGGTTGAATCTGGATTGAACCTTGGTGTATATGATAGCTCATCCAATTTTGATCCCAAGTATTGAAATAGTGCTGGTACAGCTTTAGTTGAATAAATACAATAATTTGAAAACCCTCTTTTTTGTAACGTTAAAAAGAATATTAAAAAGTGCTGATTCCTATACTCAGTGGTATTGAGATTTAATAAACTAAATATTCTATCATAAATCTCATAAACTTGAAAAGAATACGTGTTTGAAACAAAGCTTTCAATCACTTCAAACTTTTTATAATACCTTGAAAATAAAGTACGATCAAAGAGTGCAAAATGGTTTGGAAATGCTATGGGTAGATGCATCTTTTCCATTATATTGAGGGTAATTCTTAAGATATCTGGGTCATTAAAATAAACCAAAGAAACAAAAAAGGCATCTAAAATCCTAAAAACAAACTCTTCTTCTCCAAAGATCCATTTTTTTCTTTCATTTAATTCATTGGCAGAAAAACGTTCCGATATAACCAAATAATAACTTCTTATGATTCTTAATAAGCGTAACAAATTTTTCTCAATAATACTAACCTCAGTATCCCCCGCTTTTAATTGTTCTATTTGGGTTTTAAAACTGGTCTCAAACTGGTTGAATAAATAAAACAGATCCGTTTCAATAACAGAAGTAGTAAGCCCTCGAATTCTCTCTAGTATTAATTTGGAGTTATCAAGAGATAATAGGTAGTCTACTATCCCCGAATTTTCAATATGAGATGTGACTTTTTCCAGCCTAGTATTGTATGCTTGGTTTTGCATTGAAAAAAAATGATGTTTGCTGTTAATTCAAGTTGATTGTTATACTTAAATTTTAGCTTTATTTTATTGGCTCAATTTCCACGCCATTTAAGTTTCTCAGATTTATTTCATTGGCCACCTTAGTTTTATCCAAGTTGAATTTTAACCCAAGTATCCTATTATTGAATAATTTTTAATATAAAAAAGTGGTTTATTTACATAAATATATAAATCTAAGTATAGCACGTTATACTATTAATAATAATAGGTAAAAAATACTCCTTAAATTAATATTATTTACAAAGCAAAACATAAAAAAAAACTATTATTCAAATAATAATAATGTAATATCTTGTTTATTATTTAAGCACACAAAATGCCGCATTTATACCTTTACCCATAAAATTTAATTCTTTCACTACACTTTTACATTATATAATATTTCAAAAGAAAAGACTATAGGGTCATTTCATAAACAAGATTTTTTAAAAGTAAAAACTTATTGGTTATAATAGTTGTTATTTTATATATAAAAAACAAGAACAATACATAGTAAAAATATCTTTATATTGCAATTCTACTCTCGCAGTTAATTCTTGATCAAAAAAATCAACATTATTTGTATAATGAATGATCTTACAATACACTTTTCTTAATTCTCAAAATTTCAAGTTGATAGTGCTTTTAATCAACAATAGTTAAATAAATCAATAATTGGAAAAGCTTTAAAAAGCATTTATAAATTGAATTAATATAAGTGTACAAATTTTTAATCTAAAAAACTTATCTTTCTTTAATTATTAAGATTTTTCAAAAGACAGTATATTTTAAGAAAAAAAGGCGGAGTTATTGGTTGCAACAGTAATTTTATTGATTAATTTAAAGGCAAAATTGTTTTATGATAAAAATATTCTGCTATTGCAGTTCTATACTCCTATCACTTCTTCAAAAAAAACTTAAGCTATAATAAAAAAACCAGAATTAAAAAATCTCACTTTTAATGAAAAGGTATAGTAACCCACCATTTAGCTAAAAAGCGCAATATTATATTCATTCATTTACTTTTAATCACAATCCATTACATTATAGCATTCCGCATCAATTTCATCCAATTCTGAATCGGATGTAAACCAACCTTTAAAATTGGGCACTATTATATCCTTGTGTCTGTCACTATTCCCCTTTAACTGCCTAAACGTAGAGTTCCTTAACACATTTAGATTCACCTCTTTCAATTTGAATTTCTCATCTTTTTTAAGCACATGTTTCAATTTAAGATGAGAAAGTTCAAATGCATCCGAATATAAACTATTGGGATCACATTTTTTATATAATTGATCCCAATTTAATTTGGTTAAAGACTGTAGAAATATTTCATAACTTCTATAATAATTTGTATTCGTTCTCTTTTCTTTTAATAAAGCACAATTTTCTTTACATTCTAATTCAATTTCTTTAGCTAATTTAAACGCTCTTTCTCTAACTGTTCTTGTTGCATCATTCAACTATAATAAATTATTAAACACTACATTATTTTATATCATATATAATTTACCTTATCAATCAATAATGTATGTAACTTTGATTGAAAAAAATAATCCGTATTAAATAACCCTTCTTCCATACCATTCGTCTCTTTATCTATACTACTATAATTTAACTTTAATTTTTTAGTTTCATTGGGAGTATCATAGATAGTATCATTTGCTACTGCCAATTTCCAACAATTAAATATAAAATTACAGATAGCAACAATAATTTCACTATCTTCATCATATGATAATTGATAGATTTGATTAATACTAATATAAAAATTGAAATAATTAAATTAATCACATTATTATTATTATTATTATTATTATTCTAATTTACCTTAAATACATTGAATCTTGATAAAACAGTGGGATATTTCCTACATTTCTATAATGAAATTGTAACAATTCATTTAATAAAAATAAATGATGTTTTCTTTGAAAATTATTATAAACATTAGCTTCATAGTCAAATTCTAATTTCCCATTGTCACTCAATTCGTTTTCAATCCCCAAAATAAACTCTGTTGAAATATAAGGATTATTAACTATCATACTTAAAGCTTTATAACAAGAAGCTAAAACCTGTGGCATATTTTCATTTATTAATAACTTTATAATGAATTGATATAGTCCATTTTTAATAGCAAAATCCCAAGTTTTAAACTCCATTTCTTTTGAAATAGTTATTGTAGTATTAGTTTCAAATAATTTACCAATAAATAAAATTGTACTATCTCGAACTTCCCAGAATTCACTTATTAATTTCATTTGAATACTTGTTAATAAACATTTTGTTTCTTCCTATAAATATTTATACTTTATTAACATGATAACTAATAATCTACTATTAAACCTTACCCCATTATCTAAATACAACTCAGGTTTTAATGAAATACCCGTTTTTAGTGAATCATAGATACAATTTAATGTAGGTATATTTAAGGATGGATTCGATAATAAATTTAATACAATTTTATGAAATATAATGAACGGAGATTTATTATTATTATTATTATTATTATTATTATTATTATTATTATTAAATTTTAATGTTAATGGCATTAATTTTAATCCAGCAATTAAATATTGGGGTGTTTTATAAATAATTAATTGTTCATTATATGTACATTGTATTAAATGATATTCTATTAATTGTATTATAGGTAAGATCTAATTAAATATTAAATCAATAAATTGTTCTAATTTAAAATATAACTATAATTTACATCTAATTCCATGTCTTTTTCTGATAGTACATGTGTTAATAAACTATTTAATGCTGACCAAGTATAATAAATAATATCTTGTCTTTTAGAAGCTGCTGATTCTTCATGTCTCGTATAAATCCAAAATTCATTTCTTAAAGTTAATAATTCTTTCCATTGAGTTTCTGACACTTTAGAATCTTTATGAAATTTAATATCTTCACCTATAAATTCCTTAGGATAAGTTATAAATTGTATTACAATTATAAATAAATCGTATAATGTATAAAATAATTGTTTTAAATTAATTTTTTGTTTTAATTGATGATTTTCAAATATTGAGGATAAGCAATCTATAAATCGAATAATACTTAATCGATTTAATGTATTTAAATAAGGTGATGATTTTATTGCTGTTTGATTATATAAATCCATAAAATTAATTACTATATTATCTTCAATTTCATTTTCCTCTAATCCATTTAATATAAAATTAGCACAATTATTAATTAATACAAAACATTCTATATAATTATTACTATGAATTATAAATTATAAATTATAAATTATATTTACCATCGTCATTTGAATTATCTATTTCTTCATTTAATATAATACTATTAATACAACTTAAATCGGGCAACAACTTCATTAAATAATTTAAAGTTTCTGCTGCTTGACTTTTTAACCAACTTTCTTCTAATTTCCAAATAATCCAAAGTTCATTAAGCTAAATAAATTATAAGCATAAACAACAAACAAATAACTAAATATTACTTACTAAACCTAATTCTTTAATAATATCTGATACTAATATATATATATTATGATTATCTTTCATATCAATGTTAATTTCAGGATGACATAAATACCAAATTAAATCTAATTTAACTTTAATATTATTTGCTTGTGATAAATTATCATTTTCAATTAATGCTTTTTGAAAATTAATAATTTCTGGGTTTAACTCTTTTAATAACTCATTATAAACCGGTGTTTCTCTATTAATAGCTGATAGATGTAAACATTTAGAATAAAATTTAAAAGCTTGTGTAGCTACCTAAATATAAAATTAATTTTTTATTTCTTTTACATGAAAATATTTTTGAATATATTAAAAACTTACAAAACATGACTCATCAAATAATAAACATGAAAAATAAGTTGGAAATGTTTCTGATTTTAATATGCTTTATATAAATTAATAATTTATAAAAAATAAAAAAATAAAATTACCATTCTATTAAACATGTATTCTCCAATCCCGTAAATAAAGCAAATAGCGCTGTATCTCTTAAAATAGGTTGAATGGATTGAATACAATATAACCACCAATTATTAAACAAATTAGGTAATAACTGATTAAATTGGATTTGATAATCTAAAACTTGTTTTATATCTGTTTTTATACTTAAGCTATAACTTAATGCTCCTAATAATTTAATGCCTAAAGCTAAATTTCTTAATTCATCTAAGTCTTCTCCTTCAGAAAATATACTATCTTCATTAGGTATGGGCCCCATAATACGCTATTAAAATTTAATTAAAATTAATTTTTAATATATATTATAATTTAATTTTACCTTTATCAATTCTATCCCTACACCTTCATTGAAATAATAGTTTAAATATTCAAGTTTATTAGATAATAAAGGTTTTGCTAAGTAATCATATAATTTTAAATATTTGATTGAATCTTTAATTTTATAGATATGTTCATTATCATTTTCTATATCCATTAAACTTAAACTATTTAATATTTGGAAATAATCTTCATCTTTATTATATTCATTCATTTTTAAAATAAAATAAAATAAAATAAAATAAAATAAAAATTTATGATTTCCAAATTTTGAACAATTTAAAAGATATTTAAAAAAATTTCAAATTTGTTTTCTCAGATGTTACTCAAACTATTACAGCATTCTTATAAACTAAAAGACAATAAATGTTTATTAAATAAATTAAAACAATCTAATAATAATAATAATAATAATCCTATTCTTATTAATAGATGGAATTATTATACTTTACCTAATAAAATTGAATCGAAGCTTAAAAACAATGAATTAAAATTAAATACAGAATATTTACCAGTAAGAATGTTATTATTAAAATTAAATTTGTTCATATATTGAATATTAACATTGTTATTTATTAGACAGATGTAGAAAAAGATTGGTATAATTGGTGGGAAAAGAATGGTAAAATTTTAATATAAATATAATAAAGCAATTTCATTTATTAGCAATATTTTTTTAAATATTAGGTTATTTCACCCATGGTAATGAAAAAGATATTAATAATGAAGATAATACATTTACAATGTTATCTCCACCCCCTAATGTAACTGGAAAATTACATATTGGTCATGCTTTAACTTTTTCAATTCAAGATTGTATTGCTAGATATCATCGAATGAATGGTAAAAAAGTAATCTGGGTACCAGGAACAGATCATGCCGGTATTGGAACCCAAGCAGTAGTTGAAAGAACATTATTAAAAGAGAAAGGAATAAGTAAACATGATTTAACAAAAGAAGAGTTTTTAAATGAAATTATTCAATTTAAAAATACATATGGAAATGTTATTTTAGAACAAATGAAAAGATTAGGTACTTCTTTTGATTGGAATAAATTATTTTTTACTTTAGATGAAAAGAGATCAACTGCTGTTAAAATGGCTTTTATTAAGTTATTTAATCAAAATTTAATTTATCGTTCAACTCGTATTGTTAATTGGTGTCCAAGTTTAGAGACAGTTATTAGTGATATTGAAGTAAGTTAATATTTATAATTTATATATTCTATATTCTATATTCTATATTTATTATTCTATATTTATTATTCTATATTTATTATTATTTATTTATTATTTAAGATAGAGAATGAAGTAATAGATAAACCAACATTTATAACAATACCAGGCTATAAAGGAAAAGTAGAAATGGGAGTATTACATCATATCAAATATGAATTAGTTAATAAAGATAAAAAAGAATATTTAATAGTAGCAACAACAAGACCAGAAACAATATTAGGAGATATAGCCTTAGCAGTTCATCCAGAAGATATAAGATATAAAGAATTAATTGGACAAATGGTAAAACATCCCATAATAAAAGATAAACAATTACCAATAATAGCAGATAACATATTAGTAGATATGAATTATGGTACTGGAGTAGTTAAAATAACACCAGCTCATGATATTAATGATTTTGAATGTTATAAAAGGAATAAAAATAAAATAAAAATGGAATTAATTAATATATTTGATTCCAAAGGTAATATAATAAATAATAATAAAGAATGGAAAAAATATAATGGATTACATCGATATGATTGTAGACAACAAATAATTAAAGATTTAAAATTAAATAATAATTATGATAGTAAACATAAAATAAAAGATAATACAATTATATTAAGATGTTCAAGAACAAATGATATAATTGAACCTATATTAAAACCACAATGGTATATTAATATGAAACAAATGGCAATTAATGCGAAACAATTAATTGAAAATAAACAAATTCAAATTTTACCTAATAATTTTCAAAAAGATTGGGATCGTTGGTTAAATAATATACAAGATTGGTGTATATCAAGACAATTAATTTGGGGTCATAAGATACCAATTTATAAATTAAATAATAATAATAATATAAATAATAATATAAATAATAATATAAATAATAATATAAATAATAATATAAATAATAATATAAATAATAATATAAATAATAATATAAATAATAATATAAATAATATAAATAACATATTAACAGATGAAGAATTAATATTATTTAATAAAATAAAAGATAATTGGTATGTTGGTATTAATGAAAATGATGTAATAAATAATATAAAAAATGAATTAATAAATCAAAATGAAAATAAAATTATAATAAATTCATTAATTAATAAATGTAATTTAATTCAAGATGAAGATGTATTAGATACTTGGTTTTCATCTGCTTTATTACCTTTATCTGCTTTTAATTGGGATGGAATTAATAATAATAATAATATTAATAATATTAAAGTAAATTATAATTAATATTTATTTTTTTAATATTTATTTTTTTATATAGAGTACTAATTTACTTGAAACTGGTTCTGATATTTTATTTTTTTGGGTAGCACGCATGGTAATGTTATGTAATCAATTAAATTCTAATTTTATACCCTTTAAAACAATCTTATTACATCCTATGATACGAGATAAATTAGGTAGAAAAATGAGTAAATCATTAGGTAATGTCATTGATCCAATACATATTATTGATGGAAGAAGTTTAAAAGAATTAAGTGAACCAATTATTAATTCAAAACATTTAACTTTAAATGAAATTGAAAAAAGTTTAAATAATTTAAAAATAGAATATTCAAATGGTATTCAACAATGTGGTACGGATGCTTTAAGATTTAGTTTAATTAATTATTTACAACAGGTAATTATTAAAATAATATATAATAATATATAATAATATATTAATTAATTAATTATTTTTTATTATTATAGGGTAAACAAATTAATATAAATTTAGATAATATAATAACAACTAAACATTTTGGTAATAAATTATGGAATATGGTATTATATTTTATTAATAAAAAGAAACAATATTCAACAATTAATTTAAAATATGAAGATTTAATATTAAATCCAAAAATAATTAATTATAATGAATTAAATTTATATCAAAAATATATTTTGTCTAAATTATCAAAAACAATAATAAATTATCATAATTCTATAAATTTATTACAATTACATAATACAACTATAGAATTACGTAATTTTATTATTAATATATTATGTGATATTGGTATTGAATTTTCAAAATTATCAAATCAAAATAATTTAATTACATTTAATATAATGGATTTATCAATTGATATAATATTAAGATTATTACATCCTATTATGCCATTTATTACAGAAGAATTATATCATTCATATTATTATCCATCAAAACCTAATTATGATTCTTTAATGTTAGCAAAATTACCTCAAAGTAAATATTTTGAGAAATTTATTAATGATCAAGTAGAACATGAATTTGAAGTAAGATTATTATACTATAATAATATATAATATATAATAAATTAATTTATTGAATTTCTTTAGTTTATATTAAAAATTATTCATAGTTCTAGATCCTTACGTCAATCGTATCATTTATTAAATGATTTAAAATTACCTTTTTATTTAACAATAGAAAAACAAGAAGAATTAAATAATAATAATAATAATAATAATAATAATAATAATAATCTACAACAATATATTAAGGTATTTCAAGATTATCAGTCAATTATAATGAAAATGAGTAATATGAAAAGTATTCAATTAATTTATAAAGAAAATGATAATAATAATATGTTAAATCATCATTCAATTTTAATTAATTTTAAATCAAATAATAAAATTATATTAAGTGTTCCTATTTTAAAAGAGAAGAAATATTATGATATTGTAAAATTAAATAATGAAATGAAAAAGATTGAGAATAAAATTAAAATGATTAATAGTAAGAAAGATGAGTTAGTAGAGAAAGTTAATAAAAAAGATTATGAATTAAGAGTACCCGAAAAGATTAAAATTAGAGATCAAGAGAGATTATTTACATGGAATTCAGAGTTAGTGCAAGCTAAGGCTAACTTATTATTAATTCAGAAGATATTAAATTGAATTAAAATAGATATAGAGAATAAAATATTTGTTAGAGAATGAAATTTATTTGTTTTATTATTTTATTATTTTATTTATTTTATTTATTTATTTTATTTATTTTATTATCACTTTTGTTTTCTTTGTTTAATTTATAAACTAAATTTATTATAAAACTTTTAAAATTATCGAAAATAACTTTATCCAATCAAAACTAATAAATTTCTATTATAATTTTTATTTTTTTACTATTTTCCATAAAACCATTTTATAAAAATGTCAGAATATACCAAAGGCTTTTTAGCTGATTTATTTGTTAAACAAGATAATTTTGATGCTGAATTAGATGATTTATTTAAAAAAGTAATTATTAACTATTATTTTTTATAACTCTAAACTTAACTAATTCTTTTTTATTAGTCCAAAAGTGTTACTACTGAAGTAAATAAAAATAATTTAATTGAAATAATTTAAATTTCTAATCAACTTTTTATAGAATATTACCGAAAAAGTAACTACTGAAGAAAGTAAATCAAAAGCCAATGATGAAAGTAAACAACAAATAGAAGCAGAAGAACAAGAACAAGTAGATAGTGATGATAGTGAAGCAGAATTCGGAGTAGTAACAAAAAAAGTGAAAAAAGATTTAAAACCTGGTAAAAATGATGAAGAAACTAAAAAAAGAACTATATTTGTTGGTAATGTATCCGTAGATTTATTAACTAAAGTAAATTGAACTTTTGTTTACTTAAATGAAATTTTGATATATTTTTTTTTATATAGAAAGAAGAAAAGAAACAATTTATTGAATTATTTTCTCAATTTGGTAAAATCGAATCCTATCGTTTTCGTTCTTTGGTATTATTATTATTATTATTATTATAAATTAATATTCAAAGTTAATTAATTTTTATTAAAATATAGGCGTTAGAAAAACAAATGAATCGTAAAGCAGCATTTATTAGTAAAAAATTAAATACCAAACGTTCATTTATGAATGCCTATATTATTTATAAAGAAATAGAATCCGTTGAAAAAAGTTTAAGTTTAAATGGTACTATGTTTTTAAATAAACATTTGCGTGTAGATAATGTAATTGGGGAAAATAAAGTAATAAGAATCATTGTTATTTTTTAATAATAGTAATTAAAGTTATAATAATCAATTAGGAATTTTCACCAAAACGTACAGTTTTCGTTGGTAACCTTAATTTTGAAATTGAAGATGAGCCATTATGGGAACATTTTAGTTCCTGTGGTAAAGTTGAAGCAGTAAGAGTAGTTCGAGATCCAGTAACTAATTTAGGAAAGGGATTTGCTTATATTTTATTTGAAGTATTTTTATTATATTATTATATTATTATATATTTTACTAATAAAAATTCATATTTATATTATTTAATTAGGATCCAACTTCCGTTCCATTAGCCATAAAATTAAATGCCACTCAAATTGAAGGACGTAAATTAAGAATATCAAGAATTAAAAAACAAGATAAAGAAGTTCAAAAAAATAAAAGAAAAGCTAAAGGGGAATTAGAAGAAGATAAATTTGTTGTTATTGAAGGTGAAAGAACAGATAAAAAAGCCAAAAAATTAAATAAACCAAAGAGAGTCAAAGGTAAAAGAAATGATCATGCTAAAAGTCGTTCAAAAACTTGGAAAAAGACACAAAAGAAATAATAATTTTTAATAAGGATTAAATAAAACTATAGACTTTTTTTTATATATACTTTTTTATTTTATTTTTATTTTTATTTTTATTTTTATTTTTATTTTTATATTAAAATATTCTTTAATTTAATATAAGAAATTATTAGATTCCTAAAGTTAATTTTAGGGAAACTTGGGAAATTAAAACAATATAGAGAAGATTACCATAGCTCCTCCGTAAAGATGTCATCTAAGTCAGAAGCAAAAATCAATTTCAATAAATTTTTTAAAAAGATTCACTAAAACCTAAATTTTAATCTCTTCAAACTATTATTAGAATCAGTTTTTTTTTATTTATTTTTATTTAAGTTAACTAAATAAAACACTTAGATCTAGGCGTTTAAAAGTCCTTGAAAAAAATATCAATTTTGTTAAACTTATAATAATTCAATAGTTTATTTGTTATTTTATTGACGTATATATTATTTTTATTAATAGGTTTGAATTAAATAAATTCTATGAAATTTTTATTTAAATATTATTATTTATAAAGTACATTTTATATTATAATCTTTAATATCTTAAGTGACAAAGTCATTCGTTTATTAATATTTTATATGATCATTCTTAAACAATGGAATAACACCCAATGTTATTCCAAATATCACATAATAAATTGACACTTTAATTATATATAGATGAATGAGCTTTTTATTCTAAACTGTTATCAAAATTAAATCAAAATTCGATTAATTATTTTAAAGACAGATGATATCGAAAAAGCTCTCATGATTATTTATTAAAATTAAATTCTCAACTCTATTATTTTTAATTATCAAAAAAAAAGATTTATTTGTTATTTTTATTTTCTATAGCTTTGTAAGTTATAATATGTTACATTCAGTATATTGTTTTTGACATGTTACATTTAAGTGTTGCGTTTGTTGTAAAATAACAAGAATTTGAAATAATATTAAACTAATATTGAATAAAGTATTCTATTTTTTTATCTATTGATAATCAAATTGATAAATAACTTGTTATGTTTTAGATATTAAAGGATTCAAGAATTAAAGAATGTACAAAAATACCACTCAATATGAATTTACAAACATGAAATTTATTTTGCCTAATTTGTTAAATAAGTATAAATTTTAAATTTAACGGGATGAAATAGATAATATTATGGATGTTATAAAATTTTATTATAAATCTATAAAGTTTATTGTTGTAAAGCTATTATTATTATGTCAATTCACTTTCAGATAAATTTTCATTTAATTTAAGATTATTTGAAGCATTTCTAATCTATATAACATATAAATTAAAAAGTATAATAAAGTATTTAAATAATAGAATAAAATAACATTGAATTATTAATAAAATGTTTTTTAATAAAAAAGTAATTAAAATTCCCAAATATAAACAATCGACTAATTATTAGCCTATTAAAAATATTACTCATTTTAAAATATTCATTTATCGCTTCTTAAAAAACAGAGTGAACTACCTTATTTGACTTGTATTTTACTATAATTATATAACCTAGCATTATTATGCTTCTTATGAAACAAAACTTTAATATGATTGGATTTCAATGAATTTAACTACATCTATGATAGAAGATAGTATAAAACACAAAAATTCAAAATTAGTTGACTTTTAACTTTTAAATAAATTTTGAAATGACAAAAGAAATAGCTGTACGTCGATTAAAACAACTACAAGAAACTTTAAGTAATAAAGTAGAAGGTAAGATACCAAAATAAATTAATATTTATCATGAATTATAATACTTATCCAATCCTTACAATTAGTTTCTTTTAACCATAAAAATAGACCTGTAAACTATACTCCGTTGAGTCCAATCCCATTTTTGGAAAGGAGTGCTAGAATCAATCCCACTGCATTAGCAGTTGAGTATGAGGATATTACTTATAACTATTTAGAAATGGAAAAGAGGGTATTAAAGTTTGCTACTTTATTAAAAAAAAAATATCAAATCAATAAAGGAGATAAAGTAGCCTTATTATGTCGTAATATCCCTATTTTATACGATGCTCATTTTTCAATACCAGCTTTAAATGCTATAATTGTAGCTATTAATACAAGGCTAAATGCTAATGAAGTTGATTATATTGTTAAACACTGTGGTGCTAAGCTTTTGATTTATGAAGAAGAATATGAAAGTTTAATTAAAGATTTTAAACATGAATTAACCTGCATTAAGAGTGGAGAAATCAATGACACCAGCAATGAATTGAGTATTGAAAAAGAAATCAAAATGATAGATAATAATGATAAAAGCATATTAAAATGGAACCAGTTTGAATTAAACGAAGAAAATGATACTATTGCTATCTGTTATACTTCGGGCACCACTGGTAGACCTAAAGGGGTTATGTTAACTTATCGTTCTGTTACATTGGCTTGTTTAAATAATACCTTAGAAATGGGTATTACTAAAAATAGTAAATATTTATGGACTTTACCTTTATTCCACTGTAATGGTTGGTGTTTCCCTTGGTCTGTAGCAGCAGTATCAGGTAATACAATTGATTATTAATATTCTTAACTTTTATTTATAATTAATACTTTAGGCTCAAGTTTACTTATTAAAAAAGTAGACGCTGGTCATATTTGGGATTTATTTTTACACCATAATGTTACTCATTATTGTGCTGCCCCAACCGTGCAAATTTCTTTGATACATCATAGTAAAGCTAAAAGGTTAGAAAAACAAGTTGTAGCTATGGTAGCAGGCTCACCACCTACACCAGCGTTAGCTGAAGGTATGAACAAATTGAATTTAAGCTTCTTACATTCGTATGGACTTTCTGAAACTTACGGGTAATTAATCTTATTTACTTTTACTTTTGCTTTATAATCTTATATCTTATTATTAAATTAGACCATGTACTATTGGTTATAATCAAGAATATTGGAATCAATTACCACCAAGTGAAAGAAATAGATTGTTAGCAAGGCAAGGTTTTTCTTATGTTTTAGCTGATCCAGTTAGGGTTGTTGATGAAAATATGAAAGATGTACCTAAAGATGGAATAACTATTGGAGAGGTAGTCTTCCGTGGCAATATGGTTATGAAGGTAAAAAAATAGATACAACTTTATATGTTGATGATTTAATTTTGAATTCATAGGGATATTATAACGACGTTGAAGCAACAAATAAAGCGTTTAAAGGGGGATGGTTCCATACCGGTGATATAGCAGTTGTTGAAGCGGATGGTTATATTAATCTAAAAGATCGTAGTAAAGATATAATAATTAGTGGAGGAGAAAACATATCTTCAATTGAAGTAGAAAAGGCGATGGCCCATCACCCAGCTATTTTAGAAATTGCGATTGTTGCTTCACCTCATGAAAAATGGGGAGAAACACCTAAAGCATTTATTGTACTTAAACAAAACCACGAGCCAAGCGATGAATTAGCCAATCAAATTATTAAATATTCTCATGATAGACTTGGAAAATTTAAATGTCCTACTAGAGTCGAGTTTTTGAAGGAGTTGCCTAAGACTGGGTAAGTTTTTTTCTGATTTTTTGATTTTTTGATTTATTTATGTTTATTTTTTATAGTACCGGAAAGGTCCAAAAGTTTCTTTTAAAAAAGAGGGAATGGGAAAAAGTGAATAATTCTGAAAAACTTATTAACTAAATCTTTTGTTTTTATTGGAATAGTTTTTATTGCTTATCATTATTATTACTTAAAACTAATAAAGCTTAAATAATCGGTTATTACACTTAAGTAGTATATCAATTAGTATGTATATAAAAATAAATATTGTATTAATAACAGTGATAGAAATAAATCAAAATTTAATATTATTGCTTTTGTTGTCTTGTATAGTATTACTTGTTATTACTAATAAGGTTCGTTTAGACCTAACGCTTGTTTCTCTTTTAGTTTTATTTATTACAGGTATTAGAAGTTGTGAAAGAATATTCTACAATAGTCTATTTTTTCTTAATTCTGGAACTATCCATACAAAAACTAGATCCGCAATTTGTTGTTTTAAAGTTAACCAGACCTTTAGATTTATCCATATAAAAATAATCTCGTATTGTCCCTCTTGAGATACTTTTTTTTCTCTTTTCTTTTTGAATGCCACTCTCTCTATCTCGTCTGATGTCCTGTCTCAATTCAAGGGCTCTTCTTCATTCCAATTCGTTTCAGTCTAACTCTCCTTTCATCATTTCTTTTTATTAAATAAGCACCATAAGATTCATCTTAAATTTAAAAAGAATTCTATTAAACCACTCATATTAACATTACTAATACATTAAACAACTATATTAAAATATCTATTGTAACTATTAATACATAAACTAAACTAAAGTAAACGATTCAACACCATTACTAATACATAAAAACGAGTATAATAAACCTTTATATTAAACTGTGATGATTGGTTACTATTAATTATTGACATTTGTTTTTATTTTTTTAAATAAAAATAGACCCAAATTTGGAAAGTGTATAATTAAATTTAAAAAAATATTTTAACTAAAAATTAAGAACGTTTAACAAATATTGTGTTGTCTAAAATGTTTAAAAATAAAACGTGAAAAACATTATCTGTATAATTAATACAGTACCTTTAAAAATGTATAAAAAGAACCAAAAATATATTAAAAATATCAAAATAATATTAAAATAATAATATGACAATATCAAAAGAAATTTACCCACAAGGAAGCTATATAGTGGAACAAATTCCAGCTCCAGGCACCACCAAAGAAATTGAAAAGTTGCAAGATTACCCTGTGTTCTCTCCATTAACTATAAGAAATTTGACATTAAACAATCGATTTGCAGTGGCTCCCATGTGTACTTATAGTTGTGATGATGGTTTTATGACTGATTGGCATTTAGTACACTACGGTCAATACTCTTTACATGGCGTTGGTTTAATTATAGTAGAAGCGAGTGGGGTTGTACCAGAAGGTAGAATCACCCCTGGTTGTGTAGGAATACGGAAAGATAAGCATATTAGTGGATTAAAAAGGTTAACAGATTATGTACACAATCAAGGTGGAAAAATTGCTATTCAATTAGCACATGCTGGTAGGAAAGCATCTTTTGACACTCCGTTCAATAAAACGCCTAGAGGTATCGTTAAGGTAGAAGATGGAGGTTGGGAAAAAATTTATGCTCCCTCTGCAGTTGCTTGGGATAATACTTTATTAATACCCGAAGATATGAGTTTGGAAAAGATTCAAGAGACTATTTTAGCATTTAAAAATAGTGCTTTAAGAGCATTGAAAGCAGGTAGGATATTTTTATATAATATATAACAAGCTTTAATACTTGAATATTTATTTTAGGATTTGATATTATTGAAATTCATGGAGGTATTATTATTTATTATATCAATTGCTTGATATTAATACTATTTAATAGCTCATGGTTATTTGATTCATCAATTTTTATCACCCATTAGTAACAAACGTACAGATCAATATGGTAATTTAATTTTTATTAAGTTACAATCTTAATTCTAATTCAATATTTAGGTGGAAGTTTCGAAAACCGTACAAAATTTTTACTTGAAATAGTTAAAGAAGTACGTCAAGTATGGCCAGAAGATAAACCATTGTTTGTACGATTAAGTTGTACAGATTGGATAGAAGAAGAAGAAAGTTGGAATTTAAACCAAACTATTGAATTAAGTAGACTATTATATCAAAATGGAGTAGACTTAGTTGATTGTTCTTCATCTGGTTCAAGCCCAATCCAAAAAATACCAGCTAAACCAGGTTTCCAAGTACCTTTTGCAAAAGCCATTAAAGGACAAGTTAATGGTTTATTAACGGGTGCTGTTGGTTTAATTACTACTGTAGAACATTGTAATAATATCATTAAAGATAAAGATGCTGATTTAGTATTAATGGCAAGAGAGTTTTTAAGAAGTCCAACATTTGTACTTAAAGCTGGCCATGAGTTAGGAATTCATATTAAATACTCTCATCAATATGAACGTGGAAGGCCTCGTCCTAAACATGAGCCTTTTTAAATGTATTTAAATAAATAAATAAGATATAATCTATTTTTAATGATTTATTCATTTTGTTATTAAGCTTGAGTTATTTGAGTTTGATTTAATTCTGTTTGATTACTCAAGCTAGATTGTATTAAAGGATGTTCTTCTTCTTGAGGATTCGATGTTATATAAGGATTAGGAACCATAGTTAAGGGTTCTTGTTGAGTATTTATATATTTAAATTGAATATAATAACCGGCAATAGCAATCGAAGGGATAAGTATAAATAATAGACTGGTTTCAAAAGTAGGTTTAATAATCTCATTATTATTTGAATTGTAAGTAATATCTTTTAGATAATTTAAATAAGTTGAAAACCTTTGTCTTGCAATACAATCTAAGCCACTAGATATAAATAAGCTACCTAAAAAGCTACTAGTAAATATTGGTAACTTTGGTAATTTATTATAAGATATAAATTGTATTATTGAAAATAATAGTCCTATTCCAATTATACTACATACTCGTATAATAGAAGTTACTTTGATATATTGGAAGATTATCATACTTATAAATAAACCTAAGTTAAAACTTAAGAAGGAAGCACCAACTCGGATGAATTTTGTTGCCAATATTATAAATATAATTGAAAATAAGATTAAAAATGAAATAATAACATAAGTTGATGTCTTTGTCCATTTAGAATAAGATTGACATACGTTGGCTATGGACCATACCAATAATACTAAACATTTTATTAATACATATATATACTATTATTTTAAAAAGCAAAATCTATTTACCTCCTAATAAAGAACCACTAAACCCATAGATAACTCTCAATAATTTAAAAGAGAATAATAATAGCATTATACCAAATACAACAAAACAAATACCAATTACTATTTCTATCCAAGAAATGGGATTATTTCGTATACCTTATTAATGTTATTATTTATATTGAACCAATATTAAAATGGAATTTACCAAAATGAAAATTAGTATTTATGGCGTATATATTGTTAGTTAAAGTAGACAAAATAAATAACAGAATTGTATATTTCATATCAAGTAAAATTTAAAAAACAATTAAAAAAATAAGTCATCATTCTAATTATTTATATTGAACAATGCCTTTAAATTAATTAATGAGTAATGTTATTATTTACCAAATTTAGTAAGAACAATTTTATTAAAGTACAGCTAGAGCATTATAAAGAATAGAACGTACTAAATAGTAATCTTTACAAAGTTTACCATCTAAACGAATATTACCATTGGAATCCTAATATAAAACAATATAAAATAAACATATTATTATTATTATTATTTTATATTACCTTTTTAATAATTAGATTTTGATTAACTTTTAATGAGCCATCATTCAAAAATTCGGTAATAAAGCCATTGGAATGAAACACAGTTCTTAATTCAGTAAATTTAATATCTCCAATCATTATGGGTTTTGTATTAATTGCATCTTCATTCTTGTTCAATAATAAATTTGATGAAGTTTCATTCTTTAATACTTGAATAATTCCTTGCATTTTTCCGACTTCAAAATCTTGATACTATGTAAAAAAATAAATTATTATTATTATTATTATTATTATTATTATTATTATTATTGTTATCACTTACTTTATAAAATTTAATACTTTTTATAAGTTCGTCACTTAATTTTAAATCTAATGTTTTATTTGAACTTCCCAACATTAAACATTCTCCAATATGTGGTGCAAACACTTGAGCATTGGCATCCATTTTGTCTTTTGTAAACGTTTGTTTTAATTCATTAATTGTATTTTTATTTCCATTAATTAAAACCTAAAAATAACATAACGATAATTAATACATAATTAATATAATAATAAATTAATTAAAATATATTATATATGATATAATAGTACTTACTAATTTTCTAGGATTCATAATTTTTAATATATTTCTTACTGATTTTGTATCTGACTTTCCTTCAATAGCAATATAGTTTAATTGGCATTTAATATTATATTTAATTTGAGTTGTTATTATTTTAATAGGATTAATAATAAATTTAATATTATTAATATCTTCAATGACATTTTCACTTTCTTCAATTAAATTATTGTTTTGATATTTCTCTTTTTTTAAATTTAACTGTTCTAATTTAGTTAAATAATTTTCTTTAATAATTTCTTCTCCATAATCATCAAATTTCCTTTTTTTTTCGATATATGGATACATACGATGATTACTACCACTTTTGAAATATCCTTGAATTAATTTTGAATTTTCTTTAACATAAATATCATATTGTCTTGATAATAATTCTTTTAAATCTAATTCTAAATCATCATTATCTGAATCATCATCACTATCATCTTTTTCCATTAAATGTTTATTTCTTGATAGGATTGCTGCTGCTTCTGCTTCTTTTTGTATTCTTTGTTCTTTAAATTGTCGAAATATTGCTAATTCACTCCCTTCTAACAATACTTTTTTATTTATCTAATAAAAATGAAAATTACTAATTATTAATTATACTATTATACTATTATACTATTATATTATTATATTATTATATTATTATATTATTATAAATTCTTACTTTAATATCTAAAAATTCATTGACATTTTGATAAATGATTACATCGGAAGTAATTTGTTGACCTTTATTTTTAACAAGTTGATGTAATTCTTTAACTAACGAATTAGGTAATGCATGATCTGTAATAATAATAGAATTGATTGGATCATTTGCTAATTGACTAAACAATTCATTAAAAAAGTCTAATGAAGCTAATATTACTTTGGGTTCATTAAATGTATTTGCTTCTTCTATTTTATGTACTATTTTTATTGTATTACTCTTTCTATATAATATATATATATATATTAACAAAATTATTATTATTATTATTATTATTATTATTATATTACCTAAAATCAAATGGATTTTCTCTTGTAATACCAAATTGTTCAACAATATTACCACCCATCCATTCTAAAATAGACATAGCATATTTTAATGTAGTTGATGCACACGAATTTAAAAATATAATTGGTGAATGTAAATCATTTTCAATAAATAATTGTTCCAATAAATAAATTAATTCTAATACTCTACTTGAGCTATCCGTTGGTATCAATACAGTCCCTTTTTTATTTAAGATATCTCTTATATTAGCTAATTAAATTTATAATAATTAGTATAAATTATACCAATATTGCATCATATTATATATAATTAACCTTACTTAATAATTGTTGTTCAATATTTTTACGAGAAGATAAAATAGGATGGCTCGAATTTGCACCAGAAATAAATAAGGATGGTCGATACAACGAATCCAAAATAGCACCATTAGTTAATAAAACAGTACCATTTAAATGTCTATTTTATATATTAACTATTATTACTATTGTTATTATTACTTATTACCTTTCTTTACGATGATTGAAATCAGGGGCATATACAATAACATCCGTTGCATTAGTTATTTGCCAAACAGCACCACCAATAGAGTGACCTGCTCCATAAGCAGTAATGCTAACTCCACTGCATTTACCTTAAATATTCTATATTAAATAACTTAATAAAAATAAAAAGTAAATTAAATTACCACTAAGTTTAGTAGGTTGGGAATATCTTAAAGTATTAATAGCTTCTGTAGCTTCAAATATAATTTTATTAGACCAAAAAGGGAATTGTTCTTTTGTAAAATTAATCTGTTCTAAATTACTCTTTTGACTAAATTTTTGATTTTTATAATCTAATATAGATACTTTGCCCAAATTTTGTATTGGTATAGTGGAATAGATTTTGATATTTTCTTTATAGCGTAAATATACATCGATAAATGCTCCCATATGTAACATATCTGAATGACTTAATAATAATAAATCTATTGTGGTACAATAACTAAAAGAGATAAATAGTTAAGCTAAATAGATTTGCATTATTGTTTTATTTACCTTTCAATCCTTTGAAATATTTCTTCAGTCCATTCAGTAACAGCACCACAATCTAATAATATATTGATTTCATCTAATTGTAATAAATAGCATACTGCTCCACTAACTTCATCATCTAATATGGGTACAAATTTAATTACACTACTCATTATAAAATCAAAATTCAATTAAAAATAATTAAAAATGAAAAGTTAGAAAAAAAATTCTAAAAAATACCAGATAGAACAAAAAGAATACAGCAGTAAGTTTAAAAAAATAAAAATAAATTTAAATTTAAAAATAATTTTGCAAAATATTTTAGTAAAATCATTATAGTAAATATAACATAAATTTAAAATGTGGATCTTTTAATATAGCTTCAATTTTTTATTAATCATCAACATTTCAAAGAAAACTGAAGATTGTATCATTTTATTCAAATAATAGTGTTAATTATTAAATTAAAAATAAAATAAAATAAAATAATCAATTATTTTTTAAAACGCAATTAAAACTTTAATTTTCAAAATAAATTACTATTCAAGTAATAAAATGGAAGGGTTGTCATAATAACACTAAGTGGTAGATTACATTTATTAAATTAAAAAAGAATCTATTTATAAATTATGCTTTTTACTATATAATACTAAATAATTTATTTTTTTAAATGATTCAACATTTTATCAAAAATGTAATAAATTGATGGCTTTTAGGCTCACATATTGACAAATCGAATAATATAATTAGAATAGAGATAATTATGAAATAATTGATGAATTTATTATTAGAATCAAATTAAAATTGAAAAATTTAAAGTTATAGCAACCTTGACTTCAAAAGGGAATAAAACTCACGGAGTTGGTTAATGATTTTATTAGCAAATTGTGACATCATCTCCTTACCAATTGTAAAAATAAATACTACGTCATGATCTAAAGGTATAAAAGAGAATGAAAAACAACCAGACTAAATTATAAAATAAAAATAAAAATAAATTAAAATGTCCAATAGTGCTCATAAAGTTGTATTTAAATCCGAACACGATAAAGATTTATTCGTATTTATTTCTGACCCTCAAAGCTACAAGAAATGGAAGTCAGACAAATCTATTCCATTAGTCGAGGTTGTTGATTGTAAGCTTCTTTTGTATAAAATGCTATCTTTTATTGACCTCTTTTATTAGCTTTCCAAATTTTTGATACAGATACCGGTAGCCATACTGGTCTTGCTTCCACTGCTTCTAAACAAACGATAAGGTAACAGTTATCTGCTTTATTTAATAATAGGTTCTAATCAAAGTAATAGTAATGTATTAGAAAGAAATAATGAAGATGATGCTGTTCGTCGTATCCTTGAAGAAGGAGAATTAATTGGCCCTGGAACCGCAAGTCATGAACGTAACCTTGAGATTTAATTAAAGATTTATTTAAGATTTTATAAATATAATCAAGTTTGCTAAATAAATGTATAAATATTTTTTAACAAATTTCTATTAAGTTTAATTTTAGGTATAGCTACCGTTCTTAAACATAGATTATACATTAATAATTCAATAAGATAATTTAATCAATTAATATATTTTGCTTATATAAATAACAGAAATATCAATCTTCTTTAACGTTAACTTACCTGTAATATAAAGTCAGCAACTAATAACATTGAAGCTAGGCTATAAGAAGTTCATTTACTCCTTATAGTCATCTTGTTGGTTAAATTAGTTTAGTTTAGAAATGAACGATCATTAAGATCAAATATGTATAATTTCAGTGATGATGCTATTTAATCTACAGAAATAAGTTATTATATATTTGGGATTTACAAGTATAAATTTTAAAAAAGACGGGAAAAAAGAGAGTAAACGATATAAGATAGAATATTAAAGGGTAAAGTGTGGCAATTGACAAGAGAGATGGAACAGTTAAGCTAAAGCAATCCATAAAGCAGGTAAAAAATATTCAACTACTATTAGGGGAGTTGTTATTATAGATAGGATGGGATTTTTAAAGTGACCATTTATTAACCAATCGAATTTTTCAAAAACAAAGGTCTAAACATGAACATGTAGAAAATAAATTGATTGAAGTAGGTGTCGGTTAAATGATTTTGATGATAACATGTCCGTTGTAAGTAGTAAAACATCCACTTCAAAGCCAAAGTAAGACTCTACTTGAAAGTACATGAGCAATTTGAGGCTACCTATAGTTATTATTATCTTTTTGTTATTCATTAATCTCCTCTGGTGCCATTAAATAATACTTAAAAATTAAAGTATTGATGAGAGCTATATGAAAAGGTTGAATCTGACAATATTAGGTATTTATGGTTTTGGAGGATCTAATTTTAATATTCATAATATTAGGTAAAAATAAAAATAAGAATATAGGGTCTTTAATTTGATAGTCATTCTACTTTGACTATAGTTACTGCTTTAGGTTGCAAAAGAGGGGGTTAAGTTATTGTTTTAAATGGGGTTCGTTTTATTTATTGTATAATTAAGGTGTTATAAATAAATACTTTATCTTTGTAATGAGATTACAGACATCTTTTAAAAATAGATAGCTATAAGAAGACATTTTTAAATTATTATAGGATTTAGCATCTTTTTTAAAATTAGTGTTTCTCAACTTATTTTCCAGTTTCCACTTTACAAAAGCTTATCTAATAATGTTATTTTCACTTGTCTTTATTGTGTAAAAAATTATAAAAGTAAAAAGTTTTATAATAGCGCTGAGATAGTTTATACAACTATTGTAATACAGTCTTCTCAAATAGTCAGAGAGGTTGTCTTATTCTAAGGCGATGCAAGCGGTAGCATGATTGAGTTCATTAATAACCTAGAGTTTAATAAGGATCTAAAATGTAAAAAGTTTAACAAATTATGGTATCATTTTATTTACAATTATCAGGTGAAAATAACTAGATCATTGAATAAAGGTATAATATAGAATATAAAATATAAAACATAAAATATAAAATATAAAATAAAATAGCTAATAGTGTCTATAAGTAGTCTATAAATCCAAAGATTCTGATGAATTATTTATATTTATCTCTAACTCAAAAACTCACAATAAATGGAAAATAGGTTAATTTATTCCATTACCTGACATTATTTAGTGTAAGTTTGCATAACAATAGTAGCTTTTTATTATTTTCAATTAGCTTTTAATATTTATATTATAAATCATAATAGCCATATTAATATTGTTTTTATTGCTTTTAATTCAATTATAACGTAAATTGGTTTTATTTTATCATTTAATAATTTAGTAAAAAAAACAGAATTATTTTAATCATATATAGTATAAAAGATGCTGTTCTTTTTATCATTAATAAAGTAAAGTTGATTAGTTTATAAACTTATATTATAATTTCAATCTGAATTTTAATTAAAATTTTATAACATATGAGGATGTTTTTTTTGGTTTTATTACTTTTTCCATTTTTTAAGCGCTATTTGAGTGGAAAAATTGTTAGTAAAATTCTTAAACATAAAAATACATCTCCATATTTAACAATTAAAAATATATTTAACTTTTAACATTCTATAATTAAGATTAGTTTTAGTTAAAGCTATTGTTATTATAAATATAAGTTATGAATAATTATAATTTATTAATTAATTTTTTTAATTAATCTACTTGATTTAGAACAAATACAATGTTACATAAAATTTTAAACAAGCATAAACTTAAATAAATAAATAATATAAAAAAATTAAGCAATATGGGGATGTATTTTTGTGTTTAAGGATTTCACTAACAATTTTTCCACTCAAATAGCGCTTAAAAGGTAGAAAAAATAATGAAACCAAAAAAAATACCCCCATATAGAATAACATAGTGTATTTAAATATATTAATTAATATAGAGTCTAAAAAATAATCAATAGATACAATAAATCTTAAAAAAATATAATTAATTATAAAAGTTATAATTTTATATTTTAACTTTAAATTTTCAAATAGCTTTATAATTCATACTGTTCAGATTGATAAAACTTGTTATCTTTAATGTCAAATATTGATTGGATAATCAAAAATGATATCCCTTTCCTTTTTGATAAAGAATTTATTTTTAATTATATACTAATTGCTTTTTTTAATAAAAATTTATATAGTCTAATTTTTAATAATTTCAAATGACTTTTATTCTTATCGATTATTATTTTTTATTTAAGCGTATATTCTATTTAAAGTAAAGGACTGAAAATTGAGTATATTAATAAAAAGAATTTAATAAATACCAACTCTACTCCTTTTATTAAGGATTTCAAATCTTTGTGGGATATTAGAATTTTAAAGAATACCTGAAAAAAATTCTTTTATTTTATTGTAAAATTCAAAACTATTAATTTTTAATTTTAATAATAACCAATAAACCATCCAAATTAATTTTCTAAATTAAAATTTAATTAGAATTTGTTTCTATTAAAATTCAAATTAATTTCAGTAAAAAGGAGTACATATAATTCAAATCAACCTATGTATAATAATCAAGTCAAATCAATATTAAGTAAAAATAAAAAAAGAAAAATAAAAAAAAAACAGTTAAATAATAATAATAATAATAATAATAATAATAATAATAATAATAATAATAATAAACAAGAACAACCAAAGATTACTACTTATTTTAGTAATAATAATAAACAGTCCAACTCAGTTAAATTTACTAATAATAATAATAAATATAATCATATCAATGGATATCAAAAAAATAAAATATCACCAAAATTTCAATTAGAAAGAGAGAATTTACCAATTTATAAATGTAAGTTTTTATAGTAATATTCTATATTTATTTAGAATATTAATTAATACATTTTTTAGCTCGTGAACAACTTTTAAAACTTGTTCAACAAAACGCAGTAACTATTTTAGTTTCTGAAACTGGTTCTGGAAAATCAACACAAATACCCCAATATTTATATGAAGAATTGATAGTTGATAAAGATCATAAAGTAGGTATATCACAACCTAGAAGGGTAGCATGTACTACATTAGCTGAACGAGTAAGTCAAGAAGTTGGTTGTAAACTTGGCGGAAAAGTAGGTTATTCAGTTCGATTTGATGATAAAACAAATTTCAATACAATTATAAAATATGTAACGGATGGTATGTTATTAAGAGAAGTGCAAAATGATGAATATTTATTACAATATAAAATTATTATATTGGATGAAGCTCATGAAAGAACTATTCGTAATGATTTTTTGATGGGTAAATTAAAACAAATTGTTAATTATAGAAGAAATATATTGAAACAAGAGTTTCATTTAATTATTATGTCAGCTACTTTAGATTCCAAAAAATTTTCTCAATTTTATGATAAGTAAATATTCTTTTTTTATACAGAAAATTTTATAAAATATTGAATTAATTTTAATTTTAATTTTAATTTTAATTTTATAGCGCACCAATAATTCGAATTCCAGGTCGTGGAAATAAAGTAGAAATATTAAATGTTTGTAATCCACAAGAAAGTTATATTGAATCAGCTGCACAAACTATTATGCAACTTCATTTTACTAACCCATTAAAACAAGTTATTGATAATAATAATAAACGTAATACTAAAGATATTTTAGTATTTTTACCAGGACAAGAAGAAATTGAAACTTGTCAATTAATTTTAGATAAATTAATTGAAGAAAGTAATAATGAAGAAGCAAAAAAAGTAATATCATTTAATTAAATTATATATAATTTCATTAATTGGTTTTTTTTGTCTAGCTTAAAGTATATCAATTATATTCTAGTTTACCACAAGAACAACAAAAATTAGCATTACAACCAATACAAGATCAACATTTACGTAAATGTATACTAGCTACTAATATAGCTGAAACTTCTTTAACAATCTCAGGAATTTATTATGTAATTGATACAGGTTTAGCTAAATTTCGTTCTTTTAATTCAAATACAGGAATAGAAGCTTTACAATTAGGAGCTATATCTAAATCAGGAGCAATACAAAGAGCAGGTAGAGCAGGTAGAGAAGGACCAGGTTGTTGTATTCGATTATATACTAAAGAATTATATAATAATTTATTATCTATGGATATACCTGAAATAGAAAGATGTAGTTTAGATTCCTCAATATTAAATTTAATGGCAACTGGTATTAAAAATGTTATTAGTTTTAATTTTATTGATCCACCTAATAAATTATCAATGATAAAAACATTGAGTAATTTAAGTATATTAGGAGCTATTAATGAAAATTGTCAATTAAATGAAACAGGTGAATTAATGGCTAAATTTCCTTTATTACCTAGATTTAGTAAAGTATTAATTGAATCTAAAAATTTAAAATGTACAAAAGAAATATTAATGATTATTTCGATTATGTCAACTGAAAATATTTATTTTAATCCTACTAATGATAAAAAAGAAGAAGCTACTGAAAGTAGAAAGAAATTCATTAATTATTATAGTAAGTTTATTTAATTTAACTTAATTTAATTATAATATATTACTTATTTATTAATTATAATATATTATTTATTTATTATAGGTGATCATTTAACTTTATTGAATATATTTAAACAATTTATAACTCAACACAATAAGATTGAATTTTGTAATGATCATTATTTAAATTATAAATCTCTTAATGAAGCATTGGTAAGTCTAAATTTGAAATATATTATTATTTAAAATATATTATTATTTAAAATATATTATTATTTAAAATATATTATTATTTAAAATATATCATTATTAATTTGTTTTTATTATAATAGAAAATTAAAGATCAATTAACAGAAATATGTAAATTAAATGAAATTGATCCAACTATAAGTACCAATGATTCTCAAATTATATTAAAATGTTTATTAACTGGATTTTATGATAACATTGCTATTTTAAATAAGGAAAATAAGTATACTATCTTTGGTTCAAATCAAGTAATATTATTATTATATATCATTATATATTGTTATTATTATATATTTATTGTTATATTAATATTTAATTAGATAATCAAAATCCATCCTACATCAGTAATGATTGGTAGAGAAAAGGCCAAATCGATAATGTATAATGAATTATTATTAACTAAGAATCATTATTTAAAGCAAGTTTCTGAAATTGATATTCATTGGATTTTAGATTTAGCTAAAAATAATTGTAAAAAAAGAAAAAAAGAATAACATAAATTATATTAATAGAAGTTAAAATAATATAAATTAAAATATAAAAGTTTTTTTTTTAAAAATTCACATTTTATTAATAATAAAGTTGATATTAAAAATAATTATTATATTTCATTTTTTATTTATAATTATAATATAAAATAATTGATAGTTTTAGACTTAAATTTTTTTATGAAATTTAAGAGCTCAGAGACCAACGTCAAGGTACTATCTTATAATTCCTCTGAGTAAAGATAAGGCTCAACAAAAGAAATAGATAAAGTCTTATAACAAAAAAGAAAAAAGAAAAACTAATATTCAACAAAAATCATACAATTAAATGATAGCTAATTGCTTAATTGATAGGTATAAAAACCAAATAAAAATATATCAATATTCAATTCAATTTTTGTTTTTCTATATTGTATAATTGTATTCCTTTTCTTTTTATAATATATATATATATATCTAAGTTAATAATAATAATAATAAATTTACCCTTATAAATTGAAATTTTTTTAATGGTTGAGAGAATTTGAATTAAATATAAAGAATCATCCAAATTATTAATTAATTTTACATTCTTATTTTATATATCATTTTAAACTCGTATAAAATAAATTACTTTTTTTTTATCGGTTAATATCAACGATATATAATAGAATATAAAAACAAAGATTTCAAAACATTTAAAAATAAATTGGGTAATAAAAAATTTACAATTTAAAAACATTATCCATTTATCTTCAATATTTTAAAATTAATCAATAATTTTAATAAATTCTACTATATAATAATACTTAATAAAAACAAAATAAAAAGCTTACTTTGATTATTAAAGGCTCTAAAGGGAAAAAAATGAAAATTGAAATTTTAAAAACTTCTCTTGGGTTAGGGTAATATTGATTAAGGGCTAAATTTAATTATTATTATTTACTTTTCATTTGAATTATATATATATTTGCTTTGTCTTTTTCTTTAAACCATTATCAGTAATTTTTTATAACCTGTACTTAATCTATTAAAATATAAAATTTACTTTAATAAAAATTAATTATTAAACTATAAAAAACAATTTTATTGAATTTTTTGAATGTTGTTTTCATATTCATAATTGATACTGTTTGATAGGCTAATGCACTTCTTACAGCAAATCATAAATGGTTAATTTTCTATAAATTAATTTGACTTAATAACATGATAAATATAAAATATCAATAATAATAAAATAAAAGCAATATTTATACAAAAAAACAATCCTTTTTATTATAAACAACATTCACACACCACTTTTACATCAACAACAATCAACCATTAATCCTTTTTAGCTGGTAGATTATTATTATTATTATTATTATTATTATTATTATTACTATTATTATTATTACTATTATTATTATTATTCTCCTTTAGTTTTGCTTTTTTAGCTTTCTTTTTTGAACTTTTTTTATTTGGATTACTAGTTTCTGGGGTTGGATCTGGATCATCAATATCGTAAACAATTGGAGCATTATGTCGTGCATCAAGTAATCTTATTTCTGTAGCACAGTCATTATCTAATGATGTATATCTTTTGGGCTTAACTACTATATTCAAATTTTCTTTAAAGTTGGGTTTCTAAATAAAAATCAAGTTTGATTAATATCTTTGTTTTAGTTATTATTTTAGTTACAAATTACTTTGGAATTATTCAATTTATTATGATTCGATGGTTTAATATTGTTATTACTTCGATTTTTATCCTAATCAAATCAAATCAAATCAAATAAAATAAAATAATACTACTTTCAATTACCTTATAATTATTATGCAAGTTTCTTGGTTTAATACCTTGATTTTGGTTATTTTTAAATTGCTTATTTTTATTATTATTAAGATTATTCTCTCTTCCTTGATACCCATTTTCTCTTTTTAAATCATTTTTTGATTTGATTTTAATTTTATCTTTATCTTCTTTAACTGTTTCCTTAGGTTTCGAATTTTCGCTTAAATCCTGATATTCCGATATAAATGTTTCTTTCTGTATCAATTTGGGTTTAACTATTCATAAATATTATATATATAATTCGTTTAAATTAATAATATTATCCTTACCTTCAACTTCAAGTAACTCACCTTTTATTTTAAGTAATATTCTCTCTCTAAGGGTAAGTGTCTATATAATATAAATTTGATATTTTAATTTAATAATATAACTCATTCTTACATTTTTAACTGTGCCTCTACTACTACTGTTACCCATTTCAAATTTATATTCTGGATAATCATTGATATTAGGTAAATAATCTTTATCCTCGATTTCATTTTCAATTTCTTTAATATCCTTTGTCACTTCTTGTTCGACTTCTTCCAATTTAACTTTATCTTCTTCTTCTTTTTTGACTTTACCATTTCCTTTTCTTTTTTCTTTCAATTTATTCATTTTTTCTTTAGGCATTTGAACCTCTTCTTTTCCTTTTTTTACTGTAATCTCCTCCTCCTCTTCTTCAGCTCCATCTTCAATTTCCCCATCTTCCTTTATTTCACCTTCTTCTTCACTACTACCTTCTTCTTCTTTCAATCCTTTTTTATTAATGATAGTATCATCATCTAGTTTTTTATCTAATAATATAGGACTACTATTTGTCTCTTTTTTATTAACCATAACTTTATTTTATCTTACGTTTTGTCGAATTTTAATTTAAATTGACAAGTTTTAAAAACGAAAAAGGTTTATTTTTATAATGCTTAAAACTTTGAATTATTTTTTTCAAAATTCAACTAAGCATGTTTGCAAATATTTAAAATTATACTATTTTTTGATTAATTTAATATTTAAGCTTATTAAGTAAAGGATTTCAATTTAAAAATATAAAGTTCTCACAATTCATAATCAAAGATTATTCTATTAAAACGCTTTTACATAAAAGAAAGCAATATTATAGATGTTTTTTTGTTTCATTTTTTGGCCATTTTATGCAATTTGAAAACTGAACTATTTGCTTATAAAATTCTTACCCAAAAATTGGATCCCCATTACTTTAATTAACTTTTAAGTTCTAGAGCTAGGTCACCTAATAGGCTAGTATATAGACCTATTTTCATGTAACTTAAACTTATTTCAGCTACTATAAAACCCTTATTGGTTGAATTAGATACGGAGTGGTCAAATTCCATTGTTCCTTGTGTTTATTTTTTGTTCACATCTTGTATTAGATTTGCTATAAAAGAAAAAGTCTCATATATAATTGCTTTTTTATAGCTATATACTTTATTAAAACTATCAGTTTATAGATGGATGTAACTTATTCTGATTATTTATTTTAACTTTGCATCCCAATTTTATAGTACACTTGTATTGATAGTTTTTTAAAAACAGTCCATAAACTTTACATTACAATGTATTTACAATTCCAAATTAATAGCCCTATTTAGTAGATGATTGAGTTCAATTTTAAATACAAATTACTTTTTAAAAGTAGCTTTTGAAAGATATCAAATATTCTAATGCATCCTCAGTACTTTTAAGGACTTATAACTTTTGATTCCTCCCGCTCTGTATAAACTTTTAACTCCGAATTTTTCTTTGAAACAATAAAACTACAAGAACCTAACAGATCTTTGAATTTTAAAAACAAATATTTTTATGTCAAATAATCACCATAGAATAATGAATTTATGAGTGAAAACTCAAAAAAAAGGTTCACTTAACACGGTTAAAAACTTTCCTTTTTTATTAAACTAGGATAAGTTTAACATTATTAAAGGCTAAGTAAGTTATTAAACTATTACTTTAACTTTAGTTTTAATCTCAATATTGCATAAAATTGAAACTCTTGGCAATCTTTTTAACTCAAAGATTTTAATGTCCGCCTTTAATATACAATAGGTTTACCAAGACTAAACCACCACCGTATGACTTGCTTTAGTCAAATCGTATTACTAATCCAAAGATGGAAAAATCTTAAAATAACTATCATAACTATAACACAAACCACCTTAATAACTTTTAAATACCCATGAAACTAGAACAAAAGTCACGTTTTTTTCCAAATGTTCTAAAAACAAGACTAGAACACTCAGAATATTCTTATTTTTGAAAAACTGCTGGTTTAGCATAAATTTTTAACTGGATGGTACTTGTTCTTTGCAATGACGTCATTACGGAAACTAAGCGCTTTAAAATTCAAGAATAAAAGAAAATTCCAAAAATCAAGTTTATAATAAGAATGATAATATAAGCTAAAAAAAGTGGTTACATTGATATTTATCATCATCTAGTAATAAAGGAGTATTCAAGGATACTAAGTCTTATGTAAAACTAGTTAATTTATTTGATAAAGAATAACTGAAACCATGATGTATCCGTTTCTAAATAGAAAAGAATATATACAACAATATATAATATTATGATATGCACATTGTTAGTAAAAATTGCGTAGTTTTATTAAAAGTAACTATAAATATAACCGAAAAACACTACCTAGATCATTATAAACATGCATCATAAAAAGAAAGAAAAAAGAGTGACTCAAAATTCTACTACTTATTATCATACCATGGGTATTGATGAAGTAGTAACCCTATACTCCACCGATTTAGAAGAAGGTCTTAATGACAATCAACTTAAAGAATTATCTCAAAAATATGGTTTAAATGAGCTATCTGGTGACTCTGGTGTGTCTCCTTGGAAAATATTACTAAGGCAGGTAGCAAACATGTTAACTGCTATTTTAATTATTGCAATGACCCTTGCTTTTGTATCTCAAGATTGGGTAGAAGGTACTATCATTGGTGTTATTATCCTTACTAATGCTGCTATTGGATTTTTCCAAGAATATCGTGCTGAAAAAACAATGGAATCTTTAAGGAGGCTGGCTTCACCTACTACTAACACTATACGTAATGGACATCGTTGTAAAGTATCTACCAATCAATTGGTACCTGGTGACATTATTATTCTTGAAAATGGAGATGTGGTCGGTGCTGATGCTCGCATTGTTGAACAATTTAATCTCTCAATTGATGAAGCTTTACTTACCGGTGAATCTATTCCTGTTGAAAAAACTACTGATACAATTAATGAAAAAGATGTACCAGTAGGTGATCGTACAAACTTAATCTTTTCCAGTACAACAGTAACTAAGGGGCGTGGTATCGCTATTATAGTTGCAACTGGTATGGATACCGAAATTGGTAAAATTGCAAAGACTTTAAATGATTCTGAAGGAAGTAAAAAAACCTCTTTACAAAAAACAATGGACAATATGGCCTTAATCGTATTTGGTTTAGCCATCTTATTAGCTATCATTGTATTCTCTGTTAATAGTTGGGTAATTGAAAAAAATGTCGTTATCTATGCTATTGCTGTTTCTATTGCTATGATACCTGAAGGTTTAATTGCTGTTATTACGTTAACTATGGCTGCTGGTGTACGTAATATGGCAAAAAATCGTGCTATTATTCGTCAATTAACTGCTTTGGAAACTTTGGGCTCAGTTACTAACATTTGCTCTGATAAAACTGGTACTTTGACTCAAGCTAAAATGGTACTCACTCGTTTCTGGCTATCAGGTTATGGTTATTTCTCTGTAACTGGTACTGGCTATACTCCAGTCGGTGAAGTTTTACATGAAGGTGAAACTCCAGATGATTCATTAATTAGAAATCATAGTGAAGGAAGTGATAATGTGACTAAAATTCCTCCCAACAGATTAACTGATCAAGCTTTAAGATTAATTCAAGTTGCCTCTTTATGTAATATGGCTAAATTAAAAAAAGATAAAGCTAGCGGAGAATGGGTTGGTTTAGGTGACCCAACTGAAAATGCTCTTCAAGCTTTTGCTCATAAACTTGAAATGGGACAACCTAAACTTACTAAAACTAATGGTAATCATCAATTTGAATTATTAGCTGAATTTCCTTTTGATTCAAGTTTAAAATTAATGACTGTCGTCTACTTGCATTATCCAACTCAAAGAAAATACGTTTTTACCAAAGGTGCCATGGAACGTGTACTTGAAAAATGTACTACCTATATGAATCAAAGTAATTCCTTACCCATCGACTCCTTTGATCATTTAAAGAACCTTTATACCCCACATATGGAACATTTAGCTAGTCAAGGTTTAAGAACCTTATGTACTGCTTATCGTGATATCACTGATCAATTTGATAAAACAAAAGCTAGGGATTACACTCGTGATCAAATTGAATCTAACCTTACTGCTATTGGCTTAGTAGGTATCTATGATCCTCCTCGTCCAGAATCGCGCGCTTCAGTATTAGAGTGCCATAAAGCTGGTATTAATGTTCATATGCTTACCGGTGACCATCCAGCTACCGCTACTGCCATTGCTAGGGATGTTGGTATTATCCCTTCTGATACACAAGCTCTAGGGCATACGTCACTTAATGTTAATAGTAGCTTAGTGATGACTGCTCAACAATTTGATGCTTTAAGTGAAGACGAAATTGATAACATGGTTGAATTACCAAATGTTATTGCTAGATGTAGCCCTGATACCAAAGTTAAGATGATTAGAGCACTACATAGACGTAATAGAGTAGCTGCTATGACAGGTGATGGTGTCAATGATTCCCCTTCCCTTAAAATTGCTAATGTAGGAATTGGTATGGGGCTTTCTGGATCTGATGTTGCTAAGCAAGCTTCAGATATTGTACTTACGGATGATAATTTCGCTACTATTGTTAAAGCTATTGGAGAAGGTAGAAGGATTTTCGAGAATATTGGAAAATTCGTATTACATTTGATGTCAACTAATGCTTCTGAAATTGTTGTATTAATAATTGGTTTATGCTTTATTGATAAAGGTGGAAATTCTGTGTTTCCTATGTCTCCAATCCAAATCCTTTTCTTAAATATGATTACCTCTTCGCCACCTGCTATGGGATTAGGATTGGAACCTGCTAATCCAAGGATTATGCAGCAGCATCCACGTCCAGTCAAAGGTGGTTTATTTACTTGGGAAGTCATTTCTGATATTTTATATTATGGTATTATTATGGGAGCTTTATCTTTGGTGAACTTTATCTGTGTTATTTTTGTTTATGGCGACGGTAATCTTGGGGAAAGTTGTAATGACACTTATAGTGAACAATGTGAGCTAGTTTTTCGTGCACGTGCAGCTTGTTATGCTTGCCTTGCTTTATTAATTTTATTACATGGGTTTAATTGTCGCTCTTTACGCCAATCCACATGGTCACTAAAATCAGTGAAATCTCTTAAAAATAACAAGTTTTTGACTTTATCCGCTATTATCGGTGCTATAGTGTTGATACCAACTATTTATATTCCAGGTGTTAATCATGGAGTGTTTCGTCATGCCCCTATTGATTGGGAATGGATAATGATCTTTATCTCATGTCTCATTTATTTAATTTTATCTGAATCATACAAATGGCTAAAGCGTAAATTTTTAAAATCGAATTTACTTTTCAATGAAGATACTTAATTTATTTTATATATCAATAAGTCAAAATTTTAAGAAATAGTTGTTACTCCCTTTATATATATACTTTAAATGCTAAAAAGCATAATAATAAAATACTATTTTAGGCCAGAACTTCAGAATTCTTTTATGAAAAGAATATCCTTGGGATTTTTTAAATTTTGAAGCCAAAATTTTCTAACTCAATAGTTTTATATTTTGACTGCTCCAAATAATATTAGGTGGCGTTCATTTTATATTTGTACAAATTAATCCAAACAAGACAAAAAAAAGGCAGTAAAGCTCTTAATTTTTACACGTCGATAATTAATAAATTTATGTGCTATTCGTTAATTTTATCTAAACTTATTATTTTTCTATATCTATCTTTATGATTTATAATTCTCTTATAGTTTTGAAAATCTCTTAACTTCGAATTTCAAGCTCCTAAATTTGGTATACGATGTAGTGTGAAGTTTTTAATTATTTTAGTTAGGTGTGGAAGATAAGGAAAGTTGTAAAAATGGAGCAGTTTTTTAAAGATAAATCAACATAAATAAATAACTATCAGTAAATTGAAAATTTTAGCACACCTATTCTATAAATCATATTTTTTAACTAATTATGTAATAGATATCCATTTATAAAATATGTAAGATTAAATAGAAAAATAAAGATTTAAGAAATTAACGTAACGACTAAAAAATGGCTAATAAAATTTATAATTAAAAGAGTATAAACTAATTCAATAGATCATCCCTATGATAGTTATGATCAACATTAAAATTCAGTTTACGATTTTTAGTCACATTTTTACTTCTAGTTGTAGCTTATTGATAGTATGATAAGACAGTGCTATCTAAGAGTATATTAAAAATTCAAAAAATCGGAACAAATAATATAAGAAACGGATGATTGATTAATCAACATATAAAACAAAAACAATTAATAGATTAAATGCAATTTTTTTTATTTTTTTTTCTAATTAATTATGGTGTTAAAAGATTTAAGAAAGGAATCATTGAGAAATAATAGTTTAAAAGTCAAATTCAATATTATATTGACTTCCTTTCAACTCCTATTCTTTTCTTCGACTGTAGTTGTTGTCCAATTTGTCTTAATAACAGTTATTAGAATCATAGGTAGATTTATTTTTATTTATTTATTAAACTTAACGTTGTTAAAAAGATAGAGAAACATTTAAAGAAGTAGCCGAAAAAGAGACAATAACAAACTTGATTCTTTCAGTTATATTATTAATATTCAATACCTTTTACTTAATTGAAGTTATACTACAACTATTCTTAGGCTTTGGGATCACATACTTGAAAAATATATGGTGCGTGTTTGATTTATTACTCATCATCTTCCTCATTGTGATGGAAATTTTACTAAAACTAGGTTGGAAAGACATCACTTATGGAGCTTGGAGGTTTTTAGTTGTATTAAGACTGTTACGTGTTTTAGCCTTAATGGCTGAATACACTTCCCAGTTATTACTTGAAGTAAAGGCTATTAACTAAAAAAAAATCAAAAATTAATAAATTTATAGAAAAAAGACAAGAGAGAAGCACTTGAAGGGAAAATTAATGAGATAAGAATGGACACTATCAATGAGGATATAAGGAACTCAAGCTTAAAGGAACAGCTTCGATTAGCAGTGTTAAAACTTTGTAAAGTTGAAAAGCATCTAGTTCACTCTAAAAAGGATGCAGAGGTACTTACCAGGAGATACTCTACTGCTATTTAGTTCGCTCAAAATTCATGTATTATTAATCCAATAGAAATAAATAACTCTTTAATATCTATTTAACATTTTGTTTTGCTTTTTATACATTGTCATTCACTCCAAAGATTTTGTATCCTCTACATATATAAAAGATCAAATTAATTACTAGCTTCGATAATGAAACAACCTCCCTTATATAATTTCCAACCCAATATACTCTCCTTGTAAATGTAGTTATTTTAGTATGCTTGATGTTACCCACTTTATTTAATCTCTTTACTTTTTCTGACCTTTGACTATACTTTATATCATTTTTCAGTTGTTATTCTTTCTAATGTTATAGCTACCCATTTAAACTACTTTCTCATTTATATCACTATCTAAAGAGATAGACAGCATCTTTGACAAAAATCCTGCTATATTTAGACATTTTTGATCAAATTCCTTTATTCCCTACAAAATCTTGATTTTATTTAAAAGATTTCTAAACATGGCTTACTGCAAAGGGCATTTTTAAAACTAACAACTCAGAGCTTTTGATTTTCCTCTATAAATCGCCTTTGGGTTATTCAAGCTATAATCTGGTTTGCTAAAATTCTACTAAAAAATAATGACCTACAAATAAACAGTTTGGATTTTTTTGCAAACAGTAATGAAATGAGCTTGATAAGCCTATAAAAAAAAAGTTTAAATTACATAATTGTTTTAAAAAAATTTAAATAATGACAATAAACAATAAATTAAACAAATACTCTAATAAATAACTATGCCCAATTAGATAATTATTTAAATCACTAAAACACCTAGTCAGCAACGTAAAAAATGGAAAATAATAAACTATACAGTTAAACTAAAAAATGATCAGCTAAATTTAATAATCAAAGCAACCGAAAACAACAAAAGTTTTATAAAAAATCATATAAATAAAATAATATCCATTTTTAATTACTGTCCATAAGCCATGAAATTATATTCTCTTCTGTTATTACCTCTAGTTTCCAGCATTCCTTTGGATGCTTCCAAACCCGGAAAACTGGTTGCTCAATTAATAGCAGATAACAATGCAGTTGGCAATAATGCTTTTATAAGACCACCACCACCACCACCACCACCAAGACCACAACCCAATAATATACGTATAAGAAATGATGTAAGAGTGAGTGGATATGGTGACAATGACGATGATAAACACCCTTATAACCCTTATAATCCTTATAACCCTTTTGATCCATATAGCTCTCATACTTATCCTTATGACCCTAGTGATCCTCAACCTCCTCCACCTGTTTTTCCACCCATTGTACTCAATGATAATCAACAACCACAAGCTACTCAAACAATGAATTCTAATCCCATTTCAATGCAGCAGGGTAATCCAGGGCTAAATGCACAGCAGGATATGGAAGTTGCAGAGATTGAGGAATAGGAATACCATTTAATTATTTAATATAACTTTTTAATAAATAAAGGCATAATAATTTAAATTTATTTATTTTTGAAAAAGTCCACTTTTTTTAAAAACGATAATACATTTTAACAATCATTAATATAATATTGATATAAACTAGAAATCAGTAATTTGAAGTGAAAATGTAAATATAAGTCACACTAATTATGAGATTTATTTATTTATTGATTATAATCATAATACTCACTATCATACTCCGGAACATAATAATATTCATTATCTTCGTAACAATCATAGCTTTGGCAGTAATGTTGAACATAGATATAATTATTGATACGAATGTTTTGGTTTTGATTATTATAATAATCTTGGTAATAATTATTGTTACTATTTAATTTTAATATTTTACTTAAAGGCATTATTGGTTCATTTTTGTTCAATTTTATAAACTTTTTTAACGGAATTAAGAGCTCTTTGTTATTATTTAAGTTATTAGGTATAGAAGAAAGAGGCTTGTTATTAGATAATACTTGTGTTATTATATTAGTGGTTTTAATGAGTGGTATTAAGGAACTCGATGTATTACTTATTAAGATTAGATAAATTAAATTAATTAATAGTTTAAGAATAGCCATTTTGGTGTATATTAATTTTCGATGCAACTATATTTTAGGTTTATATTTATATATGTTGATTAATTTATTTATTTATTTGTACGTTAGTTTATTTTATTTTTTAGTTGAAATTTGATCATTTCTATTTGGACTAAAAGTTAAATTAACGTTGATAAATATTAATTTCAAAGTTTAAGATTTTCGCAACGGCATAATTTAATATCAACTAAAAAATAGACAATAAATTATTGAAGTATATAAACTACATAGAGAATTATATAATTTCCATAATTAATACTTAAAATGAATAAATTTTTTTTATTAGTAATTACTGCAAACCTAATAACCGCTTTCCCTGCTGGTGAAACCAGCCCATTAACTGAACTAACCAAACCTTTGGTTGGTGATTTAAGTTTAGATCAACCTAAAGAAGCAACTCAACCAGTAGCTCAAAATCCAGTCGATACTAGAGGCCTTGGCTTCTTCCCGCCACCACCACCACCACCATCTTCAGGTGGCACCAACATTGATATTGTAAATACGGTCATTGTTGACGGATGTAGTCGCAGAGGAGGAAAATGTAATAAAAAACGCAAGCATAAGTACAAAGATTATGATGATTATAGTGATAATGATTATGATAATGACTATAAAGATCATGATGACTATAAAGATCATGATGACTATGACAACTATAACGACTATGATGATTATAATGATTACGATTCTTAATTTTAATTACTGCATTCCATTTAATAAACTTAATAATTTTTGAATTTGTTTTTGTGGTTTTTTATTTTACTTTACATACCTGTATTAAACTTTTAACAAAAGTCATCATTAGAAGTATGGTTTGAGAGAATTAATAAAAACTCAATATAATAAAGCTTGTGTATTGTTACGTATCAAAGTAACGTTTTTCATTAAAGTGTTTTGGTTTTACTCTAAAGCTAGAAAGTTTTAGTAGTAGCTATTATAGCTCAACAACTGCCTTTGAAAAAGATAGAAAATAGCAAAATTATACTACCAACTACTAGTCTTAAACTATGAATAATATAGATCTTCACATTGTGCAGTGGATTTAAGCATTGTGACACTATTTTCATACCAATCACTAATTTAGTATCATAAAAGATATGGAGGTGTTTTTTTTTTACTTCATCACTTTTTCCATCTTTTAAGCGCTATTTGAGCGGAAAGACTGTTGGTAAAATTCTTAAACACAAAAACATCCCCATATCTTAGAAACTAAAAAGATTATTTAAAGAGGTTGGTGTCTTTACTAAGTCTAGGCTAAATTAGACCTTCAAGTATTCTTATATATTCAATAGAAGCATATAACATAACTATAAAAGCTTTATTTACATGGTCGATCTTTTACACACCGATTCATTGTGCTATTTTGGTTAATTTTTTAAGGCCGCTATGATTTTTACTTTCTAATCATTTGCTCTGGCCATGTTTCTTTTGTCATCCTACTGATTTTTCAAAAATAAAGTAGCAGATATCCAAAGTAGTGATACTAACTAATGGTCCAATTAAACAACCAAATCAAATCTACTAATTATCTTTGAATAGCAATTTTAATCCAATCAATGTGTAGTCTAAATAGCCAATAAAATGACTAAATTTCACACTAAAAACACGAATAATTACCCTTCAACGCGTTTCTAGCAAATAAAATAAAGGCCTTCTAAGCTGGCTTTAATTGGTTGTACGTAAGATAAATATGTTCAGAGGGAAAAAAAGAAATCTTTTATAAATAATGGCAAGAGTTAAAGCAACAGCGAAATCGAGTACATCCAAAAAAATAAGTCGAGCTAAACCGGAACCACCTAAAAGTAAAACTGGGAAAAGTGGTAGAGCTGTAATACGTAAGATTATTTTTGATCTATTTAATTTTATTTTAACTGTGTTTTAGCTGGTGAACCCATTGTACATGGTACTCCTAGGAAATATAGACATAAACCTGGTGTAATGGTGGTTAGAGAAATCAGAAGACTTCAAAAAGAAACCAACCTATTGATTCCCAGGCTTCCATTTTCTCGTTTGGTAAGTAAAATTTGAAATTGAAAATAAATTCTAAATTGTTTTAGGTAAGAGAGGTTTGTGAAAAAATAATATCAGATGAATATTCACCGAGCCCAGGGTTAGCTAATTTACGTTGGCAGAGCCATGCTATACTTGCCCTTCAAGAAGCAGCAGAAGCTTTCATCATTAGTGTGTTAGAAGATGCGTAAGGAATTGTAAAAATAGCTTTTATTTTTTTTATTTTTTTTTATTTTTTAGAAATTTATGTGCTATACATGCTAAAAGAGTCACAATAATGCAAAGGGATATACAGCTTGCGAGAAGGATCCGTGGCCAATGGGGTGGCCTAGCCTAGTCATAGAACGATGAATCGTTAAATTATTGTTTTACAATCCTTTTAATCATAAATTATATTTTACCTTTTTAGTGTTTAAGTTGTTTAAATAAACTTTGGTGAATTGAGCATCATAACACGAATTAAGTGGTATCAAATCTAACTTATTGAGGTTCTAAAGTGTCTTTCAATCCTTTTAGCTAAGCACCAATGTGAGTTTATTCTACTTTATGCTTGATCAAAGGCATTAGAGAATTTATGGAATTGGCATACATAAAATAGAGGTTAAAAAGGCAAATAAATATGGTATAGTTAAAATAACTTTTTCAAAAAGGAATGGAATCTTATATGGTTTCACTTCTATTCAGTATATTCATTCAACTCTTCCGACTTAAATATATTGAAATTAGAAAATAAAAAATTAAAGGATTACTCGAACTTTAAAGATTTAGAAAATGTCAAATGAATTTTAAACCCATATGATCTTTGAAAAAAAAAACTTCAAATTGTTCTTATTTCTCACTATCAGTGAATATTTCAAGTAAAACAGCAAGTTGAAAATATATGTAGAACAATATATCGGTCAATTAAAATCCCTAACCACAAACTAATAAAAATAAATAAACAGTAAACAAAAATTTAATAAATTTAAGCAGTATAAAACATTCAAGCTAGGACACTTTACTCTTTACCCCCTAAACTCTTGTAGAACTTTCTATTAAACAATATTAGTATTAACTAAATTTAATTATCAGTCATTCTTACGTCAGTAACTGAGTTGATATGATTTGAATGTATGGTAGTTTCCTTTTGACTTATTGCCGCTTGCTTGGCTTCTGTCAATAAACGCTTCATAAAAAGTAAATAGTTATGATAAACCTAAATAAACGTTAGGTATTTATCTAAATCCATTCTACCATTAAATCTTACTAAAATGTCAGTATTCTTTCCTAGTTTAAAATCAGGTTGATGGGCCTTGATAATTTTTCTAATCCTATTTCTTTGTGGTTGCCCAATCTCTTTTTTCATTTTGTTTTATGCTGTATAATATTATCTATTACAACTCTTAAAAATTATCTTTTTATTAAAATACAAAGGTTCATTTTATTTTTCTTTGTTTTAATTTTTTAGTTTGATAATGTGCTTATAAGTTGAACTAATTGCAAATTTAAAAATGACAAAATGCTTAAAGCAAAACAATCGTTCATTTAACTTTCTGTACTTAATAAACAATACTTAATTAAAACTAGATTATTTTTAATATTCCATGTGGAAAACTCTTATTGTATAATCCTTTGTTACAAGCTTAATATATAACGTTTTAAAATTTGCAGCTGTATTTAATTTTTAACAAAGGTTTAAACTCAAGCCTTGATTAACAAGTGTAAGTTAATAGCTATTTAACAAGATTAGTTTTAGTAAAGACATTATAATACTTCTAAATGAAACTTTACTAATTAGATATAACAAAAGATTTTGAACTGTTATCATTATAAATGCAAGTCTATATTATTTTATAAACATTTCTTAAAAGTCATTACTAATTATATTTTTTTACTTTTTATTTTATTGGTATTTTTGATCCTTTTACATATTTAAAAAATCTACATCTGTCATAATAATTATAGTTTAACTTTTTTTGTTAAACGTAATTTGAAAAAGTTTTAATGAAAGCTCAAGATAATATACATCAAGGCAATTTAATATTAGCTTCATTATATTATCAAGTGCAATAATAAATAGTCAGGTTATTTTGCTATTATTATTTAATTCAAATTGAAATTTTGCAGATAACAAATTTTGTTTCAAAATTGACCACTCATTTGCAAATAAATATCTTGAATACTTTAACCTCATTGGATAAAAATTTCAATCCTTTTCAATTTTTTGGGAGTTTATAAAATTTTCATTCCATTTAAAAATTTTTGCCAAATTTTTAAAGCTAGGGTAAATTAAGAAAGAATCTCTCTTTTCGGCGTCAGTAACCAGTTATTTTTTAAAAGGTTCCTATACTATTTAACTAAGAATGCCACCAAGAAACTATTCTAAAACCGCTAAGGTCCCAAGACGTCCTTTCGAAAGTGAACGTATCGATCAAGAGTTAAAATTGGTTGGTGAGTATGGTCTCCGTAATAAGCGTGAAATCTGGCGTATTGGTTATATCCTTTCCAACATCCGTCGTGCTGCTCGTGAGCTCTTAACCTTAGATGAAAAAGACTCCCGTCGTCTTTTCGAAGGTAACGCACTTATCCGTCGTCTTATTCGTATTGGTGTCTTAGATGAAACCAAGGCTAAGCTCGATTATGTACTTGGTCTTAAGATCGAAGATTTCTTAGAACGTCGTCTTCAAACCCAAGTTTTCAAACTCGGTTTAGCTAAGTCTATCCATCATGCCCGTGTTTTGATCCGTCAACGTCACATTCGGTAAGTATATTAACTATTTTATTTATAAAAACTAATTTTGTGAATAGTGTTGGAAAACAAATTGTCAACGTTCCTTCTTTCGTTGTCCGTCTTGAATCCCAAAAACACATCGACTTTGCCCTCACCTCTCCATATGGTGGAGGCCGTCCAGGTCGTGTAAAGCGTCGTCGTCAAAAGTCATCCGGTGGTGCTGAAGAAGAAGAAGAAGAATAAATTCAACAACCCCATTAAAATAACATAAAAGTACAACTAACTTAATCAACTAACCTTAAGCAAGTTAAATTGAAAGATTTTTTATATTTTTATTTTGGTAAGGAAGTACGTTTATATTTATTGTTGTTTTAGGATTGTTTAGTAAGAATATTTGAAAAGATGATTTTTTGAACAGACTATAAGATGCTTGATATTTATGCTATATTTACTTTTAGTAAATGTCTTTTGTTATTATTAGCTTATAGTTACATTTAAAAGTATAATTAGTGTTAAATTTGTTAGTCATTCTCAAAGAAATTAATAACCTAACTTTTGTATATACTAGTAAATTTATAAGTCATTGCTATTTAAAATGTTTAAAATGTGATATGTTTAAGTAGCTAACATCTTTTAGTGGATATATGAAGTTGGTTCTTCGAATTTATACAAATTAAATATAGACCTGAGACAAATTTATAAAATAGGTAAACTAACTAAATCGAATAATCCCTTGATACAAAAAGTATATTGTACTTTAAAATAAAAATGGTAATTTATATTGAACATAAGCTCTTTTATCACATGTTAACTATTTATTTGTTTTGAAACTGATATTAAATTAATAAACGTTGTTAATACTGAATTTAATATCAGGAAGCTAATCTATAATACTTATATCATTTATGTAAGTATCAATCTATAGCCATTTGATTTTTTCAATGTAGCTAGAAATTATTATTAATAAATATGAAAACTGGACTGGCTACCATAATAAGATCTACATAAACAAAGGTATACAAAGTACCCCAATGATACTAAACAAGTAGGTTTTATGGTTTTTCAGATCATATCCACTGTAGCATACTTGTATTAAAGTTAAAACAACAGTGGTTATAAAAAAATTTCAAATTGTGGATAATAACATTTATAAGACTTAGTAAATATCAAACTACTTATGAGTCTTAACATCGAATATGCCATGGACGTTAACAGAACACTTAAGAACTTTATTTAGTTATTTTACAAGTCCCCTATTTTATAATTTTTAATTTTAAAATAAAATAATAGGTTTATTTGATAAAATAAATTATATTATGACCTTTATTTATTTTGCTATAAAGATCAAATAAGCGCTCTTATAGGAAGGTGTAGCAGTAAAATATAAGTTTACTAAAATAAGTTTAAACCTCTTATAGGTTTTAATACAAATTATAAAATTGCATTAATAGATCTTAACCTCCAGGAGTTAATATATTAAATAAAGTATACATGTTACTATTTAAAATGCATAGGTTAATAGCACCATTATTTTTGAATGAATTTAACTAGGATGATAATATAGTTATTATGATCATATAACAAAGAAAAGTAAGTAAAAGGGTCCTTATTTTTATGTTTTAGAAACCATTTTATTTGGTGTTTAGTTAATAGCATCTAATATTGTCTTTTATAAAAATAACATTGATTTTGTTACTTCGTAGAAGTTGATTATGAAAGACTAAACTTATCACTTGGTTTTCCTTATAACTTATTATAATATTATATAGTTTCATAAGCCAAAGTGAATAAAGCTTGAGATTATTGTTCCAATCTAATATTGTACCAATAAATCATAGATTTCCACACTATAAATATGAATTATCATTTATTTACAAATTTTTTAGACTCACCCTTTAGCGTTTGCTATTTATATATAAAAATCCTGCTACTCTCAATACCATAAATACATTTTAGGAATTATGTAACTTCACATTTAGGAATCATACTTATTAATAGTCTCTTTGAAGGGCATACCTAGATCACTTAGGGGTCTCAAAACAAACCAAGGTTTATACTAAATAGAAATGAAAAAGTAAAAATATAATTGCTTCCATTGAGTATTAAAAATCCCAAGTAGCCAATAGCATCTATTTGACACTTAAATTATGAATTCAAACTCAAAAATGAGTTTTATAAATTTAATTTTTTTAAAATGGGAAATAAAGCATCAAAGACGATAAGAAAACTACCAACCGAAGTTAAAAATTTAAACAAGAACTCAAGCTTACCCAGCAAAGAAGCTTTCTCTAGAGATAGGATAGACCCAAAGTTTAAAGGTAAGTATTCAGAGCCAAGTGAGAAAGAGCAAGGTAAGCATGATAACTCATTCAAAGATTAAATGATTAATGAAAAACAGCCGAGCTGTTCGAAAGGTTGAAGAAATTCAATAGGCCTACTGAAAATGAAAAGAGCATAGATTACTTAAAAACGAAAGGACAGGTAATATCATTTGTATACATCCTATTGAATTTATAATTTATTAATATTAAGGGTAATATGTTAAAAATCTTAAAAAACCGTAAAATTCAAGAAGAAGGTGATAAGAATGCAGAAGAAACAGTTGTATTTAATTTGAAACGTCCAAATGCCACTATTAGACCAATTGAATTTAATGACCTTATTAGAAAAGCTCATTTAAATTATAGAGAAGGTATCGAGGCTGAATTGGCACAAGAGTATAAATTAAGTGAGGAAACGATTAAAGCGCTTTTAAAGCATGTTAAACCTTGTGATATTGTTCATATTAAAGAATAAGCTGGATGGTTATTAAACTGGTTTTAACTCAATTAGAATTATCTTTAGAAATTGCCATTTAGAATATTGAATATATGGGGGTGTATTTTTTTGTTTAAGAATTTTACTAACAATCTTTCCACTCAAATAGCGCTTAAAAAATGGAAAAAATAATGAAACAAAAAAAAACACCCCCATTATAGTCTAAGTTTTACACGTTTTTAATGTGCAGTTTTTTCTACTTATTTAATCATAGCTTAAATTTATTAAGATATTGCTATCATTTTTACTTTATAAACGTATATTTTGTTAATATTTAAATAATCTTATAAAGGTAAGTTTGGTTGCTTTTACTTAGTGCTTTCCATAATTTATCATTAATAATAGAACTTATATTATAATATATATTACTTTTTTTATTAAACTCATGATGTAAAAAAGGATACAAAATTGAGTTTAAATTTTATGCAACACTTTTATTTCATGTTTTAAAATACTTTTAGTAAATCGTATGTGATTAATTTCATAATTAGCTATTTTATTTTCTGAATTTGATTCTAATAATGATAATATTGCTCCAATAAAGGCCCCTATTAATTTTTTTTAAAATTGATTGTGGGCTTAATAGTTTATGAGTGAGCTCCTCCCTATCTGTGAGTATCATCACTTTTTGACTCTTTTCTTTCAATGATTTTATCAGATTTCTTTTTATTGAATAAACGCAAACTCTTTTGGGTATTTGAAATTTTTGAAGATTGTTAGTTTTATGTAACACTACATAGTATATATGGGGGTGTTTTTTTTGGTTTCATTATTTTTTCCATTTTAAGCGTTGTTTGAGCGGAAAGACTGTTAGTAAAATTCTTAAACAAAAAAATACATCCCCATATACAAAATATGAATATTTCCAAATTATTAAAATAAAATAGACCAAATGTTTCTTTATATTGATTAATTTGTACAAAAAAAACAGCAATTTGTAACAAAATTGATTTTACTATTTAAAACGTTAGTATAAAATACAAATGTTAAATATCAAATATTAAATACGAAGCATAAAGTATAAAGTAAGATAATATAAAAAAGGCTAAAAATACCTAAATTGCTAACTCCAAATTAAATTAATAGAACTGGTTGCATTTAGATCTCTTTGTTTTATTTTAATTTATTGCTAATTTTTTACATTAAATATAAATTATATAAAATGTTTTGTCAATACATTCAAATAAAACGAAGGCATCTAAATGCAACCAGCTCTATTAATTTAGTTTAATTTTCATATGGACTATTTGGCTAATTGTATTACTATTATTTAATGTATAATACTGTTAGAGGTATTCAATAAACTAATATGACATTTAAATTCCGAGGTATATCCTAAATCATCACTTCAAATTGTTAATAAAGACTTATTTGATTAATGAACTTTAGGCTAATAATTTTATTATCATTATAAATTTTCAATTCTTACTTTTTTTATAAAGAATACTATAGATTTGAATTTATATCCTACTGTATATACTCTTAATACCTATTTAAAAGGTAATAATTACATTCTATAATATATGTCGTTTATCAATTTAGACTTAATAAACATTTAAGCTAAACACAATTAGTATTATACTTATATTCCATTTAAAGTAATAATCACTAACACTACAACTATCAGTGGTTAGGTTTTAAAAAAAACAAAATCAATTTTATTTTAAAACTCAACCATTATTTTGTAGCTTAATTAGCAATTGCTATCAAAAAACTTACCGCAGCTCTCAATAATAACAATTTATTCAATATAACGTTATATCTTTGTAGTTTGTAACTTTGCTTTTATATTCACATTAAAATTGAAAGTAATATTTGTGATTGCATTTGATATTTATTTATAACTCATTTTTAAAAATATAGAAATAAAATATAACTTTTATTAAGGGTATTTAGATTTTACTAAGAATGTGGTAATGAATAAATTGATATGTATCTACAGAATATTAATATTAAATTAAATTACCCATTGAAATAATTTCAAATAAAACTGTTTTCTTAATTTATCAAAATTAAATCTATGCATTACATCCTTAGAGAATCTTTTATTCTTTATCCAATATATTCTTTCAATTTTACTGCACATGCATATATGATAGGTTCGCACAAAGTGGTGTTTTTTCTGCATATTTCTAAGAGTTGACCATGCTTATTATTGGGTAAATCATATTGGTTACTTCATACGTAGCCAATCATATAGTATTAAAACTATTCTCCAATCAAGTGACTTTCTGTTAATATTTAAACCTGAAAATACTAACAATTCTTTTTGTTTTCTTTTATTCACCTTATGATTTATCAAACAATCATGTCTTCAATTCCAAATACTAATTCAAGTCTACCCTTCAGGATAGAAAACAATAGTTTACAATCAAATGCAAGTTCGAATTCTAATATATCGAATTCAAACTCTTCAAAAAAAATAATAGAAAAATCTGCATTAAATAAAGATTATATAAATGAATATTTTGATACAGCAGATGCTTCAGATGCTGGAGAAAGCCCTTCCTTAACAGATAATGAATCAGATGAATTTGATTCTGATACTTATTCCCCACCCTCTGTACCTTTATACCCCTTTCAAAACCAAGTTGGAGGCCATGCCTCATTGTTAAGATTTTCACCTAAAGCAGTATGTAAACCGTTAGTTGAACATGAAAGAAATATGTATGAGCACTTTGAGGAAACGCATCCGGAAATATTGCCATTTACTTCATCTTATTTAGGTGTTTTAAATGTAACCTTTAATAATACTAACAGTAAAATTATCCCAGAAGTACAATTTGAAAAAAATCGTCATATTGTACCCGAACACCTTTTAAAAAAGTTTTTAGGCTCTTTACCTATAAAAAATGACTTTGATTCACCTGGTGTTACTAAAGCAAATAAACAGCTTAAAGAAGAAATTTTCTTAGAAGCTTATTCCCCTTCTCTACTAGCACGTAAGAATTCATCTACACGACGTAGATTAAGACATGGAAATAGACAGGCTCGTCGCCGTCATTCTTTTGACGAATCTTTGCCAGAAAATAACTTATCTAGTTCAAAATCACCTTTGATGAGAGTTAAAAAGAGTGAAATTCGATTAGGATCTTCTTTTGATGATCGTCCACCTTATGATACATCTGATGATGAAAATTCACTTGTTAGTCTTGATGCTGATCGTTTAGAGCTTCCAACTCAAAGGCACCCATTAAGTATACCAATTAAAAAAATGAACAGTCAAGACATGTCTTTAGATGAAGACACGGAATTATTTCATATGGAAGATCTGGAATCTTCTCTACCTACATTAATTACCAATAAAGATGCGATGTTTGAAGACAATGATTCGAATGGTTCGCTTAGTCAAATATCTACCCCATTATTGAATCCATGGTCTATGGAAATTTATCGTTCTACAATGGATAAGTTTTGTTCTTCTAGTTCAATAAATAAAATACATCAATTTTTACTTTTAAAAGATTTGACTTATAATATCAAATCACCTTGTATTTTAGATTTAAAGATGGGAACAAGGCAGTATGGGATTTATGCAACACCAGAAAAAAGAGAGAGTCAAATGAAGAAATGTGAAAAATCTACTAGTAAAGCGTTAGGTGTGAGAGTATGTGGTATGCAGGTAATTTATTTCGTTTTTTATAGTATTTCATATATTTAAAGATATCAATTTTATGTAGATTTATAAATCAGCCTTAAGAAAGTATATATTCCACGATAAATATTATGGGCGTAAATTATCAACTAATTCCTTTCGTCAATCTTTAATAGATTATTTACATGATGGAGATAAATTACTAGTTCATTTATTACCTAGTTTAATAGCCAAACTCCGCCAGTTATTTGAAATCGTAAGAACGTTAGATGGGTATCGACTTTATGCTAGTAGTTTGTTATTAATTTATGATGGAGAACCAACTTCACCTTCTTATAATCAAATTGATATTAAAATTATTGATTTTGCTAACTGTGTCCATCCTTCTATGTACCTTGAAGAATTAGGTCATATTGGTACTAAATACCCTAGCCCCAGTTACCCACCATCAACAAATGGAACCGACCATGGTTATTTACGTGGGTTGGCCACTTTACTTCAAGAGTTTGCCGAGCTTTGGTATATGCATGCGTCAGCTGAACAACAACAACTTTTTCATCATGAGATCTTAGTAGATAAACAATATTCGAGGGAAGACTATTAATGTTTTGAATTTTAAGTTTAATACTTTTAATGTTAAGTTGTATACCAAATACTTTTTTATTGTATTTTAGTTTCTAATCTGTATCTTATTCAATAAATTTATCTTTTTGAAATGTTGACCTTTTTTTAAATATTTTCTTTTTTAATTTCTAATTTTCTTTTTAAAATGTTAGTTTTAATAATAATGCACCCTCTGTTTCAGAAAAGACGCTTGATTTTTGTTTGAACCCCTAAAGTCCAATTTTTGCATTAAATTTTGACCATTTTTTAAACACCTTAAAAAATAAAAATTGATAGTTAAGTTTATATAAAAACATACTTGCTGAGCCTTAAAGTAGTCAACTATCCTAATCATCATTATATTTAGATATTGTACAGTTGTAAGGTAAGTCTGTAGCTCTGTATTTTATCTTAGTGTTAAACTTAAATTATTAGATTGGCCACGCAGCCCAGAGTTTTGAAAAGGGGCATATTTTTTCCAACTCTGAGCATTCTAATCTTAACATATTTTTAAGAATAAACATCGGGAAGACCTTAGCTTTCAACACGTTAGTTTAAAAGTCAGGGTTGTTCCGATATTTCTTTAAACTATTATTTAATAGTGGATTTTATTATTCTTAATATTAAAATTTTAATCAACAAAGAATAAAATCTATACATCGTAAAATCGTACTTTAAACTAACAAATTAAAAATCGTACCATTTTGTAACATAAAAACTCCAGAATGATTAAAATCTATTCATAAAATTTTTTCAAATTTTAACCTTCTCAAAAAAACTCAAAAAATGAGCCACCCATATTATCCAGTCAGCCTATTATTACCACATTATAAAAAGAATGAAGGAGATACTATTTATTTAGTCTCCATGTTTGCCTTAGTTTTAGGCTCTCTCCTTCTCCCAGCATACTTAATAATTCAGAAAAAAACTCAAAAACTCTCCTATCAATTAGCCTTTTTATGGTTTTTGGCATCCGGTAGCATCCATTTTTTTTTCGAAGGATACTTTGCAGTCTTTCATAAAACTTTGGCTGCTCATTCTAGTTTATTTGGTGAATTGTGGAAGGAGTATGCTTTATCGGATTCTAGATATTTATCTTCTGATCCTTTTGTTTTATTCATGGAAGCTATTACAGCAGTAAGTTTATTTTTCAAAACACTCTTTTTTCTAATATAAATCTCTTATTTCTCTTTAGTTTGCTTGGGGTCCAATTTGTTATTTAATTGCTTATATGATTTATCATCAAGATAGTAGACGTCATTTGTTCATTGTGGTTGTATCAGTAGGTCAAATTTATGGGGATGTACTTTATTATATGACCACTTTATTTGAAGGTGCCCCTCATACTCGTCCAGAACCCTTTTATTTTTGGGCTTATTTTGTTTTCATGAATGCTATATGGTTAGTCATTCCAACCTATTTTGTTATTGAATCAGGTACTATTGCTTTAGACATATTGGGCAAAGCGAAAGAGGTGGACAGTGGAAGTAAGAAGACCAAGAAGCAGTAAAAGAAAACAATACTCCTTAATTATTAACTAATAACTGAAGTATAAAATAAAAGTAAAATAAAATTTACAATATAATAATTCTTTTTTATTTAGACAGATTGTTAAGATGATAATAAAAAGAGAGAATTTATAAACTAACATTTATTGGGTTTAAATAATGATAAAAATACTTCTTTTTTTAAACAATAATTTCGATTCAACTTGGATTTTAACTTACTCTTTTCTATTGAGTTTATCCAACCTTTTAAAATTCCAACCTTTAAAACTATTTACACATGATAGTATTAAACTATTCAATAACCTTATTCTTTTTACAACATACGACTAAAACGGCATTATAATTCTTTGAACTACTTTATGACTTATATTCACAGTAAATGAAGTCTATTTTTACCTTCGGCAAGTGAAGCTCTACGTCTCATCTGCTGAGAAGAATCCTTAAAAAATGAAGACAAGCCATAATGATTTAGTGTGGAATCCAAATTCGATCCGCTTCCATTTTCTCTTATTGTATTCTCATTTTTATTCTTTTTACCTTGTTGCAATAAACCAAATTTTGAATTCTTTGTTCCATTTTCTCTAGATAGAAGTATTCTGTTATATGGTCCATCATTTGTAATATCAACAGAGCTTCTTCTTACAAATGAGGATATAGCTGTGGGTGAAAAGAGAAATTGTTGGTCAATTATAGATTCCGTTGAGTTTTGGCTGTTTTTTCCTGCTTTTAACAGATCCATAGTATTCATTGAATTCCCAAACTCCATTGAGCTTTTTGTCTTATCAACTGCAAGCTCGGAATTAAGCTTCCCGAGAGATTCATTCGATTGGCTAAATTTACTTTTACATGATTTGGTTGGTGAATTTAGTTTGTGTAAATTATTAGTAAATCGATCTTTACTGTTCATGTTTAATTGATTCTTTAATAAATCTTCAGTTGATACTGTTGTTGAGCTTCCATTGTAAGGTCCAACCTTGTTGATACCACCCATAGTACTATTAAAATAATACCCAAGTAATGAAGGATGATGACGATGTCTTGAAAGTTCAGAGATAGGTATATTGGCTGGTGGTGGTGGGTGAGAAGATTGAAGATCCTCAAAATGTAAATGTTCATTGTGCTTGATAATCGACATATATTGATCCCAAGAATCTGTTGGGAGAGTAGAAGCATCTTTGTTGTTGTCATTACCCTTAGAATTGGTTGCTTTTTTTGCTACTTCTGTCGAGTTTGTTGATGTTGGGGAAGGTAATATTACAGTTAATTCGATATCTGATAAACCTAAACTAATATCTGGTTTACTATCATTTTGATGGATGGATTTTTGGTCTTGAATTAGATTTAAATGACTTTTATTCACTAATTCGGAATTGGCTTTATTCCTGTTAAATGATGGAAAAAAGGGCTTTTTAATTGTATTGCATAAACTTTCTAAATTGAGTTTTCCATTCTAAAAAAATATAATATTAATATAAAGTAATTTGAGTATATATAATTAAAATTACTCTGCTATTTTGTTTGTCTAATTCAACAGATGAAATTAAGGGTGTAGGGTGTAACTGAATCTATAAATTAGAGAATTAATAACTTATTCAACATGCAATAAATTAATATAAATTTTAGATAACAAAATATACTTACAGGTCTACGAGAACGAAATCTATTAAAAATAAAAATAAATAAAGCAATGAAGCAGATGAAGGCTAAGAGAGATAAAACAATTGGAATAGTTGGAGAATTTGATTTTGAGTTCTCATCTAACGTGGGAGAGTTAGTAATAATCAAACCAGGTTTATGAGATCCTTTATTATTGATAGCATCTTCATCATTATCTAATAGAGCCATAATAGTAGGTTGATTAAAATATTTTAAGTCGGAAGTAAGAGTTGGGGTATTTGTGTCTTGAGAAGCTAGTGTTGAGCGCTTATTTATATTATGAAAAGATTGTTTTGTTAAGTCCAGCTCAGAAGTTGATTGATATTCTTTTATAATTTCTTCGTTTAAATAATAACTTTCATCTTTAAACTCACTATGAATTGAAGTGATCCTCCTTTCAAGTTTTCTTATTTTTAAATTGACGGTGTACATATCACTTTTTATGTATAAATTGAAAGAAGTATCTTTAAGTGAGTTGAATAGTAATAATAACAATAAATATAAATAGAGGGATTGATAAAATATATAAAAAAGGTTGAAAATTAGAAAGTTAAAACAAACAAAGTTTAGTATCAATGGAGTTTCTTTAACAGAATAATAATAAAAATATTCTTAATGGAGATAAGCGCACCATTGGTGGATCATTGTGCAATTAAACTTGGGTAATTGGCAAATTTATGCTACTTAGCCAATCAATTGATTGATATTAATGATTCCTGCATCAAATTCTGCAATGACAACCGAAAGTTAAACGGCTATAATAAGTTGATGATAAAAGATAACAGCAAGTAAAAAAAATTCAAAGAAAATCAAAATCAATAAAGAGAGGATAAAAAAGATAGTAAAGGTAGGGATTGGTAATTAAATTAGTAATTTCATTTAATATTTGTAAAAAAATCACTGAAATTGAAACTAAAATTAGTTGATTTCTTGTTTGATACATGTGTAAATGAGCTATATTTAGTTAATTTATGTAAAAAGTTTATAAATAAAAAATGACATAAATAAAATTAAGAATAACAGGGATAAAATATCAACATGAATATTAAAATTTTAAAAAGTTATTTTAGTAATTATGGTTTCCATTATCTAAATTTAAACTTTTAATATATTAATTGGGGTAAATTTTAATTAATTAAAAAAAGGGGATATGTGAAATATTTAAATAATATATTAATGAAACAGAATGCTTTATAATAATAATATTTGAAACTAAACTTAATTTTTATGTTTTAAATTTATTAAATTTGCTTTTTTATTATAATCAAAATCATATAATTTAATATTAACAGTTAAAATAAGTTAAAAAAATATTTTCTAAATTGTTTATTTTTTTGTAAATAAATAAATAAAAATTTGATGTCATTTATTTATGTTTATTTAAAGTAAATATAGTTGTAAATATTCCAACGTCTTTTTTATTTTTTGTTTAACCTTTATTAAACTTATGCCCTGGTTTTATAAAATTTAATATTGACTTATTAAATGATTCAAAATAAAGTATAAAAATTGTTATAATAGACAATAAATTCAATCATACTAAAAATAAGGTTAGCAAAAATAAATCAAGTTAAAGTAGAACTAACTTAATAATTTAATAGCATTAATAACTTCTATATATAAGCCAACACTACAAGTATATCTAGAATTATAAATTATAAATATTTAGTTCTAATATCAATTTTAAATGGTTTGCTATATAATAAAATATTAAATTAAGCTATGATAAAGGTAGTACAAAAAGTATATAAACTAACTCAGCATAATCCGATTTTATTAAATCTTAGCATCGCTATTGCTATTTAATTAATAACTTTTTTTTCTTTTTTTTACAACTAATTTAAAACCTTCAAAACCTAACAATATACAACTTCACTTATTTCAACCTATCTTTCAACAATCTTAACTGTGCTAATCGTATCATATAATTGGTCAAATAATCTCCGCCTTTCAAAAACAATTGAGCAAAGATAGAAGCATTAAGAGCCAATTGACGTATAAGTAATGCAGCTTTATCATGTGATACAATTTTTGCTTCAAACACAGGTGATAATACTGGTAAATCTTGTCTTACTTGAGCTTGAATTTTAAAATATTGAGGTTGATTACGAAACTTATTTAACGGGGTAAGAATTAAATTGATTAAATTAAATTGGCCTGGTAATGTATCAAATTGGTATTCTTTACCTGAATTATTAAATACAATTGTTACATAATCATTACCAATATGTCGCTTTTTAAATGAACATTTTGGATCTTTATCTAATTGAGTGGGCATTAAAGTGGCTATATGAAATACCACTTTTGATAAAATTGAATTCCATACCAATGTATAATACCCATCAAAATTCATTTCAGTATCTAAACCTCCTAAATATTGTCCTTGATTTCCTTTTAATAATACAACATCTCCTAATTCTTTAATAAATTCTTTATATTCCATACATCCTGTTTCATTAGATAATATATCGACTTCATCCGTTTGATTTGGTCCCACATAAAGCACTCCTATCTTATGAAAATCAACAATTGGCATTCGATCTAATACTCCAATAGATCTTGATACAGCTGTTGAATCATCTAACGCCAATCCATTAACAATTCTTTCTGATTTATTACTAAAACCCAAATACAAAAATCCAGGATCAAAATAATTAATGTTATTATTGGTACCTATCAATATACCTCTATTAATTAGTATTTCACTTGATTTGTACCCATTTTGATCCTGAATATACTCTTTATTGCTTATGGGTAAACTCGAAGCATTCCTAGTAACTTGTTTGGTAATTTCATTTTCCGCATTTAATATAGTTTGATTAAAAAATTTTTGTTCATTAAATCCAAACTTTTGCATCAAATTATTCAATACCTCCCCTTTTAATTCATCGCTATCAAACCACTCATTTTTAAATTCACATAACCAAACCATGTAGCTTGATGCTCTTCGGACGATTATTCTTATCCAAGGTAATTCTTTACTACCTTCAACAACAATAAGCATATCGTTTAAAACGTAATGCTTCTTATTTAAATTCACACAATTTCGAAATAATTTATCAATTAATGGATCATTAAATTCACTAAAATTTGAAAAACAATAAGACGCTAACATATCTAAACAACTATCTGTTATCTCATCGGATTTGCCTCTTTGAAGGTTTGCTTTGTACAATCCTCTTACTATAAATGGTATAAATTTACTACGATCACTTAATCGAAGATTAACAAACCAAATTGAAATCACTTGATATGCTAAAATTAAAACATATTTCATATGGGCCTCTTCATTATTTTGTATTGGCATTGGCGCTCTTGAACTGGGGCTTGTTGGTGAGCTTTTGATTTCTTTATTATTAATATTGGTATTTGATTTATTATTACTATTATATTGAATGTATTGTAATGCAATACCAAACACTCTTTTAAAATCATCATCTACAAAATTAGCATATAAGTTAGGTCGTCTAGCTAAACAAACTAAAAATTCTAAGATATGGGCAGAAATAGTAGCTGTGGACATGATTTGAGAAAGCTTAATCAACATACTAGGGAGGAGTTTAGTCATTGATAAAGGTAGCTCATAGCAACAAATTGTTAAAGAATGAATACATAGTCGACAAGTTTGAGTCCATTTTCTAAGCCCGACTTGATAAGCTAATATAATTTCATCCCTTTCTGATTTACTAAAATGTCTTTTATAGGATATTAAGCTGTTTAATAATTTATAAGCCATAACATAAAGATCCCCACGTTTATAATAATCTGGTAGTTCACGTATATTTTCTGCTAATTTATTACTAGTAATCCAATTACATAAATTTTGTCGTAATTTATTAATTTCTAAATGACATCCTATAAACAATGGTTGATTTGATAATTGGTTCGATAATCTTTTTAATGCTAAACAAAATACTTTCCATTCTACTTCTACTTCTAACATTTCATTCAATAAGTTTAAATATAATTTCATTGGAATATATCCTTCCAAAGGTTCATTATCGGATAATGGATTAGATTCTTTTAGTTTTATACTACTTGCTTCATTAAACAATTTCAGTTCAAAATTCAATTTTATATAATCAAATTTAAAATCATTGACATCATCCTTTTGATTTTGAAATGGAAGGAATATGCAGTTTGTAATTTCATCGGTTAACTCCCGTTTAAAAATAAAATGCTCAAATAAGTGTTCAATACAACTTTGGTCTGGAAATTCATCACTATAACACAAGTTTAAATTAGAATCTGCCCTTAATCCAGATAACACATTAATTAAGATCAATCTCGAAGTGGTACAATTAACCACTGCTAATGTTCTTAAACATGTTTGAAATAAATACTGAATATTTTTATCATCATGATGTTTTAAACTTAACAAATATATATAACTTAATGATATTGTAACTGGAATTAATTTTAAATCTTCTTGGGTTCCTAAATGGCTAGTAGCTACGTATTCTTGAATATCTCCTTCCATGTTTATAATCTCCGGATTAATAATAGCTACAAGTAAATTGAACAGATGTATATGGCCATCAAAATCGCCATCTAATATAGCATCAAGACACAACTTGAATATCTCAAAAAGAAGTTTTGGATCCTCAGAAGCATGGATATTTTGAATTAAAGGAAAGATAAATTTTTCCACTATTAAATTGGTATGAAATTCCTTACAACAATGATATGTATTTGTAAGAATATCCAAGAATATTTTTTTATATTCATAATCCTTGGTATCTATGTAAATAACTAATAATTTGCTCAAATCCTCCATCCAAGTTGATGTACAAGGTAAATAAAAATTTCGGTCATTAAAATAAGTTAATACTTTTAAATTAAATTCAGTTACCCTTTCTGATATATTTTTACGAAGTAAATCAGTTGTTCGATGATAATCTCCAAAATATTTGTCATTTTCTAATAGTTTAAAAATGGAATTTAAAAACTGATTATAAACTTTGCATAGCCTGATTTCATCCTCGAATACTTTCTCTTGACCCCTTGTTTTATTATTGATTATTTCAATTTCTTCTTGAACATTATAAAGTATATCTAATATCATATCCCATTCCAAATACCCAAGCTCATTAAACTGATAGTTAAAAACAGATACAAGTGCACTCATAATGCTCCATAATACATTCCTATCCTTTTTTGATGAAGCCTCAATAAACGCTTTAAATACGGTACTATTATGTAAGGTAAAAGTGGTCAATTTGTAAGGTTCGGAAGAATAAAATAGATGACTAATAATATCAATTGAAGCCAAATCAATCTTAATCGTATCTTTTAGTCCATTATTAAAACTACAAATAAACTCACAAAGAATATCAAAGGTCTTATAAGCATAATGACTTTTAAATAAATTTTTGAATATATTCAATATCTTTTCATCTTCTTTTTTACTAAAGTATAAGCTCCCAATAATCCTCAAATACATTTCTAAACAAGGATCAGGTATAAACCCATACCTTAAAATAACATCTAGAATATTTAATATACTTTCCTCTAGCTTTAACTCACCTCTTTTCCCCACAACAATATCGTATAACAATTCAAGTATCTTTGAAATATCTTTATCGTTTAAATTCGAAAAATTAAACCTAATTAAATTACTAAAAAACAATAATCCGATATCGTACAATTCATCTTCATCACCTTTCTCCTTCATTAAACATCTCATTGTTCCCACCATAAATGAAGTTATATCTCTCTCAATTCCAATTATATCTCTACTATTATTGGTTAACTCAGTAATGATATTGAACCTTTTTGCAATATTATATGAGAAACATTCTTCTTTTCTTAATAATTTGTAAATTGCTATACGGTTACTTAAACTTTCTTTGGTTTGATATTTTAATATAAGTTCAATTTGTTGGTGATTTATTGTCATCATTCAAAGTTGGAGTGTTTCTTTAATAATTGAAAGTTAAAAAAGAAATTAGGTTATGAATCTAGAGATTTTTTTTGTTCTGACAATGGTAGTGAGTGGCGTTAATTTTAGTTTGTCCAATCAGATTCATGGAGGAATGAAATTTGAAAAGTGCATTTCCGATTTCAGTCTAGTTTTTTAGCTTTGCAATTTGGATTTGTTTGTAATTATTTAGTAAGCTTTATTTCTAAAGTATAATGACTCGATGCATAGATAGAATATTCTATTGAGTCTTATATAGCGTCATTATTGTATCTTCATTTGTCTTGTTCTATCTTTGAATCATTTATTTTATTTTTGAAACTATTGGGTTTAAAGTGGTTATAAAATTAAAATGGAGTAAGTTGTTTGGGTTAATAAAATAATTTCAATAAGTTTTTACTTTTACTTATTAAAGAAAATAAACAAGTTATCAGTTGTAATAGCAAAATCGCTTTTTAACTAAAGACAAAAAGTGTTTTATGTTAATAAAGTTTATCAAACGTTGAATTGAACATTTGAATTTTTACTTTATTGAACTCAAAAACAATAAAGGCCAACATGTTAGATTCGGTAAATACAAGATATGGGGATGTTTTTTTTGGTTTCATTGCTTTTTCCATTTTTTAAGCGCTATTTCAGCGGAAAGATTGTTAGTATTCTTAAACATAAAAATACATCCCCATATAAATATCCTGTTCTATGCTTAGAAAAATTTATTAATAGTAAAATTACTGTGGTGTCTACACCCTTACTGTATCGTACTTGCCAAAATATAAGGAAATGTATGAAAACACAGGTATTCTGGGATTTATTTAAATATTTTGAAATTAAAATAAAGAATAAATATCGAAATGTGAAAAACTGTACAGGGATATTTCATAGTATAATAGATTCTAGGCAAATTATTTTTTGATGTTTATTTAGACCCATGATATCATGGATTTCAGCTTAAAAAATTCGAACCAAGTCAATTGTTTTCTATGATTCCAACAAAACAATTTTAAGCCATTTTGTTTAAAGGAGATGCAGTTATTTTGCGATTTCACCAAGTTGGATTTTTTTAAGGGGCTATAGTTAAAATTCTGCAATTTTACCAATAAATTCTAATATGAGATAAGCTGTAGAGTTTTTTTAATATTTTTATTAACAAACTTACTATAATTTAAAAAGATTTAAAATAAACAACTATTATTACAATAAAAATATTAGATTTATTGTAATAATTTTATAAAACATTTAAAAGCTATTTATTATATTTTAGTTTAAAGTTGTAGAATAAGTCATTACTTTAAAATTTTTATAAAATGATTTCACCAAATGCAATTAATAAAAATAACTTTAAACTGGAAAAAATAAAAATAGTTTATATAAAATTATTATGTGGGGATGTATTTTTATGTTTAAGAATTTTACTAACAATTTTTCCGTTGGAATAGCGCTTAAAAAATGGAAAAGCAATGAAGCCAAAAAAACACCCCATATAATAAGCTATGAGCTATATAAAACAAATGAAACAAAAGATACTACTGTAGAATTTATATAAAATAATATAAAACTTAATAGCTTTATTAAAAGTATGATATCAGGAAATAATTAAATCAAAAAGTTTTAAATTATCATGTTAAAAAACCCTTTTTATACTTTAATTGGGTGGCTATATATATAAGACATGATAACAGTTATAATTTATTATTATAGCTGCTAAATAGATATTAAAATGAGGAGATAATGTTTTTTACAATTAGGTAATAAAAATTCTTACAGTAAATCAAAACAAAACTCTGAATTGATTATTTTATATAAATTATAATTAAATTGATTATAAGACTGCTGTGAAATATTGGTTTATCAGCTCTCGGATTAATTATAAGATAATAATGATTTAACTTGTTTACAAAACTAGTTGTAGTCTTGTAATCAATTTGACCATGATCCATGTGGTATAATCAATTCAGAGTTCCTCATTTAGATTTGCTGTGGGAATTTCTATCGTCTAATTGCAAAGAACTTATTGCCCACGTTTTAATGCCCATACTTGGCAACTATGATAAGAAATAGCTATTATTATGTTTCATATATAGCCAACCAGTTGGAGTATAAAAGAGATTCTTCAACATACTAACTCGAGGCTTTTTAATTGAATTACTCCCTGATATCGTACCATTAATAAAGCCACTAAGTCTTTCTGACATTATATTAGGTAGATTTTACAGTAGTATCTTCTATTCTATTTGTTTTACATAGTTCATAGCCTATTACGCACTATTCTTACTAATTTAAGTCTATCTTAGTTATATAAACTAAGACCTTTCACAATATAAAAATAATTTTAAAGCATTAAGTAAAATAGAAAATATTGATCAATTAATTTTAAAATTTGAGATTTTTATTTATGAACATAATAAAATTGATAACTCAATTATTAACAATAAGAAAACAGATGTACTTTTTAAAAAGTATGAAAGAAATAAAAATATAATAAACATAATAAAAACATAAGGGATTAAAAGGTATTTACATCTTACTAAACGTAATAATAAACTACACTGTTATCCAGTATCTGATAGATTAAAAAAAAGCGATATAATTCCAATTAAAGTTATAAAGTCTATAAAAAATAAAAAAATTAAAAGATCAACCCTAGCTTATCTTACAAAAATAACAAAAAACTTAAAAGTTTCAATATTTATTAAGCAAGTAAGTAGCTTACTAAATGACAGAAATCAACTATTAAATGCTGATATTATTTAAATTATTAATAACTAAGCTAACAGGTAGTTAAAGAGCAAGTAACTGTAATAATAAATAAAAGCTATTATTATATTGCTTGTATTAGATAAAGGTAATTAATTATAGCTTTGAGGCTAACTGTCCCTTTCCATGCAGCTATTTGTTAACTTAGTAATATATCAATAATGTAATTATAACATTAAAACAATTTCTTTATTTGATAGCAAATTTGCAATGTTGGCTATAAAGCAACCAATAGTAAATATTTTTCGATGAAGTTTTATGGGGATATGTATTTATTTACATACTACAAGTTTGATTAATGTTAATATATAGGTTGCATTAGTAAAAGCCTCGTTAACCCGGGAATTCATATTAAATTTAATAGAAATTCCGTTAACTTGTAATATAAATTATAATAAAATAATTTAAAACTGTATCAGGTACTTTTGGTTTTAATAAAAAATTTATTTTTACAAAATTTTGAGCAAAGTTTTTAAAATATGAGGGTGTTTTTTTTGGCTTCATTATTTTTTCCATTTTTAAGCGCTATTTCAGCGGAAAGATTGTTAGTAAATTCTTAAACAAAAAAACATATCCCCATATAGGTTTCAATATAAAAACAAAGTATAGTAATATTTAAATAGTTAAAATATAAACTATAGAATTAGTTTTTATTTTTTATATTATTTTATTAAACTATTTAAAATTATTAAAAGTTTAAATTAACTTTTTTATTTAAGTTAATTTATATAGGTAGCATTGTTTTAAGGTTTTTTTTAATTAAAATACAATAATTTTAAAAATAATAACTTCTGAACTTATAATAAGCTTATGTTATAATACTATAATAATTTAATTTATTTAAATAAGCTAATAATAAATAATTTGATTTAAAAAAAAATAAAAAAATAAAAAATAAAAAATAAAAATTTTAATTAAATTATATGGGGATGTTTAAAAAATAATAATTTATATAACGTATGTGCTTTTTGTAATAATTAAATAGATTTTTAGGCAAAACTATATAATAAAAATACAAAAATATAATAAAGCTCAGCTAAGTTTATCTAAGCTCTTTTATTAATTTATTGCTACTCTCCTACTACAACTATAGGTTTTTCTGTAATGGTCATCAAAATCGTGCTTACCCTGTATCAAACATTTTGTTTTATAGCTTTTTTCGATACAGTATTTTGGCCATGGGTTCAACTTTGGGTAGTACTAATTTTGGCATTTGGGTATAGATTTGTTGCTTTTTTTATATAAATCTATTTTACAATACAGCATAACTATTTACATCCATTTTCAAGTTCGTTGGACTTTTACTGTTGGAGTAACAATTGTTTTCCAAAGTTTCATATAAATCCTAGCACACCTGTACAAGGATTAGGTCCTAAAAAAATCGGTTAGACAAATAATTTATCTATAAAAACTACCACTAATTAGCTCTCAGAAGAGCTGCAACAGCTATATAAAACCATGGCTACTAGAAATTAACTTTAAAGAAACTAACTTCCAGTAGAATTATAAATACTAATTAATTGGATCGGAAACAAACCTTATAAATATCGTATTCACTTTTGATAAATAGTAGACTCAATTCTTATTATTAAAAATACCAATACATTAAACTAGTTTCAAAAAGTAAAGGTATGCTCAAATCTAATCCAAAAGCATTTTAATTTTTGAACTATCAAGCCTAGTAGCTGAGTCTCAAAGTAATTGAGTTGTAATTATTCCTTCTCCCCATAGGCTTTAGGTTCAAGTCTTAGTATAGTCATAAGGAGAAACCCTCTGATATAAAGGACTTTCTTATGAATGTAACTAAACTTTAAATTAGCCAAGTATTCTTAAATCTTTAAGCTTTTTAAAGTAAACTAGAATAATATTCTTCGAATATAATAAATTAATAACCCTTACGCATTACATATTAGTGTTCTTGAAGTATTGCATAACAATGTTCCTTAAACGACTTGCATCAATATTCATTTAATATTCTTTATCAACTTTATTCAAATTTTCTAAAGTGATAACTTTCTTTAAATCAAACCATCCATGTGGGTGGATAATATAATGAATTGTTAAAATTAAAGCTAAACATTCTAAACGTCATCCGAATCTACTGTATTCCTAAGTACCAAAAGAGAAAAAAATCAAGATTAAATAATGGGTATTTTAAATAAAACACTGACCCTTCAGGGTCCGATATTTCCAAAACAATGGGTGCCTGAAATTAAAGTCATAGTGAAAAAGCAGACCAAAAGTCGAATCAAGAACAAAATTTAGTACTAAATTGTCATAAAAAATAGTAATCAATTATATTTAATTTAAGGATTAAAAGAGCCCAAGGCTAAAATCAATTATCTTAATATTGATTAAAAAAAAAGTATAAAAAGGAATTAAAATGTAAATATAAAACTATAAAAAAAATTTCTTTAAAGCTTGTTATGTTAAAAGCTTTCTCTTTACATTTTTTATTTTTATTGAGCTCTTCGCTCACTGCTCAGACTAAATTAACCCAGACGGATGTTTCCCAACTCGACATCAACACTCGTTTATGCAATGGACAAGACATCTATGAACTTACCATCAGAAGAGCTCATGATCTGTATCAAACCAACAAACTTTCCCCTTCCCAATTAGTTGAATGTTATTTACAAAGAATTTCAATTTTAAATCCACATTTAAATGCTATTATAGAAACCAACCCATCCGCTATTCAAGAAGCAAAAGATATTAAGTCGTTTGATCTTAATAAATTCCCGTTATTGGGGATACCAATTTTAATTAAAGATAATATAGCGGTTAATGGTATGAATACAACCGCTGGTTCCAATGCTTTATTAACAACGAAACCTAAAGATGAAGCAAAGTTGGTTAAGAAATTACGACAAGCTGGTGCTATTATTTTGGCTAAAGCCAACTTATCTGAATTTGCTGGGTGAGTTTTTTAAAGCCAATTTTAATTCATTAAAAAATTAAAACTAATCTAAATACTTTAGTTTCCGTGATTTTGCCGATATTTCTGGCTGGAGTGGTAGAGGTGGACAAACCCACAATGCATATGTTCTAAGTGCTACTGCCTCTGGTAGTAGCTCTGGATCCGCTGTTGGTATCGCTAGTAATTTGGCTATTGTTAGTATTGGTACTGAAACCGATGGTTCTTTGATTTGTCCTGCCTCTTTAGCTGCTACCTTTGGATTTAAACCTACTGTTGGTAGAGTGTCCACTAAGGGTATTATTCCTTTATCGCCTACTCAGGATTCGGTAAGGACTTGATTATTGATTTTTTATGCTTGAATTAATATTTGATTTTATTCTTTCTTAGCCTGGTCCTATTACTAGAAATATGGAGGACTTAATTATTGTATCTTCAGTTATGTTTGAAAAGGATAATAAACAAATTTCAAAGTTACTTAATAACAGCACATCTGATATTAAGGTAATAGATAAATATGAATTAGTGACAGTTTTGTGTATTGATTTTTAATTTATTATTAGGAAGGCGAATTTACCATTGGTATTTTAAGAAACCCTTATTTTGATAGTGAAGGCATTCGTGATCAAATTGCTACATTAAATACTACAATTGGCAAATTAAAGGGGAATAAGCAATTAAAGATAGTTGATAATTTAGCTATTGATGCTTCTAAAATTGATCCAGTTAAAGGTACATTATAGTATTATTATAATTAACAGTATAGGTAATATTTTTTCAATATAGAATTTACAATGATAAGTTATGAATTTAAACATTATATAAATGAATACTTATCCAATTCAGTAACTGGAGCGTCTTTAAACTTAAGCAAAATTATAGAATATAACAATCAAAACAACTCCACTGAATTAAATCTTTATAAGCAAGGTTTATTATTACAAGCGGAAACCACAAGCAATTTAAATGATCCGAATTATATTCAAGTTAAACAAGAAAATGTAAAAGCAGCTAAAGATGCCATTGATACTATTTTACTAGAAAATAAATTAGATATATTATTAGTCCCATCTGATTTTAATTTAGGTGCTTTTTCTCCTGCTGCTGTAGCTGGTTATCCAATTATTACAATTCCATTGGATGTTAATAAAGAGAAGATTCCGTTTGGGATGAGTTTATATACTACAGCAGAAAAGGATGTGATGTTATTAAAAGTAGCTAAGTTGTTATCCGGTATTTTGGATGTGAGAAGGGCCACCCCAAAGTTTATTTCTTGTTGTACAAGTATTGATTTGGTTAAAAAAAATTAAAATAAAACATATGATTTAGATGTAAAGTATTATTTGGATTTAGTTATTGTAGAATCTCTTTTTTACTTTAAAAATAAATACTTGGGAGCTTTTGAGGCTTCTAGAATTTATAAAAATACACTATTGTAATTTAATACCTTTACTATTTCGGATCAAACCTAAATAATCAATAAGCATAAGACCTGTATTTTCTTAATAATATTTCTAATGCATAAATAGTTAGCTAAATTTTACTTAATATAATTAACAATTTAATACAAAATTCTAAAAATTGAAATTTTATATTAGCGAAGTTCTAATTAACTATACTTTATTTGAACTTTTGGATTCAAATCAATAATAAAACCATATATTATAATATTACTATTCCTTTCCAAATATCGAACAGAAGAAAGGTGATACTAAATTAGCGGTGTTGTGATTATAAAGTTGTTTCCAAAGTAATCTCCTTTTTTTGAACAAAAAGGATAAAAAGGTTATTGGTTGCAACAAGAAATAGTTTTTATGTTCAAAAATAAGCTATTATTCATATAAAAAATATCAACTGTAGCAATTATACATCCTTGGTGCGATCTTATTGCCTAAAAGGGAGATTACTTTCGAAATGGCCTTATATGATTATCAATTAAATAAATAGGCTTAGAACTAACAAAATTCTAAATTTCAACCCAATCATTGTTTTTTAGAGAATTAAAAAGCCCCTTAATTGATATGAATTTTTAAATGATTTTAAAATAAAAAGTATAAAATGGAAATGATCAAAAATTATAAATACTTTGAAAAATATTTTTTTTGTAAACCTCATTATTCATCAATGTTAAAATCTTACTTTTCATATCAATTAATATTTTGGGTTTCTATCTTAGTTGCACAAGACAAGTCCATTGCTTCGAATATCTACCAATTAGACCTTAATACTCGCTTATGCCATAATCAAGATATTTATGAACTTACTATTAGTAAAGCTCATAAACTTTATCAATCGAAAAAACTATTACCATCCCAATTAGTTCAATGTTATCTTGATAGAATCCAAGCTTTAAACCCACATTTAAATGCAATCATTGAAACCAACCCAACTGCTATTAAAGAAGCAGAAAGTATCCAATCATTTAATTTTAATAAATATCCATTGTTAGGCATACCTGTATTAATTAAAGATAACATAGCAGTTAATGGAATGAATACTACAGCAGGGGCAAATGCTTTGTTAGGGACTAAAGTTAAAGAAGAAGCTGAATTGATAAAGAAGTTACGCAAAGCTGGAGCGATTATTTTAGGTAAATTAATTCAATCCATTTTTAGTAATTATGAATCTCAACTTGAATTTTATAGCTAAAGCCAACTTATCTGAATTCGCTAAGTAATATAATTTATTATTAGTTATTCTATAAAAGCTAACAATTTTCATTAGCTTCCGTGATTTTGTTGATCTCGCTGGTTGGAGTGGTAGAGGTGGACAAACTCATAATGCTTATGTATTAAGTGCTACTGCTTCTGGTAGTAGTACAGGATCAGCAGTTGGTATTGCTAGTAATTTAGCGGTAGTGGCTATTGGTTCAGAAACAGATGGTTCTATCATTGCGCCTTCTTCATTATCAGCTGCCTTTGGATTTAAACCTACTGTTGGTAGAGTATCTACCCATGGGGTCATTCCTTTAGCTCCTACTCAGGATTCAGTAAGGAGATTTTGAGGGTTTATTACAGAGAGATATTTATTAATTTATTTATTGAATTAGGTGGGTCCAATTACTAGAGATATTAATGATTTAATTATTGTGTCTTCAGCGTTATTTGAAAAGGATGGGGATCAAGTACTCAATTTAATTAAAAAGCGGGGAAATGGATATAAGGTAATTATTGATTATAAAATAAGTAGTAGTATTATATTATATATTTAATATTTAAATTTTATTAGAAAAAAGAACAATTTACTATTGGAATATTAAGAAATCCTTATTTTGATAGTGAAGCAATTCGTGATCAATTGAATACTTTGAATAAAACTATTGATAAATTAAAGGGTAATAAACAGTTTAAAATTATTGATAATTTATCATTTGATGGATCTAAAATTGATGGGGACAAAGGTAAGTTATATAAGTATAAATAATAATAATATATACTAACTAATATTGTAATATAGAATTAACTGTATTAAGTTATGAATTTAAACATTATTTAAATGAATATTTAGCCAATTCAGTAACTGGAGAACAATTAAATTTGAGCAACATAATTGAATACAATAATCAACATAGTTCAACTGAATTAAAACTTTATGGTCAAGGTTTATTAATTCAAGCTAATGAATCTAAGACATTAGATGATCCAATTTATATTAAAAGTAGAGATGAAAATTTAAAAGCTGCTAAGGATGCTATTGATAATATCTTAGCACAAAACAAATTGGATGTTTTATTAGCTCCTGCTGATTTTAGGTTAGGCTCTTTTTCTCCTCCTGCTGTAGCTGGTTATCCTATTATTACTATTCCTTTAGATATTAATACTAATAATATACCATTTGGTATTACATTACATACTAAAGGAGATAAGGACGTGATGTTATTAAAAGTAGCTAAATTAGTTAGTGATAGCATTAAGGTTCAAAGACCAACTCCCAAATTTATTCCATGTTGCAGTAATATTGATTTATAATATATAATAATAATAAATAAATAAATAGTAATGAATAAACAATAATAAAATTGAATAATAATAATGAATAGTTTTTATTTTATTTAACAATTAAAATTAATTTCATCTTTTATATAAAATCCATGATTGGAAGTTAATTTGCGTTGATAACAATAAGTTGGATTATAAGTAGGTAATATAGCTTTAATTGAAGCAGTGGAATTACAATCCCCAGTAGCAGAAGAAGCTAAAGAATCTCGAAGAGCATAAGCAGTTGCTGATAAACTTAAATGAATTTGATTATTTCTAATATCTTTTTTATAAGAAGATAAATTAAATATTGAAGATAAATTATAGCCATTAAGTTTAGTAGTTAATTGAGTTAATTTACCATTTAATAAATAATAATCATTTAGTTCATATACTTTTCTTGTTGGTATTAAATTTAATTTATTGAAATTATTTAATTGATTTATTGATATATCATTAAATATCAAATGTTGTAATTGAATTTCATTTTTATAATAAATCAAATAATCAGATGTTGTTAAATTATCTTTTAATAATAAATTTTGTTGATATTGTAATTGTTGATTATAATTTATAATATTTAATTGTATTTTGTTATTAGTTAATTGAAAATAAACTGTATTATATTCATTTTTTTGTTTCATTTGAATATTAAAATGGAGTTGTTCTAAATCATTCAAATAATTAAATTCAATATCTTGTTTTAACTCAGGCGAAATTAAAGTAATTAATTTTGTATCTTTGTTCTTCTTCTTTTTAAATAAATGTAAGTTACCCGATATTAACCAAAATTCAGTTGCATTAATTACATTAAACTTTAACTTATTTAATTTATTATTACTTAACAATGGTAAAAAAGGTAATAAATCTAGTTTATATGTAGGAACATCAAAAGAACCTAAACCAGAAATTGGTCTCCATAAAGTTAATGTAATACCACCTGTATAAACAGTAGGAAATGGGATTAAATTAGAAATGAATTGATCATTAAGAAATATTTGTAATTCTCTATATCCACCATTTAAACATTCTCCATGTTGTAAAGCATAATCATTTGATGGATTTAAATACCAAAATTCATCACATCCATGATTAGAAATAAATATTTCTAATTCTGCACCCACAATTTCATTATTATTATTGATATTATTAATATCAACTATCAAACTTTGATTATTATTTATTGTATACCATGCTTCTTGTCCTTTTCCTTTAGATATTGATATAATTTCATGAATTATATCATCATTATTATTATTATATTTATTATTATTATTATTATTATTATTATTATTAGCATTATTATTATTGTATTTATTTAATATATTTTCTACATCTTCATTAGTAATAATTGAATTACTATCATTATTAATTTGATTAATAATGGTACTGCTATCATTTGTATTAACATCGTTTACATTCTCATCATTAACTGTAGTACTCTCACCTTCATCTTCTACCTCCATAATACTTTTATTTTTTAAATAAAAAACAATATCAATTTTAATATAAATTGTACCCGTATAAATTTCATTAACTAAATTACCAATAGAAGCTGTAACTACTCTCTCTTTATAAAATAAAGGTATTTTATCACTTAAATCCTTTTCAAAATTCCATTGTATACCTTTTTCAGTAGGTTCTGCTGTAGTTGTACGTAATAATTCATAACCATCTAAATAAATAGCACCGAATCGATCAAATTGTCTACCTTTTACATTACCTACAAATTTCATTATTATTTGATCAATTTGTTTATCCTGTGTTAAACAAGCAGGTAAAGTATAATTTCCAATATATGGTTTACCATAAGAATTGGCAAATCCGTGAGTCATTAAATTGAAATTACATGAAGTAGTGGAAGGATCGTGTATTTTTGGTGGTATTATACTTAAATCAATTGGATTAGCATATTCTTTTAATACATTTGGTAAATCAGATTGTAATTCAATAGGTTGTTGATTAGAATCAAAGGTATCAGCTAACCGAATCCAATTATTTTGATAACTATTAATAACATTTAACAAGAAGAAAAAGAAGATTAATAAGATCATCTTAATTATAATTGAATTCTTTATAAAGGAGAGGAAACTTTAAATTTAATAAAAATAAATTAAAAATTTTCCATTGAGTTTTATATTTCCTATTTATATTTTTTAAAGTCAATAATTTTTATCCCTGATGAATTACTTATTTGGGTTAAGATTTATTTCGGTTCCAGGCTTAAACCAATAAAAGTTCAAAGATGCTTTAGTTACTCTTTTTATTCAATATGATTGTTGGTTTAAAACAAATTCTTTTTTTTGGAGATTTAGTCGACTTCCCAACTTCAATTGCCTTCAACTTTTTCTATTAATTCTATACTAAATTCTATAACTGTCGAATTAAAGATGTTAGCTAAATAGACTACCATAATCAATCATAGATCCTAAAGCCAATAAGTACTATTGATAATTTACTAAGATAGACTACAATAATTTAAAAAGCGATATGATATCAGCTTTGTTATCAATGATAACATGACAAAAATATTCAATAGAGAATAGTATGATTCAAGTTAATTAAAAATTAACTAAATTTAAAAATTATTATATAACTCTACTCTATACTAAATGTTGCTATTTTATATGCCCAAGAAAACACAATTCATTATCCCTTTTTTTGCCTTTATTTATAAAAATATCTTCGAGGTTTATTAAATAAAGTCAAAGAAGCCATAAGTAACTATATTTTCTTGGGCATGTAAAATATTAAATAGTAAATTAATTCCATTAAGAATAAAAGATAACATTTTTAAAACTATAAGTCAATGTTTGTTATAGAATTTGATTTATATTACAATTAATAAATAAAATAACATTTTAAAAAATATTTTTATTTTATACCTTTTTTTTATTCTTTATTTTTTACTTTTTATTTCTAAACAATTTTCTACTTAAATTTAACATTATTTCATTTGTTTTCAGTTATTTTACACTTTAAAAAATTCTGCAGCTTAACTTAAATAATTAATAATATTATTTCAAACTAATCTAAATGACCCTAATTAAATTTGGGCTGATTTTGTTTTGACTAGTACTTTATCAGCTTTTAACTATATAATTTTAAATCAAAAAACTGATAAACAGCTTTTATAAAATATTGATATTTTTCAATTTAAAATTTTTATTTTTATTTTTATTTTTAAATTAACTTATTATTAGTTTATTTAAACAAATGTAATTATTATAATATTATGGGGGTGTTTTTTTTGGCTTCATTACTTTTTCCATCTTTTAAGCACTATTTAAGCGGAAAAATTGTTAGTAAAATTCTCAAACAAAAATACATCCTCATATTGAATTATATAAAAAAGTGTCTTTGTGTTACATTATTTAAGCTGTAAAAAAATCAAAATCTTTAATAATTTTAGAAAAATATTTCGTATAAGTACATATTAGTTTTTATTTTCTAAATCGATATTACTGCAACATGGAATAAATTTGGGAGTTGGTCTTTGAACCTTAATGCTATCACTAACTAATTTAGCTACTTTTAATAACATCACGTCCTTATCTCCTTTAGTATGTAATGTAATACCAAATGGTATATTATTAGTATTAATATCTAAAGGAATAGTAATAATAGGATAACCAGCTACAGCAGGAGGTGTAACGGCGCCTAACCTAAAATCAGCAGGAGCTAATAAAACATCCAATTTGTTTTGTGCTAAGATATTATCAATAGCATCCTTAGCAGCTTTTAAATTTTCATCTCTACTTTTAATGTATATAGGATCATCTAAAGTAGTGGTGTTATCGGCATGTTTCAGTAGATTTTGACCATAGAGTTTTAATTCAGTTGAACTATGTTGATTATTGTATTCAATTATGTTGCTCAAATTTAATTGTTCTCCAGTTACTGAATTGGCTAAATATTCATTTAAATAATGTTTAAATTCATAACTTAATACAGTTAATTCTATATTACAATATTAGTTAGTATATATTATTATTATTTATACTTATATAACTTACCTTTGTCCCCATCAATTTTAGATCCATCAAATGATAAATTATCAATAATTTTAAACTGTTTATTACCCTTTAATTTATTAATGGTTGCATTTAAAGCAGCTAATTGATCACGAATTGCTTCATTATCAAAATAAGGATTTCTTAATACACCAATGGTAAACTTTTCTCTTTTCTAATAAATCAAAATTAATACACTGATTGCTACTATTTTGTATTTGATCATTACCCTATAATTGCATTTACTGCTTTTAACTACATTTAATACTTGTTTGTTTTCTTTCTCAAACAACACCGAAGATACGATGATCAGGTCATTAATATCCCTAGTGATGGGACCAATCTAAAAAAGCAATAAGAGCTGGCCTAACATGAACAAACATAAAAAAAACTAACCGAATCCTGAGTAGGAGCTAAAGGAATGACCCCATGGGTAGATACTCTACCAACAGTAGGTTTAAATCCAAAGGCAGCTGATAATGAAGAAGGCGCAATGATAGAACCATCTGTTTCTGAACCAATAGCCACTACCGCTAAATTACTAGCAATACCAACTGCTGATCCTGTACTACTACCAGAAGCAGTAGCACTTAATACATAAGCATTATGAGTTTGTCCACCTCTACCACTCCAACCAGCGAGATCAACAAAATCACGGAAGCTAATGAAAATTGTTAGCTTTTATAGAATAACTAATAATAAATTATATTACTTAGCGAATTCAGATAAGTTGGCTTTAGCTAAAGAAAAAAATATTAATAAGTAGTCAACAACTCATAGATAATAATTACCTAAAATGATGGCACCAGCTTTACGTAATTTCTTTATCAACTCGGCCTCCTCTTTAGGCCTAGTTGATAACAAAGCATTTGCCCCTGCTGTAGTATTCATACCATTAACAGCTATATTATCCTTAATGAGAACTGGAATACCGAGTAATGGAAATTTATTAAAATCAAAAGATTTCATATCATTTGCTTCTTGAATGGCAGAAGAACTGGTTTCAATGATTGCATTTAAATGAGGATTTAAAGCCTCGATTCTTTGTAAATAACATTCTACTAACTGAGAAGGCTTTAGTATTCCTGTAAGATAAAGCTCGTGTACTTTAGATATGTTGATTTCATATATGTCTTGACCATAACATAAGCGGGTATTAATGTCTAATTGTGAAACATCAGGTTGAGTTGAGTTAATTTCACCAATGAGGGAAGAGCTCAAAAAAATTAATGAATATAAGCAAAAAGCTTTTAACATGGTTGTTTTAAAAGATTGAACTTTCTAAAGTGTTTAATGTTTCAGTTGCAGTGCTTTTATAGTCATTTTAAGTTTCTATAGAGAATTATATTAATTAAGGTGCCTTCTAAATTTGAAAAAAAAATGATGGTTGAGTTTTTTAAATTTATTCAGTAACACTAAATCTTATTGTTTTATTCTTTTTAACAATTTTAGCCTACTTTTTTATTAAAAGTTAGTTATAAGCACCACTTAATCAACATCATTATTTTTTATCTCGGTACTTGGGAATATATACTAATCGAAAGATGGCTTTATTATTTAAATTGTTAATCGGTTATTGAAATGACTTGCTAACTTTACCCAAGTTTTTTAAATAGAAGCTTATTATAGATAATTATTCCTTAATTCCAATTATGAAATTTTATTATTTTTTACATAATTGTAAATAAATAATTCTAATTTCAGCTACTGTTGTTCTGCATAAATATGATAAACTCAATTACTATTACTCAATGACAGTCTGCTTTTTATCTAAATTTTTAAAATAAAAGTATAGCAATATGGGTAATTAAATTAACGTATAGGTAATAAAATAAACCCCGTCAGACGGTCAATTTTGATTTTACCTAATAATAAAGTAGATTCAAAATGCTTGATTAGACACAATCAAAATCGACCGTCTGACAGGGTCTATTTTATTACCTGTCTATGTTAACTTAGTTACCTATATTGTTATAAATAAGATATAACAACTTCTTTAAATCTAAATATTTTTTCAATGTATTTTATATAAGTGTTAATAGATAAATTTTATTCCAGTTATTATCATATCTGGTATAAGCTTTTTTAATACATTAATCACCCTCTCCAATTATCAAGCTGTTTAAAAAAATACTACCTCTACTTCCAATATTATGTCGTTATTATATATAAAAATAACAAACTATATTTAAACAAAAGCTAACTTGATATTATATAATAAAAATACTTACTGATTCATGCACTAAAGATACATTATTACTATTGTTATTCTATCACAACATAGAAGAAATTATTGCTTAAATTAATTCTAATCAATAAATAACTTTAATTAAATTTAATTAATTTAACATACCATAGTACTAAAAGCACAGAACTAGTTAATTGAAGTATAGAATACAGAGCTTCATTTACTTTTTATAAAGGATAATAAACTTTTTTCAGATATGTATTTTTTTGAAAAATATTAATTATTCTTTTTAAAAAATTGCGTTTTTAATTATTTTATAGTTAAAAGTTTACTATTTTGAAAACTAGTTTCTTTATTTGATATTGCTCAAGTTATTATAATAAATGAAAACCTTTAATGGTTTTGTCTGATAGTATACTTTATTTTTAATATTTATTAATTTTTAGTTGTTAGATCAATATCAGTACAACATTGAATAAATTTTGGAGTAGGTCTCTTCACATCCAAGATTTGAGTAACTAATTTAGTAGCCTTTAATAACATTACATCCTTCTCTCCTTTAGTATATAAAGCAATACCAAATGGGACTTTATTATTATTGACATCCAATGGAATAGTAATAATAGGATAACCAGCCACAGCAGCAGGAGAATAAGAACCAAATCTAAAATCGGCAGGGGCTAATAAAACATCCAATTTGTTTTGTGCTAAGATATTATCAATAGCATCCTTAGCAGCTTTTAAATTTTCATCTCTACTTTTAATGTATATAGGATCATCTAAAGTGTTAGATTTATTTGCATCTATCAATACTGCTTGACCATAAGGCTTCAATTCTTTTAAACTGTTTTGTTTATTGTATTCAATTATTTTACTTAAACTTAATTTTTCACCAGTCACGAAGTTTGCTAAATACTCATTTAAATAATGTTTAAATTCATATTTTATCACTATTCCTTCTACATAATAAATAAATAAATATTTTGAATTATACTCATTATACAACTATCAATTACCTTTTTCTGAATCGATTTTTGAATCATCAAGGGTTAAGTCATCAACAATCTTTAACTGTTCATTAGACTTCAGTTTATTAATGGTTGTATTTAAGATAGGTAATTGATCACTAATTATTTGATTAAAGTAAGGATTTCTTAATACACCAATGGTAAACTTTTCACTCTTCAAATAAACTAAAGTCAATATATAAAAGTGGGTTATAATATCAGTATATTACCTTATAGCCGCATTTACTGTTTTTAACTAAGTTTGATACTTGCTCATTATCCTTTTCAAATATAATGGAGGACAAAAGAATCAAGTCATCAATATTCCTAGTAATGGGGCCAATCTAAGAAGATAATTAGTCTTAATTCAACATATACAAACATTTATGAAATATTACCGAATCCTGAGTAGGAGCTAAAGGAATGACCCCATGGGTAGATACTCTACCAACAGTAGGTTTAAATCCAAAAGTACCAGCTAAAGCGGCAGGAGCAATAATAGAGCCGTTGGTTTCTGAGCCAATGCTAGCTACAGCCAAGTTACTTGCTATACCAACCGCAGATCCAGTACTACTACCAGAAGCAGTAGCACTTAATACATAAGCATTATGAGTTTGTCCACCTCTACCACTCCAACCAGCAAGGTCAGTCGAGTCACGAAAGCTTTGAAAAAGTTGTTAGATTCCTATAGAATAATTACTAATGAATTATATTACTTAGCAAACTCTGATAAATTGGCTTTAGCTAAAAAATTAATTAAATTAATAAGTGATCATCAAATTTATAAATAATAGTTACCCAAAATAATTGCCCCAGCTTTTCTCAATTTTTTTACCGATTCAGCTTCATCTTTAGGCTTAGTTGATAATAAAGCATTTGCCCCTGCTGTTGTGTTCATTCCATTGACAGCTATATTATCCTTAATTAAGATTGGAATACCAAGCAATGGGTATTTGTTGAAATCAAAGTCCTTAATTTGTTCCGCTTCTTTAATAGCGGATCGACTAGTCTCAATAATTGCATTTAAATGAGGATTCAAAGCTTCGATTCTTTTTAAGTAACATTCCACCAATTGAGAAGGTTTTAGTTTTTTATTGACATAAAGTTTATGTACTTTGGATATGTTGATTTCATAGATATCTTGACCATAGCATAAGCGGGTGTTATTGTCGATTTGTAAAAGATTGCGTTGGTCTTCTTTGGTCGCAGCAGTAAGTGGGGAGCCGAAGAAGATCAATGAATATAAAAGAGTAGTTTTTAACATGATAGATTTTAAAAAATTTAACTTTATAACGCTTTGATGTTTACAGTTTCGCTGCTTTTATAGTTTTATTTTAATATCGAATCATATTAGTCAAGGGACCTTTCAATCTCAAAAAGAAACCAAATGTCTTCCTTTAATGAATTGATTTATCAACAAGGCTTATCTTTTATCCTTTAATCAATTTTTGGTCTTTTTATCACCAACAAATATTTAAATTATATACAGATACTGCAACTTTTTTGCGATTTAATTAATTATTCATTTGAGGATAAAATTTATTGAATCTTGCAAAGTCTTGAGATTAAGCTTCGAAAAGACCAAACAGGCAAATAGTTAATGCTAAAAATCGTCGCAAATTAAGTTGAAGTAGAATTGAATTAACTGTCAATCTATTAAAATCAAATCTCAAAGCAATGTTCTTTGAAATGAAACAGTTTAATGAACTAGAATATTAGTTTGTTATACATTATATAATTAAACTTACCCACCCTACTCTCCAAATCATCTACTTGTGTCTTTTTATTAATACATTTATCTGCATTTTCCTTTTATTTAGTATAAACATAGTTTTAATAATGGTTTTAATTCAATTGTTAGACTAAAATTCTTTTAAATTTTGCAAATTTACAACCAAAATAAATTTAAACACTACTTGATAAATATCGTTTATTCTCTCGTACTTGCCAATCTTTATTATTGAAAGGCGGCTTAATTATTTAAATAATAACTGATTATTTAATACTTGCTGCCTTTACCCTGGCTTTTTAAAATCTTGGAAGGAGTAATTAGTTCTTTAGTGTTTTCTTTCTAGAAAAATAACTTAGTTTGGGACAAGGAGGCGTAAGAAAAATAAAGGCAAAGTAGAAGTGAAAGAATGGTAGTGTTATTTATATCTTTTGAGAGACATTCATGGGTTGAATCATCTTCTGATTTAGTGTGTCTATACTGAGAAGCTTCACATCCTGCTATTTATAAGTTAGTTCAAATATAAAATAGAGTATTTTTGGTTACCTAGTTTTTAAATAGAAGCATATAATAAATTATTACCTCTTGGATCTAGAAACAAAATTATATTGTTCTTCATAATTGTTGATAAGTATATTTTAATTTCATCTAACTGCTATCTAATATAAGCATGATCAATACATCAATTATCATTATTAAATGATTAGTTAAGTTTGCTCAAAGATTCAAAGTAAAGTTTCTATAAGTAATGATAATAATAGATAAGATAATCTAAATAAGAAAAGTTATTATTTTATGTATGAACGTCAATAAACTGATTTCCAGCTACTAATATTCTCTATAAAGATTAATAATAGATTAATACCCTCTCCAATTACTGATCTATAACAAAAATAGTGTTGCTGCTTTTAAAAGTATATCGCTGTAGATAATAGAAGAATGTTAAATTGCACTTGACTTAATTTAAACTCATTATATCATGAAAGCACTTTTCAGCTTATACACTAAAGACATATCATTTCTGTGATTATTTTGCTATAATATAGTATAAAACAATATAAACAATTGATTAACTGTTACAAAATTAATTTTGATCAATAAATAAATCCAAATTAATATAATTAATTATATACCATAGTAACTAAAAGTACGGAACTACCTAACTGGAAATAGACTATATAACTTCATATCATTTATAAATATAATAAGAAGCTTATTATTATGAATAGTTGTTTTTTTAGAACATTAGTCATTCTTTTTTTAACTTTTTATTGTTATTTAATAGTAATAAAATATTCATTCCTTAAAAACAAATATTTTATATCTGGTATCCTTATTGATTCGGCAACCATTGATAAGTGGGCTAAAATAGTTTCAAAGTGTCATAGCATTTATTGATCAAAACATGTCGCCTATAACTTAATTATATTTTATATAATAAGTATATTTAAAAAAATGTAACTCATCTTAATTTAATATTCAAAAACTAATTTCAATCTCAATAATATAAAGTTTCACCAACTCAAATAATAGTTTACTTTTGAGAATTCTAAATTCAATATTTTTTGCAAGTAGTCCAAAGTAGGCTGTAACCCATTTTGAATAAAGTTGTAATATATTGTCTAATGAGCTATAAAATCAGTAAGTTAAAATTCGCTTCAATTATATTAATTTATTTTATATTGTCTAGTTCTCCTAATAGCATTTGTTACTCTTCATATTTAGTATTTCTATATAATCCCATTGATTTAACAATGACAGAATGCTTTGATTTTATTGGCAATTTATCATAAACAAAAAATGGATAATCAACTCATAATTGAAAAGACTAAGCTAACCTTTTAACATAAAAAAGATGAAAAAGCAAGCCAAACAACTTCTACAGAAAAGCAAGAAAATCCAAGACCCCACCTATAAAGTATTAATCAATAGTCTACTACCTTCTTTACATCTAAACTCAACAAATGATGTTGAATTAAAACAAAAAAAGGAGAGCTATTTTAATTTGATCAACGGATTCCTACCTGCCATCAATTTAACAAATAATACGGATATTAGTAAAACAAGTACCAAAAATAAAGACCCGGTAAGTTTAATGAAACAATATTATAAGCTAGAGAATATGTATAAAGAGGAAAAACAAAATATTGATCACTCACTTAAAGGCACTCAGGATTATTTAAATGCCATAGAACATAACACCAAGATTTTAACAAATACTCAAGTTATCCAGAAACTAGGTACATTAGATGGTTTCATTACTTTTATTGATTGTGAGTCACGGGAACACCAGGCGATTATTAGTCAAGCCTTAAAGCAGCATGCTATCTCATGGGACAATGATGAGGTATTATTTAATTTATATTTAAGTATTAAGATGCCACAACTATTAAAAAATAATGAGCGTGAGTTTTTTGAACAATTATTTGATACATTTTTGAAACTGAAGTATAATTCAAATCTGGCCATTTCGTTAAACAGATATCAATCCCTGCCAATAAATATTTTATTTTTAAACCGATTCAATGCAAAGAAACAGATAGGACCAAGTATTTTATTATTTTTAAAAATGAAGCATAAATCTTATTTTAATCATAATAACAGACTTATGTTAATTAAAAATGAAAAAGCGTTAATTGAAAAGCTTGTTGTGATTTTAAATGAACAAAAGATTGCATCTGGTAAACGCACCCTTTTTACCTATTCCCTTGGTACTTTTCGTTTACTATTAAATTGGAACCAAAAACAATTATCAAATTTATTTTTCAACAAATATATCTTACCTTTTATGAAAGTGACTTCAGATAAAAAGGTGGTTAATTGCTTGACTGATATTATTAAATACTATAATGAACAGCAACTTAGCTTGGAACAAGCAGAACATCTGACAATTATGGCATCTGTTTTACCGATTAATAGTGAAACGGAGGTGCTGCTTCAAAGAACAGTGAACCAACTGATAGACATGGATTATTTAGAACCTATCGTTAAATTATATGATAAATCAATCAGCTTACATAATAACTATAATATTGTGTACCTACAACAAAACCCAAGTCAAATTGCAATGTACCATCAACTATTTTCATATTTTATTCAACGAAACAATTCCAACGAAGCTTATACCATTTTGGTACAATTGCATCAACTTGATCAAATTAAATCAAGGGATTTAGATGCTCTCTGGTTCTTATTTACCCAATTAATCTTAACAAAATCTAAACATTTAGCTACCAAAACCCTATTAATTATTCAACAATTATATCCTGATAAATTATGGGAGTATCATTCCTTAACTTTAGGTAATATCAATCCAAATTTATTTGTATTATATTATAATTTAATTAACAATATTAAATATGATGAGATAAATCAAACTAATTTCAAGACTTTCATAAAAGAGCAGAAGAATAAACGAGATACCTTACAGTCAAAACAATTTAATCATTATTTTAAATTCATTCAACTTAGCCTAGTAAACAATTAAGTGTATATTTATAACCTTATCTTTAATAAAATTTGTTCTTTTTTACCATTATACTTTAAACTAGTCAAATTTACAATTATATTTATTAATAATTTTTATTGTTTTTTCAAATTATAAATATTAAATCTATATTTCATGTCCAAAACCATCAAAAATATTTAAACTTCATCATCAATATATTCACCACCACCATTCTCTTCCAAATAAGCCAAACGGCTATGAACTGAATGTGCCTTATCAACTGCTCTAGCTTTGCTTAAGGCTGATTTTGATTCTACTTTAACCCTAGGAGAGTTGACGCCATCACCTAACTCAAGCATCATCTCATCTCCAAAGATAGCTGATAAAATTTCATTTTGTTCCATATGTATATGGAATCCAGTAGCAAGAGCTTCACGGAAGTGTTGGAGCTGCTTAACTCTTACCCAAGAATTAATGAAAATTGAACGTGTTTTAAACTTTAATTTGATCTCTGGAGACTCACCATTTTCAATCGTTGGTAAGATATCCCTAAAAGCTAATCGTTGATGACGTCTCTCTTTTTTATTTCTATACCTAGCATGATCATGCATTAAATTATTCATCTTTGCTATAAGGTCATCTTTATAGCGGTATTCTGGGTCCACCTGAGAGCTGTAAAAGATTTCATAAAATACCGCTAGATTTTCTCCACTGGCAATACGTACTATCGCATCCACATGGTCCAAAAAATCGACATGAAAATCTATGCCCTTAAGGAAAAGTCTTCGAATTTCTTCAATCTGTCCCATCAATTTAAGACCAGTAACTAAAAATCCTAGAGCAGATAAAGCGGCAACGATTACTCTGGAAGGCAATTCATCATCCTCAACCAAATCCAAAAGGTCATGAGACAATGAGAGTATATCATGTTTATCAAGTTCAGATACAAAGCATACCATAGATAAAGAATAGATGTAAGCTACTCTAATCTCAGTGTTATCCGAGTCTCTAGCTACTTTAAACATCCCAGCTTCAAGGGATTCAAACATTTCTTCGTCTTCTGGGTCAACAGTGATGGCCAAAAGCCCCATAGCTTTTTATAAATAAATGAATATATACTAATAAAAAAATAAAATTTACCTTGAGAGGCTAAAACTTTCTCTTTGGTTGATTGGCCTTTAGCTAAACAGCGTTTCAAACTTTTGAACAAAGTTTCTTGATGTGATTCGATTTCATCTTGAAGATAGTTATGTCGAAAAAGTTTAATGATTTTTGACAACGCTTCCTCACGGGTGCTGAATTAAAAGACTATTAAAAACTATTGAAAGTAGTATGTATAAATATTACGGAGTTCTTTTCTCAGTCAAATTTTCAATTGCAGTAATCATTTGTTCATCTGGTAAATTATTAATCTCACTATCCAAATTATGTTCTTCATACTCTAAACTCATGTAAGTTTCATCTGATAAATCAGAAGTGAATGAGTATGTATCATCATCATCCGAATTGTCCCTACTTGCTAAGGGTGTATTTCTACGGCTTGACGTTTTGATTGCTACTTTTAACAAATTCTTTTCTTGCTTCCTTGGCATTTTAACTTATTGAATTTAGAAGAGAATTTTATGAATCCAACTTTTTCAATTTTGACATTACATTGCATAAGCATCAAGTGAGACATTTTATGTCATAATATGGTTTGACGTCATTAAATTGCTTTATTTGGTATATATTTGACGTTTTTACTGATGAATGACATTATAGACGCAATAAGCCTATTTAATGATATTGATTTTATCATAAACTAATCCTCAATAAGATATAATGATGTTATCTCATATAGTAAAGAAGGAGGAATGTTTTATTAGAACTTATTTTTATAAGCTATCAATGAAATTATTGATAAACTCTTAACTCTAAAGTTGATGATAAAATGGTAGATAGCTAGTGTTTACTTTTCTATTAAATGATATTTGTTTTTCTTTAAAATAGATACATTGGAAAAAAGTTTAGGGTGCTGTAAAGAAGCAGGATATTTCGTTCGAATATTGGCTATAGAAAATTACTGCATTAGATTATTTTAATGTTTGTTTGTTTTATAAATGAAGTTTATATTGGGACGTCTTTTTGATTCCATTTATTTGCCCATTTCTTAAGTACTATTGAGAGAAAAATTCTTAAAATTTTAAACAAAGACATCCATATCTTAAAAGTTGCTTACTTAAAAACCAGAAAACAACCGTAAATCATTGAAAATGCTATAAAATTAATAAAATTCAATAAATGGACATGAAACTAATTTTAATAATGTTTTATTTGTTTTATTTATTTTAGCTTGGGTGGTTTAGATTATTTTTTATTTTGGAAAGTTGTCAAAGTAAATTTTACTAAACATTTTAAAACTAGAATGAATAAATAAAATAACAAAATAGAGCTTGAAGTGGCTGATATAATTGTTACATGTCCTTATATTATAATATAGTATATTTTTTCTATTAAAATATGATATAAGCACGCTATCAAAAACCATTTTAAGTAAAATAAATTATTAAGTACGGTTTAAACCCCATAAATAAACTAATTTTAATTCATAACTCACACAAATTAAGTTAAATTATCTAGTTTTTCGAAAAAACATTAAATAATACGATTAATTAAAATTGTTAATTTAAAGCTGAATTTACAGTAAGAGAGATATAAATAATAAGTTTATACTACATAGTACTCTAAATACAATAAGATAAATTTTATAATTCGTTATTAAAACTTCAAAACCCAACAATAATTGGCATTTTTCATAAAAGAGAATAAAAATGACATGCAAGCAAAAGATGACTAAAAATTGGATAAATTAGTTTAAGAACTGACCAATAATTTTTAAGCTTTAATTTTCATATCGAACTTTCCATATAAGAATTTTACAATGTGATTGGTTTTGTCTAACTAATAATGCTTAAATAGAAAAACCCTTTATTTTATTGGTGTAATAAATTATTCATACCTCATTTTTTTGACATTTGAAAATTAATTCTTTAAATAAATCCTTCAATTATGGCTAGCAGCAGTATTCAAATTGGTAACTATAATGTGTTACAAACGATAGGTGAAGGTTCCTTTGGCAAAGTCAAATGTATTCTTTTATACTTTAATTTTTTATATGCTAATTATTGTTAGTGGCAGTGCACTCAATTACGGGGCATAAAGTAGCGCTTAAAATAATCAATCGTAAGAAGATTGCTCATATGGATATGGTGGGTAGAGTGAAAAGAGAGATCCAATATTTGAAATTGTTGAGGCATCCACACATCATCAAGCTATATGAAGTCATAACAACACCTACTGATATTATTATGGTGATTGAATATGCTGGAAGAGAGCTTTTTGATTTTATTGTAAATAATGGGAAGGTAAGCAGAAGAGAATTCTATTAAATACCTGATTAATAAGAATATTAGATGAGCGAAGATGCATCTAGGAAATTTTTCCAACAAATAATATGTGCCATGGAATATTGCCACCGTCATAAGATTGTCCATAGAGACTTAAAGCCTGAAAACTTACTTTTAGACCCATTCGATAATGTCAAGATTGCTGACTTTGGTTTATCAAATATTATGAGCGATGGTAATTTTTTAAAAACCTCTTGTGGTAGCCCAAACTATGCAGCGCCTGAAGTGATAGGCGGTAAACTTTATGCTGGTCCAGAGGTAGATATTTGGTCCTGCGGGGTCATCTTATATGTCATGTTATGTGGTAGATTACCTTTCGATGATGATTATATCCCACATTTGTTTAAAAAAATCACAGAAGGAATATTTTCACTACCTACATTTTTATCCAACGAAGCAAAACATTTATTATCTTCTATGTTGGTGGTAGATCCACTACAAAGGATTACGATTCAAGATATAAGACAACATCCTTGGTTTTTAAAAGATCTTCCAGAATATTTGAAACCTTTACCAGATACAGTTGAAAACGATGAACAGATTCCGGATGAAAACATTATCAAAAATATGGAGAAAAAAATGGGCCTAAGTCATCAAAGTATAATAAATGCTTTAATCCATCCGGATAAATATAATCAGCACATTAAAGTAGCTTATCAATTAATTATGGACCACAATGCCATGTTAGAACATGCGCATCAAATACCAGGTAAAAACGATACTGGATATAACTCATCCTCACCAGCATGGAAATCAAACTTAAATAAAAATGGCTCTGAATCGAGTTCTGAGTCAGAAAAAGAAGACGATGAAGAAGACTCGCCATCGAATACTATAAGGATATTATCCTCAAGTTTGCCTCAAAATTCAGGCTCTTATTTACAAGCAACGAGTTTTGGGCAACCTTTATCACGCTCAAGTACTACGCCTTCAAACGCGGCCAATATTCCATCTAAAACCTATGCTAACTTTGGGGCCAATACTAACTTTAGAAGAAAAACACGCTCCAAATGGCACTTTGGTATAAGATCTAAAAATTCACCTTATGATGTGATGTTGGAGATTTATCGGGCACTTAAACAGTTGGATATGGCAAGTTTACGATGTATTGCGTTGTAAATATACTAATAGTTTACTTAGGATTGGAAAGCGTATGATCCATTTCATTTAAGATGTAGATATTATTATGGTACAGGATTAATGGTAAGAAAGACTGTTGTTGTTTTTATGAAATAATAACTAAATAAAACTTAGGTCAAAATAGAGCTACAGTTATATCGATTAGATAACCAAAGTTATTTAGTAGACTTTAAAAATATAAATCCACCGCCTCAAGAACACGGTAATGGAAATAAAGGAGAAGGAGAACAAGTGAATTCAGCTATCTATCCCTTTTTTGATGTTTGTACTAAATTAATTACCGAGTTAGCAGTATCTGGTTAATAATAGAACAAAAAGATGGGTTACGTTTTATTCTATTTATTTTAAACTAAGCTTTTCAGGATATATTCTATTTTATTTTTATTTTTTTTAATATAAAAAGTAGCTTCTATTAGTTTATGATTGTTTATTTCGTCTTTCTTGGAATGTGTTAAGCTAAAAAGCTCATATCATAGTTTATAAAGTATTCTTATTGTTGTATCGTTCTTTAATTATTAATAATAATTGATAATGATAATGATTTTACTTAATTAGCATATTAAAGTAATTATTGTTAGTACAACCAATCAGCTTCGTTATAACATTTGAAAAAAAGAATAAAAATTCAATCAAAATTTTACAAAACTTTAACTCTTAATTTCTTTATTTTACAAAAAATGGAAACAATTGATCTTGTAGAAGATAGTACATTGACAACATTAAGTGGTAGATACAACATTACTTAATAACTTGATAAAAATTAAACAATGAAATTAGAAACAATGAACCCAGCGGAAGAAAAAGAAGTTAATAAGCCAGCTGATACATTACAAGATACAATTGGGATATCGCTAGACGATATGCTGCTATCGAAAAACGTAGCCTACAGGATTGCTAAAGAAGCAGTAAATTAGAATAAATAAATATGTATAAAAGAGAGCTAAACAATTAAATACTTTATAGCTACCAGAAAACGTAAAATTTATGTCGGATTCCAAGATAGCTTTAGCTCAAGCTAGTACAGTATTTATTAATTATTTGACTGCATGGTATTTTTAAGTTATTAGTAATTTTAAAGGATGACATTAATTTTATATCTATATTAGTGCTCAAGATTTAGCCATAAAAAATAAAAGAAAACAAATCAATGGTGAAGATGTATTACAAGCGTTATCTATTTTAGACTTTGAAGAGCTTGTTCCATTTTTGAAAGAATATTCGGAAGGTAAGACTAAATCGTGGATATTAATTTTGTATATTAACTTGTTACCAGAATTAAAGGAAAGCCAAGAAGCCAAGAAAATGAACAAAACGGAATAGATGTTATTTAACTTAATAAGAATTTTCAATGTATTAAAGTCTTATGAACTCAAGTCTAATCTAGACTCATTTATATATATACTTGGTTCAATAAAATTTGATAGCTGTTAAGTTTACTTTATTCCCTCGAAAGTCAATCACTGCACAAATATATTTTTAGTCTTTTACTAATACAATTTTATAAAGAATTACTTACTAGTTTCTATTGATATGAAAAGATTGATATTTCAAATTATATATGGTTAATATAGCTATTAAAATATAGATGCTACTCTAGTTTTGTGTTATAAATAGTAAGTGTATTTGTGTATATGATTTACTCTGACATGGACTCTACACTGGAATAATAGTAATAAAATAAAATTAGTCGTTTAGTTTGTTTAGCTGCTGTATAAAATACAAAACATACATTACAGTAAGTAATAAATAATACAATGAAAAATAATCTAAGGCTAAAGTGTAATTTGTTATGCTCTCATCCAATCTAACATTGGAATATCTTCAATTCGTTTATAAAAGCCAAGATCTGTATCTGGCGTGATAGGAGCAATTAATAGTAAAGGAGTATTGAGTTTATAGTTAACTATTACGTTTGTGCTCGTCACTTTAAAATTATTGATTTTAACAATTTCAAGGTTTGGGAAAAGAGATACTAAAAAAAGAAGTATTGTAAACGGATGGAAAAAATGATTGATTTCAATTCTTTTGACAAAGCTGCATTTAATTGAATTATACTTTTCACTACGTAAATCATCCCCAGTTAAGTAAGTATCAGCAAATATTTCGCGAATATTAAAATGTAGCTCTTCAAAATATATAATCTGGATGCTTGATAACCTAGAAAGTTTATTTAATAACTCTTTTGTTAACATGTGAACAATGGCTTTATTTATTGGTAACTCTGAACAATCAGCACTAATTAGATATGATAGAATAGGCGTAGTTAAAGCAATAGTTTTGCTAATATTGATCAATCCCATACTATTTACATCATATCCATAAACATCTAATACTGATATGTCTTTCAATTGCTTTAAATTACCGAAACATACAATATCACATTTAGACTTGAATCTTCCTTCAATCTCTAAATTTAAATTGGCATTAAAATTTACACTAGGATTGACTCTAGATGTATCAAAATAATTATTTGATTTTAAGTATAAAAGCTTTAAATTGGTAAACATTAACTTAATGGTATCTAACCCGTTAAAGCGAAAGCTGCTACTCCCATTTATTTTGAGTGATTTTAATACATCAGGATTCAAATATCTTATAATGTCACTAATAGTTATACTACTTGCACTGATTTCAAATGATTCAATTTGGTTTAAATAAGGTTTGAATAACTCCAATAAGCTCTTGTAATTCTCAGAATTTATAACTACTTTTCTCAATTTTGATATGCTATTAACTATTTTAATACTATTATCATGGAATGTATCCTCATAACAAATGGATTGTAAGTTTAGACAATGGTTTAAGTGGTTGATGTTGTTATGGTTAACATTTATGTGCTTTACTAATAACCCATTTTCCCTAACAAAGTTTTCTTGGTAATTTCGACATCTTTCAAACTCATCATAAATTGAATAAGCTAGGTTGTATTCAATAATTTTTTCTACAACTTTGAATAAGTATTTGGATAAATAATGCAATCTGAATAGCTCTTCTGGGTGTAGTAACTTAAATATATCTTCTAGTAGAATCTCTGACAAATACTCAAATTTCAAACTCATTTTAAAATTTGACAAGTAGCTTTTATCTTCCTTTTATATCTTTAGACTTATTAAAAATATATTTGACTTAAATAAATTAAATATTATTATATAGTGACTTAAGCTTTAATCTTAATGATTAAATATTGTTATTAATAACCGAAAGTTTAATTAATAGCTATTAAGCTTCACTGCAGTTATTTTCTATAACATCACAAATCGAATTTCAAACTTATTTGATTATAAAGTTTATTATGGGGGTGTCTTTTTTGGCTTCATTACTTTTTCCGTCTTTTAAGCACTATTTAAATGGAAAAATTGTTAGCAAAATTCTCAAACGCAAAAATACATCCCCTTATATAAAAAAGATTTGAAAATATTCCATAAACTAAAAAATACTATAAAGTAGTTTATTCAAATATGAGCTTTGATATGGACAAGAGGCTCCTCAACCTTTTATACATTCAAGTGTATAATTTAAGAGAAACTATATGTGGATGTTTTTTTTGATTTCATTACTTTTTCTATTTTCTAAGCACTATTTGAGCAGAAAAATTGTTAGTAAGACTCTTGAGCAAAAAAATACATCCTCATATGTATAGTAAGTAAATATGAAAAAGCAAATTAATGGATTGAGCTAAATAAATTGAAAATTTGATGAACAACTGATAAATGCTCACTCTAGATTTATATTGAATATAAAGGGTTTAATTTATTTATCTTCTAATTTTTAGCAAAATAAGACTATATATGGGGGTGTCTTTTTTGGCTTCATTATTTTTTCCATCTTTTAAGCGCTATTTGAGCGGAAAATTTGTTAGTAAAATTCTCAAACGCAAAAATACATCCCATATACTAGGCTTTGTTTATAACTTGTCTATAATTGCGACAATTTCAACATCTAATCACTTATAGGATTTTATATTGATTTAGAAAACAGGTCAAAATGTAAATATTATTGTATAATTTCTTATATAAGACTTTAGCTTTTAATTTTTCACTTAAAGCCCTTTAATTTAACCACTTGAGTACCATGAGTGAGCTTTGCTCGCCAAATTTTTGTTAATCAAAATTTGGTAGTAAGTGGTTAGATGAGGGGCAGAAGCTGATTGGGGCATTTTGATATACTAAAGATAAAGCTCTGATTCTAACCCTCCCTAACCCCAACCTTAACCTTGACCACAATGCCCTAACTCTGACCCTAACTCTAACCTTAGCTACCTCAACCTGGTAACCTTAACTTTAACCTCAACTTTTATCATATATGTGTTATTTTATTACCTGTTTTCCAACCAACCAGTTTCTGCCCCTCATCAAACCACTTACTGCCTAAAATAAAATCATAAGAAGCTCTGCTTGCATGGTTTAAATCAAATTGACCCTTTGAATGTTGAATTTCAAAAAATGTATTGATCCAACTGGCATAAAATAAATTTGACATCAAGGTCCACTCAAACACTGAAAATCTGAGATATGATACTCAAAGGGCTAAACTACACGTTAGAAGGCCTGTTGTTTATATAATTCTATTATCTTCTATCGACAGATGATAAAAATTCATATTAAATTCTATTACTCCAAAGAATTTTTTTGCTTTTCATTATATGAAGCCTTATATTGTATACATCATGTATCATATTTAAATTTTATTTTATTTAAACTTAAAATATCGATTTTTTGGACCTTCGTATATCGACAGCAATTTGGCCATAGACAATACAGAGCTTTTATATTTTAATAAAGTTTCGGCTATTTTTTTTGTTTAAGAATTTTACTAACATGTTTTCTGTTCAAATAGCACTTAAAAAATGGAAAAAGTAATGAAACCAAAAAAAACATCCTCGCATTGTGATCAAATAATAATAATAATCACTTTGATTAAATAAAGGTTCAAAAAATGATAAAAAATAAAAAGATGCTTTGCTATCTTATTCCTATTTCAGAATAGCAAAAGTACTATTTATATAAAAAACAATAGCAATTGTATTCACAAATTGATAATGAAATCGAAAAAAAGCATATTTGAATGGCTTAAAAGAAAATAAGTTAATAAAAAGTAAAGAGAAAGCATAAATGAAGATACCAATTTTAAAATCATTTATAGTAGCAAATTTCTAGGTAATTCCAGTCTTAAAAACAATATTACTAGCCTAATAAAATATTTAACTGATCATAAAAAAGAAAGGGTGTTTAACAAGAAAAATAAGTTTATTGTTATATGAACAAATTTTGATTCAATTGCCTATAAGTACCCTCAAAGATCACAAATTATGATTTTAAAAACAAACTAAATGATATTTATATAACAGAAATAACAAATAGTTGTTATGAAAATCAAATATTTATAGCCAAGTTTGCAAAAGCTAATTAATTGAAAATAACATAATGCTATATTTCAAATAATAGCCAGTACCAAGCAGTAAGAAACTTATTATCATTGAGGATAAAGTGGACACTATTCATTTATTTAAAAAAGAAAGTGAATGTGAAAAAGACACCTATTTATTAAGCCTATATTAACCTTAATCATTAACACTAATAGAATTGATTAAAGTTATACAACCAATTGAATATAGCGTGAACGGTTTAAAAGTTAAAGGGTAAGACGAAGAGCTATTGATAAGTTATAACAACTCAAAAACAATTCTATACAGCATAAGCCAAGACAAACAAATAAATAAATTTTATCGAAATAAGCACATTATAAATCCAATGATTATTTTAATAACCTGATTTTAACTGGTACGAAAAATGGGGGCATATTTTTATTTGATCAACAGGATGTAAACTGTATGACTAAATGGGAATAAGCACATTCTTTGGTTTACAATAGTAATAATTGCTATCAAAGACACGGTGTTGGTAGAGTTGGGTTTTTACCTTATAGTAGCTCGTATTATTTTTTAACTGCATGAGCAACAGATGGGTAATCAAGCTATTGAATAGTAGTAATAGTCTAATTGCTTTAACTGTCTAAACTCATAGGATGTACATATGCCTAACTCAAATTGTTTGTTTTCGTTTTGTCCATTTTTACCTTTGGCTGATGCTAGTGTAAACAATACTAATAAGATACCCTATGGTAATTTAACTTTAGTATTATTTTATCTATTAATTTTAATTCAATTTGGGCATAATAAATTTTGTTACTAATAGATCCAGACTTAACATTTATCTAACTTGTATGAATAATATGTATAATAGTATTAATGTAAAATATGATATTAATGTTATGCTCTATAGTGTTTATAAAATCCACCATAATTTCATTAACCCAATAATCGAAGAATGATATAAACATCCATTAATTAATTAGCCATTATACTATAAACTGCTCTCTTAGCCCATGTGAGTCTTATTTAGTATTAAGCAACGGTACTAAAGTAATACTAATAATATCTTTAAGTCATAAAAATACTAGTTTTCTAACACATCAACACCAAGAAGCTATTAATACCATTGATTGCTGTTCCCTTGATTTTAACTATGCAAGTTGAATTAAATAAATATAAAAACCAGATATTTTAATCTTTATTCTAATCTGTAGATCATACCATGTTCGGATGATTCCACAGCACGAGTATGGAATATGTAAAACTAATCCCAACTTTTATCTCTACGCAACGATTTCTTTTCACTATGTTTCTTTTTAATTTTTTCTTTCCTTAATTTTCCAATATTCAAACTAAATTATTAATCTTTATATTTATAATAAACAATCGACTCACTTTTTTTCCATATTTAATTTGGCTTCTAAGCTCATTTCTTTTGGTATATCATCAAAGATAGGTTTTAGATTATTGTAAAATTTCTGTAATACCGCTTCTCGATTTTGTATTTGAGTACGAAAGCTGTCACTCGTTACTATATACTCTCCGCTTTTGTTCACTTTTTTATTGTAACGCTTTGTTTATTTTTAATATTATTCGATTAATTAGCTGTATAGTTAAACCTACTTCATCATACAATAGCTTATCTCTTATGAAATAAGGTAACCAGGTAGCGGAATGTAAGTTAACTCTAAACTCAACTTTACTTGAAACTAACATGATAAATGAATTTTAAAAAAAGTAAATTTCAAATAACCACCATTTTACCTTTATTTACATTTTGTCCCCCGGGTCCACTACTTCTTATGAAACTAAATGTAACAGATTCTAAATACTTATTATAAAATAGATGGCAATAAAATATAAGCTTTACTATCACTTAATGGAATAGCCTCTACATTAAATGTTGGCCACCAAGTATTTATTTGTTGGTAAATATCATTACTTTTGCTATCATTAGTTGAATAATACTTGAAATTGAACAAAGCTTTGGGCTTTGGATGTATTTTATTAAGTAAAAAATTATTTATTAAAGTATTAAATCTCATTAAATTAAGGAAATTTTTAAGAAATAGGTTTAATTTCATTTTTAATTTTTTAATTTTTAATTTAAACTAGAAAACTCACTTATAACTTTTTACCTTTTATTCTTTATACTTCAATTCCCAACAAAATAATGTTAAGACGTGAAAAAGGCTCCGATTCAATAACTTATCACTGTAATTGTGCCCCAGACCAAGGGCGAGTAGTTTTATTTTACATCTATTTCAATTTAACCAACATTATCGAATTTCACGAACAACAACAAACATTGCTAAAAGACTTAAACCTATTAGGAAAACTAAAGATCAGCCAAGAAGGTTTAAACATCACCTTGGCAGGATCTCAATTAAATGTAAACAGTTATATTTCGTGGACTTGTAACTATTTAGTGGATAACAAAATTTTGCCAATTGCACCTGACTTGAAGCTGTTGTTGACAAGTATTGAAGAAAAGGAAGTGGTGGGTGAAAGTGAAGTAAATAAAAATTCATCGAACATACTTGATTATTTGATCGAAAATGATAAATACAAATTAAGTGATGATATCAGGTTCTGGACACCTTTAAAGAAAGCATTTTTTAAACCTAGTGGTGGATGTAAACACGTGTTTGATAAGTTAAGCATCAAAATAGTGGATGAGATATGTCCATTTCAAGTTGAAAATAAGGATTTTAAGCTAGATTTGGAATGGAAGAATGATTTAGGTAACACAAACACTATATTTACTAGTCAATTTAATAATTTACTAATTAACTTTATAGAAAAGGAAAAGATAGAAAGAATAAAATTAAAGCCTAGAGAGTTTCATTTTTTGATTAAAGAGAAGAAAGACAATGGTTTAGTTTTAGATGTGAGAAACTATTATGAAAGTGAGATTGGAAAATTCAATGAAGCTTTATGTCCTCCAATTAGAAATTTTAAAGCTTTACCACAATATTTAAAAAGTATTAAATTTAAACCAAATAATAAGCATTTGTTTACTTATTGCACTGGAGGGATTCGTTGGTAAGCCGATAAATAATAGGTAATAACATATTAATTCAATCATTTATTTTAGCGAAAAAGCAAGTGCTTATATCAAAGATTATTTAAATGAAACTCCAAGTACAAATGAAATTGAAAAATTATACATGTTAGAAGGTGGAATCCATAACTATTTAGAGTGGTTTCAGAAATCCGGGCTGCCAAAGGAAGGTAATAGTAAAAGTAAAAATCTAATGATAATAATAATGAAATATTTCTTTTTTATATAGAATGCTTATTCCAAGGTAAAAACTATGTGTTTGATGCTCGACAATCGATGGGTTTAGATGATACAAACTTAATATCAAGGTGTGGCCATTGTAACCAGTTGACTGCTAATTTATTTAAATGTAAGTCGACTTGTTGCCATAAAATTATTATTCGATGTGAAGTGGCTTGCTTTGAACAGCTACCTTTTTGTTGTGATAATTGTAATACTATCAATCAGGAACTAGAATCTCGTAATAAAGATGGGAATAGTAAAAAAAGAGCTCTTTGCCAGTGCGAGTTGGATAGAATTCAAAGTTTTAAGTTGTAAGTTAATAATAAATAGAAAATATAAATTTGATTTTAAATTTTTTGAGTTTTTGAATTTTAAAATATAGAGTTTAATTTCGATCCATTTGAGCCAATGAAAGTCAAGTATAATAATTAATAGTAAACTAAATAAAAAATGTTTTTTTAATTGAAGAAACAACTTATAAAAAAGATGGAGGCCCCAAGCATAGACCAAGTATTATACTTCCCAGAAGAAAGACTCATAGAATTTATCGAAAAAAAGATGCAGGAAGGGGAGCATAAGCTTATCCAACAACTAGTAGATAAGAAGATTGCTTTAGAACCAACCAATCTTAAGTTAGTGGTGTTGAAAGCTAATTTATTGATAGACATGGGGCAGTGGGATCAAGGATATGAAGTAAGATTGCCTAAAAAACGAAATAATATAAGAATGTTAATACTTTTTTCTATTTTATAGCTATTAATGAGTCTTTTACAAACAGAAGAAGGTCAAAAGTGTGCCGAAGTTTACATGGGATTAGCACAAATGACAACAGAATTAGACTCGGTACAATATTATACCCAAGGGCTTGATATTTATCTAAAAGAATTGAAAGAGTTTAATGGTACTGAATCTGGATTGATTGATTTAAAAAGAAAAATTTCGGATAGTTTTATAGCATTGACTGAGTTGTATTTAACTGATCTTTGGTAAGTTTTAAAGTTTTTGTTGTTTTATTTATTTAAAAAATTTAGCTTTGAACCAGATGCAGAAAAAAGATGTGAAAATTATTTGTCACAAGCGATCCAAATTGATAATAAAAATAGTATCATCTATCAAACTTTAGCTTCAGTAAGGCTATCTCAACACAGGGAAGAAGAAGCTAAAGAATGCTTGCTAAGTTCATTTAATTTATGGTATAATAAACCAGAAGGTAAAAAGAACAATTTTACATAATAAACCATTCGCTAATATTAATTTAAAGTGACTCCGCCTATCTATCAAACACGCTCAGCATTAGCACGTATGTTTATAGAAACCTCAATGATGGAAGAAGCTTTACAAGTATTGGAACATTTAAACGCCGAAGATAATTCCAGTGTAGAAACTTGGTACTTATTTGGTTTATGTAATTATCTTTCAGCTCAAAAAGAAGAAGAGTTACAAAATGAAAATGAGGCTTCAAAAGGATTTGAATATTATAAAGATAGTTGGGAGTGTCTATTAACCGCTTGTAAAGTAAGTTTGAGTTTTTCTTATATTTTGAGTTTAAACTGATGGTTTTTTTAGTTGGCTAATGATTGTGGTTATGATGATTATGAAGTTCTTAAACATATTGAAGAGTTGAAGATGGATATATTGGCTAGATATCCAGGGCTAGAGAGTCATGATTTAGAAGAAGAAAAAGAAACAGGAGATGGTGAGAATCTAGAAGAAGTTGACTTTTATACAGATGAAGAGGAAGATGAAGCTATGGAGTAATTAAGTAGAATAAGTATTGGTCATAATCCTCCTTTTTAAGCTTATTAATTGTAATAAAAATAGAAATTTTAATTTTTAATGATCTTCTTAATCTTTTTATAGTAAATAGAACATTTTCTGAGCTAGTTTTATATACAATATAATCATGAAATAATATACTAATATATAATCTTTGATATTAAATACATTCAATACCTGCGTGAATGCAATAGCCATGAATAAAAGATTATAAATCATATTGACAACAAACAAAATGTAAGAAAAAAAGTTTAATTGCTTTAAAAAAAGAGTGTATTATATAAGAACTGCCATGAAAAAATTTGATTTCACTCGTATCCAATTTTAATTACAATTTAATTTTTTCTCTTTAAATTGGTAGAGAGCCATTCGAGACCTTCGTATAGACCATCACCAGAGGTAGCACAGGTAGATTGAATAAACCATTGACGTTGTCTCAAAAAGTGAAGACCAAGTTTATCAGTAAGCTCTGTAGCATTCATAGCTTTTGGAAGATCTTGTTTGTTAGCAAATACTAATAAAAGAGCATCCTTTAACTCTTCTTCATTTAACATTCTTTGAAGTTCTTCTCTAGCTTCATTTACACGATCTCTATCATTGGAATCAACTACGAAAATAATACCTTGGGTATTTTGGAAATCTAGTAGAATTTAAATTAATAAATGGAGTTGAGCTTCAAATAATTTTAAAAATAGTAGATTTCTATGATTAAAAGGTAATCAAATATTTAAAAGCGAAAAAACTTACAATGGCGCCATAAAGGACGAATTTTATCTTGACCTCCTACATCCCAAACGGTAAATGAGATATTTTTATAGTCCACAGTTTCAACGTTAAAACCTAAGATAAAAATGTGTCAATTGACAAAAAAAAATTAGCTAAAAAACAAAATAACATACCAATGGTAGGAATGGTGGTAACAATTTCACCTAATTTAAGTTTATAAAGGATGGTAGTTTTACCAGCAGCGTCTAAACCGACCATAAGGATACGCATCTCTTTTTTACCGAAGAGACCGGAAAATAATTTGGAAAAGGATAAACCCATACTTTGTATAAATTATTTATTTAGTTTTAATATAGTTTGCTCTTTTTCTTATTTGGAGTTCTAAATTTAAAAATAAGATATTGTTTATTTTTAAAGCTTGAATACTTAAAAGAGTTCGATTTTATTTTTTCTATTCAAATTATACACTTTCTCCTCTTTCTAAAAACTATCGAAGGGGAAAAGTCCATTTTATAACTTATGATTGGCTCATTTTATTGGAATAACTCTCTAATTTCAAGCTTTATTGAGTCAAGTCAACCAATCATTTGCTTACATTGCATTTACAATTTGTTGTTTAAATCTTACTATAACAATTTAACGTGGGTAAATAACTGTATAAGTTAGAAAGAGAGTGGAAATTTATGTTAGGATAGTAATTAGCTGATATATCATGCTACAAGATCACTTTAATTATCAATCTAAATTAACTTTGTAATAATATTAAAATAATATTATTATATCCAGTGCCACTTTTATCTGAATTTTTAATAAATGGATCCACCAATAAATCATAATTAGTTCATTCAATTTCAAAACATAAAGTTAAAATAGATTTAATTGATCCAAATTATTATTTGATAGGTTTAATTTGCTATTGAACAAGGCAATGAAGAACATAATTTGCAAATTAGGACTTATTTATTGCAAAGTTTTAAAATTTTGCATGCACACTATTTTCTTATTGACCTTTACATATAAATTTATTTTATTATTCTACGTATCAATATCCCTCAAATAAAATATTATCTTGCATAACATAAGTCTTCTATTTTGATTAGTTAATAATAAAAACAGATTAGTGATTGATTTAAAAACCTGTTTTTAACCCCAAAAGTGGAATGTTTGGCATTTTGCTGAATTTTTATGCTTCGTTAAATTCACTTTTTTTTTTTGCAGTTTTAACTAACAAAATTAATTGAAACTGAAGTTTGAATTAAATTACAGCTTTTGCAGCTCTATTGCGACCTAATTTGCAGTGGCTTTTAATGCCAATTATTTGTTTATTTGTTTATTTGGGGATGTATTTTTTTGTTTAAGAATTTTGCTAATAATTTTTCCATTCAAATAGCGCTTAAAAGATGGAAAAAGTGATGAAGCTAAAAAAAACACTCTATTCGGTTTTTTTAAAGCTTATTAAATTTTATTATGATTTTATTCTTTGATCAATAGTGGATTTAATTGCAATAAAGCTGTAACAGCTATAACAAACTAGCTTTATTTTAGAAAATTCAATAAATATTGTAATAGTTTTAATTATATTAATAAATAACAAGTATATATTTTTTAATATGGGGGTGTTTTTTTTGGTTTCATTATTTTTTCCATTTTTTAAGCGCTATTTGAGCGGAAAGATTGTTAGTAAAATTCTTAAACACAAAAATACATCCCCATATGGGGGTGTTTTTTTTGGCTTCATTATTTTTTCCATTTTTAAGCGCTATTTGAGTGGAAAATTGTTAATAAAATTCTTAAACATAAAAATACAACCCCATATAACATTTAAATCATAATGTTAAATCAAAGTTTAATTAAAAAAGTTGAAAATATTTATAGAATTAAAACATTATATAAAAAATTTATTTAGAGTTTAACTGTATATTTTTTTAGTTTATAGATGTTAGTTAAATAATACTATATGATTTTTAAATTAATAATATATATGTATATACATATATATTATAATAATTTAAATAATTTAAAACTTATATTTTAGAATTATTATTTTATTATTTTCAAAAAAACTTATTATAAAAAAATCATTCCATTTAATTTTATCTTAAATTGAATGTTTTTTTGATTCTAATTAATATTAAAATAATAAGTTATTATTATAAATGTATTTATTTTTTTAAATTTTTATTTCTATTTTTATTTTTTTTAAAGTTTAGTTTAGCTAATTTAACTTAAAATTTATAATAATAACAAAATAATAAATTTCATTATTTAAATTTTTTTTTCTGGTATTATTTATTTAACTAATTTTAATAAATTTCATTACAGCTGCTTTTTTCTAGTTATTTAATATTTAATATTTTATTTTTGAAAATATTGTTTAATTACTAACTTAAATAAGAAAAATGGAATTAAAATTGACTTTTAAATTTCCAATATTTCTTATTCCCAACCAATCACTTTAGTTTTAAAAATTAGTATCAAAAATCGTCATTTTTAAATTTGAATTTTTTCAAAAAACTTAAAACTTTTTAAATTCCAATGAAATTATAATCCATCGACTAATTATGTCCCATCCATACTATCCAACCACTCTAGTATTACCTCATTACCTCCCTAATGATAGTAATACGTTATCTCAAATCACTATCTTTTCTTTAGGTTTACTTTTATTATCTATTCCAGCACTTTACTTTACTTATTCTAAATCTTTAAAATATCAATTGACTTTTTTATGGTTTTTATTAAGTGGTAGTATCCATTTGTTTTTTGAAGCTTACTTTGTGATTTTTAATCAAAGTTTAGCTTCTCATAAAACTTTATTTGGTCAGTTATGGAAAGAATATTCTTTAGCCGATTCTAGATATTTATCTTCAGATCCATTAGTTTTATTTATTGAAGGTATAACAGCGGTAAGTTTAATAAAATGGTTTATTTATTTAATATTTTATTATTATTATTATCATTATTAAAATTTAATTTAGTTCCTTTGGGGTCCATTATGTTATTTAATTTGTTATCAATTATTTACTTTCAATTCCCAACGTCATCTTTATATCATTATCGTTTCTTTAGGTCAATTATATGGAGTAGTACTTTATTATTTAACAGCATTATATGAAAATACCCCTCATTGTATACCAAATTCCTTTTATTTTTATGGTTATTTTATATTTACTAATTCCTTTTGGTTTTTTATACCAATATATTATTTATATGATTCGGGTAACTTTATTTTATTGATTTTAAAGGAATATGATAATAATACTGATAAAAATAAATTGAAAAAGAATGAATAAATAATAAATTATTTAAATTATTTATATACATTCTATATAAGTTTTATTTTATTTTTAAAAAATAGTATTAATTTGAAACTGATTATTAATAACATCTATCACTTATCATTTTCTACAAATAACTTTTCGATTTTTAATATCTATAACTCTCTTTCTACAATAAATCTCTCAACGCAGATCTCTTTTTTTTATTTGGTTGAGAAATTTTATCTTGATCTTCATCTTCACTATTATTACTTTCACTGTCACTGTCACTACTACTATCACTATTATCACTTCTATCTTTTTCTTCTCCCTCTGATTCAGAAGGTTCTTCAAAATCCAAATTTGAATTATTAGTTAATGTACCATTGGTAATTGGTGGTTTACCATCTTTACTAAAATGAAGTTTTTTAGCTTGCATCGATTTAAACAAATCCGTCATTTTAGTTAAGCCTTGTCCTTGATTATTATAAGCCATTAAACTAGTAGTTATATCAAATTTATTTTGACTTGAATTCGTTATGGAAGGAGTAATTTCATGTGATTTGGTTGTAGTAATAATAATATTATTATCGGAGTTACTATCACTTTCGGATGAATTGCTATCTTCTGATGATGAATTATTATTATCTTCTTCTTCTTCTTCTTCTTCTTTTTCATTATTAAAACTACCTTCATTTTTATATAAATCTGTAGGTTTAATAGTAGCAATAGTGGTTGATTTATTCATTATAATACTATTATTTGGTGGTTTTAAATTTCTAGAAGATGCATTAAAGGATAAATTATTATTATTATTATTATTTGACATAATAGATTGCACATTGGATTGTTTATTATTTATTATTGTATTTTGTTCTTTAATTGTTCTTTTAATAGCTGAGTTGGGTTTTACTGTACTAATAGTAATCTTATTTTCTTCTTTATCTGAAGGATCACTATTACTTCCTTTCTTGCTTTCACTTTTAGTTTTACTTTCTATTTTCTTGTTTATTTGTGTTGATTGACTAATAATATCATCATCTTTGTTTAATAATTTGTTTTTATTATTAACTGAATTAATATTTTCAGAATCCGAAGAAGAATCTAAACTAATAACAACATTGGAATTCTTTGAGACTAAATCATCGACATTATTATTGTTATTATTATTATTATTATCATTTATTAACTTTTCTTTTTCATTATTAATTAATTTAGCTTCTTCTACTATTTCAATACTAGCAATAGATGAATTTTGGTCGACTTTTTCAATATTTTTTAATTGTTCAATATTTTTATTTACTTTTGATTGAATTGGAGTCTTATTGTTAACTTGATTTTGTTTTGTTTCTTTAATAACTGGGGTAACCTCTTTTTCAGTTAATTTATTGCTATTTTTTTCTATCTTTTCGTTTTGCTTCTTATTTTTAATTGGTATTTCATTTTGCTTTTTATTGCTGCTAACAACTTGATTTTGTATATTATTGTTACCAGTCTTCTCGTTTTGTTTATTATCATTGTTAATTAAAGATTCCTTTTCTTTCTTATTAATTACCTTTTCGTTTTGTTTTTTATTATTAACTACCTTTTCATTCTGTTTCTTATTTTTAACTACCTTTTCATTTGATTTATTATTATTATTATTATTATTATTGTTATTAATGATTTTTTCATTCTGCTTCTTCTTCTTATTTTCAACTATTTTTTCAGAAGCACTACCAATCTTTTCGATTGGTTTTTTACTACCATTAACTTGTATTTTACTTCCATCAATTGATTTTATAACATTTAATTTCTCAACAACTTGTGCTTTATTTTTTTGTTTTTTTGATATTTGAATCGAATTATTTAATTCACTATTAGATAGTTTACGATTTAATTTAGTAGTTGTGACTTGGACTGGAGATACGTCGATTTGAGTATTACTTTTATTTTCTAAAATTATATAACAATTATTATTATTATTATTTTAAAAATTTATTAAGTAAATTAACTTACCATCTAATACTAAATAAATTAAAGATTTATCTTGCAACACTTGATCAATTAAAAATTGATCTTCTAATTCATAATATTCATCATTTAAAATCCAATAAATACCCGTAAAACCAGTCATTTGAGGACTATTATTTTAAAATAAATAAATAAACAAATATTAACATTGAATATTTGTTTTATGTAATAAAAATAGAATATAAAAATAAAATAATACTTACTTTACTCCCTTTAAAACTTTAATCTTATTCCATAACTCTTTTTTTACTTTACCAATGGTAATATTACTTGGAGTAAAATAAACCAACTTATAAATCACTTCTGATTCAATAATAGACATTGATTTACCATATGGACTACTTGTTAATACATTGACTTTTAATTGAATTTTATTAATTTTAGTTGGATTTTTAGCCATTTTGAATATACAAAATGAAACTGAAAAAAAAAATGCAAAAATTAATAGAATTTGGGGTTTAACATTAGAGAAAAAAACTTGATTGGTGGAGAGTTATCCCCAATTTATTGAAAAATTTAATTAAAAGTAAAAAATAATAATAAAAAAAATAATAATAAATAAATATATTACATAATATTATTATTTCTTTTTTATTCTTCATTTACATCCACCGCATTTTGATTTTCCATCAAATTCATCTCTTGTATTTCTATATCTTCCCTAATAAATTTCAATTCAAGTAAATTTTCACAAATAAATTTCCATGCATAGCAACATCTTAAAAATGGAATCACTATCCAAGGTGCATTCATTATCCAAAAATAGATGTAATAATATAAAGTTTCTGGTCTAGTATAAATCATCTTTTCCAAATAAGCTGAAATAAAATAAATTGAGACACTAAAAAGATGCAATGATTCTATGATAATAGTGAGTGGGTATTGTTTAACACTATTACAATATATAAACATTGAATTAATAAAACAAAGGGGTGCTATAATAATCTGAATAATAATTAAATTAAATTAAATTAAATACATATTAAAAAATGATAATAAAACTTACTACTGTTATTAATTCCAAACTAAATGTCATCCCATCTTTTATCAAATATCGACTATCTGCCAATGAATATTCTTTCCATAGTTGAGCCATAAACCCATTATCCTCGTGTATTTTACCATAATTGAAAAGATAATAACCTTCAAATATAAAATGTAATAAGAAGTTGAGAACATACCAAAAGAGGGACAGTTTGCCTAAAATAGTAAGACTTCGGTTTGTACTTGATAGGATTTGGATGGGAATAAAGAGCATTAAGAAATATATAAAAACACTGAAAAGGAGATAAGAGGTGGCATATGTATTTTCTATATAATGAGGTAAGGGGAGGGTAGGAGGATAATAAGGATGCATTATTTTAATATAGAAATCAAGTCATTGATTATTTTATAAAATCATTACTAATAAATTTTGATTGCAATTTTCAGTTTTAAACCAATGATTTTTCAAGTTTAAATCAAGCATATAAACTATAAGTTTTCTTTTGAATTTTTAGGTTTTAAATTTTAAAAATTTTTTAATAAAAAAAATAAAGAAAACTATGGTTTCTCATTCTATTGAAGAATATGAATCATCTTCATCAAGTAGCACTTTAAATAATGAAATCGTCGAATATGGGTCTGAATTAATTGAAAGTGAACAAAGTATAGAAGAAAAGAGGTCGTGTAAATTATTCAACTCACCTTCAAAAGAGGAAGTGGAAGAAAAAGAATTTCAAAATCAAGTAGTTAATTTAACCCAAGATAAAGCACATTCCCATACCACATCCCAAGCATTTTCGCCTACAAGTAGTTATAGTTTAATGGAACAAGATAATCATAGTAATTTGACAGAAGATAAAGTAAAACAAGAAGTAAAAGAGAATATCAAGAATTCTGATAATGATAATGATAATGATAATAAATTAGTTTTAAAAGATATAGATATAAAACAAAATATTAAACAAAGTGATAGTATGTTTAAAATAATTAATTCTGAAGTTGAAAAAGAAGCTCATCAATCGATGTTGGAAGAAGAAGGTGGTTTAACTTATTTAGATAATCATAAAAAAAAGAAAATCAAGAAAGGTATTTTACCATTAAACGCAGCAGAGATTATAGAAACAAGAAAACATATTCCAATTAATATAAAAAAGAGTAATATTCAACAAATGGAATTTAAATTACAAGATATTGGGGGACTAGATGAACAAATCTTAAAAATTGCAGGTAGTATTAATATTCAATTAAATTATCCCCAGTTTTGTAATAAATTTCAATTTAAATCATCTAAAGGTTTTATATTACATGGACCTCCAGGTACAGGAAAAACAAGTTTAGCTAGGGCATTAATTCATGAATTCAATAGAGGTAATCAACCATTAGCTTATTTTCAATTTACAGCAAGTGATATTTTAAGTAAAAATATTGGTGAATCAGAAACTAAATTAAATGCTATATTTGAAACAGCTAAATTATGGCAACCTAGTATTTTATTTTTTGATGAGATTGATGGCTTAATTCCTATTAGAAATGAAAAAGATCGAGCAAATGCTTCTTTAGTTTCTACCTTTTTAAATTTAATGGACGGGATTAATGAAAATGGGCAATTAATTATTATTGGTTCCACTAATCGATTAAGTTCAATTGATCCAGCAATGAGAAGACAAGGTCGATTTGAAGAAGAAATTTATTTTCCATTACCTAAATTACAAGATCGATTAAGTATTTTATTAAAAATATTAAATTGTTGGAAACAACCACCAGAATATGAATTAATTGAAAATATAGCTAAATTAACTAATGGATTTTCAGGGGCTGATTTAAGATCTCTTTGTACTAAAGCTTCACTAAATGGATTAAAAAGATTATATCCTAATTTAATTAATAGTCAACAAAATAATAATAATAATAATAATAATAATAATAATAATAATAATAATGAATTAACAAATATACAAATTATTGAATCTGATTTTGTTAATAGTATAAAAGAAATGAATAAAAATTATATTAAAATAGAAGATAAAGAATTAATATTAATTAATCAATTAATTAAAAATAAAGTTAAAAAAGTAATAGATCATTTACAATTATGGTTACAGCATAATAATCAACATATAAAAAACAATTTCAATAATAACAATTATTTACCAAAAGTAATAATTATTAAAAGTAATAATTTATATTTATTAAATTATACAATTAATTCAATAATTAATCAAATGGAAACTATAAAAATTATTGAATTAAATTTTCATCAAAGTAATTCAAGTAATGATCGATATGGTATTAATAATATTCATTTACAATTAAATTCTATAAAAAAAGAAGAATGTAAATTAATAATTATAAAAAATTTAGATCAATTAATTAATGAATTTAGTAATAATAATAATAATAATAATAATAATAATAATAATAATAATAATAATAATAATAATAATAATAATAATAATAATAATAATAATAATAATAATAATAAAATTATTTATTATATAATCTCCTTATTAAATACACCATGTTCAATTGGAAACATTACTTTTTTATTTACTTGTAATAAAGTAGAAGAAAAATTTAACCAGTATTTTAAATTAGATAAATGGTTTAAATTAGATTTAGATCCAATTAATAATTTAGATTTAAATCAATATTGTCAATTATATTTATCTTATTTAAAAAATAAGAAAGATCAAAAAGAATTAAATAATAATAAAAATAATAATACAATATTAATTGAAGATCATTATAATATATTAAATTATAATGACAATAATAATTATAATTATAATTATAAGGAATCATTAATTAACAAAGAAGATAATAATAATTTAAAAGAATATTTAATTAATGAATTAAAAGATTCAACATTAACTGAAATATTAGATTATTGTAATAATATTAAATCAATTAATCAACTTATTTTACAAAAACAATACAATCAAAAACATCAATTAATAAATAATAAAATTAATGGAAAGGAAAATCAATTATTAGATAATAATAATAACAATAATAAAAGAAGAAAAAAGAATACTAGTATTATTAAATTTTAACTTAATTTAATTTAATATATATAATATTCTAACCCAAGGCTCTCTCTATATATATTTATCTTTATTTTTTATCTTTATCTTTATTTTTACCTCTCTTATCTTTATTTTTTATCTTTATCTTTATTTTTATCTCTCTTATCTTTATTTCTATTTTTATTATATGTCCTAGCATAAATAAATTATATTCAATAAAAACATTTTATTTCTTATTCCTCCTTTTTATTTTTAATTTCTTCTATTTCCCTCTCCATTTGATTTTCGTTATCATTTTGAAACTTGTTAAATAAATTATCAATAGTTGGTAATTTAATGTTAATACCATTAGGTTCAACTAAAAATTGATTAATTAAATCAATAATTTTAGCATTAATTAACTCTTTAATTTTAGGTACATCTTTTAATTTACTACGATGACCTAATAATGTTTGAATATCCAGTTCTAGTTTATAATCCGACAAAATACTCAATTTCAATTCTTGTTCCATCGTATCTTTATTAGCTTGGAATTCTAATGTTATCTATTGAAATTTATTAATATTTGAAATTATAAGTCTATTAAAATTTTGTAATAAAAAAGCTTACTTTGCCTTCAAATTTCAATAAACTTAGTTAAACTTAATGGTAAAGCAGCTAAAGAGATATTAGCTATTCCCATTAATATTGAACTATCTAATCCAATTGTTATTTTATCTTGATAATTTAATTCAATTTCAGCATACTATTTTGATTTAAAATAAAAAAGTAATAAATTAATAAAATAATTAATTTCTATTATTAAATTTATAATAAATAAATAAACTTACTATCCTTGAATTATCTTTATAACCAATATGAATATTATTAAATATGGGAAACTCATTACCAAAAGATAACTCAGTCAATAGAATACTCCCCTAATAATAATAATAAAAAGAATTATTTTAAATAAAATTAGTGTTCTAATTCCACTTACCAATATATTAGGTTTATATTTTGAGTTCAATAATTTTTCTAATACATTAATAAATCCTTTATTTAACAATACTTCTTTTCTATAATAATGTAATAGTTGAGCTAATAATACGTTAAACCAATCACACGATTCAAGTTGATGTTCCATAATATCATAATAAGTTTTAGTTAATATCTCCGCATCTAAAATGTTTAAATTGGTAGAATACGTTTTAAAACTCTAAATAAAAATAAACTATTGATTAATAAATTTATTTAAATGTATAATAATAATAATAATAATAATAATAATAATAATAATAATAATAATAATAATAATAATAATAATAAAATTTATTAAATTTACTTCCTTACTTTTTTGACCTTTTCAAATACTTGTTGTTTCCTTTCTATTTCTTCCCTAACTTTATCATCCACTTTACTTGGTAAATGATAAATCTTCTTTTTACTATCATCTAAAAACCAATATTTGATTAATAAATAAAGTAATAATAATAAAATCAATTGGCCTAATAAAAACCCTTGTAAAAATTTCCAATAAGCCGAATTAGCTTCATTAATAAATCGAGTTTCCATTAAATTCGATAACATTGGAAATGTTGAGATAGATTATGTAGTATTGAATAAGGTTAAATAATATATTTAAATTGAATTTTAATAAAATGTATTGATTTGAAATTCCCCTTTTTTTTTTCTATCATTTTACAATTTTGCATTTTGAATTTGTTTCTAACTTAACAATCATTGGTGGATTAGAATTCAAATCAATGATTGGAAGATTTAATTTCATTGACGTTATTTCTTAACCCTTTAAGTATTAGTTATCTTAAAGAAATTTGCTTAGATTACTTCTTAATTTTTAGTTAATTGAATGCTGATTGGATTCTTTCTTTTTTGGAAACTTAATATCTAAAGGATTAATTTGATTGAAATTGTGAAAGTAATGTTAGTCATTTTTATATTGATTTCAAATTCTATACGACCAATGTTCGTCCACAGTACTCAAAAGGTTAAAATTCTAAGAGTAGAAATTGTAAATATGATTTCTTTTTATATAAAAAAATTAAAAACTTTGACAATTACTTAATCTGTTTGAATATAAAAACAATAAATTATTATAATAACAATAAGAATTTGATCTATAATATAAGTTAAATTTAAATGTCTTGAATTTTATTTTAATAAATCTATAAAATGATTTTATTATAGACATTTTATGATTAATATAAATTAGTAATTGATTTAATAATATAGTATAGAAATAAATGATTGTATCATACTTTTAGTTATTAATTAGGGTGACATAATAGTTAGAACTTATAAAGCGGACTATTATTATCCTAAACTTAAGTTATTAAACTTATTACATTTGAGTTTTTTTTTTATTTAATGTAATTTCAATAATATATTATTATATAGACAATAATATTATATATTGATTAATTAGAAACGATAATTCGATTCTAAAAATTATTATAAATTATAAATTTACGCTTTAATGACTCTTTTATTATTGATTTGGACTCGAATAAATCATTTATTATGAAATAATAAGTTTATTTCCTTATTTATATTGTTAATATAAAATAGTAACTTCTTTAATAAATGGTTTATCCGATTTTACTAAATAATCAAAATAACGTTTTTTTTAAGTTATGAGCTATTGATACTATATTATATTGTATCAATATTAATATAATACATCACAATCCAGAATTGAATGTATTATAGTTTTATATGCTTAATACAATAGATTATTAGTTATAATAGTAATAGTTTAGATGTTATAAAAGGTAACAACATTATCAATATTTTAGGAAAGGAATCCGATATAGCCGGAGATTAAAAATTGTTTAAAATTAATAATAATAATAATAATAATAATAATAATAATAATAATAATAATAATAATAATAATAATAATAATAATAATAATAATAATAATAATAATAATAGTGTAATAATATTCAGTTTAAATATTATCTAGTTTATCATAAATTATTCGATTGATAAATAATATAATAGTAAAGTTACACCTTATATTTTTAATTTAAAAATTCAAACTTGACCTGTTAATCTTCATTTTTTGATTATGTTACTTTAAAAAAATTAATGATAGTTTAATACGTTTATTCAAGTTCGAAATTATTCTACTCCTATTAAGCTGGGGCATTAAAATACAGTGTTATTCTGAAAATCAACAATCATATTCAGCCAACTATTGGTAAGTATCCCTTGCTTTATAAAGAAGTTCTCGCTAAAAAAAATTACAAAAAATTAAATCTAAAACTTGAGCACACCTAATTCAAAGTATCATCAATATTAAAACTAACTATTTTATTTAAGATAGTAAATATACAGTAACAAGACTGAACTATTCTTTTTAATAAAATGGATTTTAGGAAGATAATAATAGAAAGCTTCTGCGAGCGGCTTCATTTAAATCTTATTCTTAATAGATTTAAATAAATATAGTTTAAAATTTAAAAAAAGAAAACAAGATCAAAATTATGCCACTCTTTAAAAAAAAATTAAAAGTGGCATTTGGGGGGGGACTCATAACTTCGGTTGATGAACAAAAATAGTGATATTTTTACTTTAAATAAATTAACTTTATGTTTTACTTTAAATTCCTTTGATTTAAATATGAGACTTACAAGCATTACAACATAAACGTACTTTTAATTCATTTATTTTTATATCATTGAGGCTTTTTAGTCATTGCATGAATTAAATTAAAGTATAAAAGAATATTTAAATTTTGGTAGTTTATTAATCTTTGATGTTGCAAAACATTGATGCATCTTAAATAGGTTTTATTTATTAATTTTTATGAGAGACTAGAATCTAGGCTTAATATGTGGTGTTATGATTTAAACATATGTAAGAGAATAAAGTATGCTACATTTTATAGTAAATCACTTTTTCAAAGTAACAAAATAGTAAATGTAATTTTATCACTTTTTTAATAGATTGACTTATTTTTTATTAATAAATTGAATAAGAATTTAAATTTATTTATTTTTATTTCCTAACTTTTTTGATCATGTTAAGTAATTGAAATATGGATTGAAACTTAACTAACGTTTTATACTTCATTTCGCTTCTGTATTATAAAATTTGATATGATTAGTAATACATAATACTAGATATAATGCCAAACCAAAACTCTATATCCTAATCATCTTTTTTGATTAGTTATTGTAAATCAATTTATGATTTTTATTTAATACTTAGTAAATAGAATTTTTTAAGAAATTATTTATAGAATCTTGTATAAAAATAAATGAAATTAGTGATAATAAAAGATAAAAATAAATATACTATATAGAAGCGATTAATTTATTAACTAACGTGATTAATCAGAATACAAAAAGAAAGTACAAAGATAGTGAAAAACAACCTCTCAGAGGAAATAACAATAAAGAGAAACTTATGGTAAGGGAAAAATAGTAGTAGCACAATGTTTTAGCATCCTTCATTTATATTTTCACTATCTGTAACCCCAGAACACTTTTTAGAAGCTAAATGTCTCTTTAATATATCCGTTCTAGAAAATGACTTATTACAACCACCACAATGAAAATCTTTACGACCAGTGTGAAGATCCATATGTCTTTTAAGTGAATTATTACGAGTAAATTCAAGGCCACAATAAGTACAAGCGGATACTTTAGCACCAGTAGGTATTTTAGTACGTCTTCTTCTTGGTATATGTAAACCAGGGGTTTGAAATTTAGGTTGACCATATGAGATATTAAGTGTATTTGAGTCTATTTCTCCATCTTTAATCTTAACTACTCTTGCTTTATCACTATTTGAGTTCATTTTTTTATTCCCAATTCCTGATTGCTTTTTATTGATAATAATGCCGGAAGGATTTTGAGGATAACTGACCGGGATTGAGTTACTAGCGACTATAGATGAGGGATGGATCGGACTAATAGAGTCATTCATATAATGAAGAGTGGAAGGACCGTTACTAATGCGTAAAGCAGGGTTATTTGTAGATTGAGTAAATGGTACTTGATTATTATTAAAGTAAGATGAAGTAGGGGATTGTGGGTTTAATTCAATATTTGCGTTATGGTACATAGTCGAAGACGTATAATTTGGAGCACTATATGATTGCATTTGATTATTTACATCAAAATTGTTCATTGAACCCATATTATAATAGGGTTGTTGAGGATAACTGTTTAACTGAGAAGGGTTTTGATAACCAAAGTTACTACTATTTACTTGAGATAAATTGTAATAACATTGGTCATCTGGAATAGTAGGGGAAGTTAAGTCTGTAAATTGAAAATTTTGAGTACTATGGACTATTTGATTTGGAGTAGAGGGATATTCATAATTCATTACTTGTTGATAAGGTATGAAAGATTCAATTCCAGGAGCTGTTGAAATAGTTAATGATTGGAAATTTGCGTTACTTGGATTATATTCAGCTGAGCGATCTTGGAGTTGTAATGTCATTGTACGTTGTTTATTTGGTAACAATGCTCTTAATGACATTTAATAATAGTAGATAATTTATTGATAAACTCAAAGTTTTATAAAAATTTTAATTTTGAAAATTCTTTCATGTTTGCTTATATATGCTTTGGTCTAATCTTTGATTTAATAAACAAGAATTTACTTGAAATAAGTGTTCTAGAGCATTTCATCTTGTATATTGACTATAAGCTATTTTCAGCCACTCAAATGACTCTAATGACTGGATGTTCTTATTTCAACTCAATAAAATTAAAGTAAATTTTTCACCTTCTAATTATAGCCTAACCCGACCCCACTCCCTAAAATAGCATTTTCTATATTTGTATTTCATCAAGCATTTACTGTATGATTTCTAAATTTATAAAACGCTTTTTTACTTTTTAATTCTAATTAGCATTTGAACTAAAAATTGAAGCAATCACCCTTACCCTATCCTTGATTTAAAAAACTATTTGCATATTACAATTACTAATGTCAACTTCATTTGTTTTAATATTACTACTTTACTGTTTTAAATATAGTATAATAATGTTTTAAATTGCTTAAGCTCAATCTAATAAACTCTACTATTAAAAAGCATTGACTCATAAACATCTTAAAATATTAATAAAAAAGTGGTGGATAAACTGCTATTTATCCATTAGAAACTTGAAATATAAAAAATAAATTTTGATAAATTGTAATTTCGAATTGTTATATTAAAAAGCAAAGTTTAAACTAGAGTTTAGGCGATTTTAGAGTATTATTTGATATAAAACAAGACCTTATGATTCAACCTAATAGATAAGATTGTAATTTGTTTGATTTATGTAATATAAAAAAACAGCTAATAGTTTCTAATTTTGAATCTTACAAAAAATATTACCTTTAATGTTTATTTTGTAAATTTTTTAATAAAATATTATATTCTTTTGACTAACTATAGGTATTTCCCCATATTCGGACTAAGTGCAACTTAACATATTTAGTAAATTTTAGAATTTTTTAAAATTTTGCAATTGACTACGAAAAAAGTAATATTATTTAATATGCGAACAAAAGTATTTAATCATGAAAAATATTATTATTGTATTTTGAAAATTTATGTATACAAATCTAGTTTTATATTTGACTTACCTGCTCACTTTTAGGATTAGTAATGCTTGTCAAGCATTACTGCTTTACAGAACTAGAATGTATTAAAAATTTTAATCAAATCAAAATATGTGGTCCCATTAATACATCTATATAGGATTAAATGCTAAGAAGCAAATACCAATAAAAGAATCCAACATATAAATAGTGAAACCGAAGATATCAAATTCGAAGTGATACCTGATAAAATTACAACAATATCCATTTGTTAAAATAAAATAAAACAAGTTTAATTAAAATTTTATCCACCTATGACAATAAAATACATGAGATAGAACGCGCTATCTTGAAGAAGATAAATATAATACATAAGCTGAAATTTAAAGGAATATTTTTTATATTAAAAGTAATTGCTTAAAGTAGACTTTTTATTTTATATATTCTACATATGGAGATGTTTTTTTGACTTCATTACTTTTTCCATCTTTTAAGCGCTATTTGAGCAGAAAAATTGTTAGTAAAATTCTTAAACATAAAAATACATCCCCATATAATCAATTTTTTAATTTTACTTATAAGATTACTAATAAATTTAGATATTTTTGTTTAAAAGTATTGATTTCCCTACCCATTTTCCTTCATTTATTTATATATTATAGTATAGCTATATTTACATTGAATCTAGTGAGTTTAAAAATTATCAAAAAAGTACTAAACCAAAGTTTACTATAAAATATTACGTATATGCACTATGATTAAAACAAAATAATAAACAAGGTTGAAAGTATTACAAACTTTAATACTAAATTGAGAACTTAAAAGTTACCAGTATTTTAATTAGAATATTTTGAAGTTGAGAATAATTAATTATTACTTTAGTGAAAAAAAATCGAAATTTGGTTCTGTCAAAGTTACTTTAACGAAACATATATAAACAATATATTTAAAACACTATGAAAAAGTATTTAAATATGATAAATCAACTCTAAAAAATATAAATTGGGGTTCTATATTGTTAAATAGCAATTCAAAAATATTGAATTCGAAGTACAGTATTTTTTAAAAGTAATAGCTAAAAAAAGAAATTTAAATTCTTAAAATGTAAAGCTTACTAAAAAGATATCTTAATAAATCACCTTTAGTATAAATTTATATTCTTAAATCATTTTCCACTAATTTTTACATGACTCGAGTTATATTCAACTGCATTCATAATAATATTGAAACCGGTAAAAGGGGTGTAGAATAAAGTGATAGTTGCCTATTTATTACATTTATGTTATAATCTTACTGAATAAGCCATTAAATTTTTTACTTTTTTTAGTCCTATATGTTATATTTTATTTCGCACTTTTAAAAATATAAAATTTTGCGTTAATAGATTATTATTACTATATTTTCAACAACTTCCCTATTATATTGTATTTAAAAACTACATCTGTAGCTTCATTAGTAATATCTCATATCATATTAAAAGCTTTAAAGTAGCTACATTAAAATAATAATGTAGACGAAGTAATTACAAAAAAATTACCTGTGATATTTTTGCAATAAAATTAAGTTTAATATTAGTTGTTTTTATTGATATTAAAGCACCAACCCTAATCCTGACCCTAACCCAATAGAATTAAGTAGTTAAAGTTGTAACTAAAAATGCTAACAAAGTTTCTTATGGTCAATTTTTCCATTACATCACAGGTGAAATTTTACTGGTGATCCCACATTAGTAGTGATATTTAAAAAAGCTAATAAAGATTAAGTATACAAAGCATCTTAATCTTACTAATAGTAAGAATATATTACAAATTTATATTGTAGCATCAAGATTTATTGCGTTTAATAGAAGCGATTAAGCAAAATTGTAGTAATTGACGATTAAATGATTTTTTGTCTCACAAAAGTGTATGGTACCAAAGAGAATATAAATTAAATATGAAAAAAATGATAATTTAAAAATATTAATGTTATAGAAAAACTGAACATATTGAGAATAAAAGAATTTTATAATAACTAAAAATAGTGCTTTTCAAGGGCTAAGACATTATAAGCCTATTTTTAAATCAGAACATTTATTTTTGTGTTAAAAATAACTGCTGGGCGCCACGAATTACTATATATATTATTTAAATCTAAACTTAAGCCGATGGAAACTAACGAAAATTTCAACAATGAAGATAAGATCTACTTCAAATTACTTCTTAGCATTCAATATTCTTTTTTATGTTGTAAAGCATCCAAGTTTTGTCAAAAAAAAATCAAAAAGCCTATTTCTTGGCATCAATAGATAAATCATTAAGGTCTAAATATAGAGTAAATTATTTAAATTATTTAGAAATAAATTGATTTAACACTATCATATGTAAAATAAAATAAAAATTCAAACTCTTAAAATTTGAGAAGAAAGCCAAGATTTCAATATTACCCGTAAGATTCCTTAATTACTTTTAAATTATCAAATTTACAAGTTTACTAATTGACTTAATTCAATAAATTTGAAATTCCTTTTTTTTAAATACATTATCACTTAAATTAAACTAAACTTATATAAAATATTCTTAAATTTGAGAAAGTTTTATTCCTGGTCAAAACTTATTTTTGCGGAAGAATTACAATTCATTTGAGAATATTAATAAAAAATATAAATAAACAAGATATTTAATTAAACATTAGCTTTTAACAACAGCTACTTTAAAACTTAGTAAAATAATATTTAACAAAGCAAATCATCAATATATGTATTTTTTAGTATCCATATAATTTTCAATAAATATACAGTATTTAGTCATTGGAATTATAAACAAAGTGTCTCATTTTAAAATGATATAGCTGTGCTTTAAAGCAAAATGTATTAAAAATCTCTGAATACCTTTTTAATAAATGTTTAATCCTAAATTCATATTTATTCTTAGGCGTTCAATTAAGAAATGCCACCAAAATAAAAATAAATATTAATATTTTCGAAGAATAGAGGGAATCATATGGTTCGATCATATTTATTTGATAAACTCACAGATTGACTATTTATGTTGGATGTACAAAACATATACAGACGTAATGAGGAGGCAAATTACTAAAAATTGAAATATGTTTAATATGAAAATTTAATGGGATCTTAAATTCAAAGAATATATTAGCTAATGTATTGCTGAAATAATTCATATATTAGTTGGAATAGCAGTTACTCTTTTGATTAGATATACAAGATCATTGCAAATATGTTCTAGTGTTCTTTTTATAATAAACTAAAGGGAAGAAGGAATGTTCAATTCCTAAAATACCAAATAAATCTAGAGCTTACACTGCCTAATTTGTAAACTAACATTTTACTCTTTTGTATAAAACCCGAGGAGCTCACAATATAAAAACTATATAAGCTTATTAAATACTCTAGGATCACTTGTTCTTTGAATTAAAAAATAAATGATTTTTTTTGATTTGGTACCTTTTATGTTTTTTTTAAAACCACAAATAACCTCGTATTGTACTTCCAATTTTTCAAGGTTAGGACTCTGGTTAGTCCACTTTTTATGACAGTATTCGGCACGGTTAGCTTACTATTACACTATTCTACTTAACTCTAAAATCACGATGTCTGTTTTTCCATTTGTTATTATTCTTTAATAAATAATCTTCACCTATTTTATTATATTTATTCATTTGCCTTCAGGTTAGTTTTCAAAAATTGCTTTTCGCATTTTAAATTTTAACTTAATTTAGAAATATCATCGTATTTATTCAAAAGCTATAAAAATTGGAACTGACTTTTGTGGAAATAAACAAGATACTAGATTATACTATGTATCTTTTTAAAATGACAAGTACCCTTTGTTTTATATATATTTTATTTTATTTATTTCATATACTATTGGGAATGTTAGGGAACTACTAGCATATTTTAAAATAAAGAGAGATGAGTAAATCTTAGGAGATTGTAAACCCGTGAAAATTCAAAACTTAACAAACAGGAAATGTTGCTTCTGATTATGGTAAAAATAACAGGAATGTACAAGGATATTTGTACAACTAACCTGAGAATTAGGTTTCCTAAAGTAATTGATATTTTAATTTTTTTAATTTGAGCTATTGATTTTATTACAATAAAAATAAAATAAGAAAGTACCAAACCTCTTACATCGCTTTAAATCTGAAAGTTTGTAACTCTATACTAGTTTGTTTTAAGTGATATTGGTAATATTATAAACTATTTATATGCAATAACTATAACTTATGTAAGCTGCTTTTATAATTTGAATTTTAACCCGACGTTTTCCTAAAGCTATATAAATTAAAGTTTATTGATTTTTTAAATACACAACTTTAAAAATAGTCCAAAATAAAAAACGTCGTACTCAAATAGTTATATTACTTCAAAAAATAATAAGTTTAAACCACTTTTAATACTTATTGGTTAGAAGAATTTTATTACAATAAATATAATATTGTGCTACATCTTTTTTAAGACAACCACTATAATACCTAATAAACATGAAAAACATGGATTTTAGTTGCTATTTTCGAATGTGTATATTAACGTTTAATAAAAATTAAGATCTGAGGGTATTTTTTTTGGTTTCATCACTTTTTCCATTTTTTAAGCGCTATTTGAGCGAAAAAACTACTAGTAAAGTTCTTAGACAAAAAAATATATCCCTATTTATATTTTAATTTTTCATATAACTTGGATTATAATTGATAATCAACATAAGTATGTTATCTTTTATAATAAAAAGTAATATGAACTATTGCTACTTGAGCGGAAAAATTATTAGTAAAATTCTTAGACACAAAAATATATCCCCATATTATGGATTAAAATTTGAAATTTAATAAATGAACCCAACACCAACTCTAACGTCAACTTTAATTTTAATTTTAATGATAGTATGAGACTAATTTATAACAAACAATATTAATATTTAATGTTTTTGTAATATATTATTGTGGTTTTTTAAAACTTTTTAATATAAATTTTATCTTTTAAAAGCAAGCTAAATGTATTTTTTAATTTATTGTAATGATTAAATTTTATTCAAATAAATGAATTAATATAAAAAAATAAATATTATCACACAATTATATATTAGGTGTGACTATTCAAAATCAAATGGCATTTTCTTAGCTTAAGATTTTAAAGCACTAAAAATTACTAAACAAACACAATTTTAATTATTAACGTAAATTGAAAAAGTATTTTAGCTTATAATATAATCGATATGATACTATTACATTATGTTTTTCACGTTAATAAGCCATATCAAAGCTCAACGACCATGCTCCTTTTTAAAAATTTTATTACCATTTTGTTCATTTATCAGTGGACAATATAAAATTATCTAACGCTTAAATGTGTTTAAATTTATATCAACACTTTTTGGGATGGCTTAAATGGGTAATTGAATGTTCTTTTTAGGGTAGAGGGAGTGATAATTTCAATAAACATAGCTATAAAGTTGATTTTAATTTATTTAATTGTCAAGAAAAAACATCATATAATAATAATGCTTTGTCAGCAGGCTATTAATTTTTTTATTAATAATTAGCTATGTAGTAGATAACATTCAAAATACGATGCAAGCAATATTTGCCCATAGCCTAAAATAATTTTCAGACAGGCATTTATAGTTCATGCTAGATAAACAACACTTTAATTTTTTAATAAAAACAGTAATAATGGTTATTATTTTTTATTTGTATTATTTTGAAAAAATATACATATGGGAATGTTTTTTTGGTTTCATCACTTTTTACATTTTTTAAGCGCTATTTGAGGGGAAAGATTGTTAGTAAATTTCTTAAACAAAAAATACATCCTTCATATCTTAAGTTCATCTTCAATGTATAAAAAATACCAGTTTACTATGAAGCTAATTTTCAAGCTAAATATCTCTCTTTTGTAGAGATTTTGATCGATATACACGTTGCTCATTGCAAGTTAATATTCTTCTTGATGGTTCTCTCATTTTCGCCTTTTTATTGTTAAAAATAGTTATAACATCTCAGTCACATTACTGCTCTAGAAAAGTAATTACTTTAAGGTTATAATTTGTAATTAAAGTTATGGTTTATAATTAAAGTTTGTTTGTTAAAGCGTGCTATATATTAAGCACTGATTTTTTCCTTTATTATAATCTCTTAAAAAGTTAAAAAATAATCTGACAATAAAATACAGTTATTGGAGATTTATTTCAACCTAGTTTGCGATGATTTTTAAAACTAGTATTTTTTATGTTGGGTTTTTTAATGCCTAATCCTTTTTTTATCCTAATTTTAGCTAAATTATACTTTTAAATGAACAGTTAAATAGACTGCAACAAATCTGCAGCAGCTGTACCATAGAAATTACTAGCCTTAAAACTTGTTTTTTCAGATCAGTAGGATTACTTAAGGTTAAAGTAAACGGAATTAGGCTAAACTACAAATATGGAAATAAACTCTTATTATTTAGCCAAAACTACAATATTAAAAATTACATACAACTCTTTATTTCAATATAGTAACCTATATTAGAATAAGCATTATGTTATAAACTACAATATTAAACCTAACCCCTTTTCCCGAACAAAGTTACCACAGCTTTGGATTCTTTTCTATTTTTTTGGTTGTAAAAGGACCCAGCTACAAGTAAGTTTGACTTTATTATTTTTAATATCTGTCATCTAGAATAAAACAATACAGTTGTCTGAGTTTAACTTTTTTGCAGTCATTACCTCCTTTAAGTTTTGAAAATATAGAATAATATAAATTTGGTATTCTAAGATGAAAACTTCTAGATTAGAGCTATAGAATAGCTGAGGGTTCAATGTGAAACAATTTTTATTTAAATAACTTTCTTAGTCATATAATTTTAAAATCCCTAAACGATGTCTATAGTTTGAGATCATTCTTAAAACTTATAAAAGATTATAAATAAGTGGTCAAACCTAAATTTCTAATTTTCAATTAAAGATATTTCTCAAAATTCTAAGTAATAATTAAGTTGCCTTACATAAGCTTTTTATCAAAATAATAATCTTTAGTCTATTTAAAAATATTAATTGACCACATTCTTACATTGATATTATTGCTAATTAAATATAAGTTTTAATAAGTTTTAATTTTAAATTGTCTATCTATTTAACCATTTCATGTTTTTTTAAAGACATTTCACTTATTTGATATCTATAATAACCTAACTATTTAAAACTAAATAAAATAAATCTTTGTATTAAAATAATTTTATCTTGGAATTGAAAAAAATTAAAAAAATTAAAAAACTTAGTTGCTTAAGTTGGAATCGAAATTTTAATTTACCCTAACCTGGTTTTTGACAAAATTAAAAATGATTGGTTTTTACTAAAAATTCAAACTCAGCTTTTGAAATTTGATGGTCATTTCTAAGTCATCTATCTAATTTATAAATTCTTCTCAATCTTAACAACTTATGAGTAGGACCAAGGTTGATATCAACTATGAAATGAGAGGCAGAGCATAAGTACATCTAGATATGCCCTCTTAAACAGGATTCAATACATTTAAACAGATGACTTTTTGAAAAAAAGAAACATTGTTGTCTAAGTTTTAGTTTTAGTTTTAGTTTAAGCTATACTTGCATTATTTGTGGGGAAAGGGCTCAAACTTTAATAAATCTTACTTTTTATGTATTCTATTAATAATATTAAACGACATTAAAAAGTGCATTACTATTAATAGATACCCCCTTATTGTCATTATAGGATATATGAGAAATTAAAATTTTAGGATAATAACCTTATTTACAAAGCATTTAATATAGCATTTATTACGATAATTTAATAAAAGATAAAAGTACAGATTAAATTATTAATTACAATTCTTCAAGCTAAGATGAAAGGGTATCTATGACTTAAATAACAACGAGCAATAAGGATCAAGCGAAGGGTTTTTAACACAAAAATTCAAGTCAATTTGATAAATGTCCTTGGGGTTGAGCCCATTTAGGTAATTTATCTTTTTTACATCTCCTTGAAGATAAATGACGAAGATAAATATCCTTTCTTGAAAACCCTTTATCACAAGCAATACAAAAGAAGGGCTTAATACCAAGATGAAGTTTTTCATGACGAGCTAAAGAATTTTTTCTATAAAATGGTTGCTTGCAGTAACGACAAGGTAATACAGCTACATTTTCTCCAATGGGTATAATAGTTTGTTTAACTCTTGGCTTATTAATTCCCATAGGACATTCCACTTTTGGAGTACCATAATAAAAGTTACCGTTGGTTAAAATTCCTTCCTTCTTAGCTATTTTTTCTTCTTTGATTTCTTCTTTCTTAACTCTATGATCAATGCTAATATTAGATTCACCAAAAATAAAACTGCTATTTGATTGAATATCCATTGGAGTAAGGTTTGAGGATGCATAGTATGAGTTTGGGTAATTGGTGTACATTTCACTTACGTTAACGTTATGATTTTGATAATTGACATCAAAGTTACTATTTGAATAACTGAAGTTAGGGTCTGGATGAGAGTAACGTCTATTAGAGTGATAAGATTGATGTTGAATAGCTTGAGGAGTTTGTTGAGAAAAGGAGCGTTGATTCATGGGACTACAAGATTTGTAATTAGAATAATTGTAATGTTGTTGATTGTAATAACTATTAATATCGTTTGGAGAAATAGGTAAACTAGAGAAGCCAGAAGTACAAGCAATTTCTTCTGTATTACAATAATACATACTTTGGTAATTAGATGGAGTATGACTCATAGTAGAATGAACCATTCCTTGAGTCCAAGTAGGATTGGTATACATGACTTCCAAACTTGATTGAGGTTGAGGGTAATCCATGTATGTCCATGAGTTACTGTTTTCCATAGGTATACTTTGATTTATGTCCATTGATAGCATGAATGTATCTTTAATTTAGTAGTTAATATTTAGATAAAAGTTCTTAAAAAATTGAATTTCGATCAGTAGGGTATTTATAGTTTTGAAACTTTTTGAATTTTTGAATTTTTATTCTAGATTTTTTACAACTATTTTTTAAAGTAAAACATGAGTGACCCAGATCAAAAAAAATTAGCTCCATCCAGAAAATATATTCCTTTAAACAGTACAAATTTGCTGATAATCAAATTTAGTATCATTTATAATAAATTTGATCAGACCAAATGACTCGAATAGTGAATTATTCACCAATAGATTCAAATAATTGCACTAGTTTTTATACAATGTTAAATCTAATTTGCTAAGATATGAGCTAAATATAGACTCTTAACATAATTTCTCAGCTTTTATTATTTTATGCAACTTGAGTTTATCATTTTTTGCGCTCCTTGCTTATCTAAGATTTAATATAAGAGTTAGGCTAAATTACATTAAGCCTAACAATAAATTATGCAATGAATCTAATTTGGTAATCTCAACCCGAAACCTTTCAATTTATAGATTTTTTTAAAATTCAAGTTATTACTTTTAATCATGTTTAGTAATTTATTAAACACTGGAATTTCATAACTAATTATAGTTCGCTCCAGGTACTGTAACTTGTATTAAATGAAATAACTTGTGCTATTCGTATTAATCATACATAAAAGTGATGACTTTTTATTCAATATATTGGAGAGTAGGTTTTATAATAGTCAAGCATTTTTTTCTATCTAACTCATACACCCTGGTAAATAATCTATATAATTAAAGTATACACCGTCTCATGTTATTTTTAGATTTTGAAATGATAAAAAGGAGTAATTTGACAGTCAATATGTTTTATAACTATTTTTTGTATAAAAATAATGCCTCTAGCTAATAATAGCAACCAAATACAATATGATATAAAAGAAGAGAGGAGAAGAAAAGCTTAACTATATAATTAAAAATATATTTATTTAGATAATATATAATTTATTTCTTTATTTTTTTATTAAGGTACATTTTAGTGGTTTAGTTTAATGAAGAGAATCGAATAAATTCTATTGTTACCATAGGTTTGTATAGCTTGTAAATTCCTATAAGAACAAAATCTATTTTATTAAGTAAAAGCGCAATGCTTAGATAATGTTATTGATCGAAAATCGTAGAAAGTTTTATTTTGCAAAATAATAATAAACAAAGGGGTGAATAAAAGCGATAATGTCTTAATTTATCCAATTGCTTGGAATAAGCGCTTCTTTAGAATTTTTTTTAATTTCTATTTAAATTGAAATAACCCACTTTAGTCAATATCGCAATACTAAAAATAGTTAATAAGTCTGATAGCAAAGTTTAAAACCATCCAGACCAATTTTAAAACTTTTGTTATTTTTAATACAGTTCTAGACTGTAAGTCTAGTCTTGATTTAATATAATAAAAGTATAAAAAAGATAGTAAAAAGCAGAATGATTAAATATGGTTATAATAGTAGAGGTTCGATCATTATACCATCATATATTATGAAGGGACATTGAGTTTGAAAAAATTAATATGGTATAGTTTTTAATTTTACAAACATATAGACACACATAGTAAAGTGAATACAAAGTGAGAATTTAATCAAAACCTGAATTACAAGCTATAAATCTATAACTTGTAAATCTAATATATATAAAATTATTATAATATTGATACAATAAAGTATGAATAACGTTGACTACATCAACTTTATAATTTAAAAAGTCAATTCCGAGGATTATGTAATCCAACTTGGAATCATTTGATTTCAAACTCTAGACAACCGTTTGAATTTATAATTTTGAACCTTATACAATAGAAAATGAATACGAGTTTCATTTTTGAAAGCCAATATCAAGATAAATTTATTAAGATTAACAAGTAATTAATAATATAATCTTATAAATAAACATTGAATTTTATTTTGAAGGCAGTTTAAGTATAAATTGTAAACTTTACCATTGTACATGTAGTTTCAAAATAATTTATAATATTAAATTGTTAAAGTTATAAAATGGATTTATGGATGATAGAAATAAAGCTAACCCTAACTTATTTTATTAGTAATGCTAATAATGTTAATAATAGAAATTATTACTACTCGATCCCTTATCTTTGTATGACTAATTGAATAAATGCTTACTAAGTCATATATATATTAAAAATATGAAAGTTTCATTATCCTTTTTTTTGAGCTATTTCTTATATTTTTAAAATTAAACCAGAACTCTCCCTTGACCTAAAAATTATTTCCCCAACACCCTTTTTTTAAGAGCGTCATTCCTTAATATTTAATAAATTATACTTTTGATATCTTTATCTGACAAATTATAAAGACTCTATCCCAGCTCCCTAACCTCCTCATTCTTGACAGAGTCATCTAGAAGATAGTGACCAAACTCAAGTTCTTTTCCAAGAATAACCCACTTTTTGATTTTTCTATATTATAGTGACTTAACTTTGATTATTTTTATTAAAATAAAAAAGAATATTAAGTAAATCTAGATGATAAGCTATAAAGGCAAAGCTTGAGGGCTTTGATAAAAGAGGGGCTGAGAAAGTTAAAAATGGGCCATATGATAGTGTAAGTTTCATTAGAGTCACATCGTTTTAATGCAACTTTCATTTATTTATAGCAAATGAAAGTACAAAAAACTTTGTCCTTTAAATTTTTAAATAGCTGGGCTTGTTTTTTATCAGATTTAATTAGCATTTCTTTAATTTTAATGTAACATAAAAAGTAGATAACATTCGACAACTAATTATTTCCCCTTTTAACGTCTTTCAAGGCTGCCTTATATCTAGGTTTTAACTTCATAGCTGCTTACTTAAATGCTTCTTCTTTTTCTCTTTTGATCTCTTACTTTGCTTCTTGCTTCGGTTTTGCACCTTTTTGAAAGGATAAAACATTGTCCTTTTTGGATAAGGACTAAAAAGTTGTAATAGTTTTTATAACATTTAGTTAACTAGATAATAATATATATTGCGTTATATCAAATAAATATTATTGAAAAGAATTTTTTATTCTTTTCAAGTTTAAAATAACATTCATTGAATATTTTATTTAAATAATAAATACAATATACTACCTTTCAAGATATTAAAAAATACATTATGGTAGCTGAATTAAAAATAGAACTAAGTAGTGTAAAATTTTATAGGAAATGTTTTAACTTCATTTAATTAAAAACATTTAAAATATTTAGTTAAAGAAGTTGAAATTTATAAAATTTTATAAAATTACTTTTATTTTGTTTTTTTAATAAAATAATATTGTCAATTTATGTTTACTAAATAATGTTGTTTTAGCCTTTACTTCATATTAACAAAGTATATTTAATTGTAAATTAATTATAGTTTTTTTAACTCTATATCGATTTAACACTTTTCCTTTAAATAGTTATCTTTATCATTTAATTGAAAAATATTTTATCTTTAAATACTTTGAGAATTCCTTTACCACTATATACATAATATACACGATTTACTATATTTTAAAAAAGCTTATAAACTTCAAAACTAAAACAAGCTAATTGATACATTAATAAACTTTAAGCTATAATATTTTCATTATTGTGCTTTTTTAAATGCATTTACCTTGAGAGAATAAGCAACGGCTTTACTCTAAAAAACGCATTAACGAAATTGTTATAAATTAGTAACTTATAAGCACTCAAAGCAGTAAAATCAAGGAATCACTCCATTGTTAATCACATAGTTAAAGCATGAATATCCTCCAATTTAATCAATCCTTTCTGTTCAGAGAATAAGTAAATATAGAAAATGGGTGATCGATTATGCTAAAGTTAATTTGATAGAAAGTCTTATAAGGAATTGAAACGCCGAAGCTATGAGATGTATATTAACATAGCTAAGGTATTGGGTTTAAAACTGTTTATTTAATAAGTTTAACGAATTTTTTATTAAATAAAACAACTTGCAATCAAACGTCTTTTATTGTTTTTAATTTGGAGTCAAGTTATTTTAATATAAAATTAAAAGTTGAAGAGGATATAGCCATTAAATTCAAATTAAAAAATACAAAAGGCATCTCTGAAAACTGTTCTAGTTGTTTTTATTTACAGTCTATTATAACAAAGGAAACTTTATCCAACATTTATAGTTCAAAAAAAAGCAGAAGGATCTTAATTTACTAAAATTAGTTTGCGTCAATCATCCATTTTCAAAACATTCGCAAATTTCTAATTTTATGCAAAACTTAGTTACCATTTCAACAATTTCAACAATTGGCTAAAATTATCCATTCTTTGTATTTTTTAGATTTTAAATTTTGAATCAACAAATAGTAATATCACATCCTATTACGATTAAAACGACATATCAAGTGGACAGCATTTCAATTATGTCCAATTTAAAAAATAATTACAATCATACAAAAGAACCAAAATTAGAAAATAAAACGAATAAGAATGAATACTATCCAATATCACAACCAACACAACCACATTATTTACCGATAAACCATTCAATTCCACCAACTATGCCTATTATGACGAGTTATGACATCAATTCATCAACAAATCAATATCGACCAATACTGCCACCACATTATACACCGATTTTGCCCTATAACTTATCTAACCCATCAACATTATCATCAGCTTCAATACCATTACCGCCACATCCATATCCACCCTATATGCTACCACCACATAATCAAGCTGCTTATTATCCACAGCAGTATTATATGGATCCGATGAATTATTATAACCATTATAATGCAATGTATTCTCAAGTTTATAATCATGATAGTTGGACAAATATTAATAATTCTCAAGCTTATCCAATACCTACAGGTCATCTGCCATCTCATCTATTAGCAGTTAATCCAATAGAAAAAAAATCGGATGGAGAAAAAAAAGAAATTAATAATATTACTGGAGAAAAAAGAAAGGAGGGGTGTTTGGAAGAATATAATAATGGAGCTAATAACAAACAGGGGGGAATGGGTTATAATACTAAGGGCGGGGAGATGAGGGAGTTGGGATCAGTCAATTTATATAAGAAGGTATCTCAGATTGGTGAAGGTACATATGGTAAAGTTTACAAAGGTTTAAACCAAAGGAACAATGAATATGTGGCATTGAAAGCATTAAGATTAGAAAAAGAAAAGGATGGGGTAAGAAAGTCAAAATTAAAGTTTGTTAGCGTATACTTAATCATATTTGATTTACATAGTTCCCTATAACCGCGACACGAGAAATTAAACTATTACAAAATTTAAAGAATGAAAATATAGTCCAATTGTTAGAAATGTTTACTGATAATGAATCTGTTTATATGGTCTTTGAATATATGGATTATGATTTAGCTGGGTTTTTAGCTCATCCTAATGTAAATTTAAACGAAGATCATATTCGTCATTTAATGTTGCAATTATTTAATGGCTTACAATTTTTACATAAGAAAAAAGTAGCTCATAGAGATCTTAAAGGTGACTATTAGAATAACAATTTAATAATAACAGTAGTATCAATATAATGATATTATACTTAGTATATTTTATATTTATATTCTTACATTTTATTTCTATAGGCTCCAATTTATTATTAAATAAAAAAGGACAATTAAAAATAGCGGATTTTGGCTTAGCGCGAATATTAAATCATAAAAATAACATGGATTATACCAATAGAGTGATAACACTTTGGTATCGACCACCGGAGTTATTATTAGGTTCAACTAATTATAATACAGAAGTAGATATGTGGGGAGCAGGGTAAGTTATTATTTACTATTCTCATGTTATGTAATGATTATTAATCTATTAGTTGTATCATGATGGAATTATTAAAAGGTAAAGCGTTATTTCCAGGAATGGATGAATTTGATCAATTAGATAAAATCTATTCGATTATGGGTACACCAAATGTATCAGATTGGCCAGAAATTGTAGATCTTCCGTGGTATCAATTGATTAAAGTTAAAAATCATTATCAATCTAAATTTATGGAGATTTGTAAAGAGTAAGTATATATTATACATTTATATTTACTTATTTATTTAAATTAGCTCGATGAGTGATTCTGCATTTGACCTTGTTAGTAAATTATTAATGATGGATCCCAAAAAGAGAATTTGTGCTTTAGAAGCTTCAAAGCATGATTTTTTTAAAATTGAATTAAAAGAAGATGTCTTTAATTTCCCAGGATTAGAAGGGGATTGGCATGAATTTGAATATAAAGCTTGGAAAAAAGGGAAATTAATTAATCAACATAAAAAAGTTAAACAGCAAGATTTATCTATAAACGACAGTTTAAATAATAGTAATAATAAAGATATCAAGGATAGTAATATAGAGAATGTAAGTTCTATTAAGAGTGATAAAATATCGACAATAGCACCGCAGTCTATAACTAATAGCAATGGAAAAGAAAAAGAAAAAGAAATTGATACTAATTTAATATCAAATAATGAGATAGCCAATTTAATCAATAAAGAAATAACAGCCGCTAAATTAATAGAAAAAACAAATAAATCAAATATAAAAGATACGTTATTAAGTTCAACGTGTATTAAAGAAGCTCTTAAAATAGATACTAATATTAATATTCCAATGAATTCTGGAGAAGTTTCAACAGAAATATCAAATCAATCAACACCAAAATTACCTTCTCGTAATCCACCAACACCTCCACCACCACCTCCACCACCACAAGATCAACCTCCACTTCCTAATACTCCACCACCAAAAGCACCAGAATCATCGGATGAATTTAATGATAATAACAGTTTTGAGGAGTTTATGAATTTACCATTACAGCCCCCTACTAAAAAATATAGAAATTATAATGATAGGGAAGACGATGATTTAAATGAAAATGATTCATTGATTGAAACTAATTTAAAGGATATTGTATTAGATTATAAATTGGATAAATTTAATGATATAGACAATAATAATAATAATTCATATGAGATAAATTTGTCTAATATTGGAGGTAATAAAAAGGAAATGGATGGTAAGTTTATTAATTTAATGTTATGTTTCTATTAATGATAAATTGAAAATAGAAATGAAAAGTAAACGATTTTTTCCTCAAAGCTATAATCGTAAGTTATTAAGTCGATCAAGACATCAATCACCAACAAGTATAACAAATAGTCCATCAGAAGGATCATTGTCTGATTCAAAAGGTAAACAAAACGATAAAAACAAGAAACAATTTAATAATAGTAATAATACTATTAATTATTCACTTATAAAACAAAACAATCATAATTCGTATTTGAAATCACCAATTAAAGATAACTATCATTCAAATTATAATACATCAAAATATAATTTAACAACAACAGCAACAAATAATAATAAATCAATAAGATATGACGATAATAATAATAATAAAGTGTCACCATTACATCATCGAAGACATTACAATGACTATCATTCAACAGATGTATCATATACACATTCTCATTTATCTTCCAGTAGAGGTAGATCTAAAAGTGGTCATCGATATAGTACAAAACCAACAAGCTATTATGAAGAATACCAACAAGAAAATGAAAGAAAATATCGAGATTATAAAGATTATAAAGAATACAAAGATAGCAACTACCATTCACATAGTACATATTCAACAAGTAATTATGATACTCATGATACTAGAAGATATTCAACATCAATAAGAAATGAGTATTCTAATAATAACAATAATAATAATAATAACAATACTTCTATAAGACATCCATTAAGTAATAGTTATTATCCATCAACTAGTAATAATAGAGATTTAAGATCAAGTAGAATATTATCATCAAGAGAAGATTATTCAATTAGGAATGATAACCATCGGGATAAAAGAACATCAAAAGATTATTATTCTACTACTATTAATAATTATGGAATAGATAATGGAGGAAGAGAATATGATAGGGAAAGGGGAAGAGATAGAGGGGATGATTATTATAAAGGTTCTAGTTATCAACCACCATATTATTCCAGTAGATATTCGCATAGATCAAGGAGATAAAAATCAAGAGAAATTACAAGTTAATTGTAAGATAATTGATGAGGTTGAAATAAAGAGATTATAGTATAAAGGGTAGTAATGAGACGAAATAGTGAATTAATAGTATTTAATTTTGGCAATAGATTTCTTACAATAATTGTAAAAATGAAGGAAATAAAATAGATTAAATATAATGAAATTTTAAGATTAAAATATTATATGTTTAACATATTTTTTAAGTGAAATTGAAATTATTATTATAGGATGATAAACTTTTAATTTAATTTATAATAAGTGCTTATAAAAAAAGGAATAAAGAAATAAAAAGAAACCAATTTCAACATAGATGTATATTATATTATATTATATTATATTATATGTTTATAAAATAGAATTGGAATAATATTGAAAGGTATCATAAAGTCTAGTAAATACATTACAAGAAGAAGATAATATCAACTTGTCCATCATATCTTCAATAGCTGCATCATTTAAATTTAAACAAAATCTTTCCTTTAAATTGGATATAGTTGTTATACCACTTGAAAAACAAGGTAATTTGGAATCTAATTTTAAAAGAACCATATTAGTAAAATAAATAAAATAATAATAATAATAATAGAATAATATATAATCAATATATAAATCAATAACTTACCTTTCTGCATCATTTCGGTTAATAATAAAATATTATCAGCATACTTCCTTAATAATAAAAATCCTTTTTTCATCAATTGTTTAAATTCTTCAAATTTAATGGAATTAACACCGCCTAATATATCCAAATATTCTTGAGTCATTTTAAAAGGTGCTAATTCAAATCCTACAGAGCCTGGAGAATTGGATAACATAAAACCAAAATCAATATGAACTAAATGACCTTCAGTGTCTACGAGGATGTTACCATTATGTCGATCACGCAATTGAAGGATATAAGTAATTAATGAATAACCTACTAAACTTCTCATAAAATTATCTTGTGCTTTTAAAAAGGTAGGACTACTAGGATCACCAAATTCCTAAATTAAATAGAAATATTAATAATCTATTTAAAAACTATTCATATCAATTCTTTTTTTTACCCTAACAAAATGATCATATAACGAATAAATAACACCTTTAGTATTATAACCTCTAGCATAGGCATCTTTCTTTAACGAATGAACTGAAATAGTATTCTTGACCATTTCCACAAATCCATTATCTTTGGATGTAATCATTATACTAAATAATTTAACAAATATATTACAATTATTATCTTTCCAAATACGTTCCATTTCTTGAATTAATTGTAAAGCAAATTGTTCTTGTCTTAAATCCGCTCCCGTTTTGACTATTAATGGTAATAATTTCCAATTTTTTCTTTCTCCGAAGGGCGATTGTTGACGTATTCGTTTTTCTTTACTTTTCCAATCTTCTTTAAATACAGCAGCTATTTAAATTAATACAATTTTATATTAATAATTTAGATTTGAAATAAAAAAACCAAATTAATTTTATTACCACTTGGATCATCTCTATTATAAACTGTTTTCATTAATTCCTTTTCATCGACTAATTCGCCGCCATTACCCTCTCCACCTGAGCCGCCAATACCAAACTTCATACCATAAGAATTCATTTTATCCATCCTATTTTTTTCCAATTGGGCCATTTCATTAATAATTTTTTCCCTAATTAATTCCTTGGAATCGACTTTATAACTATTTGCTTTAGCTGAAGTACTTATTTTTTGTTGATTATCTTTTTTATCTAATGTCAATTGAGCCAACATAACAGCCGCTGTTCTCATCGATTCACTATATTCATCTTGCGCATTAGAACTACGTCGAGATAATACCGATTGAAAATAAATTTGATTTTGTTGACTATTATTACCCATGGTAACTTCACCTGAAAAAGCATCCGGTAATGGTGTGGTTTCATAAGCTTAATTAAAGTTTAAGTAAAAAATAAGAAATAAAATAAGAATAAAACTCACAATAAGAATCGGGTATCCCAACAGGTCTCTTTTGTTCTTCTGCTTTTTCAATTTCAATTCCCTTTTCATCTTCTAATACTTCAATAAATATTAAATAAGGTACCTAATTAAAAATATTAAAAATTAGAAATTAAATAACCAATCCATTGAAATTCACTTACCCTTTCAGCTGAATTCAACACTACTGCATCTTTAGAAGAGATTCTTACTACTTTATGATGATAGGAATTTTGATTATTAGTCGAACACCAAAGTGGGATACAAATATCGGCTGGTAAATTATGATTTAATAGAGCCAATTCAGCCTGCAAAGAACTTTGTCTAGAAATTTTTGGAACTAAACAAAGTCGATTAGAGATACTCATTAAAGTCAATACAAATTGAATTTCGGTATGAAAATAATGTGAATTAATCATCTGTTTACTTGGTCTTCTTAAAGGGGTGTAGTCACTATTTTCTGAATCTGATTCACAAAAATAACTTCTATCTTCACCTTCTAAATCATTAAGTTCCACTTCCCCAAATTTACTTAAATCTCCGGAGCCTAAGGATAACCGATTCTTTTTATTAAATGCTTTATCTGGCATTTGTAATCCAACTTGTTTATTAACCACACTTTTCTTATCCAAATATCTCAACAATGAGAATGCTTGTCCATTTCTCAACTCTTCTAAACTAGGCGTTGAAAAAGCAACCAATTGATTTGGATCGTATTCATCTGGACTGGGTGGATCCGTCAATGATACAATTGGTTTATAACCGTCTTTTGATATGTGCATTCCTTTATCGTTATCAGCTGATTTCCTTCTTATATTTGAATCAAATGATAATTTTTCATTCATTCTTACACTACTACTAGGACGTGGTCTAGATTCTATAGTTGGTGGTGGTGCTAAATTATACAGTTTTGGTCGACTACCTTCGGCTAAAGCCATATCGCTAGCTACTTTAGCTAACTTTGGAGATACCAAAGAAAACAAGATACTAGCCATACCCATCATTGCAGGGGCTATATTTTCTTTAATTTTATCTTGCTTTATTGAAGTTGATATTGAGTTAGTAGAAGAGTTATGTGCTGATGAAGAATTTTTTATACTTAAATTTTGTTCTTGAAATAAGATTTTTTGACATTTTTTTAAGATTCGTCGACAGATCTTATACCCCGGATGTAAAACCTGATCCCCTATATCTGAATTATAAGCATCAAAATACCAATAGGTCTAATTCAAGAAGAAAGATCAGAAATGATGACAAGGTTCTATGTTTTATAAAGTAAATAAAATTACCAATATTGCAAAATGGTTATTAGTTAAACATAAGTTGACTAAAAATAATTCCACTGCTATGGAATTGGGACGAGTGATTAAGAAATGACTAATTTATAGATTAAAAATTAGATTATATAAAAATAGTTAACAATTATTAACATAATATAATATAATATAATATTCTATAAAAATAAACTAAAAACCAATATTAACTTACCATAATTGAGGTAAAAAAAATATAGTTTCATTATTTGGAAACTCTTTTAATCGATTACATAGATAATGTTGGATACCAATATTCTCTGGATAACGATGTAAATAAGATACAGCAAACCAAGGGTTAAAAAATTCACTATTAAATAAACGTAGTAATAAAGAATGACTGGACATAGATTGTGATATTATATTTGTGTTAATTATTCCCTCTTTCTTCTTTTGTATTTATCCTTTTTGTATTGATATTTAGTCTTAAAACTACTGCAATCGTACGTTGGTGTTATTAAATAAAAATTCAAAACAAAATCAATGCTTTGAATTCAATTTGATTTGCTTATTTAAATTCAATATGATTGATGTTTTTTTCAAAATTAACACATTCAAAGTTGTTTATTTGGTTAAATAAAATTCTAAGATAAATTCAATTTTATAAAGAGTGGTATTAATTGATAATTAACTAATTATTAATAATAAGAGTGATTTATGATTGGAGCTTTTATCACTGATTTTAAATAACTGATAGATTATTTAGATAGTTATTTATTAATAGTATTTTTATTATTATTATTATTTTAAAATTCATGTTAATTTTTATTACATGAGAATTTGAAATTCAATTTTAGATATTATAGAAGGAAATTATTAGTCATTTTTATAAATATGTTCTTTTTTTCAACCAGTGAGAGAATTTATTAAGTTAGTGTGATTGGATTATATAAAATTGTTATAGAAATGTCACTTTGTTTAAATATTTTGTTTCTTTTTCATAAAACATAAAATTTTAAAAAAATCTTACCAATTTCATGAGAATAAAAAAACATTCCTCATATTAATTTTTAAAAACCAAAAATGTAGAATATTCAACAAGAAAAAAGAATCTACAGTTGAAATTGACTCAATATTAAAATGGAATTTTAATATAGTAACTAAACCTCAATAAAATAAAATTTTAATATACACTTTTTTGGAAAATGTTTAAAATGGTGAGATTGAATATTCACAAGCGAAAATTTAACAAAATGCTAAATTTGTAGTATTTTGTTTTTGTTAAGCTTTTTGCTTGCAATTATCAACTGTCAGAGTTTTATACATTTTTCAAAAGGGTGTATACTGTAAAAACTTTATATTTCTATTTCATAATAATATTGATATTAAAATATAGTACATCAATAATATATTAGATTATTTAATAAAATTGATTTAAAAATTGAAGTTCAAACTTTAGCCATTAAACTAAAGATTGAAATGGATAAGATCAACTTAATATTTGAAAGTTTGAAAATATAATAAAAGATATTACTAATCAATAATTAAGACATCTGATATAGTAATATATAAAATAAACTATTACATCTGATTACACTAATAATTTGACATATTTTAATAATAACTTCAACTCTCAATTCAAAACTTTACTATTTAAGTCTTCAACCTTCTTTTCTATATAAAACGACTATATTTAAAATAAACAATGTTTCCTTACTAAGCCATTAATACATTAATACTAAACTATAATACTCACTACCAAAATCAGTCAACTAGAAATAGCAAATAAATTTATACTAATTTAATCTACAAACATATCCAAAATTAATATGGTGTGGTACAACTCAACTCATATAAAGCCCCCTAACGCTTTGCTACAAAATCTAAAAAAATGGTATTTTATTCCATAGCTCTCTTTTTATTAATAAACGTTACCTTTGCCCTTGGAAAACTTCAAGGAGTCCAATATGTCAGTTATCATGAATATTTCGCCTCCCGTAGTATATTACAAACTAATCCAGTATTTTGTGAAATTCCAATCCAGCAACTCGATATAAAACATATCACTGCTGTTCAAGGATTAGAATTCAAAGATTGTGGCACTTGTCTTCGAGTGAAATCTGTCTACAATTCATCCTTAATTCAATATGTCATGGCCGTAGATAAAGGAGGATTAGGATTAGATTTAAATACGTTTTCATTTAAAATATTAAAAAATAATCAATTAGATGGTTTAGTTAATGTTAATTGGGAAATCGTAAATTCATTATATTGTAAAGATGTAGTGACTGGAAGCTTTGAATTGCCAGGATATATGAGTAATTTAAGATTACCATATTTGGAAAGTGAGGACAGTGGCAAGGGGAGTAAAAGAGTTGGAAAAACTGATGAGTATGAGGAAAAATCGAAATATCAACAACAGGTTGATACTAAATCTGGGAATACAATTCATGAATCTCAACAAGTAGAAGAGTTTGATACATTTGATGTTTATGATTAAATTTAAATTTAAAAATTAATAAAATGAATTAAAGTGAAAAATAAAGTAAATTTATTGAGAATATTTTATTTTTATATTATTATAGTTAATTAGTAAGGAAAGAAGTTTAGTAACTGTTATAGTTATCATTGTATCTATTGTTGTAGTTATTTCCCTTCCTTGAGTAATCTTCATTATAATAGTTATCATAATCCATATCATAGTCACCATTGTAATCATAGTTATCATGACCATGATCGTCATGTCCATAATTATGTTTGTAGTTATTATGACCATAATCACGACCATAATCACGACCATAATCATTGCTATGATATTTCTTATTCCTCATACTATTATTATTCTTAGGAATTGTTTTCTTTCCACTAATTTCTTCTATTTCTTGAACTTCTTCAACAATCACCTTTCCTTTATTCGAATTATTAGGTTTATTGACATTATTATGAGTAAGATTATCTACAATACTTAATGTAGCTGGTGAACTTGCTTCATTCGTCAATAAGCTTAAGACATTGCCTACAGTGTCATTTGGAACTGGGATAGTCAAAATGGTACTGATGAGTAAAATAGTAGTAAAAGATTTCATTTTCTTGGCTATGTTTTATATCAAATAATGTACTATAATTAATAACTTTGTTTTTTTTATAATTATTTTGAAATGATATTGATTACTTTATATATTATATATTATTGCTTAGAATTCAAAAACTCATTCTAAAACCGTGGGATATCAACATTTAAATAATCATTAAAAATGTGAGTATCTTGTTCTATCAACTATAAAAACATGGTTTAACATCCATCATATTTATTCTACATTTAATTCTAATTTATTTTCATTATTCCTACCAAATTAAAATACCAGTTAACTTGATCAGTTTAAAAAGAAATTATTTTCAACTGAATTAGAGCTTAATTACTTTAATTTTGAATTTTCAGTTAAAGTTTATTACTCAATTATGCATGCTTAGTCTTAACGTCCAATTTTTTTGGAACTTTAACATTGCATTTATGCTACCCACTAGATTCCAAAATTTAGCTCTACTTCACGTTTTGGTTTTTTAGATTTGCGTTAATAGATAAGTTCTCTTTCGTATATTGTATCTATATTCTCTTACTATGATTATATATCTCAAAGCTTCATAAAATAAAGTTGAATCTTAAAATCTTTTTTTTGAATAAACCAACACATCAACTTGATTTTATTCTCAACTACTATACTAATCAACCGTTAATTTTTAGTGTCTTAAAAAATCAAAAATCAAAAATCGCATGAGACTAAACTACTTAATCAACCGAAAAAAAGGCTATATAAAAGCACTAAAAAAGCACTCAATTAACCCATAAAAAAAATGAAATTCACTTTATTAATCTTAACCACCCTCAACTTTGTCATTAGCGTCCCGGTATTGAATGGCTTATTTAGCCCCTTTTCCAATGAAAGTGATCCAGTGACCTTAAGTATTATTCGTGATAGAGATAATACTCGAACTGTTCGGCCAGCTGTTATTGAAGAAGTTGAAGAAGTTGAAGAAACCAATGGAAGTTTTAGAAGGCCTCCTGGAATGAGAGGGTCTCGATTCTTTAATGAAAACCGTATTAAAGACCCTAGACCAGCGAGTATTGAAGAAATTGAAGAAACTGAAGAAATTAATAGCAATTTTCAACCATCGGATAGAAGAGGTTCTACAAGATTTAATGGCTTTAATAATTTTTAAGCTTCTCTTTTTTTAGAAACCAACTTTATATACTTTTAATTATTTTTTATAAATAAATTTCATATTATCTTTAGTTTGCTATGCTTGTTATTAAGTTTTTATTTTACATTTTTATTCAAATTGAAGTAGTTGAACCATAGATAAAATCAATTTATACATTAAAATACAGAAATTGACTTTCTATCTATTTTTACCAATATTCTATTAAATTAACAAGTTTTTTATTGTATAAGGTCATTTCATAAGTGATTCTAGTCTTTTTGATAAAAAATTAGTGGTGAGAGTATAGAACTACAACATTCAAGGGTTTTTACACTCAAATAACTTGTTTTTAGATAGAAATAATATTTATTGTTGTGACCCAATAACTTCTAATTTTTTTAAGCATCCAACCATAATTATTTATAAAAACTGACTACAAATGTCCATTTTATGACTCTATAAATAAAATTTTATATCTTAAATGAGTTCTATAAAAAAAAAGCAATAAAAAGTGGGTTTGGGCTATATTAATAAAACAAGACTACCGATGTCTATATAGAAACAAAAAAACCAAAATAGAATCAAAACTTCATGCTAAAAAAAGCCACTACTAAAAATAGCTAGGATTCAAATTCTTGACATTCCATCGAAAACACAACGGAAAGACTAAAAATTCAAAAACAGTATAGTAGTTGAAACCCGTTAAAAAATAATTTCTTTTTAAACTGATCAAGTTAACTGGTATTTTAATTTGGTAGGAATAATGAAAATAAATTAGAATTAAATGTAGAATAAATATGATGGATGTTAAACCATGTTTTTATAGTTGATAGAACAAGATACTCACATTTTTAATGATTATTTAAATGTTGATATCCCACGGTTTTAGAATGAGTTTTTGAATTCTAAGCAATAATATATAATATATAAAGTAATCAATATCATTTCAAAATAATTATAAAAAAAACAAAGTTATTAATTATAGTACATTATTTGATATAAAACATAGCCAAGAAAATGAAATCTTTTACTACTATTTTACTCATCAGTACCATTTTGACTATCCCAGTTCCAAATGACACTGTAGGCAATGTCTTAAGCTTATTGACGAATGAAGCAAGTTCACCAGCTACATTAAGTATTGTAGATGATCTTACTCATAATAATGTCAATAAACCTAATAATTCGAATAAAGGAAAGGTGATTGTTGAAGAAGTTCAAGAAATAGAAGAAATTAGTGGAAAGAAAACAATTCCTAAGAATAATAATAGTATGAGGAATAAGAAATATCATAGCAATGATTATGGTCGTGATTATGGTCGTGATTATGGTCATAATAACTACAAACATAATTATGGACATGACGATCATGGTCATGATAACTATGATTACAATGGTGACTATGATATGGATTATGATAACTATTATAATGAAGATTACTCAAGGAAGGGAAATAACTACAACAATAGATACAATGATAACTATAACAGTTACTAAACTTCTTTCCTTACTAATTAACTATAATAATATAAAAATAAAATTATATCTAAATTTATTTTATTTCTTATTTTTTTAACAAAATTCATAACTTTCTACTTTAAAAAACTCTTTTTTACTTAATGCTTTAACTTCTGATATCTATTGAACCCTATTTGGAGCTTTTATGAGTATCTATAACATCAAGTTGTTCATGACCTTCAGGTTCTTCAACTGATATAGCAGCTCTTTGAGTCTCACTTTTTACAGCTACTTTTGGAAGCTCTTGAATTGGAGTATGAGTTTTACCAGCACTTCCAGTAGATTCCATAAAAGGTAAATGTAAATTATTAGTGTAACCAGGTAGATTGAAGGAACCAGTGACTGCATCTTTACAATGTAAAGAATTAACAATTTCCCAATGGACATGTAATAACCCCTGTAAATCGCCTTTTTTTAATATTCTAAATGTATCGCTGTTAACATCTAATCCTTTCCCACCTTTATCTAAAGCCATAATAAAATGATAATTGGATGGATCCGTTGTTGGATGGATTTTTAAACAGGTACCGCATTCGTGGAGCTCTAAACCTTGAACCGCAGTAACCATTGATATGTTATAATTACTTGCAGGCACCTCACAGTATACTGGGTTGATATCTAATGCGGCACGCTGTAATCTATATTCATGATAACTTACTTCTTGATTCCCAGATAGTAGACCACCAGCAAGGATGATTGATAGATTCAAATAGAGGATTAAAAAAATGGTCAACATTTTAATTGTTTTTTTATTTTTTTATTTTACTAAAAAATTCGAAGCTCTTTTATATTTCATTTTAGCTCCCTTTTAATATTAGTTGTTTTCATTATCTTTAACATCTTCAAACATTATTTCACATATTATTTACTTTATTTGGTTTTAAACCAATTAAAGTAGTTTTTGAAATTACTTTGTTTATAAGATTTACCTTATTTTGTAAATAAACAATCTGAGTTATAAAACTGAATTTGAAGATGATTTTTTTAAAATATTTTTTCATCTAGCATAAATATGTCAAAAAGGCACTTTATATTATATGTAAATTTAAATCCTAATATGTTGTATTATTTTATTACAATAATCTTTGTTTTTATTGTCATTTTCTATGTTTTGCTTTAAATTATAGGATCATTGCTTTAAATTGTTATCATTGAGGCAGGAGTCCATAAGCTGGAGGTTATCCTAATACTTTATCATTCAAAATTAATGCCATTTAATATTTTTTAAAATTACATATCGTCTTTAGTGCAAGTTAATTTACTAATTTATTTTCCAACCACCCATATCCTGGCTGAGGATTTTGGGTTCAAATACCTAACTTTATTATTTAATAAAACTCTATATTAGTTCACTAGAAAATCAATAGGTAAGTAAATAAAGTTTAGACAATAATTATAAAAGTAATTACATTCTCTATAATAGCTTATTGTTATACTTAAGTCTTTTCAGTATATTTTTCAACCATTTATATTTAAGATTATTGATTTGGAATAAAAAAGTACCTATATAGAAGCAATGCTAATAAAGTTAATTTCAAATTAGTTAACATAGTTTGATTTCGTAATGTTTTCATACAAAACCCTCCCATCCTTAAAGCAATAGTTGTATTCAAAACTAATTTATATTATTGCTCAATTTAATATAACAAGTCTTAGCGTTTAAGTTATCAAATGAGCCATCTCAAATTTAACTTTATTATTATTATTAACTTAATTTAATCACTTATTTGATTAGTTTTAAATTATATAAATATATTGTAAGCTATTTGTTATTTAAAGAATTTATTATTTATTATTTACTATTTACTATTTGTAGAAATAGTCTTTATTAAAATAGTCTACTTTATAAAACCGGATTTATTATGAATTTTAATTCTGGCTCAAAAAAATCTCCCAAAAAACTCAAAAATGTAAATAGATTTAAAAACTAAATGTCATATACTATACATTAAAATTAACACAAACATATCCACTTAAAAATAATTTAAGCAATCAATATATTCAGTGAGCTTAACTATGTACGAATAATATAAATATTGACACAAAAACATTTTGCATTTTTTTCTTAGTATTTTTGTTCCCTTTTTTCGTTCATATCTTTTTGTAAAATTTAATCTGCCTACATCGTTAATATGCAATTAAAAAGTAAAATTCCGTGTTACTTAATCTTATGATTGGAGCATATGATTTTCTAAGAGCTTAATCATATTCCTTAATAGTTAAAGAATTCCTTTAATCTTAAAAATAAAACAAAATATATTGTGATTTTTTAAAAGCTGTCCTATTAATTATATTACATTTTAAAAGTTAAACTATCTAAATTTATTATTATTGTGTTGAACTTGAATCGTGAATTAGCTTTTATTTTTCCGTTTTATTTTTAATTTATTGATAAACTTTGTTTTAGTTAGAGCTTAAATTTAATAAAATTATTTGTGATGTCACTAGCTAATATAACTAACCCATTTTCCCATAACCCCAATAAGTTTAGTTTCAAGAATTTAATCTTATTGTTATGACGTAAAACTAGTGATGGTATTGATACGAATGATAAGATCCTTTTATATTTATATTTATATTTATATTTATATTTATATTTATATATTTATATTCATATTATTAAAGTGATATACAAAATGCTTGGTTTAATAATAAAAGCTGAGGATATATTCTACCGCAATCGTCATAAAATTTTTCAATTTATTGATATCAGAGTACTTGCTGAGCTTTTTTTATAAATATATAGGCTTAATAAACTTTTAAGCCTTGAAGCTTAGATTTGAACATCTATAAAATAAATGACCTCATCACCTTTCTCTCACTTGCTTTAATTAGTATCTTAAACAGGAACATTTGCTTCGAATCCGTCATGTGCTTAACAGTTGGAATTAATCGACAAATTCATTTAATAACTAACCAATTGATTTCGTAGTATATTAATATTGCCTACCTCATCACTTTATGTAAAAGAACAAGTTATTCCAAAATTTTATGTAAAATTTTTAGCTGTTTCTATATTAAGTAGATTTGGCACAACAATCATTAATTTGGAAGCCAAATATTACTTCATAAACTGTTCAAGGTTACTCATGCTGGAATGTGGTTCGACCCCTAAGCCAATAAAATGGCATTTATATAGTAATATTATGATTAGCAGTAATCTATTTGCTAATTTTCGATGAATAACAGAAGAACAGGTGGGGTGAATAAAAGTCCGTATTAACAAATCAATATAAATATATAGAATTAAAGTACATGCCATTAGATGCAATTTTATTAGAATTGACAAATAAAAAGTGGTGCTAGCTATATTACTTTCTCCACAAGATTCTAGTTAGAGTGAAATATAAATGGAACATGATCTGACACTTTTTTAATTTTTAATATTATTACATCTATCATTAGTTAGATTATCACTTTGGATCATCATATCCTTTCTACATCTTAATCTCTTAAAAACTAATGGTTTATACATCTAACCCATTTAATTATCAACATTCTACTATGAGCCAATCCAGTGACAAAAGAGAGCATCCCCTTCGTAACGAAATTCATTATGAAAACAAAGGAGCCTATCCATTAACCCGTGGCGACTCTATGGCTTCTGACAATAGCTCAAATCAAGATTCATATCAAGGTGGTCAAAACGAAGACTATGATGCTGAAGACCCTTTAGGGTACGAGAGTAATAAGGGCGTTAAAAAACGCCACGTAACCAACCTTGCTCCAGAAGAAAAACGTCAACGTCGACTTATGCGTAATCGAGTAGCCGCAAAAGAATGTCGTAGAAAGAAGAAGCTCTATGTCGAAGAATTAGAGCGCAAAGCTGAGATGCTTGAAATACAAAACCAAAGACTTAATTTTGAACTTAAGGAACTCAATGCTAAGCTTACCTTAGGTCTTATGAGATATCAAGTTATTCACGGAGTTAAACTTCCAAGGAACATAGCTTAAGCTATATAGACTAATACTAATTTATGCCTCGTTTTGTATCTATGCACCCTAATTATTCCCCTAATATTATAGAACTTGAATATTTAACTTTAATAAATAAAGCCTAGCGGCATTTTATGTTAACTTAATGTTATTATTATGCTTGTTATTTGATTAAACGTTTGATTAAATTGATTATTAAATAAAATTTAGGATAAATATTTTAAAGCAGTTACATTTCGTGGAAATTTAACTCTATTTTGACATGATTATAATGTTTTATGTAAATGTGTTTATTTTATCAAAAAATTATAAAAATGACGCTAGTTATAATATCTAAATAGTAGTAAAAGATCATTTTTATCTAATAAAATATTTTATCCTCTATTATTAGTATTAAATAACTTTAATATTATAAACTTTTACATTTATTATTTATTACTATCATCATCCTTATAACCTCAATATTAATTCACTCTCAATCATTTACGTTAACGATTGAACTAGTCTAAATACGATGTAATATTATTAATTAATTTAACTGATAGCATGAAATTTAATTTATTTGGATTCTTGAATTGAATGATTAAGTCAATTTATTATAATAAAAAGAGGAATTCAAATAAGCCGAGTTATTAAAAAACCCTTACAACTTTTATTATTGAAAGTGAGCCATGTAGTAACTCAAGAGGGTTTTATTGTTATTTACAAAGGAAATAGTATATTTATTATTATAATTTCCATATTATAATAATGAATAAAATTGTAACATATTACTAATCATATTAAAATGTTTTCCAAGCTCTTTTGTTATATTAGTAATGTGACTTTTAGCTCCAAATTTCTCTCCGAAAAAAGGGTTGGCAATTACAAAATAAACCTGACGTATTAGTTATATTTGGATGACTTAGCAGAAAAAACTAATTTATAATAGCTTTTTAAATCTTATAAAAAAACAAAATACGGGATGTATTAGGTATTTCCAGAAATAACTGGAAGTAAACTATTGGCTACAGCAAAAGATTCAATTTTACAAGAAATTTTAATAAACTTAATTTTTAATAATTAAGTTTAATTGATCTTATAAAATCCAATTTGTTAAGTTAATAAAAATATAAATTATAATTTTTAATTTAAATTTAAAAGTGATTATTTAATATAATTGATATAATTGATAAACACCATATTTGCAATTATATATTATATAAATTTTAAAAAAGCAATTTATTAAAAATGTTAAAAAATCAAAAAAGTTTACAATGTTAAAGCAATATTAATAATTCTAATTAAAGTTTGCTTTAAAAGATTTAAATTGAATAACCTTGGAGTTTAAAAAGTAAGGAAAACAGAAAAAAAAATTAAATAAAAGTCATAAATTTTTCATTATAATTTAAAATTAGCTTTTATTAAAAAAATATTATTGAATATTTAATAAAATAAAGATAGTATTATATATTAAAAATTATTATAAACAAATAAAAATTATCAAATTAAATTAATTAAAAAATTGTATTAATTAGTTTAAATAAAGCTTTTTTTTATTTTTTATATTTATCTGGCTTTACTTTATTTAATTTTTATTTAATCAGTTAAAAATTTTCTTTTAAAATCAACTATTTTATTTTTATTATTATATATACTATTTTTTAAACTATAAACTAAATTTTTAAATAAATATGTTATTTTTATAAAAACAGTATCTACAATCTAATAAAAAATATAATAAAAAATATAATAAAAAATATAATAAAAAATATAATAAAAAATATAATAAAAAATAAATATATTTAAACAATTAAGAAAATATTATATGGGGGTGTTTTTTTTTGGCTTCATTATTTTTTCCCTTTTTGAGCGCTATTTGAGCAGAAAGATTGTTAGTAAAATTATTAGACAAAAAATACATTTACATGAAAATAATTTTTATTAAATTAAATTGTTTTAAATTTTTGGTATTGATTGAGTAAATAAATGTTATAATAAGTTGGAAGTCCTGTAAGCTACTTGAGCTTAACAAACATTTTTTTGCTTAAAATTTTCCTTCAAACTGTTTAAAAGTAAGTTATAAAAGTGAAAACTGTATAAATTACGCTGTCACATGGTTAAACTCAAGTTCTTTTATCAGTTTAAAACGGGCAATTAGACGTTTATTTTGAGATAGGAGTAGGCTATTTAAAAAGCTAACTCTTGAAAGTCAAACAAGATGGCTCTTATAACTAATTTAACTTGGTATTTTTTTTAATACTAATACATTATAATTTTAATAACAGGAGTGTCTTTTTTAAAGATTTAGCCAATAGATTAACGTAGATTTGAAGGCGTGAACCAGTGTGAGTATGTAAATCATTTGCCCAACTACTAACAATTAAGGAAAAATGTTAGTAGTTGGGCAAATGATTTACATACTCACACTGGTTCACGCCTTCAAATCTGTATTGACTTATTTTAACCTTGCATAAAAAATCGACAAAATAAAGAGATAAAAAGGGTACATTAATATATCTAGGTAGCTACCTTTTGGATAGTGCGACCAAATGACCAGTCCAAACCACAGCTTGATGTGTAGGCACACTATTTTATATTAATAATATAAGGATGTATTTTTGCATTTAAGAATTTTACTAACAATTTTTCCACTTAAATAGCACTTAAAAGGTAGAAAAAGTGATGAAACCAAAGACACCCTAATATAGTAAGCCTTAGATTTTATATTAATAATGTAACTAGGATTTATCTATATTTTATATTAATAATACAACAAAGTATTATTTTTATCCCTATTAATAGTATAACTGAAAAGTTTAATAAGCTTATAAAGTCTATCCTGCTTTGTATCTTTGATTGAATTACATCAACTAACAGTTGTATAAGTATAAATAGCAACTAAAATAGCCATTTCAATGTAATTATAACTCTAAATACAACTATAACTATTAATCAACATGGAATCGATTGGCTAAGTTGAATACTATTTTACTTACTTTATTTTATTTATTCTATTTGATAGCGTTTATATGGTGCTCTAAACAACTCTCGAGTAAACAAATCTTTAGTAACTGCTAAAGTTAGTGGGGTTGAGATCGACTTTGATCTTAACTTTCAATTTGGTGTAAACAATAAAACGCCCGAATACATTGGTAAATTTCCTTTAGATCAAACACCCGCCTTTGAAGGAAAAGATGATATTTTTTTGACTGAATCTGCTGCTGTTGCGTTATATATTGCTTCCTAAAGACAAAATAACCCATTTTTAGGCAAGGATGCTAATGAATGCTCCAAATTTTTCAATACATTTTCTTTGGTGAAACTTTATATTTCCTGGTTTCCTTCCGATTTTATTACCTCATATTGGGTTTACTTCATATGACGAAAAAGCAGAAGCTCATCATTATCAAGATCTTGATCGATCATTAAGTTATCTCAACAAAGAGTCAAAAGGAAAGCAATATTTGATTGGAAATCATTTTATACTAGCAGGTATCAACCTTTATTTTTGTTTGGATACTTTATATTCTGGCTTTTTTAGCTGTCAAGATCGTAATATATATCAAAATTTAAGCAAGTACATTGATCATATTGGTAATTTACCAGAAACTAGAGAAGTTACTGGTAGGATTTCATATGCCGAAGCTCATCCTAAATATATTTTAAAGGTCTAAGTAAGACTTTATAACAAATAAAGTCGACCTTCCTTTATGTTTGAATTTTTATTTGACTATACACAATCATTACTTGTCATAGGATTTCTAATAGTATTTGTTAAAAAATATAAGACATTTATATATATTTAAATTCCATCTAAAATAATTATTACATAAGGGTTTCTCATAAATAATGTTGACTTTTTTGATGAAAAATTAATGGTGAAGATATATAATTCGAACATTGAAGTATTTTTTACTTCTAAATAATTTTTGCTGTTGCAAATAGTAACTTAATCAAAAAATTAGCATTACTCATAAGAAGCCCTTATAGTCTAAGTGGAATGTTTTTTTATTGAAGTATCTAACTAGCAAATATTACAATCTAAGAACGTAAAAAATGGATAAAGCACTGGGAGAGGAAAGGTATTCCCATATTTTTAAACCTTAAGGTTGGAATTTTATTAAATAATATAAACCTGTAGCTCCATTTAATATTACTTGGTATTTAAAAAACCAAAGAAAGCTTATGACCCTTTTACATGGAAACTTGTTTGCAAATAACAGAAATTAAACCATTCAATGTACAATTTGAATTATGGAGATTTTATGAAGTTTAAGTAAAACTTGGGCAAAGTAGTAAGAAAAACTACCTGTAGAAATAACTCCATATAAATTCATTCACACATAACATAAATTCTTCATTGAAATAAATGTGAAGAGAGCTAATGTAAAATAATAATTTTTTTGGTTATTACTTCTTTTTATATTTATTATAATTATTAATATATATTGGAGTAAAATAGAGCCAGTTTTGGGCTAATTATAATGTTTTTATTATTATGATTTTTATTATTATGATTCTTTAAAATGGGTTGAAATTAAATATCAAATATTTTTAAAGCACATGTTTAACAAGAGTGTTCATGATATTAAACAGTACTATTTAAATTTTTGACTAAAAGTTTAAAATCGATGAAAAATCGAAGTGTAAAATCATAGAATTACATATAACTACTATTGATTATATAGTTTTGTATTATTTTTTAACTAATATATGTCAAAATTGGACTATTTAATAAATAAAATAGTTTTAGCCACTTTATAAAACTTACATTTTTTTAAATTTTGCTACAGCATTGAATCAACATTAACTATCTGATTTAACTCTATATATTAATTTTAAGCCTCCAAAATCGAATATTAGATAATCAAATCTCGATGCTCACTTTGTTCGATTTTAACAAAAAGACCATTATAAAAATAATGCTTGATTTTTTGCATCATTAATTGAGGAAATTACCTAAAAAAGAAATTTGCAGGCAAATAGTTTGTGCTCGATTATCAAATTGGATCACTTTTTTATCGTTTTAAAATTGGTCTTATTTCCAAGGGAAGTTTTAGTTAATGTTAGAAATAAAAAGGTAAAAAATAAACTTTAAGGTAGGAATCGATCTATTAAATAAGCATTATCGATTTGGAGTATTAATATTTATTAAAGAATAAACTTAAAATTAAAAGTATATAAATAGGCTGACTTAATCTTTTTAATTTTTTAATTTGTTTATTTTAATTTCCATTCTAACTGTACCCAAAGCTTATTTAATATATATTATACCTCATGTCAATCATTACTCGTTCAAAAGCAAGACAAATAAGATCCGACCATGTCTATTATCAATCACTATGTTCTCTTATCGAGCAAACTTTTCTATGTCAAAAATGCTCAGCCCTTTTAACAAACCCAATAACGCTTAATTGTGGTCATTCAGTATGTACATCTTGTATTTCTAATACGGAAACTAAATCAATAAAATGCCCTACCTCAGATTGTTCAATAGAGACTAGCATTAAAGATATATCATTAGATGTTATTTTATCCAAACTTATTGACTTATTTAAACAATGGAAACAAGAATTCATCCTACATTCTCAACAGATGCATTTAACGAATATCAATGAATTAATGTTACCAGAGTTGGAATGTCAACTATGTTTTAATTTATTACTCAACCCTACTACTTCAAGTTGTGGGCATACTTTATGTAAACAATGTTTTGTTAGAAGCTTAGATTACAATGATAGCTGCCCAGTATGTAGGAAAAAACTACCAAGCTATACTAACCTACTAAATCATTCAACAAATCACTCAATCCAAGCTTTGACTGAAAAGTTATATCCGGAAATAGTAGCTCAAAGAAAACTTTCATTTAAAGAAGAATTACAAAACTTAGTTGAAGAAACACCTTTATTTATATGTAGTTTAGTGTTTCCAAAGATGCCTTGCTATTTACATATATTTGAACCAAGGTATAGACTAATGATCCGAAGATGTATGGAATCTTCTAGGCAAAGATTTGGAATCGTGCTACATGTTAATAGAGCAGTCGGATTTCATGAATACGGAACAATGCTAGAAGCGAGAAACATTGAAGTCTTACCAGATGGTAGATATTTATTAGATGCAGTAGGTAGTTTTCGATTTCGAATCATCGAAAGAGGAGCAAGGGATGGGTATAATGTTGGTAAAATCGAAAGAATAGATGACGAGGATGAAACTGAGGAGAGTGAACAGCAAATAGAATCCCCAGATCGATGTCAATCAGATATTTCAGAAGAAGATCCTTCAAAAATGAGCATCTCGGAATTGCAACAAGAGTGTATTCGATTCGTTGAAGCTCTGAAAAGTGGTTCTGCTCCTTGGCTTTTCCAAAGATTGAATGCCACTGTTGGTCCTATGCCATCAGATCCTTCTGATTTTACTTTCTGGATAGCTTCTATAATTCCCCTTGATGAACAAGAGAAATATGAAATATTACCTATTACATCAGTCAAAAAACGATTTATTATTGTACTTAAATGGATACGTCGTTTAAGTGAACAATGGTGGTTTGATCGTATGTGTACTATGATGTAGTATAGCTTTTTTAATAAAATTGATTTTAGTACTTTTATTACCTTTTTAATCATTAAACTGTTGAATCTACGAGAATAACTCATGTAATTTTAAAGGACCCTCCTTGAAAACAATTGATATTCATTTGTTACTGCTGCCTTTTATTTAAAAAATATTTTTTTGAAAGCAAAATATGCCTACACAAAAATTAAATTGTTGTATTTGAGATAAAGGTCTTATTACGTTTTAAAAATTGCATTATTAAATTAAATTAAATTATTTGTTATCATAAAAGTAAAAACTATACTGTCATTTTAAATTTTAAACTGTATCATAACTCAAGTTGAATATTTAAAAAAATTTAGTTAAAATTTGTTAGCAATGTAATTAAAATTAGGGAACTTTTGAGTCCAGTATTTTGTTACCTTTTTAACAGCTTAAAATTTTAAAGGAATACTAGGTGAATTCTTAAATAAAAAAATGTCTATTAAAGCTTAAAATTGAAATAATCTATATCAAGGTAGATTGTAAAGTATTACGATTCGGGAGTTCCCTTAAATTGCCAATGATGCTTTGAGAGCTTAAAATATTTTTAACAAATTAGTCCTTCTTCCAGCTATTTATATTTGTCATTTATCCATATATACATCATTTAATAGGGGATTTGAGCTTATTTATATTTGATTTTCACATTTCCTTTCAATATATTAAATCTTACTGTATTGTATATATTTTTGAAAATCTATAAAACCCATACGTTCTGTCATATTATATTTGTTTTGTTGCCAAAAGTGTTTGCTAAAATTTAATTTCAAATTTAAATCAATCTATAATTATTTTTAATTAACATATTAAATAATTAAAATAAAAATAAAAGTGAAAATAAAATATTTTTTTTTAAATAATTTAGAATTTAGAATTTAGAATTTAGAATTTTAGTTTTAGTTTTAGACTTTAAAATTCATGGATATTAATATCTGCTAAAACTTTTACTAAATCATTTAGTTCCCTGACTTAATTGTCAAAATTAGCTTTATAGTCAGATTAATGCTCAGTTTACATTCAATTTTAATATCTGATGTAATATGGGGATGTATTTTTTGTTTAAGAATTTTACTAACAATTTTTCTGCTCAAATAGCGCTTAAAAAATGGAAAAAGTAATGAAACAAAAAAAAAACCCTCATATAATATTAGTCAAAGCATCATTTATAAAAAGATCCTATAGTAACAAGAAAAATCAAATTTTTATAATCAAATTGCTTTATATATAAATTTAAATAAGCATATTCAATAACAAATATAGTAGAACATTTATTCTATTTTTCTATTAAAAACTAAATAATTTTCTAAAGTTTAAGCTGCTTTAAAATTGGACAAAAAATCAGAAATGGTTATTCAATCAAGATGTTTGAATGGTGTATATTACTTTCCTCAACTCAGCACTATATTTCAAGTTATCATGTAATAATACTATGGAAATTGAAAATTGGGCGTTCTACTCCGGGAATATCCTTCCAAATCCTCTAACTGATCACCAAAGTTCCATTAGTGTAGATTCTTCCAACCAAATCCTTAAAACTTATAGACGGGAGCTTAGTAAATAGAATGAAAATCAGCACTGGGTTATTAGTTGTGGGATATTAAACATTATTTAGGCAACTGAATTAACGGAAAGCTCGTATTTTAGGTTAAACTTTGTTTCATTATCAGTGGTAAAATGGCCTTACTATGGGAAGCAATTAACTTCAGTGTATCATTTATAATAGAATGCAATCCATTTTTTAATTGCTTAATGATATTTAATCTATTGCCGATAATGTGAGCTTGTTTTATTTAGAGTTTAGTAGATAGTTTTATGAAGTTGCTTACCTATATCTTTTTAATAATGTAGATAACCTATAATCAAATCTTTAAAGATTTAAAAATATCAAGCACTTTTCAGTGATCATTACTCAAGCACATATTATCAAAAACCAACGTCACACTTATCATTTATTTTCTTATAATTGCTATTTTGTAAAAATTAAACTACATAAATAGCCATGAATTTATATTTTATACAAATATTTATTAAATTTATTAAAGAAAAATCAATATTAATTAACTAATGGTAATACAGTTAAATACGAGAAAAAGGAGAAGTAGGACTCAAAGGTTGAGAAGCAGAAGGTGTTAAACTATATGAATGTCGAACAACGTAGTCTCTATGAGCTAAATTAGTGTTAATACCCACCTTAGTAGAAGGAGAAGGTAAATTAGGTGAAGTAGGACTCTTAAATGAAGTTGGTACTTCATTGTTATCGTTATTATTTATATTACATGAATTCTCTAAATTGGTGGGAACTACTTTGCGAAGGTAGGATTTTAAGGTTGATTCTTTTGTATAGAAACTAACATTTTCTTGTGATCCTTTGCTAGAATTGTTTTCAGGGGGGACTGGTGCAATAACTGCCTTTAACAGATTAAGTGATGTTTTGGGTGAATAGTCTACAACTCCATGGCGTATCATCATTGGTGCAATACTATTTCTCTCGGAGGAATTGAAAGTGTGGCTTGTATCTCTTCTCTTAGGGCTAATTAATAGTGTTTCATCTATTTCTGGAGAAATTTCTATAACGTTACTGGTATCGATTTTTTTATCTAGTATAGGATTATATTCGAACGATGCCATCTTCAACTTACTCTCAAGGGAATCTTTAGTATAATTGAAACTAAGTTGGTTATGTGATTCATTATTAAACATAGGTAAATTAGAGGCCTTAAATATACCAAGAGTGCTTGTTGTAAGTTGAGTTTGAGCTGGAGTTTTTGGAGTAGAATTCCAATGAGATGTATGTGGGGCTGGTACTTTAGGTGGTGGTGGGGGCAAAGGGGTTGAGAATTTACTCATTTTGTCAACAAAGGCAAGAGCGACATCATTGGAAGCTAACCTTTGATTCGCGACTTCAAAGAGAAGTTTCTGAATTAATGAGATCAAATCTTTGAATTGTTGTATCTGTTCCAAAAAATCTTTTCTAAGCATAACAATATATTCCTTCAATTTCTTACTACTTGAATTGTCATTAAAATCCAAAGGCTTACCGTTTTTTAAGGTATATTGGAAATGTTCAGTAGATTGCTCAAAATTTAATCTAGCAGGTGAATATAATGGTTGCTCAATTAAATCAAATTCAAGTTTTTGGAATCGCACTGATAAGAGACTGATATTTTGTAAAATATTTTGAATAAGTTGATTGCTCAACGGTACAAGATAGTTCATATCAAAAGTTCTTTGTAAATCTCGATTAAGAAGTTTGGGCTCAGTTTTCCTTAATCGCTCCATCAGTTCTTCAATTAACGAACTAAGTAAAGAAATTGGCAATGATTTTGTTAAGCCATCTTCAGTTAATCTTACTTTAAAGTTTTCCGGAGATGTATCTGATTCATGTAATTGCTCATAGAGCCTTGGCTGATTAGGGGGCGGGTTTTTCTTTTTTGTTGTCTTAAAACTGGATCTTGGAGTGGATGAACCAGAATCGTGGGATGAAGCTAATGGCATATAGCTAGGATTTAAGCTTAAATTTGGGATTTTGTCAATTCTAATTGACGGTGTTTCATTTTTATATGATGAAAGATCCATAATACTACGGGATTTACGAAGAGAGTGATCAGAAGGAGTTGAATTTACCGGGCTACTCTCTTCAACATCTGAGAGCATAAGGAAGTCAAAGTTAAGACTAGTAGGACGATTTTTACTATGTTTTATAGACCTTAATGTTTCTTTTTTTATCTCGATGGGATTAACACTACTCTCATAATCCGGTAGTTCATTTGCTGGAAAATTATTGCCTTCATAAAATTGCTTTAAAGAGCTTTGTGTGGTATAGATGCCACTATCTCTTTGATTAAAATCATGAGTTGAGTTTAATTTACCACTCCCAACAGAAGCTGAATGACGGAGTGTTTTGACCATTTCTTTAGGAGATATTTCTTCGGGCAATGCTCTTTTTAAATCATCAAAGAGATTCATAATAGTTGGACTAGGTTCATCTTGATTATCGGAAACAGAATCCTTACTAGTAGATTTTATAAAAGGTAAGGAGTTAAATCTATGCTTTTTTGGTCGATCATTTTTGGGAGAGGTGGTGCTTAATAATATTCCATCTGGATGAACTTGATGTACACCATGATAATCTGAAAGCGCATCGCAACATTGCATCACTTCTGCCTTGAGTCTTCCATTAGTAGCGCTAAGCTCTTTGACCACAGATATCAGCGTAGTAACTTGGTTTTGTAAGTGGTTTGGATCTGCAGCTAAAGATGTAACTTCATGTAATGCTTGACTAAGCTTTTCATTAGATTCTTTAAGCCAAGCTACTTTTTCATAGGTAGTATTATCACTATTCTGTCTCTTAATGGACACTTGGAGTTTTTTGTTATCCTTTCTTAATTTTTCTAAAAAAGTTAATAAAATAATTTTAAAAGAAAAATACTTTACCATGATGAACTTTGAGCTGACTATATTTGTTCTCTAATACTTTCCGCGCTCTTTGTGACCTATTAAGTTCAGTTTCAAGCTCATATATCTATTAAATATTAGCTTGTTTTTTATTTATTAACAAACAACTTACCTTATCTTGAAACTCTTCAGATTTAAAATTTAATTTCCTTAATCTTAAATTCTCTCTTTTAAGTTTATCTATTTCTAAGTCTAATGAATCTACTTCGGCATTTAAGCTCTGTGCTCTACTCTGCTGACTTGAAAGGTCCTGAGAAGTTTGTAGTAATTGCTGTTGTAAGCGATTTCTTTCTAAAGTTAGTTGACGTTTAGCTTCTTCAGCAGCATCAAGTTTATTCTGAAAATCGTGATTTCTTAAACGCAGACTATCTACCTTAAATCAATGTTTGTATTTAATCCCTATTGTTTAAAAATGATTACCTCTTCTCTTAAGTTCGCTATCGAACTATAGCAATTCTGTAAAAGTAAATTAGTTTCTGGTGGATTGTATGGACCATGAAAAGAATCATCGTACTCATCTTCAGAACAAATTTGGGATCGAGCTGTAGGTGTCGAGTATTTAGAGCTAGGGGTAGAAGTCTGGTTTTCTTTCTTATCTGTTATTATTTGTTAATAAAATATAAGGTAAAAAATATAAGGAACAAACTAAATAGGCTATCTAGCTTGGACTTTCTTCTCTCGGCCAATGATTTTTCTTTAGTTGTACGTCTAAATCCATTATCTGAAAAATTAACCAATACCAATATATTCAATATTCAATCCTTACTTGATGGAAGTGATTTTGATAAACTATCCTCGCAATGTTCTAGTAAAGCTTTATTAATTGGTGTATTAGTTGATTTATTTGAATCCATATTAGAAACATGAAACAGAAAAAAGATTGATTGTAATAAATATGATATTGGTAATAAAATAAGCTAACAAATGGTGGTCATGGAGTAATTATCAATTTTAATATTAATAAAATCTTTGATTTATTGTTTTAATATATTTTTACTTTATTCTCCACTAAATTTGTATAGTTTAGAATTATAGATTGAGCTTTGATAATTTTGGAAAATAGGATGAATGATGATTTGCCCAATTAAAAAGCTTAGTTGAATATTGAGTTCTGTTATGATGGCGCCCAACTATCCATTTTATTGAGTTAACTCAAATTATGATTTTACATAATATTAAAAACTGAAACTTAGTTTGATCACAACGCCATTTGAATATTTTTAATTCAATTAAAATACAATTTTAGAAAAAAAGTCTTGAATTTCCTTTTTTTTGAAATAAAGAGGGGCTAACTACACTCTTTGTTTGAAAGCGGATAAATTTTCAATCAATTAGCGATATTAACAGGTTGCTATGATATAATATTTCAAGGGATATAAAAAATTGTATCAGTATTTTATCAAATGTAAGCCGGAGTAATAGTACATTGTCTTTTATTAATGAAAGTCGATTTCAAATTAAATTAAAAACTAGAATAAGTAAATAATAGAATATTCATGTCATTTGCTTTAAAAAGCTATCGCATTTTGAAAAAAACAATTTTTATCGTGAGAAACTATTAACTCAAAAGAACAGTTATCATTTTTTAACGTACTTGTAGTTAATATAGTGATAAATAATTTTAGATAAAGAAATCAAATCAGCATTTGAAACATTAGAATTGATGTGAACCTCTAAGGTTTAAATCCAGCTATAGTTCATATTCATTATTTCAGAGATACCTGATCCTTTTTACGAATAGAAGATAACTTAGATTGCAGGTTGCAACTTAATTTAAGACTCCAATCATAATTTAATATTTCTACACTTTTTTCTGATATGATTTCAAAATAATTTAGCTCAATTTAAGCTATAAAATCAAAATAATAATATGAAAAAGAGTTTAAAGGAGTTATTATTTTAAAAGGTGGAAGTTTTTTATTGCCCTATGATGATTATGTACAAACAAAATTGATTTTTGAAAATCGACATCAGGGTTGATATAACTAAAAACTACAGAAATTTGCGCTAAATTCTTACCAATCTAACTTGAGTTTTTTCTTTTTTAGCCTGTTCGTTTTTTAAACAGCTTAAAATTTAAAACTTAATTATTAAACATTATATTTGTAGCTTATATATCAGCTTTGATTATTTTGATTATTTTGATTATTTTGTTAAAACATAAAAATACAATAATTCGGGTTACTTAAATATAGCTGAGCAATTATATCCTTTGATAGCTAATCAATAAACAATGAATGATAGATAATAAAATATAATTTGAATACTTAATACATTTAGTTGTGTCTTTGTAGTTTATAAAATGACAGGTATATGAGGGTGTTTTTTTTGGCATCATTATTTTTTCCATTTTTTAAGCGCTAATTTCAGCGGAAAGATTGTTAGTAAAATTCTTAAACAAAAAAACACTTCCCCATATCCTAAAGTTCTTGGGTATAAAGTTAAATCAAATCATGATAGACTAAATATTATACCCTTGAATGTAGAATAGATAATTCTTAAATGACAATATACTTTAATTTATTGCGCAAAAGATAATGTTCGATTACAAATTCAGCTTGGGGCATATCAGAATATAGATCCATAATTAAAAAAATTAAATAAACCTAAGTTTGTCCAATATAATAGATTAAAAAAGAAGGCTAACTAATAACAATCTATTCAATCATAGATAAGTGATAAAAAATAATTCAATTAACTATATTTAATATAAAACTTTATTAAATAAATTATAATAATTAAATAATTTAACTTTCATTGTATTTCGAAAATTTGGTTAAAAAACTATCCACTTGTTCTTTTAATTTAAATGCTAACTTGGATGACGTTGAGTAATTATTTTTGACTTTATTTTCGTCCAACTCACTTAACTGTGTTTGATAATTTTCAATAAAACCCTTCATATGATTAGCTCTTTTAATCATATCTTTAAAAGATATTTTGCTATTTATGGTTCGTACTTTTGGTGGCGGACTTGGCCCACGTTCAATAATGGTAGAAAGTGACATGTTGGGTGGTGGTAATTTGACCATGATTTCATTTTCATTAAATAATTGACTATCTTCTTTCTCCGCTGGTTCATCGTATTGTATATTCAAGTGTTCTTTCATGAGTTGTGTTGTAACTGGAGAACTAACATCAAAGGTAAGTTTATTTTTGGATATTTCTGGGTTATGTTTTTTTGCTTTGATTTTTTTATTAGGTTCCTCGCTATTCTCATGCTTTATTTTACTTTTTTTGGCATTTTTAGGACCTGTTACTGATTCTGAAAAATTATTATTATCATTATATCAACATATATATATATATTACCTTTTGCTTTCCTTGCTTTTTCTTTTTTTTCTTCTTCAGATGATTTATCATAATTTACTTTAGTTACTTTCCTACCCCTCTTTGTAATGAATTCTTTCGTATTACCCTCTTTTTTATTTACATCTTTTGCGTCATCATCCTTTATGCTTGAATCTTTTGTACCTGTTTTTGAAATTACATTTAATTTAATTTAAAACTCATTTTCATAAAACTGACCTTTATTTTGAGGTGTTGCTATCTTTTCATTATCTTCCTTCTTTGTTAACCTAAAGCTATATTAATATTTTTTGTTTATCTAACTCAAAATAGAATACTTAGAAACTGGCAAAATTGCAACACACTTTTTGCAAAAATATGGCGATGGTTTTGATTCTTCGTCTATGATATTAACACATAAACTATGTTGCCATACTTTGCAGTTTTCACATTGTATTATTGATGCATTGTTATCTAGTTTTATCCACTTTAAACAAATAAAGATACAATGAAACGATTTACCTTTGCTTGAACAAACACAGCTTATCAAATATTCTTTTTCTTCTTTACCAATACTAGAGGAAGGTGTTTTAGTTGATACTTTTTTAGTTGAACGGGCTGAATAAAAATATTAACAACCATGTTTAATTAGATAACTTCTATCCTTACGCATTATTCATCAAATTAAAATACAAAATATAAAATATAAAAAATAAACTTTTTATATTTGATTTTAACTACTAATTGGCCAATTATTTTTTGTTCCTTTTGTTTAAAGAATTTATTATGACTGTTGCAACTTTTTTGCGACTTGTTTGGCGGTGATTTTTGTAAGCAAATTATTTATTTGATCAATTTTTTTAACAACTGGTTAATTAATTTTAGCCAAATTTTATCGTTAGTTTTCTTCTTAAATAAGTAAATAGTTAAGTCGTAAAAGAATTGAAATAACTGCACTAATAATTAGATCGCTTCTCTGTCATCACCTTGTTTATCTTTTAATTTACGCTAATTTTTAAAGATAACAAATTGAATTCTCCCTTAAATAAGCCACCAAATTATAACCTAAATATCAAACGTTATAAATATACAAGGCTTACTTTGTTGAATATAATATTTTAAACCTTTTGTAAATATTTGTATAAAGAATACTTTCAAATAATTTATTTGTACACTTTTTTAATTTTATTAATTCCATCACTTAATCAGAAATATAAAAAATTATCTATAAACTAGAAATTTTTAGTAAAGAAATAAAGAGGAATATTAGGCATTTGCATCCTAGGAAAATAAATGACAGCTATACTAATAGCATGAGAAGATCTATTAGTAAACCTAACCCAAATCTAGAGTATAGGTCTTGTTTTTCCAATGCTACTATCATAGGCTTAGGTCCAATCCCATATATTAAACTTAATGATTGGAATGAAACCAAGCCTTTCTATAAAACGTTGAATGAAGTTTTTGAATATTTGAATGATACCTATGATAAAGCTCATTCACGTAAATTAAGATATACCAAGCTTTATGAAATAGCCTTCGAATCTGAAGATGCAATCAATGTGTTGCATTTCCCATCAGGAATCAGTAATGTTATAATTCAAAAGTCTAAATGCTTTCATTATAATAATCCTAAATCAAATTCTAAAAAAAAACTATTTTAGTTATCCTCAAAAGAAAACAATAAAAGTTATAAACTATTAGCTTAAAATCCTGAGTTTATTGCTTTAAATAACTATTGCAATTGAATTTTATGAGGATGTTTTTTTATAGTTTCATCACTTTTTCCATTTCTTAAGCGCTATTTGAGTGGAAAAGCTATCAGTAAAATTCTTAAACAAAAAAATACGTCCCTCTATGCTTTTTTATATTATAATTTTAAATTAACAATAAAAATAGTAGCATGTTATTTTTAGATAATATTGGTCTATAATTTTTTATATTAAATAAAGTATATTTAAAATAAGCAAATTATTATAAATTGACATGTTTTTTTGTTAAAGAATTAAGCCAGTAAATATATTATATTTCATATTATCCAAAAGTTGGACAAAATATTAAAATAAAACATTTAATTTATTTTACATTTGTGTTTGAAATGCATTTAGTAGTAGTTGAGCATCTACAAATATATAAAAAACAAATAACAGGTGTATTTCTAATTAATTCATTACATTAATCTATTATGGAACTACTCAAAAAGAAATAACATGTATCACTTTGGTATTTGACCAAATAAAAGCAAATTTAATCCACTACTACTAAAATAAATTGAATGTAAAATTTCTTACATAATTCGGTTCTTTGATAAATTAAATGTTGTTATAAAAGTAACACTTTATTACTGACTTAGTAGCATTTAATTTATGAAACTATCAAGTTATGTAAAAAAATTTACGATTGAATTGTTTTAGTAGTATTGTTAACATATATCATTTAATCGATTGGAATGCATTATTATCTAATTTATTAAAAAATGCATCACCACTTTATCTATATAAATGTTCTTGGCCACTACCTATCTTTTATTTTTAAGCGTTTAATTTTAAGCCACATTTGTAAAAAATTTCTAAAATTCCAATAAAATTCAAAATTTACTTTTAGTTATAACTAAGCTTACCTTTTTTTAAATAACAAAAATTTACCCATTTCAGGCATTTTCTATTAAAAAAATAATCGATGAGTTGGGTAGCAAATTTAATGAAAAGAAAACCATCGGTATCAACGAAAAAGGGAAATAATCAAGATGTTTCAACTGATTTACAAAACTCCGTCGGATTATCAGTTTCCACCTCTGAAGCCTCTCAAAGATCCAGGTCGATTACAAAAACAAGTGAAATGTATGAATTCGAGTCTTTGTTAATAAAAACACTGCAATCTAGTCCAGAAGATGAAGAAAAGTTACTAAGGAATAGTATCTATGCATTTAGTAATGCTTTCAATGATGAGTCAAAGCCAATCACTAGTGCCAAGGAGATACTGTCGCAATTCGATGGTTTACTTGAATTTATTTTTAAGTTAGCCGAGTTTTTAAGCCCAAAGATAGAAAAGGTTTGTAATTGTATTGAGGAGGAAGAACAATTAGATGGAGGAGGGATAGTGTTTCTAATAGATAGCTTAAAAGTATTATGCATTGTTGTTAATTTTTGGAGTCCATCAATAAGAACTGTTACTCACTCAAGCTTACCAAAGTTTATTTTGAGGACAAAGTTGGTGTATAATAGGATATTGAGTGAAAGGAAAGAGGTCGAGAGTGAGGAAGAAGAAGAGGATGGTAAGTCGACACTGCTTTTAGATTATGATAGAATCGTATGTTCTTTATTGAGGCGCTTATTATCTGAGGATATCTTTGTAAAGGAGATGGTATTAAAAAATGAAGCTTTTTCTATGTTTAATGCGTTTATTGATTATCCAACTGAAAGGTACATATATTGTTTAATTTAAAATCGAATTATTTTATTAACTTAATAAGCTTGAATGAACTTGTAAATATAGCAATAAAAGAAGCCAAAGATAGAGGAACTGGATTATTAAAATATTTATCTTTTAAAAAATTTATAACTTTATGTTGTATTAAATTAAAAAAGATATTATTAACTAATAACAACGAAGAGTTGTCAAAATCATCAATATTATGGACGTTACAATTAATGAATAATTTATTAGAAGAAGCCAATTTATCAAATACTCAATTACAAGAAGAATTTTTAAATTGTGGTGGTTATGATATGTTGGCTACTATTTTAGTCAATCCTCCTTTTTTAGATAAATTTATGGAATTAAAGAATTTAGTAATTAATATTTTGGAAAATTTAATTTTCATTGGGGAAGAAAAAAGTAGAGAAGAAATATTAGTATTAGCTAATATAGATTTTCCAGAAAATGAGATATTTTCCCCATTAAATGGACCAGCTATACGTAATTTAAATGCATTAACGCCATTAATTTATGGATTATTATATCCAAAAGCAAAGCCCAATCGATTTAGTTTAGAAAATATTGTTTTAGAGCAACAAGAAGAAACAAAGGAGGGGAAAGAAGAAGATAATATTGAAGGAAATGAGCCACCATATGAATTTAAAGAAAAAATATTAATGATATTAAATAATTTAGCTAAATTAAATTATACTAATTATCTATTAATTAATAAGTATCATGTGATGTTAGAATTAATAGAAAATTTTTCTTCATTAAGTTTATCAATGAAAGTAAGTTTATCATTTATTGTATATTCATTATTTATAATAATTTATTCATAATCTAATAATTATTTATATAGAATATAGTCTTAAATTTATTATGCCATAGTGTAAAACGGTTTGGTCATATACCCTTAAAAGAATTAAGCGTATTTCCAATTTGTTTAGCAGAAAGTCAATTCGATATTGAAGCTCAATTATTATTATATGACACAATATCACAATTAAAAGGATATTTACCAAAGATACAAGATATTGCTAGAAATGTGGGATTATTGAGTTATTTATGTAATTATTTAAATAAAATATTACATATAATCAAACCATATTTAATCAAAGATAATAATAATAATGAAGATATCAGGTTATTATTAACTAAGGAACCAAAAGAGATTAAAGAATTAATAGAAAATAACAATAATGAAGATGAAAATTATATATTATTACTAATGTACCCAACAATATGTAATAATTTGGTTAAATTAATTGAAAACAATAGTAAAAATTTGACACATTTAAAACAACAACTACCGGATAGCTTTTTTGATTCATTAAATTTTACTTTATTACGTCCTGGATGTTTATCAATATTTTGTACATACTGTGGTTTTTATTGTCAGCATTTAAAAGAAATCGAAAATAATGAAGAGAATATTGAAAAAGGTCAAAAATTGTTTGAACAAATTATTGAAGTATTACAATTAAAAAATGATAACTTACAAATGAAAATGGAAATACTATCAATTTTAATTAAAGTAGTTGATGGTAATTCTTCAGCTCAATATTGTTTTACGAAGGCAGGTGGTTTTGTTTGTTTATTATCTTGTTTACTAATGACAAAAGATATTAAAGGAGAAGAAGAAGAAGAAGAAGAAGAAGAAGAAGAGAATGAAAATGAATTTAGATTTAATTTAAAACTAACATTTATTAAATTAACATCATCCGTATTTTTATCTACTTTAGCTAATAATCAATATTCTCAATGGTTTATTATTAATGAAGTTGGTCTTAATTTATTTGAAGAGGGTTTTGATTTAACAGGAATATTAGATAGTCCATCGACAATATCTTCTGGATTCGGTATATTATTGGGTTTAATTATGGGAGAAAGTTCATTATTTGATGCATTTGATGATAAAATATTACAACAAAATACGTTTCAAAGTCAAGAAAAATCCAGGTCTTTTTTTGGTAATATACGATGCCCTTGTTTAATACCAAGTATATTTTTCTTTGCCCCTAAATTATATGAATTACCTCAATTAGAATATTTAGTTCTAAAATCATTATGGTCTATATTAAGTTCAAGTATAAGAAATCAAATTTATTTTTCTCAACAACCAATTATTATTAAATTTCTAAAGTGGAGTGATAATTTATTATCAAGAAAACAAGAAAATAGTATTTATTTAGAATCCATTCAATTAATAACTTCAATTATTCATATAATATTTGAATTTGGTAGTAATGATTTAAAAATTGAATCATTATTAGCTAATTTATTAAATAATCAAAAACATGAATTAAAATTTCAAAATATTGGTTCATTAGAAGTTATATTAAATGAAATTTCTAGTGGAATTAAACCACCTATATTACATTTTGATTCGAATATTGAAAAGCCATCTTATTTAACATTGGAAAATTTTCAACGTTCCCTTGGTACTGGTAATGGTTATACTCTTTTACTTTGGTTTCAAATTATTCAATTTCCAGAATCAAATAGTTTACCTTTATTGAGAATATATGATAATAATAATAATAATTTAAATTATGAATTATCTTTAAATGAAAATCATTTTATTACTTGTACTGGTAGTAATAAAGTACCTGTTGTATTTGATACTTCCCCATTAAGAGCTGAAGCTTGGTATCATATTGCTTTAGTACAATCTAAAGGTTTATTATCAATGTCATCAAATAATATTAAATTATATATTAATGGTAAATTAAGTGAAAATAGAAAACATACATTTGGGTTTGGTACTGATTTAATGAATTCTAATTATACTTTAATTATTGGAGAAAAAGGGGAAGCAACTGAATTATCTGGAGCAGTATGGAATTTATCTTCATTAAATTTAATAGATGAAGTATTAGATTTACAAGCAATTGAAATTATATTTGGATTAGGTATTGAATATAATAATACATTTCAAGATTTAAATTTATTAAATAAAAGTTTATCGGATATGGATTATTACATAACTAAAAAGAAAGTAATTAATAACAATACAATGACAATTGATACAAAAGCAACGGAACTATCTTCAACAATAAATAATAATTTTAATTTTTCAATATCTGAAGATAAAATATTAACAAGTTTAAATCCTAATAATATTATTGATTTTGTTTATTCAGATGTATTTGGTAATGATAATTCAAAAATATTAGCATCCCCAATATCTTCTAGATTTGGTATATTAAATTTAAAATATAAATATATGAATCAAATACATAATAAAAATGATGGATTTGGTTATTTATCAAAAGATTTATTATTTTCTCCAGGAATTAATTTTAGTCAAGAAATATGGAAATTAGGTGGATGTTCATTATTATTGAAATTAATTGATAATAGTAAAGATATCAATTCAATTGAAAAAGCAATATCAATAACAACTCAAATATTATGTCATAAGAAACAGTTTTCAGAAGAAATGACAAGAATTGGTGGCTATGAAATATTGGGCAATTTAATTAAAAAGAAGGCCAATTATTTAAGTTTATTAACAATAAGAGCTTTATTAAGTTTGGTTGCTTCAAAAGATGGATTATTTAATCAGTATATGATTAGTAATATAACAGCCTTTCGATTTTTATTTTTAGATTTTGATATTTGGAGATCCGCATCAAAAGAAGTACAAGAAGCAATTATTGATTCATTAAAATCATTTATTTTACATAATGCCAATACCAAACATAATTTAAAAATAATGATTCAATTAGATTCTGTAAAAAGATTAATATTTTTATTAAGATTTGAACAATTTCAAACTAATTTATTAACAAAAATTATTGAATTGTTAAAAATATTATTATTAGCTAATTTTACTCAAGATAATGTACGGCTGTTAGTAGGATTTATTACATCAGTATTAGGCAAAGAATTTTATATAAGACCAAATAGTCCAAGAAATTTAATGAATAATAATAAAAATTTATTTAATGGAGCAGATATTATCGAAGATGTTAGACAAATTGAACCAAAATATAAATTACAAATGATTGGTAATAAAGTATTAGAAATGTTTCATGATATTTTAAAAGATGAAACATATTGTGTAGCAATATCTTCTATGATAACAAGTAAATGGATATTATTATTATATAATAATGAAAATAATCCTTATTCAATTGTATTAATTACTAGAATATTATCAAGATTATTTTATGTTAATGGTAATTCATTTATACAAAAATTTAAATATCAACATGAAGGATTTGCTATATTAAATAGAATTTTACCAAAATGGTGGTTTCTACCTCAACTTTATCAAGCTTTATTATCTATTATATTTTGTATTGATATTAATGATATACCATTAAATTCAAGTTTTGATTTTTTTTCATTAATTTCACTATTAGAATTAGAAACTAAATTAAATAAGGAAATGATCTTATTAGATGCCTTACTAATATTTTTTACAGCTATTAAAAATGCCTTATGTTTTTGTATACAAAAAACAGGGGATTCGTATATTAGTAAAAGAAGTTATCGACGACCAATGACCTCATTATCCACTTCCTTTCCAGAAAAAATTAATGAAAATTCATATTTAGTTAACAATAATAACAACTTTGATTCAATTGAAGATAAAAAAGAATTACAAGAAAGAGTAGATAAAACATCTAAAATGGTACAAACATTAATGCAATTTATTACGGAAGTTTATCATAATTCCAAATCATTTCGATTATTATGTGCTCAAAAAATGATATCAGAAATATTAGGAGAAACTATGGTTAAATTTTCAGAACGATTTTCACAAGGAATGAATGATTCTGTTGATTATTTTGATTATAGTTTACCAGATTCAATACTGAAATTAGATAATTTAAATAATAATAACAATAATAATAAATCACCTTTAAGTTCCGACGATATTAAATTGAAAAATGAAATTGGTCCGATAAAAATGAATAAGCATCGAAGAGCTTTAACAATGCCAGAAAATGAACTATCATCAAAAGAAGAGCCTGAAATTTTGATTAAAAATGAAGCTATCGAAACTTATATTGAATTTATTATGGTGATTTCTGCAACTTCTGTTATTGATCCTGCCAAGTCCCATCTATTGGAAATTGAATCTTTTTTAAAGGTAAATTAAGATTTAATAATAATAATAAATATTATAATAATATATTAATATAAAATGATTAATTAGGTAGCAATGCATGGTACAATGAAAGAATATATAAGATATGCCAATTATTTATTAAGTAACATAATAAGACATTTAAAAAATGCCATACAATTAGGACCATTTATATTATCAGATCCAAAAACATTAACTGGAATATCTAAATTATCTCAATTATGTGTAGATTTTTGTTATCAAGGATTATTTACCTCAGGACGTACACTAATATTTGACTTTATTGTAGTTATATTGGATAAACATCAATTACAAATGGTGAATTACAATGATAATAATGTAAAAGTATTTATTAATACAATGTTGATATTATTAAATAAATCAATATTATACTGTTTTAAAGAAGCAACTAATAATCCACCTGATTTAAGATTTGCTGTTCAATTTTTAAAAAGTTTTATGGTACAACATAGCCTTATATTTGATAGTAAAAATAATGATATACTATTTTGGAAACAGCTATGTTATTATCTATTTTTATTGTTAAAATACAATAATCGAAATATAAAAATAAATACTTTTAATGTATGGAAGTTTTTAGTATTAATGAAAAAAGAAGAAATGTCATTGATATTTAAAGTTAGAGATACTTATTCTCAGTCTATTTTAGAATCCTTTTTGGAAGTATTAGAAATGGATTTAGAATCATTTTCATCATGGATTGAATCTAATATGGAACATTTTGAACCAACATTCAATGAAGTAGTTAAAAAAGGATGGGAAGAAATTCATATTAAAGAAGAAATAATAATTCAAGAAGCAAATAAATCATTTGTAGAAAGATTAAATTTACGTCATCAACAATTTAAATTAGATAAAGAAAATGAAATCCGACAATATCAATTAGCTTTATCTAATTTAATGTCTTGGTATAAGAATTTACAAGATTTAGAAAATGATTGCTATTCTAGATTATTACATGACAAAGCCGATTCCAATAGTTTAATTTCTACTAATTGGAAAAAAATGATTGCATTATCTTCTTATTATAAAGAAAATGATAGATCAAATTCAAGATGGAAATTAGATTTAACTGAAGGTAAATAATAATATAATATAATATAATAATAATAAAATGTTCATTTATTTATTAAATTAATTTATTGTTTATTAGGCCCATATCGTATTCGTAGAAGACTTAAACCTAATCGACATACTTTTAATACAATATCAACAGCAATTAATAAATCAAAAATAAGATCCATGTCTATATCATCTATTAAAGCCTCTGAAACATTTAATTCTAAAAATGTAGAAAGTATTAAATTTCGAACATATGAAGAAGAAATTCGAGAAAAATTAGATAATAATGAGATTGTATTAGAAAATGAAATTGATAATGAATCTAAAGTTCATCGAGTTTTAAGATATCTTGAACCAAATGATGAGATCGTTGAAGTTTATAATATTGGTAGAGTAGCTGGTTTAGATGTTGCTGATGCTTTATTAGTGTTTTGTAGAGTTAAAATTTATGTCATTGATGGTTATTTTTTATGTAAAGATGGTAATATTGTGGAAACTTCAGAAATACCAGAAGATGTAAGTTAAATTTTATTTATTTTATAAATAATTTTAATCTTGATTTACTTTTTAATTTAGGAAAGAGATGTTTATTTACAATTATTAACAGCTGCTTCTGGTAAACCTTTAAAGGACCCTAAACAATCAGATCATTTGTGTAGAAAATGGTAAATTTATTTATATTTAAATATTGTTAATTTAAGTTATTAACTTTTGTTTATAAAGTGCTTATACGGATTTAAAAGAAGTACATAAACGTAAATTTTTATTTAGAGATGCAGCTATTGAAATATTTTTTGAAGATGGACGCAATTTATTAATAACAAGTATATTAAATCAAAGGGATTTGATATATTATAAATTTACTCATAAATTAGCAATACCAAGATATCCTCATGAATCCGTAGCTGGTACCCCAGCAGAAGTAGAAACAGGATCAGCTTTAGGATCTAAACTATCTAATATTATATTTGGTAGTTCCTCTTTAACTGAATTATCATTAAGGTGGTGTAATAGAGAAATTACTAATTTTGAGTATTTAATGCATTTAAATACATTAGCAGGTAGAAGTTTTAACGATTTAACTCAATATCCTGTATTTCCATGGATATTATCAGATTATTCATCAAATGAATTAGATTTAAGTAATACAGGGGTATTTAGAGATTTATCTAAGCCAATGGGAGCTCAATCTGATTCAAGAGCAAGAGAATTTAAAACTAGATTTATTAACTTTATGGATGCAGATGATTCAACCCCTCCATTTCACTATGGTACTCATTATTCATCAGCTATGATTGTTTGTTGGTATTTAATAAGGTTAGAACCATTCACATCTCATCATTTAAAAATACAAGGTGGTAATTTTGATCATCCTAATCGTTTATTTTTTTCAATTAAAGAAGCTTGGTTATCAGCTGCATTTCATAATACAACCGATGTAAGAGAATTAATACCTGAATTCTTTTATTTACCTGAATTTTTAATAAATTATAATAATTATAATTTTGGTAAAAGACAAGAATCTGGTGAATCAATAGATAATATAACTCTACCTCCTTGGGCTAAAAATGATCCTGAATTGTTTATACGTAAACATAGAGAAGCATTAGAATGTGATTATGTTAGTGAAAATTTACATCATTGGGTAGATTTAATCTTTGGTTATAAACAACAAGGACCAGCAGCAATTGAAGCTTTAAATGTATTTCATCATTTATCTTATGAAGATGCTGTAGATTTAGATTCCATTAATGATCCAATAGAAAAAGCAGCTACAATTGGAATTATTCATAATTTTGGACAAACACCAAGACAATTATTTAAAAAACCACATCTACAAAGGAATTCAAAAATTGAAAAATATCGTTTTAAATTAAGAAAACATCCATATCATTTAATACAATCTTATTCCCCAATACTAGAAGTGGGTAATGCAGTGAATGATGTAATTCAGGCTAATGGAAAGCTAATGGCTTTAGGAGGTAATCGTATATTTATTCCTAGATTAGGGCAAAGACATATTGAATGGGGATTATCAGATAACTCAATTAGATTATTTCAAACGGAACCTAAAAAATTATTAAGTGTTTATGAAGGATGTCATTTAAATATTATTACTATTATTGAGCCTTTTGATGAAATAACAATAATTACTGGTGGTGATGATGGTTTAGTTAAAATTTGGAATATTCAATTAATTAAAAATTATCCAGAACTTAATTTAAAAACTATATTTAGAGGGGCGGGATCTGAAATTAAAGTAATAAAAGCATGTAAAGCATTTGGTATAGTAGTCATTTCATCTAATGAAAATGAAATAACAATATGGGATATGAATCGATTAAAGTTTATACGTAAATTAAATAATGTTAATACCAATATCCATACATTAGCTATTGATCGATCCACTGGTAATATTGTTGCTTGTTCTGATTTAGCAATTATTATTTGGAGTATTAATGGAGAATTATTAGCTAAACTAACATTACCTTCTAATTCAGTAAAAACTACATCCATATTATATATTGAAAATAAGAGTGGGGAATACTATATTAATGATTTATTAATTACAGGTCATCAAAAAGGAATTATTAAATTTTGGTCTTTAGAACCTAAAGTCAATAAAAATAAAAAGCAACAAGATATTAATTTAACAGAAGAAGAATGTAATTGGCAATTGACTTTATTATCTAGTTTAAATGAAGCTTCAGATATAAGTTATCATCCGTTAAATGATATAGTTAAAATATCCGTTTCTGTCTCAAGACAAGCTATTTATACAGGTAATCGTCAAGGTTCGGTTTATTCTTGGCAATTTCCAGATTCCACTTCCGAATTACACCGAGTTAGAGATATAGCTATTATGAATCATTGTTGTGCTTGTCAACAAGGGTTCAATAATAATGATAAAAAAGTATATTGTAGTCCTTGTGGTGGACTCATTTGTCAACAATGTGTTCGAGATTCACCATTTAGAAATGGGGAGAAATCCAATTTATTTTTATGTCAAAAATGTTTGGAAAGGTTTGATAGTAATTCTTAACAATGAATAAGTTAATAGTGAGGGATTTTTTAATAAAAATTGAAGTTTAGTTTTATGTTAAATGTTTTATATAGTTTGAGTTGGTTTTTGTTTTAGTAATTGTTATGTATTATTATGTTGTAAATTCTATTGATTATAAATTTCTTTTTGATTTTTTTTGATTTTTTTAAATTTCATCATCAATACAAAAATTTGACTAAATTTCCAAGAATAAAGAATTTGAATTTCATTTTTTTATCCAAATGTCCAAACAAACATATGGAGAAGCTTCAACAATTCATGGCCAAGATCCTCAAAGTTTAATAGAAACTATATTAAGATCACGAATTTATGAATCTTTATATTGGAAAGAATACTGTCATGGGTTAAATGGTAAGTTTAAATTTCCTATCCCTCCCTATTTCATTTAATTTAAATTTAAAACTTGAATTAATGTTTAATTTTCAATTTTTTTTATTCTATCATAGCGGAAACCTTGGTGGAAAGAGCCGTTGAATTACAAACAATTGGAGGCCACTATGGAAATCAACGACCTACGGAGTTTATTTGTTTATTATTAAAGTTATTACAAATTCAACCTGAAAAAGAAATTGTTTATGAGTTAATTAACAACGATGATTTTAAGTAAGTTAAATCATTTTAGCTTTTTATTGAAATATCAAATTATTAAAAATGATAAATTGATAAAACTATTTATTGAAGTATTGAACTAGTTACTAATAATGGATGATACTAGGTATTTGAGAGCATTAGCTGCTTTTTATTTAAGGTTAACTGGAAACTCTATAGAAATTTATACTTATTTAGAACCTTTATTAACCGATTATCGAAAATTGAGAAGAAAATTAAGGAGTAAGTATAGATCTCATTTTCAATTCAACTTTTATTACTAATGATGAATCATTAATAACCAATTACTAATCCTTTTATTAATCAGCTGGTTCTTTCCAATTAACTTATATTGATGAATTCATTGATGAATTACTTCATTCAGAAAGAGTATGTGATATCATTTTACCTCCATTAATGAAACGTCATATATTAGAAGAAAGTGATGAGTTACCCCCTTATATTTCTTTATTGGAAGAAGAATTGATGGAAGAAGAAAAAGGTGAATCTGAAGGAGAAAGAGAAGGAAAAGTTAAAGGGGTGACAGGAGTTGAAGCTGGCTTATCGGATTCAAGTGATTCTGAGGGTGAGGAATTAAAAAAGAAAAAGTTTGAGGTTTATTCAGATGAAGAGGAGGAGGAAGAAGAAATGGCAGATCCAAAGAAAGTGTTTGAGGTTTATTCTGAGGATGAAAAACAAGGGGAGACAAAGTCAGCCATTGATGATAAAGAATCAGATAAAAACTCAATTAGAGATGATACAAGTGGACTAAAAAGAGATTTTAGGTCAAGATCAAGCAGTAATGATTCTAAAAGAGGTAGGCATTATTCAAAGTCAAGATCAAGTAGCCAAAGCTTAAGAAGAAAAAATCGATATTCAAGATCAAGATCGAGAAGTATAGATTCTAGAAGATCGAGAAGTTATTCTAGATCAAGGTCAGGATCTAGATATAAAAGTCCTAGAAGTAGAGAGCAAAGAAGTTATTCTCGTTCACCTAGAAGAGATAGAGATGACAAAAGATATAATAGACATAGGTCACATTCTCGTTCACCCAGAAGAGGTCAAGATAATATGAGTTATAGACGTAATAATCAATATGATTCTAGACGTTATAGAAGATAAATCAGGATGGGTAGTTTTTAAGGGGTGAAGGCTAGTTTTTGGTACGGAAATAAATCAATTTATGTTCTAATGAAAATTCCTACTTTTTAAATTTTTAGTATATTTATTTTTACTAATTAAAATAATTGGAAGATATAGTTAAACCCAAAGGTGGAGCTATTAAACTTAACCAAGAAGCAATATAAGTTGTTAAGGTGACTTTTTTTTTATCTAAGATAGAAAGCAAATCTTTGGTATGACATGGGTGGATATAGAAATAGGGGATATTGAGGATAGGATGGTCCTAAATGAAATATTATGTTTTTTTATAGAAATAAGTAAATGAGTTTTTTTTAATGGAATATTAACAAATGGAAATTACTTGTTGACTTAGACCACCTTGAAATGAAGCTAATTTTATTTTTTCTAAATGATCGTGAGGAGCTAAATGGAGATATAATTCCGATAAAGCTAATGGTTGACTGGCTGTTATTTGGAAATTTTTATTATTTCTTTTTTATGAGTAATGGTATATAACAGTTCAATTACCTTGTGAGTAAACTTTAAAATAGAATATAGGTACTTGATAACTTGTGGAATATAAGATATGGTAATCAAATCTTAACCAAGACTAAGTGAAATTGGTTAAAATAAATGAAAAGAATTTATAAACTTACTTCGTTCTCACTTTCTTTTGTTTCGATTATAACATTTCTTTTTACTAAATAATCTATCTTTCGATCTGATTCTTTCTAATAATCAATTTAGTAGAATTTGATATTTTCTTTTTATGACGTTATTTACACTAGCTAAATCTTTTACATATTCCCAATCTTCACCTAAAGTTTGTGATTTATTATAAAATTCTTGAATACTGAGATTAAATTCTTTTCTTGTTAATACAGGCCAATGGAAAATACTGAAATTAAACAAGTTAATTATTACAATGTATACTTTAAAAAAGACTACTTGTCGACCATTAAGAGTTAGTTGGTGGTGTTGGAAGTTTAATTAAGTTGAACAAAAAAATTTTTTTAGAATTTTGACATTAGATTTTTGATAATGATGATATAGTGAGTTTTTTTGCAAGTTTAAGTTAATTTTATTATATATGCGGATGTATTTTTGTGTTTAAGATTTTACTAACAATTTTTCCGCTCAAATAGCGCTTAAGAAATGGAAAAAGTGACGAAGCCAAAAAAGACACCCCCATATGTTATAAATAAAGCATATGTAAAGTTTTATAATAACCAAATTACTTATTTTTAAAATAAAGTCAATGTTTTATAAAATGATTTTACTATAAAAATTTATTACAAATTTAATTAATATAGCTTTTTTTTTAGCTTTAATTTTTAATTTTTTTTAAAGATCATTTATATAATTATTATATGTTATTAAATTAAAAATAGTATTAGAAATATCCAGATAGGAAACTATAGAAATTTAGGTTTTGCATAATTATTAAATGTTTTAATAAACTAAAAATAAAAGCTAGAAATTTTAATAAAATATAAAAAAACTAGTTTATAAAAGTAATCAATAAAGTAAAAAAATTATATTAAAAAAAATATTAATATATGGGGTACTTTTTTGTTTAAGAGTTTTACTAACAATCTTTCCACTCAAATAACGCTTAAAAAATAGAAAAAGCGATGAAACCAAAAAAACATCCCCATATTTTATATATAAATTATATAATTAAAATTGATTAATTTTTCAATACTTTTAATAGTATATACATCATTATTTATATATTAATTTTGATTTTTTGGTTTTGTGAAAGTTGGTACTTAGTGGTTGGAGTTAAAAGTAGTTTTTGGTTGATTAACTTGCCTTGAGTCGAACGGTCTTAGTTTACATAACTAAGATGGACTTAAAATAGTAAGAATAGTGCGCAATAGGCTATGAACTATGTAAGACAAATAGAATAGAAAATACTATTATAAAATCTATGTAAGATATTGTCAGAAAGACTTAGTAGCTTTATTAAAAGTACGATATCAGGGAGTAATTCAATTAAAAAGCTTCAAGTTATCATGTTGAAGAATCTTTTTTATACTCCAACAAGCACGGATATCGAAATAAAAGGATAGTATTCTTTGCAATGTGAAGTTAGAAATTCTCGCAGTAAATCAAAATAAGGAACTCTGGATTGATCATATCACATAGATCATGGTCAAATTGATTACAAGACTACAACTAGTTTTAAACAAGTTAAATGATTGTTATGTTATAATTAATCCCAGAGCTGATAAACCAATATTTCACAGTTTTTACTAGTAAATTTTAATAATTAATTATTTGATATTTTTTTTGTATTGATTTAATTTTCTCTTACATTTGTTTTTATTTATAATAAATAACTTTTTATTTAATTATATTATATTATATTATATTTAATTATATTATATTATATTTTATACTTATAATATTAATTGGTTTTTTTATAGATTATTTAAATTTTATTTTTTTTAAGCTTAGGTTTTTAATTACTAGGCTTGTATATAATAAAATTAATATTATATAGGGATGTATTTTTTTGTTTAAGAATTTCACTAACAATCTTTCCGCTGAAATAGCGCTCAAAAAATGGAAAAAATAATGAGGCCAAAAAAAACACCCCCATATGCTTTTTAACTATTATTTTTATAGCTGGCTCCAGCTTTTTTATAATAGTTTTATTTATAAACTTTTGTAAACTTTGCTTGTTTTTTGACTTTGTATTATTTTAATACTTTATTTTAAACCTATTATTTTAAACATATTGTTTTAATTAATAAAAATAAGCTGAAAATTTTTAAATAATAAAGATATAATTAAATTTATTAAAACATAAAAGCTATTTAAAATACTATAGTAATAATAATAATAATAATAATAATAATATTGAATTGTTAATTTTGACGAAATTTTATAAAATGTACCAATAATTAATACTCAGGATTTTTTGTTCAGATGGAAATTGTATTTTATGCAAATTTATTTTCTTTTTTGGGAGTATTATTTTGACTTTGTTGAAAACCGTTCGTAATTACTGTTATGAAGCTTTTTTTAGACTGTTAATTTTAATAAAGCTTGAGGATAGAAGCTTATAAATATGCTTTATTAACTGGGTCCATTTATGCTGTTATACTTCATATTGAAGATTAAATCTTGGTATAATAATATTAAAGCTTTTATTTTATAAAAAGCTTAGAAAGGTAAAATTTAATAATTTAGCATATTGTTAATAAATTGTTATAATGCTTTAAATTAATACTACTTCGTTCCCGAGTTGGACAATGATTTTTAGAAAAGAAGGTAGTTATTAATATCATAATTATTAATTTTATTGTAACCAAATATAACATAAAAAATACTACAATTATATTAATTAGCAGTACGGTATACTTTGTAGTAATTAATTGTATCAAGGCTTTTTATTTTTTCAATTTAGCATTTTACATAATTTTCATGATATTATAATAGTTAGTACCATACTGCTAATTTAATGCAGTTATAATGTTATTTTCATATTTGGCTATATCATTTTAAGTTTTTTAAATAAACACATTTTTAATTTAACTTACACTGAGTTTACATGTTTTTTAGTTTTGATGCTTATATTAAAACGACAAAAGCATAGTTTTTTTTTAGCTATTTTAAATAAACCAGAAGACTTTTTTTAGCAAAAGCTTTTGAGTAATAAGTTTGATAATAGTTTGATTATTTAATCCTATGTTTATTTTTGGTTTCAATATATCAAATATTCGAAATTAATATATTGTAATTATTTTAGTCTTAGTATGTAATAAATAATTAAAGTGTTTAATTTCTAATAATAGTGGAAATAATTGCTTAGCTGAATAAATTAAACTATTTTTAAATATCATATGTGTTATTCATAAGTTTAAGCTTTTAAAATTTAGCTACAAATATAGTTATTATGCTTAAGGTTATATAATAAAAGTGATTATTAATTTGATATATCAAAAAATAAATAAGTTTATATAATTAAACTCCATCCTCTTGTTTACTTTTGGATACCTACGCATTTTCAAGATTGTTATAAAACTATTCAATTTTGTGAACCGTAATGTATTAATTCCATAATAATCTTAATAGCTAAAATATTAAGTATCAAAAATTTTGATATTGTTTTATAAGAATAAAATTAATGTGAAAATAAAATTAAAGTTAAAAATAAAATGCGATTAATTTAAGATATAAATGTGAATAAATTAGTTACAATTTCCAAAGGGGCTACGATTTATGAGTAGAATAAAAAATAAAACATCAGATTTTTATATATTTAAGCTAGATAGAAATATGTTTTATTTATTTATGATATCATAATCTTTGTGACAAACTTGTAAAATATTATATTTGACTAGTCGAACTCCACCGCTTTTTATAACAAATCTTATTAGAATTACCTTACTATTTTTGTCTTTTCAGTGCTGGTGCAATCGAAGCCTCTTTTTGAATTAAATAACCTTGGATTCAATTTATTTTTAAACGCATTTTATAATTCACATTGTATTATTAATCTCAGTAACTGTTAAAAATTATTATTTTTAAAACAAAGTTTCAAGCTAATATACTTATTCTGACTTTAGTTTTAAATTAAGCTAAAATTTAAAGAATAATTGTTTTTCACATATAAATATATGTTTATCTTCAAATAAAGTAAAAATCGCTATAAAAGTCCACATTTTATTTGTTTGTTTGTATAAATGATATTATAGCTTACACTAATCAAGATCATTTAAAATAAAAATCAATATCGCTATAAAATTGCTACCATATTTGTATAACGAATTGACTTAAATGTGAGCTTATGTTCCTTAATTCATTCAAAATACTAGAACTATTGCTTAATTTAGTAGAATATATTTAGATGAATAACATTATATTTGATCTCAACCGTTACACGATCAATATGATTGGATAAAGACGTAACATTTCTTTTAAATTAGCTTTTTAAAGATTACGTTAAGGGAAATACCAAATTAAGAAAAAAGCCTATGTATATTCTGAGGTTATATAAGTTTACATTACCATTATTAACGTTCTATCATAAATTTAACTTAAATAACTTCTACAAAATCTATGATTTAAAATTCCCTATAATTAAAGGGGTTTTGCTATTTTATTAGGTTGTAGTGTTAATAAATTTTCTAATATTTATAAATCTAGGTTCGACTTTAGGAGATCAAGCTGTCTTTTATCTTCGCTATGGTAACTGCCTTCTTTTGAGTTAAATTTGATATTCCCTATCCTCGGGACTTTATTAGGAGTAGCATACTGTTTTATTTTCAAAGTAGATGGGTTAATAGCAACTGGGAAAGCCTCTGAAGCATCTGTTAAAGCTCTTCTCTCTTTAGTCAAAAAGGTAGCGTTATTATGTTCTGATATTGGATCCGATGCTGTAAATGCAGGCTTTGGCTCTTCATAATTTAATAAATTTGCAATTGAGTTAACGTTACTTCCAGGAGTAGTTGGCTTAAAATTAGAAGGCTCTATATTAATAAATTCAATTATATTTTCTATACTATTTTCCCTAAAATAATAATTTCGTGGGACATTCAATACTTTTAATGAAGAATCCTGACTAGGTAAACTTAATACTTTTAGAAATACATCCTCGTCTGTATAATAATTAATAAGGTGATATCTTTTTCCATCAATGGTTGATATAGAAATAGAACGCTTACTAAGTCCCTGTGTTATTGAACTATTTAAATCATTATTTACCTTCTTTTTTGGATCCTTAGAAGGCTTGGGTTTTAATTCCTTATAAACCAGAAAATGATCTACATATCTTGAAGCAGACCAATTCTTCCCATCTGTCCAGCGCTGTATCCCAGAAAGATTTTGCTCCCACACGAACACAGAACCAGATCGTATGTTTTTTCTTTGTGCTACTGTAAGTCTTTGATGGATTGATTTTAAGTTGCCAAGTCTGGTTGCCTCAACTACATAAACAGCTTCGGCAGCTGATTTGATATAACCAAAATATGTTACGGTAAGTGGAGTTTCTGTTTCAGGGACTTCAAGAGGAGTTGTAAAATACATCACTATTTTTCATATATCTGAATAAATTAAAACTAAAAAAAATAAAATTCTTTGAATTTACAAAAAGCGACTTTATATACAGAATAGACTCAATTTACTTTTTGCAAATGATTTGAAAAAATCTCAAAACAAATCTACAAGCCGTTTTAAGACAGGTGGGGATTTGTACCACGTTTTTAATTATTTATAAAAAAGGAAGACAGCCTTAGATTTCTATAAATTGCCAAAATTATTAAAATCCATGGTTTAAACAAGAATACTTCTCTAATTCCATATTCCTCATTATAAAAACCATATAGATTAAAGTAACTATAAACTTTGACATAAAGTGATCATAACTTTCAAAGTTAGAACAAAAATTTCAATAATGTATTTAAAACTAATTAAATTTAATATTAACATAAATATATTTTGGAGATGATTCAGGAAGATTTAGTATTGGCTTTGTGGGTGTTCATTTTAGCTTTGAAATTGGGTTTTATTATTAATTTCATGGGTAACTGTTGCTAATATTGGTACTTTATAGAAGAAATCTAACAAAACAAATTACTACATAAGTAAATATTTTACAACTTAAGTGGCTGCTATATCAACTTATACTTAAAAAGAGGTAGCAAAGCCCTGATCCCAATACAGCAGTGTGCATAAGAATAACTTGTATTTATATCTACGTGTAAGCGTGAATTTAGAAATATTGACTTAAATGATGATAAGTTGAATAAAGCTAATGATATAATATAAACTATTGGCCTATTAATAACTTATAGTAATGCAGTAATTAGTCTTTAGTGGAATCGTATTAATTTTAAATTTACATATTGAAGCAATATAATTGGATTATATTATTTTATAGTATGTTTACATAATAAATTAACTTGCCTCAACATTTTAGTTTAATTTAAATTTTAAAGTGCCTTTCTTTAATTCGATCCGGAACTTAGGTAAGTCCTAATTTTGCATTGCGCGGGCTATGGCCATATTAAGATAAACGTTTAAATTAATCATACACTTGTCATTTAACTTATTACACTTGATTTATATAACATACAGTTACTTATTTAGCTAGATAATAACTAGATAAAATCTACCCTTTATTTCTTCAAATCACTATAATTTAAAATATATTTACAATATCTTCTATACTCTTAAAGTAGTTAAATGAATAATTAGCTTATTATGATAAGTTCCTAAAATAGGAAAAATAAAATCTATAGGCAACCACAAATAGGGGGTGATATAAATCAACCAGTCAGAAGCAGATAGAAGTAAAATAATTGGTTAAATTTAATTGAAATATTGAGCGCTCCTATTAATTTTTACGGCAATTTAAACGAAGATTGTTTAAATTTAAACTTTTAATTAAACACTGGAGTAAACCAATATATAGGTTTTATAGTTGAAAACAAAGTCAATGGCTTCTCCATCTTTTTGATAGTAATTATTACTTCATAAACTTAAAAACAATCAATTGGATTTAACGCCTTAAATGACATTATAGATTATTATATTAAACCGGTTTTATCTTTATATTCTAAAAATAAAATTTTTACATTAACAAATATATACCTTGCTCGCATTTTTAGAGAATCTTCTTGGGTTTTATTATTGACAAATACAGCAATATCTTTTTTGTGATAGCTTTTTAATATGTGCACATTTAATTATTTGAGGTTTTGTTTAAAACAAACGTTATTAAGTGGAAACAATACGATTTTTTTGTTTAAATTTAAATTCATTGTGCAACATGCAACTTCTATAAAGAAACATCAACTTTTATCAATAATTACAATAATCTTTTTAAAGACCAAAATAATATTTAAAAATAAACAGATCCTATATGACCTAAGTTGAATAAAATTGTTCCTTTCTAACTTCTTGAGGATATCCCCATTAGTTTTAATTGAGGGTGATTTTTGAATACGTTACTGTTTGGATTTTTGTATGGTCAGCTAATTTTTAACGTATACACAAAATATCGTTACAATATCATTATTTTAAAAAACTATCTTCTTTGAAAATGATCCAAAAGTGCCCTACATAAATATTTATAAGTGTAAACAGAATGTAAATGTGCAAAAGCATTCAAATGTTTTAAATACACTCAGAACTAAAATTTTCAAAATTGCTTATTTTTCATTTTTTCATAATAATTTAAGTTTAAAACTATTTATTAGACTACATTATAATAATATTAAATAGAAATCAAAATTGGTAAAGATATTGAAATTTATGCACCAAATTTGCAAAATTATATTTTTTTAATAAATAATTTTTAAAATAATTTTTTTATATTTAAATAAAAAAGCTCTTGATTTCAATCTGATAATAAAAAAACACATTGATATATATATGTTTAATTGTTTAAAAGTTTCAAAATTCTTGTAACTATAAGAATGTTTTAGCCATTTATTTAAAACTGGAAAATCTCTTAAAGTGGTTTGGCTAATACAGTTTCCAAGAAATAAATGACAGCTGGTGTAAGTTCTTTACCAACTGGAATAATTCTTGAAGGTGGGAGAACAAAACCGTTTGAGGCATTTGCACCTGGAGATAATTCAATGGTATATCCATAAGTCTTTTGGTTGTTGCCACCATAGAACCAATCAGAAGCAGAACCAGAAGTAGCGTATAACTCGATGGATCTTTGATTTGTATAAGAAGTACCTGCAACAGCGGCAATTTTTTGCTTGATACCTTCTCCTAAAGCCTTATGTTGGGCTTCATGAGGAGAAAGAGTTTGGGTATCTCCATAAGGACGGAGAATAAGTTGAGAGTAAGAGTGGAAATCAATAGCTCCTAAAATAGGACCTTGAGATTTGAAATAGTTTATGATTGCTTGGGTCTCCAATTCAGAAGCGGCAGAAGGACCGCGATAGGTTTCAGAAGTTGGGCTTGTAGATGCGCCTGGACCACCCCATCTAAATGGAAAGTTACGGTTAAGATCAATACCTACACCACCAGTCACTGAACGGCGGTTTTTACGCCACAAACGATCGCCATTCCAAGTATAAGCATAACCATCTGGATTAACAACTGGTACAGCAATAATTTCAATTTGATCTAATAAAGATTTGATGGCTGGGTCGCTTTGACGGTTAGTGATTAAATGGTTCAAAACATATTGTAAAGTAGCTCCAGTAATCCATTCACGAGCATGGATTAAAGATTCAAAGTATACCTTCTTCTTTGGAGTATTTGTTGGGTTGGTGATATGTATAGCGAAAAGGTCACGACCTTGGTTAGTTTTACCAATGGATGGGACAAATTTAACTGCATCTGAATTAGATGAAGCTAAAGTAGAATACCAAGCTTTGATATCTTCATAAGTATGGTAATTAGAGAACCAATCGGCACTAGCAGTTTTTGATTCAATTTGTGAAAATGAGTCATAAATTTGGCTTTGTAAATCCTCAATCAAAGTCTTGTATTCCAAAGAACCACCATTAGCTTTCTTTAATGAAGCTAATTGAGAAGGAGTAACACGAGCACTGACAGAGTCTTCAGTTTGAGCCCAAACATCAATTTGATCAAGAACTGGGTTTATTTTTGCATTAGTTTTAAATTGAATAACTTTTTGATCAGTATAAGTAGCTTTGGTGGATGGACCAGCGATTACTGAAGAGATAACAGCTAAAGTAGCAAAAGCGATAGAGGAGAATTTCATATTTCAACAATTTTTAATATATTTTTAGATATATTTATATACTTTATATAGCTTATTACTATCTAGTGATTTTAATAATAACTGAAATATTATACAATCTACTTGTGAATATTATTTCCATTGTATTAAGATGTGTTGCATAATTATTTATCAAACTAACCCAAACAATGTTAATAAACTACGTAATTTTTATATTCAATTTGTTTTTTTGTTCTTTTATGGCATTTTTCTTTATCACATGGTAGTCTTTTGATTTAATTAATTTATGTAAGGAATCAGTCATTTAAGATCTATTCTTCTACTGTTGCCTCAATATTGAACCATTGTTAACACAGATTAGCTAATCCTAAAATATTTATAATGTTCAAACTATTTAAATGGAAAACTTATTATAGTAAAAATAAAATACAATAATATTTATGATTAATCCTAGTTCTAATAATTCATTTTATTGGAAAATTATTGCTAAATAAACTTATAAATTTGTTATATAATTCTTTCAATACAATAATTCCTTAGTTTAGAAATAGAATAATCATCTGCTTTTTTGAAATTCTATATCTAGATGGGATAGTTGTTAGTAGTGCAATCTAGATAAATAATTAACATAATGGCATGATTACTTATGATAGAAACAGAAGGATGATAAAATTACTTTAATATTTTAGACGATAGGTTATTTAAATGATTCACAAACAAATTCTATGGTTTATTTGGCAATATTCTAATGTAATTTTGTAATAAGTGTAAATGATACACTGTGGCTAGTGTTTTTGTGTGTTCTATCATCAAAAAAGGACATTGAAATTTGAATGTTTACCTCAAAATTTTAGCTTTTATAAATTCAATTAGACTGGAACACTATCGAAAAGCTTGCAGACTACCTAATAGCTTACACTTTTATAAATGCATCTACAAACGAAAAGTTTTATATTATAAGTATGGTTTACATATTGAAATTACTTTAAATTTCGCAGGAAGGTGATAATAAACCTAACAGGATATTTTCTCATATGAATTTAGTTATAACATAAGTTATTTAAAGTGTTTTGAAAATAATTAAAGTATCATAATAAACTATAACATTTTTATATAATGGGCCTACTATACATCAAATAATTAAAAGTCAATTTTTAATAAAATAAACAACCTTTTACTTTTAATTTATAAGCTAATACTAGCCTTTCAAAAGTAAAGTTTTATAACAAAAATTCTTAAATATTCAACAAAGAAAAGCTACGATAATAAGTTTATTTGGATGATAGTTAGATGAATATGGTATTTTTAAGAGTACTAATAGAGCTAATAACGCCAATTTCTGTATGATTCGTTGTTATGATTGTCTATCCTTCTATCATAGCTGTTACTATAGTTTACCTTATTATCGTTGGGATAGTTTATCTTATTGTTATTGTAATTGTCCGCTATCTCATTATATTCATTTTTATATTCCATCTTTTTGTTATAGAATAGTCATCTTTCTTGTAATTATCTGTATGATAATCAGATTTCTTATCATTATATCCAATACTACTATATTTCATCTGTCTATTATTGGAACTGTAATATTTGTTATGGCTATCATTTTATAATTATCTAAACTATAAATAGATTTCATATCATTATAAACATCGGCTGTCTTTTCGTATCTATCATTGAATTCATATTTTTTTAAATCGCTGGCTTTATTGGAGTAGCTATCTTTTTCAGAGATTTATCTTTATTAGAGTAAATATTATCGCTGGTTCAATTATCGTTATTGAGGGGTAGTTACTTATCTTATAATTATCAACTATCTTTTCATATCTATTACTATACACTTCTTTTTTATAATTCTTAGCCTTACTGGAGTAACTATCCTTCTTTGAATGATTTAAAACTTGCTGTTCTTTTTATAATTATTATCTTTGTTTCTTTTATATTCCATTCTATCTTATGGCTTATAATTACTGCTGTATTTATCATTATATTCATCATCATATTCATCATTATACTTAAAGTCTTACTTACAACCATCCTTATCTCAATCCTATCCATAGTCATAATCACTATAATTATTGTGATTATCATGCTTAGTATAATTTTCTCAAATTTTTTCGAATTTCCCTTCTTTATCTACAATAGGGGGACTTGGTATTTTATTTTGAGTAATAAATTCAATGGTTTGAGTATCACTTTGGACATATAATAAATTTGATAATAGCTCATGAAGCCCTGGTTTATTAGCTATAATATAGGTATTTGATACTAAAGGAACGGCGAGGAAAGTAAAAATACAAGATTTAATAGACATTTTTTATAATGCAAGTGCTAATCTGACTTAATGTTTTATTTTATCTTATTATGATATTATTGTTACTTCTTCTCGAAGATTAAAATTATATTATTATCATCTTCACACTTTTATTGTTTACTTAATGTGTTGATGAGCTTATTTTTATCTTCACATGTAATTTTTAAGAAAGTTAGATTTTAAATTTCCAATTAGTTTCTGTAGAAATAAAATGGTAGGTTTTTTTAGGTTAGTCACTTTTTTAACTGACTAACTGGATTATAAATCATTTTATTTAAAAAATATTTTGTATTAAATTTAACACTAAATGGTGATTTGCTTTGGGTATTTAAGCTTTTGCTTTAACTATAAATTACATAATAGAAGACGAAATTCACTAGTGGTTTTTTCATCCAGTTGATAATAGTCTGATAAAAATAAGTCAAGTGCATTTACTATCAATAAATAATAAGCGTATGGCTATAAGATGCTAAACAATCATATAACATTTAAAAAATATCAAATGATAAATGTATGCCAAAGCTAATGTTCAAAATTTTCTTATGAAAAACCCTTTTGATTTACCTTATAAGGCAAGTTATTAGCACTTACAAAACAAAAAGCAAATATAAATACTATTATTGGAATGTATCAAAAAAGTACCAATGTTTTTTAGCTATAAAGAGTTAGATTTATAAAAGCTAACTATAATTTCAGATGTTTTAGTTTTTTAAATATTAAGCTTATTGTACTTAGTTTAACGCCTATTATATTTTAAAGCATTAAATCTCCCAGATGTTGAAATCAATAAAATTTATTTAGAATCAATTTGCACCCAATCAAAACTTTGGTTAGTTAATATGCAGCAATAGCAAAATAAAAAATTATATATTTAATATTGTTTATTAAAATTTAGTACTACAGCTCAATGTATGAGCATTAGTTAATAAATCTAGGTGTAGCTCTCGAGCCATTAACTGTTGGAGCACAAATTTTAGCAGCGCCCATCAGACCTATATTACTATTCTCTGTAGAATAAAGAAACATACCAAAAGGAACCCCATGCTGATCAATATTCAGCGGTATAGTAATAATAGGATATCTAGCAATAATAAGGAGCGAAAAGGTAGCCAATTTAATGCCTGAAGGAGCTAATAGTATATCCAATTCATACTTATTTATTATAGAATCTATAGCTTCTTTAGCAGCAATGATATTCTCTTTTTTGCAATTTATATATTTGAGTCATCTAACCTCCCAAGAGAATCGGCTTTCTTTAATTGTGCTTATTCATAAAGAGCTAATTCATTTTCTAAACGCTCTTTATTGCATTCAATCAATTTTGTTAAATTGAGCTGTTTCCCCGTTACAAAATTCTTTAAATATTCGTTTAAACAATGCTTAAATTCATTAGCTATAATATTGAACCCTAAAGCAAACCATTAGTTGAAAAATCATGATCTCTATAGTTATACCTTCTTTTCCGTCTATTTTAGATCCAACAGTTGTCAAATTGTCTATAACATTTAATCGATCATCTAATTTTAACTTTCTAATAATAGAATTTAAAGCATAAAATTGGTTTTGAATTCTTTCATCTCCAAAATAGGGACTTCTTGTTATCTCGATATTACATCTTCTTTATTCCTATTGAAATAATTAGATACATTAAACTCATGATATACTAATTACCTTATAAATGTTATCATCACTTTTTACTACATTTAATAACTTATTTTTATCTTCATTAAGCATAACAGATGACAAAATAATTAAATTATTTATATTTCTATCAATGGTCCCAACGTATTAAAAAACATAAACGGTTGTTCATTATTGTTTTATGAATCCTGATGAGTCTTGAGTAGGTGCCAAAGGAATGAGACATAGGTCGAGACCTTTCCTACTGTTGGTTTAAATCCAATAGATGCTACTAAAGAAGGCAATAAAACAATTAATCCATTCACCTCAGCCCCAATAGGTGCTATTGTTAAGTTAACTGAAACTACGACAGCTGATCCTGTGCTACTACCTGATGCAGAAGCGCTTAATACATAAGCATTGTGTGTTTTCCCTCCTCTTCCACTCCGGCCGGAAAGATCAACTGGCACATGGTAGCTGGATAAATGTATCAATATTTATTAAACAAATATTAAAAAAGACGTACCCTGAAAATTCAGATAGATTGGCTTTAGCTATTCGATTAAGATTATTTTATTGTATTTGTCATTTAAGATAATAAATACTTAATATAACAGCTCCTGCTTTTCTTAGTTTTTTTATCACTTCATCTTAATCTTTAGGAAAAGTTCCTGATAGCTCGTTTGAACCAGCGGTTATGTTTGTCCCATTGACTGCAATATTATCTTCAACTAAGTTTGGAATTCTAAATAATAGGTACTTATCTACATCAATTTGTTGAGTTTTTTTTTGCATCTTTGATAGCTGCATTTAAATATGGGGATGTTTTTTTTGGCTTCATCATTTTTTCCATTTTTTAAGCGCTATTTGAGCGGAAAGATTGTTAATAAAATTCTTAAACAAAATACATCCCCATATAAATTTAATTCTTTGATTTTTTGATTCTTTGAATATAACATCCTATTAATCAATAGGGCTTTGATTTTTCACCAAGGTATAGTTCATGTACTTTAGCAATATTGGTTTCATGCATAATGTGGTCATTACATAACCTAATCCTTTTATCTATACTTAAACTGTCGCTACCATCCTTCGTACTTTTAACTCGATATATTTAGTTAAAAAACAGTAATGAACAAAAAAGTAATACTTTAAAAATGGTTTATTTCTGCCAATTTCACACTTTACTTTCAATTACTCGATGTGCTTTTTCGATTCAATTATAGCTATGATGAATAAGTGACTTTTAGCACAAAACAAGTTATAATTTTTTAAAAATTATCAACACTAGCTTTATTTATTTTATTAAAGTTCAAGTTCGTTTTACTTAATTCAACTAATGGTGTTTATTTTATGTGTAACTTTACATTTAAATTAGTTATAGAATAATATACAAAAAGCAAAAAGTAAAACTATACCAAATTCGGATGAAGGATCTTTCTAGTGCTTAAACATTAGTTGAAGTTAATGTTTTACTGAAATTTTTTAAAAAGGGAAGCTTTGGTATGATTTAATAGTATTTTTCACAAAATATAATTATCATAAATAAAGTTCAAAAAACGTAAGGCTTTTATGGAAAAAGATCTTTGTGTATGTTGTTCTTAAAGCAAATAAATTACTACAATAAAACTCGAAGTTCAAATCAAAATTTAACTAAAAGCAGGGGTGATTTTTTTAAAATTTACATTTGCAATCTGTTATTCTTACTTGTATTCAATTAAGCTGATCTTAAAAAAAGACATTAAAGGGACAGAAAAACAAGTATAAAACAAAACTCACTGTTTACGTCCCTGGTTTCTCTTCGCTTACCTTTATCCCTCAATTGCTCTTTTCAAATTTTCAAAAAAAGAGTTTTTTTGAAATTTTTAATAAGTGCAGTATTTTAATCATAGAGGTGGCATTTTAGTAATCAAAACATATTATGCTACATGGAATTGTTAATTGATACACAATTTAGTGCAATATTAAATTATATTATTTCATTTATATTTACTTACTCTTACAAAAAAAGTGAATATTTTGTAATAAGTTTTACCATTTGCTCGAAAAAACATTGCATTCTTAGAGATGCAAAAAATTAGCTTTGAGTTTATGTGAAATTGCGCAAAATTTTTTTGAATCAAATGGCAAAACCTTTATTAAAAATATATGCTTTTTTTGTAAAAGTGCGTAAATATAAGTGAAAATAGTATATTTTTTTGGGGGGTTGAGGGAATAACGATTTATATGAGTTACTCCACTACTATATGAATTTAACACTTTATTTTAATCACAATATATTTTAACATTTAAAGTGCAAAAGGAAATAGCTGCTTTATTGAATTTTAAACATCTTAGTATACTATTTTAATGACTTTATTTTAATTTTTATAAATTTGAATTTATACTTCATACTTTTTAAAATATAAAAAGTTAAACTACTTACAATTTTAGGTCTATATTAATAAAATACAATTACTATATTATAATCTACGTTGCATTTGTATATTGTGGTTTCTAACTTTGTACGAATCCACTGTGTGTTTTGGTATATTGTCCCAAAGATTAGTTTTAAGCCTATTTCACTACTCAAATTTAATTTTAAGGATGATTTATGCCATTGAATATATAAGGCAAAACTATTTTGTATATAGACATGGTATCACACATTTTCAAAACAATACTTTCTTAGTTATCCTTTGGAATTTCCGCTTTATTTAAAATGTAATGGTTAACAATTAGTCTTTTTGAAGTGTCATGGAATATCAATCATCAGTATTTAAACTATTCTATCAACTACCTCAAACTTAAGTTATGAAAATTAACTTGTATGTTTATATTAAAACACTAAATTATTACACTGATATTTGTGGTAAAGTGTAATTAAATTCTTTATAATATCCTAAAAATAAATTAAAAAATGAGTTAAAATATTTAATTTTATTTTTCAATTAGTTATTAATAAAATTTTTACAATATTTTTCAAGAATTTATTACAGGATTAATTTATTTCATGTTAATAGAAATGTTAAAAAATAAAACATTTGAAATCTAATGAGAAAATATTTTTATTTTTTCAAATAATAGGTGTAATTTATCTAGAAACAAAAAAATTCGATATTTGACAATAACTAATTAATAAATATATAAAAGACAACAATTTGATATATATAACATTTATAGATTTGTTTTTATATCAGAAGTTATAAAATTCAATAATATAAAGTATGTATAATCTATTTTTAATATATACGTTTGATTACTCATCCTTGTAAAGCGTTTGGTTTATTTAACAACAAGTTATGGATAGAAGTAAAAAGATTTCCAATATTTCCAGTCTATCACATCTATCTTAAAAAAATTAAACAAGTTACAGTAAAAAAAACTTCAATAAGTCAAAGCAAAAGTAAAGAAAGTAAAAAAAATTATATCGAAAGTCACAATAGTTTTCTTGTATTTATTCTAGTCTACATCATAATATTGTACATTTTGTTTACTTTCGTATTGACCTATTATTGAATCTTTTTTACCTCAGTTCGTTTAATTTTTTCTTGAAATAAACGTGCTAAGTTGAAAATATTGTATTTGACCCGTTAAGCAATTAGGATACCAATATGTGTTGAAAAGTAGGCCCTAACTTATAGCTCAAGACCCAAATAGTCGTCATAGCAAAAACCTTATTATTTTTTGCTGGACATAGCAGATTTATCTAGTTAAACATGAATGTTTTTAATTAAGGAGCGTAACAATGATACATTTTCTATTGTTGTGAAGCCTTGTAATAGGATAGTATATTCAAGCAGAAAAAATAGTTGCTCATATTTAGCTGTAATTAAAGTGATACTTTTTTATTTTAATTTGGCTTTGTTTCTAAAAATAGAATTTTTGCACATTTATTACTTAATTTTCATATATACTGCTTATAATGTCTATACACATCTTACAAAAAAAAGTTTAATTTAGAAACTTTGGAAGTTTTTGATTTTGAAAAAAAACAGTTAATGGGTTAAGGGTATTCAATAAGATTTTAAATTTTGAGTATTTAGTTGAAAGTTAGCTGTTTATGTAAAGCCGCAGCCATGTGTAAAAAAAATTAACGATTGGTAAGATCACAGCTAAAACATAAAACCAACATGAACCATACTAATGGATATCTATAAATAATCAGGCTTATTATTGCAAATTGCCCTATCAATGTATGCTAGAAACTCATAAATACAAAAAAGGTAATTAGATTGATAATACTAAATCACACGCCATTGTATAAAAAATTTCTCATGATTTTGACAATATTATAATGACCCATTATTTAAATCAACTAGGAATAGTTTTAAGACGTTAATATAAAAAACGGATTTATACATTATATTAAGTTTTATTATCGTTAGCGATTATGTATATATTGAAGCTATGTTGTTTATACTAATGCTATTATACAGTGATATTTATTAAGTGCTATGAATCATAAAAGTGGAGAATCGGAGGTCATTTTATGATAAGTTTATTATACCAGTTTTTAAAAGCGAGTTGTGTTTTTATACTTTAAGATCAAAGCTGCTTTACCTTTTTATCTATTGACTAAAAATAAGAAAGGTTTAAACTTGCCATCAAAAGCAATATTTTTTGTATAAAAGCCATTTTTAAAATATAATAGAAAGGCTGTAGTTTTCAAAATTGAGATACTTAATTAAAATTTTCTTTTAAGGCAGCAATTTATATAGTCAAAAGCTTTTAATTTAAAAAGATAAGACCAGCATGCAAATAAAATCATTCCTAACCTTAGGTTTGGTATGTATTTGAAATAAAAGATAAAAGTAGAAAGTAAATGATTTACATATTCTATCCATTTATTGAATATTTTTTAAATATGCCATTTAAATTAGTAATTTATATACTGTGTTTCATAATTTTTTCAAATTATCGTGGAATTTATAGCAAACAGTAACTCAGCTGATTTATATTATAGATAGTGAGCTATATGATTTAACTAAAGTTAAAATTTTTACTAAGTTATTTTGTTAAAACAAGGGCGGATGTAGATGATATTACATATGATATATGATATGTCAGCCGGAAAACCTTATTTTGTAGGCATCTAGGCAAGATAATTATAAGGTATATATATACCATCTTTAAGACGGTAAACATTACGAAAATATATTTTAAATATGAGAGTTATCAGTGTTTTAGCAATTTCAAGCAGTTTAATTTCAGCAATCTTTGCTGAACTTGCCCCCCTCCGTCAAGTAAAAGATAGTATACCAGGGGAGTATATTGTCAACTTGAAAAAGAATACTCGTACCACCATTGATGCTCACTTGGGCACCGTTGAGTCTTTATTCAAAGATCGTAGTGATAACAACAAAATCAAAAATGTTTACAAGAACCTTGGGAACATGTATCATGCTAAATTTACTCAAGAAGTATTAGAAAAAGTTAGAAACCTACCCGACGTTGACTTTATTGAAACTGATGGTAAAGCTACTATTCAAACCGTCCAAAGTAATGCTCCATGGGGTTTAGCTCGTCTTTCGCAAAGACAATTTGCTAATAAATCCACCTATACTTATGACGGAGATGGTAGTGGAGTAGCAGTTTACGTTGTTGACACTGGTATTCAAATTAGTCATCCAGAGTTTGAAGGAAGAGCAGTATGGGGGACTAACTTTGTTAGTGGAAGTCCTAATAGTGATGAAAACGGTCATGGTACCCATTGTGCTGGTACAATAGGATCCCGTACTTATGGTGTAAGTAAAAAAGTAAGTATCATTGCTGTCAAGGTATTAAATAAGAGCGGTTCCGGAACATGGAGTGGTATTATTTCTGGGTTTAATTGGGTAGCTGGTGATCTTCGTGGCGCCAAAGGAAATATTATTTCTGCTAGCTTAGGCGGAGGTAAAATTGATTCAGTTAATAATGCTTTAGATGCTGCTACTGGAAAGGGAGTTTTGTCCATCGTAGCAGCTGGTAACAGCAATACTGATGCCTGTACCTTTTCTCCAGCATCAGCTAGTACTGCATTTACTGTTGCTGCCTCTGATATCAATGACAAAAAAGCTTCATTCTCCAACTTTGGAAAGTGTGTTAGCATTATTGCTCCAGGTGTAAATATTTTATCTACTTGGAATAATGGTGGTACTAATACTATCTCTGGTACTTCTATGGCTGCTCCTCATGTTGCTGGACTTGCCGCCTACTATTACTCCAAAGGATCATACACTATCCCTGAAATTAAGGCAAAACTTCAATCAGCTTCTACCAAAAATGCAATTAGTGGGTTCGATTCAGCTACTGTGAATTATTTAGCTTATAACTCTATTGCATAAATAAAATTCATTACATTTAGCTATTCAATTTTTAATATAAAATCACTGCTTACAACAAATAGTGTCTTATTAAAAGTTCAATAATGTCTGAGAATTAATGGCTACGGTATGGGAGTATTGTTGCACAAATCTGCTTTAAATTTCTTAGTAAAGGATCATCTTTGCAATATAAAATAAGAATTAATAGCAAAATTTTTAACTCGGATTTATAATATTAAATTACTTTTGTTATTTATATGTTATATGAGAGTGTTTTTTTTGGTTTCATTACTTTTTCTATTTTTTAAGCGCTATTTGAGCGAAAAGATTGTTAGCAAAATTCTTAAACAAAAAATACATCCTTATATATTAATTGAATTTATAGTAAAGCCAGGTTAGGGTTAGGGGGTGAAGATATTTTAAAAATATTCAAAACCTTTAATCTATTTGGTGATTTTTTCAAACTCCCTTTTTTTACTATCATAGAACCCAGTTAGATTCAAAAGTGTTATTTTTAAGTGCATAACTGTTTGATTTAATTAATTATATAAAGTTTAAACTAAATTTTGATATTTCTAATTACATTAATGTTTAGTTTAGTTTAAATTAAGTAAAATTCTCAAAAGTTGCTTAGTTAATATTTGAATTAGTCTAAATATTTTAATAATAAATAAATTACTATTAAATAATTATATAATCATTAAATTCGATTAATAACACATTTAAAATTATAAAAAAATTTGGTTTTTTAAATTAATAAATCAGAATTCAATAGCATAATTATTTTATTACAAAAACAAAAAACAAAAAAAGCTAACATAGTAAATCAATTTGATAAAAAAACTAATTTAAATAAAAAATAAAAAAATAAAAAAAACTTATAAAGTTTAAAAAATGATCAATATTGAAAAAGTAAAATTAATATAATAGAATTGTGAAAGTTGATACTCAGTGGTCGGAGTTAAAAGCTACTCTTACTTAATTAACTTGCCTTGAGTCGAACGGTCTTAGTTTATGTAACTAAGATAGACTCAAATGAATAGGAATAATACGTAATAAGTTACGAACTATGTAAAACAAATAGAATAGACAATACTACTGTAAAATCTACATAAGATGTTGTCAGAAAGACTTAGTGGCTTTATTAATAGTACGATATCAGAGAGTAATCCAGTTAAAAAGCCTCGAATTAGTATGTTGAAGAATCTCTTTTATACTCCAGCTGGGTGGCTATATATAAGGAACATTATAGTAGTTATTCCTTGCTATAGTTGCCAAGTATGGACATTAAAACGTGGACAATAAGTTTTCCGTGATCAAGTGGTAGCAATTCTCACAGCAGATCTATATAAGGAACTCTGGATTGATTATCATATTATAATCAATCCTAGAGCTAATGAAACAATATTTCACAATATAACCTTAAATTTTATAAAATCATACTTTAATACACTTAAAACTAAAATAATAAATTTAAGTTATAGTTTAAATTTAAAAATAACTAAAAGTAATTTCTAAACTTAAAATAAAAATAATAAACGTTATTTAAATTATTCTAAATATATATATAAATTTATTTTATCATATGGGAATGTATTTTTGTGTTTAAGAATTTTACTAACAATTTTTCCGCTCAAATAGCGCTTAAAAGAGGGAAAAAGTGATGAAGCCAAAAAAACACCCCCATATAATAGTAAACGTTTTATGATAATATTATAATTTAACAGAATCAAATTAATGACAAAATTAAACTCACTAAATAATGTCTATATATTAAATAAATATAAAAACACAAAAAATATTATTTTGTCAAGTTTTTTATTTTAACATACATTGTTTAATAATAATTTATTTATTATTAAAATATTTAGACTAATTCAAATATTAACTAAGCAACTTTTGAGAATTTTACTTAATTTAAACTAAACTAAACATTAATGTAATTAGAAATATCAAAATTTAGTTTAAACTTTATATAATTAATTAAATCAAACAGTTATGCACTTAAAAATAACACTTTTGGATCTAACTAGGTTCTGTAATAGTAAAAACGCTTTTTTACAAACAACATATAGGAATGCTTTTTACTTATTGACTTTTTTGCTATTTTTTAAATTTGGAAATCAATTAACTAATGCAGCTGTTTAAGTTCAAATGTGCGGTGACAAATGATGAACTGTATAACCAACTATTTATTCCATCGTGATGGCTTGAGGTTTATTAATTTAATTTTTGTTTCAAAATGAACAGTTAGCTAGCACACATCCAAGCTTGAACAATGCGCCAGTTGATTTAATTTCTAAATTTAAAAAAATGGCAGAAAAGGACAATTGTAAAAAACATTCACATATTTATAACAATACTCCCACATCATAACCCAAAATTTACTTTTGACTAAACAATTTAAAAATAGCAATTTTTTTAACTTTATGTGCTATCTTTTCTACTACTTATAATATATATAATTAACAATGTTTCAAGTTTATAAAATAAAAACATTAATATAATATACCAGTTAGCTAAAGAAAAGTGTCTATGTCAGTTAGATCATTTAAAAAAAAGCACAAGATCAGGAAGCTTTTTCAACAGTTTTATTTTTTTATAGTTCAACCGAAGATTCAAAATCAACTAGATCAAAAAACCATGTGGATGTAAAAATAAGATTCATTAACACATTAAGTAAACAATAAAAATATGAAGATGGTAATAATAAAATTTTAACTTTTGAAAAAAATAGTATATAACAAGCGCCTGATGATCACAAAAGAAAATTATAAACATAAATATCATTTATATTCTAAATAAAATGACTATCAAAGCCAGTATCTTCACTCTCCTCGCTCTTACTTTAGTGTCAAGCACTCCTATCCCAGCTACTAAATCTGGACTTGATGGGTTATTATCCAATCTATTAGGTGGCCAGAGTGATAATCAAACTATTCAATTTATTACTCAAAATAAAGCACCAGCTCCCGCTGCTGTTGCTGCGGATAAAGTCGAGAAATTTGAAGAAATTAGAGAAAATTATAGCAAACATGATAAGCATAATAATTATAGTAATAGTTATGATCATGATTCAGACTATGGTAGGGAAAATTATGATAATTATGGCGGAAAATATAATGATAAATATAATGATAAATATAACGATAAATATACTGATAATTATGATAATGGTAATTATAATGATGATTCATATGATAAAAAGGAATTATATAGAAGAAACGAAGACAACAATTATAAAAATGGATATCAAGTTTTAGACTATTCAAATAAAGATTATAATAATAAAGCTAACGCTTATAAAAAAGAAGAGCATAGTAACGGATACGAAAAGATAGTGGATGATTATAAGATGGATAACTATTCAAAGAAAGATAGTTATTCAAAAAATGACAACTATTTAAAGAAGGATGAATACTCTATGAAGGATAACTATTCTAAAGACAACTGTTCCAAAGATAACTACTCTAGTAAAGGTAGTGACTATAAAAAAGTCGAATACAGCAATGGATACGAAAAAATAGCCGATGATTATAATAATAAGAAATCCGATTATCATTCGGATAACTACAAGAAGGATAACTATTCTAATAATAAAGAGATAGAATATAGTAATGGATATAACAAAATAGCAGATAATTATGATAGCAATAAAATGGGCTATTCTAAAAGTAATAAGATAGATTATAGTAATGGGTATGAAAAGAAGGAGGATAATTATAGCAATAAGTCATACTAAATCTAACCGTTATTAACTCTATTCTTACCTTTAAAAATATCATAATCGTTTATTTTTTACCTTTAATAAATTTATTATTTTAATCGTTTCTTTATTTAATATTTAATTATTTTATATTAAAATTACTTGGGCATCAGTTTACTCTAAACTCACGTTTTCACCATAGTCTGATTATATAGCAGACTATAAATTTGATCAAATTATAGAAATTATTTTTGACAACAATATTAAAAAAATTGAATAAAATATGAAACGCTACAATAGAAGTTAAACATTTTCATCAAAATTGAGTTGAAATTATACAATTAATAATTAAATGCTTCCTTTTTGTGCTTTTAATGGTCAAATTACTTTAACAGCCTGAATTTTTTGGCTAGTTTTATTATCATTGGTTGAACCTTCATTGTCTTTTATTATTATACTTTATTTTGTTTAATTTTGGTCAAAACTATTATCTAAAATATTTTTCATCAGCCTTATCAAATTTAAGTCTTGTATATGGTCTGACTGTCGTGAAAATGTATAAAAAATAAGAACAGTTATTTGGCAGGATACGCGTGTACAGAAAGCAGTTTTAGATGATATAAAGTATTTTTTAAGATGATCAATTTTATAGCTTTTATTTATTGTTAACTTATTTTAGAAAATACATGTCCAAGGCAATATCTATTGAAATATTATTTTATAAATGTTCATTATTTTTTTTATTTAGTTTAATTTTCAATTCGACTATTATAGAAAAACTCGGATTTTTACAAGATCAATATAAACATTTGTAAATTGGTTATATACTAAATACATATTAGTTTGCTATGTAAATAGTAATCATAATTGAAACCACTTGGCTTGACCCTTGAATATCTTAATTTAATAAAAAATCATACCATCCACACATTAAGATATTTTATCTCATAGTAACAATTTATTTAATCCATTATTTATAAAATTCTTTGATTTTTGATTATAAGTATAAAATTAGATAAACGTTTGACACACTAATCCTAAAACTTAGTATAAAAACTATATAATAAAAAATAAAATTTCAAAATATCTACACTTTGCTCTTAAACATTAGGAATGGTCACTTTGCTTTGCTAAATATTCGAAAGGATTGCGCTATTGCATTGAGTTTTATCTGATTATTCAACATTTATCATCTAAAAAACATTTTTAATTTTATGTTTCTAAATGGAGTAAAAAGTTCGTTAATACTTTTATCAAAGAGGATGTTTAAAGTAAGCATTATTTTATAGTAGCTCACATTAATAAATTAAAGCGGATACAAAGGAATTAAGATATATTATAATGATCACAAGTACCCCTTTGAATCACGCTACTAATTGAAAATGTTTAAAATAGAGGGATTACATCAATAATAATCTAATCTCAAGATCAAGAAAAAAGGATAGATAATTCATGATCAATTCATTTTATAAATGAGTTGGATCAAAGGGTTGTTTTATGCTGAATATAAAGGTCATGAAAATAAAACAAAAATAACTGAAAATATTCAATTAGATATTTACTAATTATATTTGTTTTAGTTTACTTAAAATAATCATACCTTTTACATTAATGTATAATAAACTATATATTATTAAGTTTCCTATTTAACATAAAATTAAAATCAAAGTTATCAAATGTAAAAAAACTATATAACGGATAAAAGTATAAAGAATATTATCGAAAATTGCTTAAAACATGAGATTTACTTCTATCGCTTTTGCTACTTTAACTGTTATTGTTTCAGTTCTCTCTAGCCCATCCATTAAAGCTACTTATACTGATCAAAAAGTTATTCAATTTAAAACTAATGCAAAAATAAACCCAGTTCTTGATCAAATTGATGTTTGGGCTCAAACTGAAGACTCTGTCAGTGCTCGTGTTACTCCTTCTCAATTAGCTTCATTAAAGAAAGCTAATGGTGGTTCTTTGGAATACAAGACTTTGATTGAGGATTTACAAAGTCAAATTTATGACTCATTTTCCCAAATTGAATCAAAAACTGCTAGTGCCGATTGGTTCTCTAACTACCATACTTATGAAGATATCAAAGCTTGGTATTCTACTTTAGCTTCATCTAATTCAGATGCAGTTAAATTTGTCCCATCCATTGGTAAAACTAACCAAGGTCGTGACCTTTTCGCTATACATATCACCAACCCAACAAATACTCCAAAGAAGAAGGTATACTTTGAATCTTTAATCCATGCTCGTGAATGGATTACTGGAGCTACTTTACAATATGTTTTGAACCATTTAATCACTAACCGTCAAAGCGACCCAGCCATCAAATCTTTATTAGATCAAATTGAAATTATTGCTGTACCAGTTGTTAATCCAGATGGTTATGCTTATACTTGGAGTGGAGATCGTTTATGGCGTAAAAATCGTCGCTCAGTAAGTGGTGGCGTAGGTATTGATCTCAATCGTAATTTCCCATATGGATGGGGTGGAGCTGGTGCTTCTACTAGTCCATCTTCAGAAACCTATCGTGGTCCTTCTGCTGCTTCTGAGTCAGAAACTCAAGCTATTGTTAATTACTTTAAATCTCAAGGTCCTTTCTTAGGAGCTATTGATTTCCACTCTTACTCTCAACTTATTCTCCGTCCTTATGGAACTACTCAAACTCTTTCTCCTCATGAAGCTCAACACAAGGCTTTAGGAGAAGGTATTAAACAAAAAATTGCCGCTGTTGCAGGTACTTCTTATACAAATCAAAGATCTATTGATTTATATGCTTGTTCCGGCACTGCTTCTGATTGGTTTTATGCTGGTAACAATCAAAAGACTTATGGATATACCATTGAATTATCTCCAGATGCTGATGATCCAAATGGCTTTGTTCTTCCGCCAGAAAATATTATTCGAGTTGCGCAGGATATTACTCCAGCTGTTATTTATTTCTTGGAAACTGTGTTAACTAATCTACTTTAAATTTTTATTCAATCTAAATAAAAATAATTAAATTATAATTATGTTTGAAATTCAGCCTTGTTTATTAGATTTTTATTATGAAAGGATAGCTATTTCATATATTCGTAATTAAGTTAATTTAAACGTTTATACTATTTTTAAAATATGGTTTATTTGTTTTATTAAATTAATAAGAGAGATGAAATAAACATTTATATTGTACTGTGAAATATCGCTTCATTAGCTCTAGGATTGATTATAATGGAGGTGTTTTTTTTGGTTTCATTATTTTTTCCATTTTTTAAGCACTATTTGAGCTGTGAAATATTGCTTTATTTAACTCTCGGATTAATTATAATATAATAATCATTGAACTTGTTTACAAAACTAGTTGTAGTCTTGTAATCAATTTAACCGTGAACCATGTGGTATAACCAATCCAGAGTTCCTTGTTTTGATTTGTTGTGAGGATTTCTAACTTCATACTGCAAAGAATGATATCCTCTCATTTTGATATCCGTGCTTGTTGGAGTATAAAAGAGATTCTTGAACATGATAGCTCGAGGCTTTTTAACTGAATTACTCTCTGATATCGTACTATTAATAAAGCCACTAAGTCTTTCTGACAACATCTTATGTAGATTTTACAGTAGTATTGTCTATTCTATTTGTTTTACATAGTTCGTAACTTATTACGTATTATTCTTATTCATTTAAGTCTATCTTAGTTACATACTAAGACCGTTCGACTCAAGGCAAGTTAATTAAGCAAGAGTAGCTTTTAACTCCGACCACTGAGTATCAACTTTCACAGTACATTAAAATTGAAAGAAAGTACAAAAAAATATAATTCAAATCATCCATAAATTTAAAAACATTGTATAACTTTATAAAATAGTTAATATTACTGCCCTCACTTCCTTAACTGTCATTTCTGGGGACTATAAAAAAAACTCTTTTATTTTCTTTAACCACTTTTTCTATGCTATATACTAGTAATTACCATTTTTTATCATTTATGATTATTTTTTTAATAAAACTCTTTAAAAGGTAAGCTTCAGTATTTTGTCAATAATACAAAGGGCAATTAAGACAAGTAAAAAGCCCTTAGATAGACAACTTTAAGAGAATATCCACCAAATGGCTTATAGATTATTTAACAGAGGAATAATATTCAAAGCTTTTTTAAGTGATTTAAATTTAAGTGTTCCAGTAAATCTAACAGCCCTCTTTAGTTAAATTAATATTTGATTCAGTAAAAGCAGGGAATATTTGGGACACTCTGAGATAGGAATACAATCATAGTGAGGCATTTATAAATTGATAAAACTAGGCAGAAACTCTAAAAGCTTGAATAATATCCAAAAGGTATGAGAAATAAAGGACTGATCAATTAAAGGTATAAGAGATTGATTTGAAAGAAAACAAAATGTTAAAAATTAAAGTTGGCTCATTTTTAAATTATTACAAAACTTTTATCAAAATTTATGGCAAATTACTGGGCTTAAAAAGCTGCAAAGTTTCAAGTTCATTAAAAGGAATGGTATGGGGATGTTTTTTGGCTTCATCACTTTTTCCATTTTTTAAGCGCTATTTGAGCGAAAAGATTGTTAGTAAAATCCTTAAACAAAAAAATACATCCCCGTATCTAAAATGGTAAAATAAAAAAATATTATTAAATAAAATAAATAACTATATATTAAGTAAAAATAAATCGTTTAAAGTATCATCAAACAGCTAATATTATATTAATACGGTTTTTATAGGAAAACAAAATTTTAATCACAAAAACAGTAATGATCGAATTAGTTTTCTAAAACTTTTAAATTAGCAAATTAGCAAATTTAACACACTATTAGCTAATACTTTATCTTATACTATTGATGTAGTTTCTATCGTTAAAACAATAATTAACCAAGGATAATAATAATTATATTTTCTGTTTATCTAAAAAACAATATCAAAGAATAGAAGTTATTAAACTTATCTAAATAATAAAAAGTAAAACTTAGCTTTTAATTTTAAGGCATTGGCTTACTTGAAGAATAAAATTGGATCTTGAGGCTAAAAAATGGATTTTAAAATGGATCAGGTGGTAGCACTAAATTTCAAAAAACAATGAAATTGTAAAATTAAAATCAAAATAAGTATTGACAATTCTATTTTGAAGCAAGATTACTATTTAAGTTATCTCCTTTTATTGCAACCCATATCACTATAAAAGCGAACTATTTAAAAATGGCATAAAAGTAATAAGTATAAATAGATGTTATAAATTCAAATTTTACTTAACTTTTTTATTTAATGAAATACAATTTGATTAATTTGACCTTGTTTTCAGTGATATTATCTGCTGTGTAAGTATTGAATTTACTTTTTATTATTATTAGTTCTAAAATATTTCAATAGTACAAGCAAGGTACATTATGCTAAATTACATAACAATCAAGATGTAAACAAAGGATGTACTATAATAAGTGAATCGGACGATGTAATATTTAAGGGTTTAAATGGTTCAGATGAAAATGCTACTCAAGTTTTTACAAAACCTGCCGTTTCAACGCCATATAATGATGTTAACTTAAGTGATAAATCCACAATTGTAGAAGTATTTGGAAATAGTAAAAAAGGAGTGGATGCTTATATTAACACCATATGTAAAGCTACAAATATAGTAAAAGGCCCATCTAATTCTCGTATTACATTACCTAATAATCCAGAAGTACGTAAAATCATTGATGGTGGCAACGCTAAAAATCGAATCGATGTTGTATTCATGGGCGATGGTTATACAGCTCAACAAAAAGATTTATTCTTTAGTGATATTCAACGTCTTACAAAAGATATGTTTGAAGGTGTTACTTTTAAATCCTGGTTGCCATTATTTAATATTTGGGCTATTCACGTAGATAGTAAAGAATCAGGTATTGGATATGATGGCCCTAAAGATACTGCCTTCCAACTTACTCGTGATGCTGGTCAACTTCGTGGTATATTTCCATTAAAGCCAGAATATGCTCGAGAAGTTTGTAAATTAACTGGCGATTATGCTTGTGATTATCCAAGTATTATTGGTAATGATGATTTTTATGGTGGTCTTGGTGGTGAATTTGTTATTTCTACTAAATCAGCTAGAACTGGTACGGTTGTATTGAGACATGAAATGGGACATAATTTTGTGGATGTTGGTGAAGAATATGATAATGGTCAAGTTTATGATGGTGTTAATGCAGCACAAGAGCTTCAGAATGTTGGTTGGAAACATTGGATTAATGGACCAGTTCGTGAAGAAAAAGCAATTTATCGTTTATTAGCTTATCCATGGAAAGATTTAAGTAAAGGCTCCATTTCTCTCAACTTTACTTCAGATGGAAAATATTCTCGCTGGTATATGCTAGCTTCTGTTACTGCCGCTGCAGAAGAAGATTGCTTAGAGTTTACTTTAGATGGAAAAGTACTTCCATGGAAAACGCGTGGATCCGACGATCGTGAATTTTATGAATGGAAAGATAATCGTGGTTTTTCAGCTGGAAATCATACAATTACCATAAGAAGTAAAACTAATTCTACAAACAAAAGTATACCTCGTATGATTGCTAATATTGTCCTTCATGAATTTGGTACTGAAAGAGAATTTAAAATATCTAATGATAACTATTCTGCTTATCCAACATGGGATATTAATCGTAAAAAGACCTATCGCCCTACCAATGCTAAGTGCCTTATGAGAAATATGACCAGTTCTTCATTCTGTAATGTTTGTAAAGAAGGCATGTGGTTGCAATTTCTTAAACGTATCTCTCTTATTGATTCTTTAGAATATACTAATAAGAGAATTTACTTATCAACCCTTAAACTTGGTGAACTACGTGATTATTCCTCTAGAATACCTGGTGAAAGCCTCAATATTTCATGGTATTATAATAACAAATACCAGTTTTTATATCACAATCAGTATACCATTCCTAACCCTAGAAAAGGTAACTGGACCGTTAAGGTAGAGTTTAAAACTAAGGAAATTAGAAAAGACCCTGAAAATCATACTGTTGATTTTGCTACGATTATTGTTTAATTTTTCGCTTATTAAATAATTTTAAAATTTTATTTTTATTAAAAAATATTATAATAATTTGTTTAAAATTTGATATTATATTTTTATATAAAAAGCATTCAAGCATATAAAATTTGAGTTAAAGGTATAAAAAACAATCTTAGTATTTAACCTTATAATTCTTATATTAAATATGACTACTACTTATTTTACATTTTTAATACTCCCTCTGTCTGGAAAAGCGTCTAGCTGAGAATTGCATGAATTTTAACAAAAAAATCCCAACTAAATTTGTTATTTTTGGAAATTTTACTAACAAATTTTAGGCTTCAAATTTAAAAATTTGGCCAAATAAAATAAAAATTCAAGTGTATTATTCTATTTAAAAAAATAAATTAACAAAACTTTATATACTTATATCTCAATGAATAATCACTTTTGAAGTTTGTTTTTTTCCATTAAAAAGCTTTTAATCTAAGCTACATATTGATCAAAAAAAGTGGATCTTTTTACTTTAATTTATAAAAATTTTAAGCTTTCCAAAGTTAAGATTTTTTTAAAATAAAAAGGCAATTTGAGGATGTTTTTTTTGGTTTCATTATTTTTTCGATTTTTTGAGCGCTATTTGAGTGGAAGAATTGTTAGTAAAATTCTTAAACAAAAAAATACATCCCCATTTAAGGAAAGCAAGGTATAACTCATTCAAATAAATTTTACTTAGTTTTAAAAAAAAGCTTATTCCTAGAATATACAAAATAACCTCTTTTTTTATTAATATTGAACTATGGGATTTTGAATTGTTATTGGTCTAATAAAGTAAGGTAAAAATGATATAAGTATAAAGTCTCTTTATAGTGGCTAAGTCTAATAAAGATTTTTTTCTGTTGATGTTATTTTTATATTAATATAATTTAAATAAGTACATTTGACTAGTTTTTTATCATTTATAATATTTTTATAAAGTTTTATTAATGGTTTAAATTAAAACTTCAAATTTTCTTATTATTTCATTGATTGAGCTTTAAAGTGTTTTATTAACTATGATAAGGTCTAAAAAAAGCTTATAAATAATATTATATTAACTATTTACATTGTTTAGGAAGTTTATAATCGAATCGGTAAACATTTGCCAAGTAGTCTGGAAGTAAATAGGAAAAGCCTAACTTTACCTAAACCTTAAACGCTTATGACTCCATCAATATTTACACTAGAAATTTTATATTAGTATTGTTGCGAAGTTCCTAATGTAAACCACAATCTTTTTTTAAGAATATTTTTTTCATTAACTTTTGATAGAAATATAAAGCTTTTCCTAAACCAGATTCTCTTTTCTGGACAGAGGGAATATAATAAATTCTCCAAGACATTTTTAGAATAAATTAACAAAAAAACCTTTTATAAATAAATAGGAAATTACCAGATCGATTGAAAAAACTATATAGTATTGTGTTTAAATAAAACCTACTTATATATACTATGTTAAATTGATAAACACATTGGTTTATTTGAATATTTAATTTGATTAATTGTTTACTTTTACAACTGTTTAAGGTCAAATAAGTACTAAATAGCAATAATTTTTATTATTGTACTACTTAAAGCTTGAGGCTTAAATTTTTTTTAAACGAATAGTTAACCAGAGTTCATTTAGGTATAGTTGTAAGTTATCAAAAATTTAAAAATATAATAATTGTTTAATATTGTCTTTTGTAATAGATTAATAGCCTTATTATCAAAAACACCAAACAATATATATAAATATGATGTATTGTTATTATTATAATTTTTGTGTTTATAAACAATAATTACACCTATAAGTTATTTAAATCTTTTGTTCAAGGGGTAACGCTTATATAATAAAGCTACCTAAATGTTAATTAAAATTATTATTGAATATATTGGAGCCTGAGTAATATAATTAATTGATTAAAAAGTGTATTACTTACATATTTAATTAATTAAATCCTATTTTTACATAAAAGATCACGACTATTTATAAAAATAAATATTAATGTTTAATTTTTTTAATTTCATTATTCTGTTCAAGAAATACCTGACTCAAAGATAATAATCAAGTTAGAGTTAACCAAAAAAAAGTTAAAAGATAAATAAAGTTAATGTAAAATATATTTTGATTAAAGATTAATATTGCAAAGCATGCTGAAGGGATTGGAATGTTAAAAAAGTTCATAATAAACTCATTGCTTACCAATTTTTTATCCCCAGTTATACTTAATAGCAATTCAAATAACTTGTATTATCAATATTAATATAAAATACGAAATAATATTCAAGGGTTGAAATTCTTAGTTTTATTGAGCACTGGAATTTAATATAGGTGCGAAAAATAGGTTCATTCTCAAAATGAATCAAAAAAAATAAACGATAAAATAAGTAAATAAAATCAATAAAGGTATCCAGAAGTACTTGGTAACATACCAACAAATGGGAAGGAACCCCATAATAAAAAGTTGATTGAGCTTAACATAGGTAAAGCGTAAGGGAGGGGGTGAAAAGGGGTATTATTAATTGGTGAACTAAATATTAAAGTTCCGAAGGTTGACAAAAACCAAAGCATAGATAAAAGAAGTGCGGAAATCTCCATTATACCAGGGAAAGAAAGGATTCTAAAGATTTCAAAGCTATATCTTTTATTGAATTCATTGAACTCCAACAATAATAAAGAATACACCAATGAAATGATTGATAAAACAGACAAACACGATAGTTCTTGACCTTTAATATACATAAGGCTTTCATTAATTATCACCAGGAAACTAATTAAAGCCAGCGAAGAGCTATAGCCAGTAGAGTAAATGTATTGACGTAAGTTACTCTTTCTTAAGCTAGATTCATGAATATTGTAAAGGTCAAAAGTCATATTTTATAATTTAGAAAAAAATAAAAATTAGTTTAGATCGGATAAGATGTTAAGTTATATATATTCGCTACGGTTCCAAAAATATTGATTCATTGATTTCTTTTCCCCACTTTTATATAGCTGTTTTCTGCTTTTTGAGTTTTTACTTTTATTTTTTAAGCTAAAAATGATTTCATCTCACCCAATTAGATTCATTGCATATAGGTCGCATAAAGCATTGGGTGAATGAGGATGTGTTAATTTAAATTTTTTATAGATTTAAGGAGTAAAAGACAAAGGTAGGTTAAACTATGCTTCACTTCAACCTGAAGATTAAAACATTATTTAGTTACTCCCTAATAGTGCAATAAAAATATGGCAAGTGGTACTACACCGCCCAAGATGGTATTTGAATTATAAAAACTGAATTTAATAATATACTAGGATTCTATATACTTGAGAAACTTATCCCCCTTGATATTAAATTCAATATCAATTCCAAAACTAACTAATAGTTAAGCCTCTATTTCATGGAATAAAGGGAGAGTGTAGCAAGAAAAAATACTATAATTATAATAACTAACACTTTTTATCGATTTGGATTTGACCGAGTTTAAAATCTCATTATTTTTTAACCCTTTACTATTCTGAGCTAACTTTTTTTTTAAACTGTTCCTTTTTGTTTTTGCCTTTAATTCCAAATATTTTGTTCCTTTCCTTTAACTGTAATGATTAAATCGAATCATATCAAATTTTACTACGTTCACGTGAAGCTTCATTATCAATTTGATTTGAAATTATATGGATTAGTATACATAACTATCAGAATACTATATGATTATTATGTAAAAGTAGCTAGAATAGTATCCTCTAAAAATGTAGCATTTGCATCATTGATGTAATTCATTTATTGATTTTATCCTATATTTGTATCATATAACAAAGGGAAAGTTTTTATTTAAATTGTATTAATCAAAGCAAATGATAGAACCCAAATACTGTTTGTTGATGAACTATTTTAAGATAAGGGGGTTTAGTTGTAACAATATAAAATAGTGACCATTCCATGGGTTTATAGTTAGTAACAAAAGTACCGTTTTGGATTAAAACTAAGTAAAAGAATACTAAAATAGTACTATTTTAAAAATAAAAAAAATATTTAACCATAAAACCTTAACATTTTTTTGAATGTTTCAGTCTATTAAATTCAAGTTTTAAAATCTATTAATATATTATGAATATTGATATAAAAAAATAGTTTTTATGTTATGAGAATCTCTTAAAATGTATGTGATAAGTTAAACAAAGTAAAACTGGTATAAATACTTCTATTTATAATATAAAGTTAGAATAATGACAAATACCAGATATAGCGAATAAAGTTAAATGATATTTAATATTTAAAGCTATAATAATTTATAATAACTTTATGTAAGCTAGTGTTTTAATGATGTATTAAGACAGATAAATTTTACATAAAACTTAAAATTTTTGATAAGGTTAAAATATTTGTACACTATTACTAGTATTTCAAATTATGAGATTTTTGATAGCTGTAATAAGGTGCACCTTTTCTACAAACATATTATAACCGAAATTTCTATAATTTCGAGCAATTTGCTTGATAAAAACTTAGCAAAAAGCAAAGAGTTTTAGTATTTTTATTTTATTTTTTGCTTGTAGTTGTTAATGCTCGTCGGTATGCATCTGTAAAAAAGGCATATAAAAATGAGAAAGTAATAGTAAAAGTTAAACGGTGTTTATTTCAGTTTTTGGTACCTTTAAATTATAAGTTGTAATTTTTATTACCAACGACTGTCTTATGACTAAGATACCATACTTATTATTGATAACTTCTAATTTTGACAATTGAGTTTATATTGTTGAAATAGTGAATGTATTGTAGTTTCATATACTTCAAAACTGGAATTCAAAGCTCCAATGAGTTTTGATAAAATAATAGTTGTAATTAGATTTTAGTAGAGATATTTGACTCTTTGGGTGTCAAATTAACTCCAAAATAAGCCATGGCAATTCACACTCATCCTTGGTACTCAAAGGACCAAATAAAATAGCTTACACTCTCGGATTTTAAATACAGAGGTGTTAAAAGTATCAAGAAACTTTAGCTTCAACTTGTACTATTCAGAGCCAGTATAACATACAAGCTGAGATTCTTAGAGTTTTAATAGTAAGGACATTGTAAAAAGGCTAAATACTTTGGGCACTTAAAAAGTATGAGAATAGCAACATAAATACTACACTTTAAGAAATATAATATAAAAGTTAAAAAATTTATTAAGAAAGCATCTGTTACGCTCAATTTTAAAATAAACTTACCGCCTTATAAGCAATTGTCAATCGCCTTTCATTTATTTTAACTTTTACCCGAAGGCTTTATTATAGCCACAGGCCTTTAAACTAAATGTTACTTTTACGCTAAATCATCTACTAATAATATATTTGTCCCTTCTCTACCGTTGCTTCACTGTTTCATATTTTGACTAATATACATAGTGAAATCCTCCTCTGTTTCTTGCAATCATATCTTATTAAAACGGGCAAAGTGGTGTTTATTTCTCCCCTTGTCATATAATCCCTTTACCTCATTATCTTACCAACCTTACTTTATCTAGCTTTTCATCAATTTCCTTTAACTCTTTTCCATAATAAAACCGCTTGTAAGTTTCATTCCTTTCAATATTTTCAAAAAGCATTTATAAAGTTTTTAGAATAATCTTAATATTAAAAAGTTAAAACTTTCAGCATAAATATCAAAGTATAACGTCACTAAATACATTTGGTTAATACCCTCTTTTTATTTAGGGACACGCCTGGTTAAGTTCAAATATGTACTGAATATCATAGTTTTTATAATTAATAATTTGTGCTATTACACTGGTTTAAAGCTTAACAGTTGATATTTGTTATTAAATGAATAGTTGGCTCTGTGTACATTTGAACTTAAACAGCTATAACAATTTAAACCAAAGTATCAGCTTATGATTGGTGCCCGTAGCTAATTTGCTATATCTAAAATAAGACAGAATTTAATAAGTTCTTTAATCAAAGGACTTGATGTAATTGAAAATTTTATTGTTTGAGTCTTCGGTAAAGCCAAAGTTATTGCCTAATTACTTAACTTTATTGGTCAATTTAGTTTAAAGAATATTTACTTTCTTATTAGAAAAAGTTGACTTACTCTAAAAATAGACGACTCATAAAACGTTACATATAGCACATTTGAATTAAAGTCTAAATATACTATTAACAGCATTACTTCACGAGCTCAATAAATAGGCTCTAAATATTAAAAAATGAATCTGGGTCAAAATAAATCATAGTACCTCAAGTATCAGCTTTCTTTTAAATCTCTTTTTAAGCCATACCTCTTTCTATGAATTAAGTTCTCAAAACTAATTTATTATCTAAGTTGAGGTTTTTCAATAAAATACGTTTTGTTTTTTTAATTAATTTATTTACAACATATCGATTATTTAGTTTGTAATTGATATAAGAAGAATCAACTTCAAAGCACATTATAATACGATCTAATTTTAAACATAGAGTTAATACAGTTATTTAGAACAAAATGGTCTTAAATAAAAAACAAGGGGTTATCAACTTTTGTATCATTATCTCAATGCTAATCCTATTACTAAGAGGAGAAGATGTTCAATCAACTTTGACATCGCCAGAGAAAATCCAAGGATGCTACACATTAGACTCAAGCATCTGTCCAGGATACTCAGAATATAAATTCCCTGCAATTGACCTATTTTCTAATTACAAAATTGATGACTCACAAAGTTTAAAATTATATTTCGAATATTATGTTGGGTCTTCATTTTATATCTTGGATATAGCAAAAAACCTTGGGTGTAGCAATTTTGCTTTAAGTTCAACAGACGTTAAAAGTATAAGGTACAGTAAATCGTATGAATGTTATAAGCTGCTTACTTCTAAAAGTGGCATAGAGTGTAATCGAGGGCTACCGCCACCTAAACCTTTGTGTGGATCTGTTTGTCAAGGTTTTTGGGATGTCTTTTTTCAACATATAAATGATCCAAACCAATGTCCGAATCAAGAAGCTACAAGATCCTTACTAAATCAACAGCTTAAATGTGTCGAAGTAAGCAGTTCAGCTTGTATAGCTAAAGAAGATAATGAACCTAAAACTTGTGGTAAGTATCTTATAATTTTTTAAATTTACAAACAAGCAGCCACCTTTAGTTCTAAATAATTATTATTTGAGTTTATAAATTAATATTTTCTTAGGGTTTAATTTAAGTTATCAGAAAGAAGAATTATGCAGTTTATGTAAAAAAAATTCACCAGACGACTGCTGTGCAAAAGTGGATATTGATAGTTATTGTGTCAAGAAAGAGGAGCTAAAGCCTATTCCAGAAGTTCCTAGATTAACAACAAAAGACCCGATTTTTGTATCATCGATAGTAATTTTTGGGCTATCTTTAATCATTGGCATAGTATCTGCAATATTGTTCTTCAAAGCAAGGTTGGCTTACAAAAGCCCACTTTTGAGCGGCAAAAATTTCAAAATGGACAAACAATCAATTGAGGAATCAATCAGTAGGTCAATGAAATCAACTTCAAGTTTAAAAAAACTAGAGAAAAAGGATATCGAAAACATATTACAAACTTCAGAACACCATATTTTAGAAGACCAAGATTCTTTTAATACATCCCAGACACCATTAGTATTATTGAACAGCTCTGATAGCTCCGAGATGGAATCTTTTGTGGTGAGTACAAACTATGTACCAGTATTACCAGATGAAATATCATTAGAGAAAGGAGATATGGTTGAGGTAAGGCATCGTTTTGATGATGGATGGGCTTTAGGGCGTAATTTAAGTACTGATAAGACAGGGGCATTCCCATTAGCTTGTCTTTATCCAGCTAATGTACCTTCAATTAGCAAGAATCATTTAGGTATCTTTGAGTCGCGTTCTAAAAATGGGATTTCTCGTCGTACTTCTTCACAAAGAACGTCAAGGTTTTTGAACTAGTCGCTACTCTTATGATTTATTATATGGTTGTTTTGGATTTATAGCACTGATTAATTGATTTTGATTCTAGCTTAACCTTGCTTGTTTTCTATTATTTATTTAGTTAATGGTTATACTCATTTATCAAATATCATTTTACTCTACAATAATGATGTTAATTGAATAAGCATTTGATTTTTTTACAAATAAAATTAGAAAATGCCTACATTATAATAAAGCACCTATAGTTATAGGATAGCTACATGTTCATATTACTTAAAGATTTGATACATTAACCCATTATTGAAACTTATTAGTTTCAAGTATTGTTTAGAATATTGTTTTTAGAATGTCAGTGTTATGTTTATATTAAAAATTAAAGATAAAACACATGTATTTATTGAATATAATATTATAAAACTACATACATATAAGCTTTGTAAGCATTTACTTTGAGCAAACTTATTGTATAAAACCTACTTTGACTTATAAGCACAAAGATTTTTATGTTGATTAAAAATTAGATTCTAATAGCGATAATATTTTATCAAGCTTAGATTCTAACTTTTGACATTTAGCTTCCAAATTTTGAATCTGTTTAGTTACAGAAGGTGGAGGGGGAGCAGGTGCTATTGGATGGGAGGCCGGTAAGTCAATCCCACTTACTGCACTACGCATAAGAAGTCCCATATGTTCTTGCAAAATTTCTGAAGCTGATCTTGAAGTAGAAGAATCACTTCCACTGTCAGAAACTTTAAAAGCTCCTGTTACATGAGAAGGTAAACTAATAGATCGATGTAAGGTGCCTCGTGTTCCGGTCATCAAAATTGAAGCTGTAGATCTGGATTGACGCGTAAATATACGCTCATAAAGATATATAAGTATTAAAAATGGCCCAAAGACTATTCTTATCAAGGTGCGGTTTAAAAAGGCGTATGCTCTATGTGAGAGGAAAGGATGAAAAGGGTATACAAAAAGTATTTGAATTAAATTAAATGGAGGAACAAAAGGAAATAGGTATTCGCTTTCGATAAACTCCATAACTTTAGTAGTAAAATTAAATAAATGCTCTTTAGTTGCATTCTTATAAATTGTTGAGAATGACTCATTGAAAATAGACATAAGTATTGTCATTAAAAACAAAGCAGTGAGTGCTATATATAAAAACATAACAAACGAGCCAATAATTGTACGAAAATTACCAAGGTGATCAAACCCAATATAAGCTGAACCAAAGAAAATACGCGTCATCATCATAAAGGTATATCTAACATCAAGATAGCTGCCATCTTCAAGGGGACTATTATAATCAAGGCTCATGAAAGCTTGAAAGAACCCAATAAAAATTATAATAGCCATTGTAAAAAATAAAGTAGCATCCATAAACATATGCTTTAAAGTAATTATAAGTATACCGAAAAACGGGTACCCATCTAATATCATTAGTACCCGAGGCCACATAAAAATAGCATTACAAGACAACAGGTCATGAGCATAGGTCGAATAATCTGCGTTGTATGAAGAAATTGAAACAAGTCGTAAAACGAAGTAAGTAATAAAAATTGAGTATATCCCAATATCTAAAAAATTCCAAAAACTTTGAAAATAAAACCGAATCCCTGAGCTATTCAATTGACGAAGTTCATCAATGGTAAATGCTATTGTAAAAACCAACAAAAATCCTTCTTGCCAATTAAAATGAACTGATTTAGAATTCAAAACCAAAGTATAAACAAATATTAATAAAAAGTAAAAAAAAATATTTAACGAATTTTGATAAACCGGAACTCTAAGTCGTGAAGCTCGGAAAATCCCACCAAATCTATTAGGTAATTCAGAATGCAACCCAATGTTAGCTTTAAGGCGAGCTTTGGCTTGTGGCGATAATGTGGAGTTCTCGTATGCACAATAATACTGATCACTGTCAATCTGCTTAGAATAAAATACAATATCTCCACGCCAAATCTTTTGGATAATTATTTGTACCAATGGGCTTGCAGAGAAAACCTTGGAATGAGAGCGGCATGCAATACCAAGGGCAGAGATAAACCTCAACCTATCAGTTTGCTTTACTGGGCTGTCTCTAATGTCATCATCTAAAGGGGAAATATCGGGCCCTCTAATAGGATCAATCTCTTCAATTCCTTGATATGGAGAAAATTCGAAAGTAAGCATATGAATAAGAAGCTGAAGGTTGGAGCCATAATAACTTAATAGTTCAACAGCTAAAAGCTCACATGCTAAAGCACGGGTGGCATAAATATCATTCATCCCCACTTCTTTAAATTCATCTCTTTTAAAATCCCAAGAGTTTAAAAGACAGCAAAAAATAGCGGATTTGTTTTTAGATTGTAATAAAAAATTTACTATAGGTACTAGCAATTTGGCTCTAATTTCTGGCGAGGTAAGTTGGTCATAAGTATAAGCTGTATCAAAGTCTCTTTTCACAGTTGACCGAATACGTGCATACAAGGGGGCAACTGGTATCACTTGCATTTCAGCCACTTCTGATGGAAGTAGCGCATTATATTCATCATTTAGTGTGTTCGCTTCTTCCATTTAACAAAAAAAATAAAAAAATGAAATGTTTCTAATAGCTTATTTGGATAAGATAATTTGATCTAAACTTCATGAAATGATTAGCTCATTTTTTCGGACTAAATCAAATTATTCTTCATTATTTGACACCTTAAATTGAAAATAGAGGAGCCATAATGTAAAAATAAACTTGCAATAAATGAGTGTCTTAGGTAAAATAAATTGCACAAATTTTTGGCAAAAAAATGCTCATTTTAAATGAAACAAATCCCAAGCAAAAAAACAAACTATTAAAATGCAGTTGGTGTTGTTTTTAGAGGACTATTTAAGCATTTTAATTGCTATGCTAAATATTACCTAAAAGCAGTTCCTTTACTATTATTGGAAAATACCTTAAGGTTAGGGTAGGATTATATTTTTTTGTATCAATAAATATATTACCAATTTTTTCAAAGCATGAAAATTGATTTTTCACCAGGAAGAACTTTTAACCATACATTTGTTTACCTCCAACCTAATATTGATAAAGTCAAGACTTGGGGATGTTTTTTCAATTTGTCCCTTTTTGTCATTTTTTTAAATTTAAAATTGATCAACTAGTACACTGTTCAAGCTTAGATGTGTGCTAGCTAACTGTTCATTTTGAAACAAAAATTAAATTAGTAAACCTCAAACCACCATGATGGAATAAATAGTTGGTTATACAGTTCATCGTTTGCCACCACACATTTGAACTTAAATAGCTGCATTAGTTAATTGATTTCCAAATTTAAAAAAATAGCAAAAGGGTAATAGGTAAAAAAACTCCCATTTATATTTATAAGGGTCACGAAAAGGTTTGAGAAAGTATTAATAACTCCCCAAGAACACCTTTAAATGTTTTGAAATTTTAATAGTTGGTAAAACTTTATAAGGGATTTTATATATATATATTTCAAGTTTATATCTTTTTTTTTATGACATCATATAAATTTTTAAAAACAAAATATTAGCCTTATTCTAACACATTTTTTTCAGATTTAAAATATGGAAAATAGATCATTTAACTATGCTATTGTTTTTAAAAAGCATTTTCAAAGTTCCTGCAAAATTTACCATTTTATCAGTTATCCAAAATCTATATGTGACATAAAATAAAAGCAATAAATAAAGATACAATCTAGCACTATCATTCTGTAAATTTTGGTGCCGTTTTGAAGACCAAATGGCTTTGTGCTAAGTGAACTTTGGGACTAACCCATTTCCTAAAATTTTGGACAAAAACTAATTAGAAAAAATTAGAAAAAGAGTTCACAAACTTGGTCATATCGAAAAGAGAGAAAAATTACCTATTCGTATTTTTTATATTTTTTATGTTTTCTTCGATTTTTAAAATTCAATTGTCAAACCTTTTCGTGACCCCTATATTATCATTGATAACCTCATCATTAACGATAATAGATATGAATCCTCTAATTTGATATGGTGCATTTTTTCCAATGATATATGCTAACCTTTTACACAATTTTTAATTAACTATATTTACTAAAAAAATTAGTGTCATAGCTCTCAAGTTTTCAAACGAGAGGCTGTATTTTACATCTCCTCTCATTATTTTTTTAATTTCAATGCGAAACTTTTCTATTCATTCACCTTAGCATAATATTTAAGAGAATATGCAAACATTAGCATGAAGCATTTAGTCATTTTTATTATGAAAATACATTTAAACGTTAAATATTCCTATATTTTAACTAGTATTTACAAATACACAGAGCATATAATTTAAATAATTTTTATTTGAGATCGAATAGCAATTTTAGAGTGGTTTAGCTAAAACAGTTTGCAAGAAGTAAATAACAGCTGGAGTGATTTCTTTACCGACTGGAATAATTCTTGAAGGTGGGAGAACAAAACCGTTTGAGGCATTTGCACCTGGAGATAATTCAATGGTATATCCATAAGTCTTTTGATTGTTACCAGCATAAAACCAATCAGAAGCAGTGCCGGAACAAGCATATAAATCAATAGATCTTTGATTTGTATAAGAAGTACCTGCAACAGCGGCAATTTTTTGTTTAATACCTTCTCCTAAAGCCTTGTGTTGAGCTTCATGAGGAGAAAGAGTTTGAGTAGTTCCATAAGGACGGAGAATAAGTTGAGAGTAAGAGTGGAAATCAATAGCTCCTAAGAAAGGACCTTGAGATTTAAAGTAATTAACAATAGCTTGAGTTTCTGACTCAGAAGCAGCAGAAGGACCACGATAGGTTTCTGAAGATGGACTAGTAGAAGCACCAGCTCCACCCCATCCATATGGGAAATTACGATTGAGATCAATACCTACGCCACCACTTACTGAGCGACGATTTTTACGCCATAAACGATCTCCACTCCAAGTATAAGCATAACCATCTGGATTAACAACTGGTACAGCAATAATTTCAATTTGATCTAATAAAGATTTGATGGCTGGGTCGCTTTGACGGTTAGTGATTAAATGGTTCAAAACATATTGTAAAGTAGCTCCAGTAATCCATTCACGAGCATGGATTAAAGATTCAAAGTATACCTTCTTCTTTGGAGTATTTGTTGGGTTGGTGATATGTATAGCGAAAAGGTCACGACCTTGGTTAGTTTTACCAATGGATGGGACAAATTTAACTGCATCTGAATTAGATGAAGCTAAAGTAGAATACCAAGCTTTGATATCTTCATAAGTATGGTAGTTAGAGAACCAATCGGCACTAGCAGTTTTTGATTCAATTTGGGAAAATGAGTCATAAATTTGACTTTGTAAATCCTCAATCAAAGTCTTGTATTCCAAAGAACCACCATTAGCTTTCTTTAATGAAGCTAATTGAGAAGGAGTAACACGAGCACTGACAGAGTCTTCAGTTTGAGCCCAAACATCAATTTGATCAAGAACTGGGTTTATTTTTGCATTAGTTTTAAATTGAATAACTTTTTGATCAGTATAAGTAGCTTTGGTGGATGGACCAGCGATTACTGAAGAGATAACAGCTAAAGTAGCAAAAGCGATAGAAGTGAATTTCATTTTCGAAATTTTTTGTTAATGATTTTGAATCGATTTTCATCCTTTATATAATCCTCTGATATTCGTTAATTTCGCTAACAATTAGAATAGTGTCTAATCGACTTATGAACAGCATCAGTAGTAATGAATAGAATGGCTCGCATAATTACTTAGTAAACTAAACTAAACATAAACATAAACATATTTAGCAAATCATGTAGTTAAAAATTCTCAATTAGTGTTACATTTAATTTCGATGACCACTCTCCTTATCACACGATAGTCTTTTGATTTTATTCCTTTATACAATGAATTGATCATTAAGTACCCACTCTTTTTTCTTCATCTTAAGGTCAGATCATTGCTTATTTAAACCCTCATTTTAAATTTCTTTTAAGTATTATTTGATTCAAATGAATGACTATTGTTGATAAGATATTTACTGATACTCTTTGAATTTGTTATTTTTTTTAACAAAAAGGGTTACTATAGTGAGATGATTCATTTAGGTCATTCTTTTTTCTAATAATTTTTGAGGCATCTTCCTTTATTTAGAAATATAAAATAAACGCTATTTTTTATGTAATATTATAATTTCGGAACAACTAATAATTGGTTATATAACTTACTCAAATATTTAGTAAAATAAGACTATTATTCAGAATATGTAAAGTTAAGATATCAATATGTGTAAAACATAATAGAATTGGTTACTAAAATATTTTATAAATCAAGTTTTATTATTAAATAATATAATTATACTCGACTTAATATTAATCATTGTTCAAGTCAAAAAACTAAAGTAGTAATCTAGACTATAAAATAAAAGGGTGATAAAATAACTTAAAAAATAAAAGCAGTATATTTTTTTATATAATTAAAGTTATTAAGAGTTAGTCAAATGGTTTAAAACATGATGAATGATTTAGATAATAAGCTATCTCATTTTTAGTTGGTTGCTAGCTTACTAGTATATTATTAAATCTGATGAGGAGATGAGTTTTCTTATGATGAGATCTTTTTCCTATTATTAATTGACTGGTTGGCAGTGTTTGTTCAATAAAAGTAAAAGAAAAGACAATAAGCAAAGTCTAAATAGTAGAACAAAGAGACTTTAATCCAAAAAAAATAACTATCTACATAATGTAAATTAATTTGAGGCTAGAGACATACACTTCGGCAATTTGGGGGGGACCTTTACTAGAATTGCAAATAACAATGAGTTATAATCCAGTTTTTAATATAAAACTCATATTTTAAAATATTTTATAATTTATTTCCAATCATTTCTTCCAAATAAAGGCTTAGTGGTCTAGTGGTATGATTCTCGCTTTGGGTGCGAGAGGCCCTGGGTTCAATTCCCAGCTGAGCCCTCAAGGTTTTTTAATTAAATTTTATGTATATGATCATTGTAAAATTTTACTAAAAAAAGCGTGAAATATAATAATTAAAAATGATAAACTTTATTAAAGCTAAAAGAATGAACATGACATATTTAAAAAGTATGGATAAAGTCAACGGCAGTCAATCTTAGTATGACTTATTGTTATAATTATCATTTTTATTCTCGTAATTATTACTGTAATCTATGTTATCTTTGGAATAACTCATTTTACTGCTATTGTAGTTATCTGTTATTTTATTATATCCATTGCTGTAATCAGTCTTTTTATTATTAGAATAGATATCTTTGCTGTAGTCAAACTTCTTATCATTATATTCCTTACTACTATATTCCATCTTTTTACCATTGGAATAGTTATCTTTCTTATAATTATCTGAATTGTAATTGGGTTTTTTATTATAATCATTGGCTATCTTCTCATATCCATTATTGTATTCTGATTTTTTATAATCATTAGCTTTGTTATTGTAGTTGTCCTTATTAGAATAGTTATCTTTCACCAAGTAGTTGTTTTTATTAGAATAATCATCCTTCTTAGAGTAACTATCTTTCTTAGAGTAATCATCCTTTTTGTAATTATCAGCTATCTTTTCATATCCGTTACTATACTCATCTTTTTTATAATCATTAGCTTTATTGGAGTAATTGTCCTTCTTTGAATGATCTAAAGTTTGGTAATCATCTTTATAAGAGTCATATTCATTTCTTTTATATAAATCTTTTTTATTGTATGAGTTATAATCGCTGTTGTAATTGTCACTATAATTATCTTTATCATAATTATCTTTGCCGTAGTCATTATTATGTTTCATACCATAATTATTATACTCATCAACACCATAATCATCTCTATTATAATCCGAATCATTATGATAATCATCATACTTGTCATGTCTATCATGTCCATTATGTTTACTATAATTTTCTCTAATTTCTTCAAATTTTTCAACTTTATCCACAGCAATAGCAGCAGGACCAGGAGCTTTATTTTGAGTAATAAATTGAATCGTCTGGGTATCTTGTTTACCACCTAATAAATTGGATAATAAGCCATCAAGCCCTGATTTATTAGCTGGGACGGGGGTACTTGATACTAAAGCAACAACAAGAAGGGTAAGGACGTATGATTTAATTGCCATTGTTTTTAGAATTTAAATATGAATTTGGGTTTTTTATTTTATTTTTATCATGTTTTGCTTTTATTATATACTATCTCTTTTTCAAAGAGTAAATTAAATCATCATCTTCACATTTTTTTGTTTACTCAATGTGGTATTCAACTTATTTTTATAGACACATGGTTTTTATTGTAAGAAGATTTTAATTTTCTGTTCAATTTTTATAAAGGAGTGTAACGGTTATTAACTTTTTTTTAGTGTTGCCTCTTTTTTTAAACTGAATAAATTATTTATTTCAGAAAATGACAGTTAACTATACTCATTTTTAAATCATCTATAAATTATACATTAGTATTAAATTTAATTTAATTTTATTAATTTTTATTATAATTTTACGGTAGCTAAGATTAATAATTTTATTCAACATATAATAATAATAATAATAATAATAATAATAATAATAATAATAATTTACATTAAGCTTATAAAGCTAAAACAATATACATTTTTGTAAAATTTTAAACGCTGATTATAAAATATTGTTTTATTGAATCAAATTATTAACAAGCAATTATTAAATTGTATATTCATTTTTATATCATAAAATAATAATACATGGTGTGTTTTTTGTTCAAATATTTAATTACATAATTTCTAACTTTTACTGTATAAAAAATCATTACTAATTTTGTACCTTTTGGGTTCCGTAAAAATATGCATTACAGTTTCTAAACCATCACATAATATTTTCAACTTAGCCTTTTACTTTAAATGCGTTATTACTATGTTATAGATAATAATGTAAATTTAGATTATAAGAATTACTATTCTATAAATCATTGATTACTCTTTATATGATAACAACAGTTATGCTGTTATTATCATAAGTGATCCAACTAGTATAAATACATTAAAGGATTATTAAATAATTTTTTTTTCATGAATAAACTCTTTAATTATAACTTTATTTATAATTGAGTATAATGTTATTTTAGAGTTGAGTCTTTTATTAAGAAAATGAAGTAGGAAAAGATCAAAGGATGATATTAGAATCAACCGATTTGGGCCACAACATTACGGATGTATAAAAATTGATCAAACAATCAAAAACATTCGAGGATGTTTTTTTTGGTTTCATTACTTTCCATTTTTTAAGCGCTATTTGAGCGGAAAGATTATTAGTAAAATTCTTAAACAAAAAAATATATCCCCATTCAGAATCTAAATTTCCTCAGAAAAACATCATTATTCTTATTCAATTTTTTAACCAGAAAATCTCACTTTAATTTCAAACAACTTTCACTCCATTGACTCCGAATTTAATTTTCATTGAACCAATCCAAATTCGTTGAAATCATCATCCATTTAGCTAAGCCCTTTGAACGAATTTATCCTTTTTTTGTAGGCATTTTTTTAAAGCAATAACTTCCAACTAACAACAAAAAAAGATGAGCATACCGCCTTCAACAACGATAGCAACAACAACAATCCTTCAAACTCCTCAAAATAAATTGGATAAAAAGACGCCGCATCTCTCTTGGTCTACTAAAAATATACTCATCAACAGTGGTATCGATCCATTATTATTTTCTACCACCAAGTTGGTAGATACAGTGACGAATAGTGGAATGGAATTTCATCCCAAATTAAACATATTGAATTTTGAAGCAATAAATTATACAGAAGAAGGAGATAATAGTATGGAGTTAACTTCACGTTGGTTTTTAAATAATTCGCAAGTGTTGATTTATAAGGAAGAGGAAGGGGAGACTGAGGAGGGAGTAGGGGGTGAAAGTGTTGAAGAGGTAGAGATGAGCGGCGAAATAGATTTTATGTGCTGGGATCCAACAGGAAGATATGTAATCACCTATGATCAAAATCACCAATTATCAGTTTATTTATTGGAAAAAGGCAATGGATTATTATTATTAAAATCAATCAAAATGAATTCTAAAATTCAATGTTATCAGTTTATAAAGAAAAGAAAAGAATATAGTACTTTTGATGTGAAATCAGGAGATATAATAGCGCAGGAATTTTTGGGACCTAAATATGAAGAAGGTGCGTTTGCATTAGTGTTTTTGATGCAAGGGTGGGAGCTCGGAGTAATGACTTGTGATTCTAATGATAGGACGGGTATTAAGTTAATAGATTTAAAGCAATACTTACCTCAATTGGAAGGAGTTGAAATGAATCTAACAAAGATGGTGTTTTTAAAGGATGAATTTGTTTGTATTATAGTTAAGGATAAAGTGAATAAGTTTTATTTTATTAGTTTTGAAATGGATTTAAATTTATTAATGAGAGAAAATCAATTACGAAATATTAATTTATTAGTGTTGGATTTGAGTTATTTGATATTAAATGGGAATGGGATGACGATGGATCAGGATAGGTGTGATTTAATAGTGAATTGGTATTTAGACCAAATCGAAGTTAATTATATTGTTAATTATAAGAATTCATCGAGTTTGTTTATAAGTCATTGTTTTAATTTTAAGTTTACCCAAATGGAGTTAATGAGTTTAAAGGTAATATTACTATATATTGTTTATTATATTAGTTAAGTTTTTTATATTAATATCAAATTAGTCAATAGAAAACATAAACACCAGAATTAATAAAAAAGAGTATCAAATGGATCAAGTAATAAGGATGGAAATAATAAATAAATTTAACAAAAAGATATTATTCTTTCTAAGTGGCAAAGTGGAGATTTGGAATCAATTAAATGAAAATATATCGGAATTTAATAATTTAATGGAATTAAATCAATATTCGATGATATCACAAAATAATAATAATAGTGATAATAATAATAATAATGTATTGGGATATATTAAATTATTTGAATTATCACCTAATCAATGTATTTCATTAATAATTACATCAGAAAATAATATTTTATTAATTAATTTATATTCATTGTTTAATTTGATTGAAATCAATAATAATAACAATGTACTAAATAGTTTTATACCTTATTATATATCAGCATTAGCCAATGAAAATGATCTATCTGATTTAGTTAGTATTAGTTTATATCATCCAAAACCAATAAAAGTACAAGGATCAGATTTAAATGAAATCAAATTAAATGATTTTTTAGTTAAATTAGATTCAATATTACAAATATATAAAAATAATATTAATCAAAATAATGAAATAACAATTGAATTTGATAAATTTAATAAATTACAATTATTGATATATCGACAATTTCAAACTAAATATTATAAACAAATTAATAGCTTAATAGCAATAACTAAATTAAGGTATTGTTTAGAGATATTACAGTCTGAATTTTCAGACCCAGAAGAAAACAACCAAATTTATCTAAATGATCAATTATGTCATTTAACTACAATTTCAATCTTCTTTTATAACTATTTAATAGTATTATTTGGAGATTGTTATAATCATTATCGAACAATAAATGATAATAATAACGCACTAACTCATCAATTATATATGAATTATGGAATATTAAGTCATCCTATGGTAAGAAAATTAATTGAAAATCTAATAATGATTGTTTACCCATTGGATAAATTTATGTCAGAATTAAATAATAATAATAACAATAATAGTAATAATAATTATAATAGTAATAATAATTATAATAGTAATAATAATTATAAAGAATGGGTAAATTATTGGAATTTACAACGTAATAAATTACCAACTGGATCTCAGCATAATTTGTTATTTTTTAAATATTTAATTAAGCAATTAAATGGCTATTATGATGAAAAAATTATCAATGAAAGAATTAAATATTCAAACGTAATAATATTTAATAAGCATAAAGATAGTAGATGGTATCAAGAAATATTATTAAAAGCAATGGAATTAAATTTAAAGAGTGAAAAATTAAAAAATAATTTAGATGGTTTATTAAATGGGAGAGCTAATTGGTTACTGTTTTTTATTGGTAATGAAAAAGGTAGTTTATTAAATAAAAAGAGGAAAATAGAAGGATTTATTGAAAAACAAGATACAGTAGAATTAAATCTAGTTAAATTTATTATTCACATGAGTTTAAAATCAAAGCAATTTATTCCAGGTGCTAATTATCATACTATTAACAATAATAAACAACACAAAGGGGATACCGGAATTTTAGATAAGAGAATTAAGAGTACAGAGGAAAAACGACAACAACATAATATGAATTTAAATCATCAACAGCAAGATAATAAATTAATTGATTTAGCTATTAATGCTAGTAAAATACAATCAAATGAAGTTATTTCATTAACTAATATTAATACTAATAATAAATTAGTTAACAAAAACAATAATGAAATTAAACTAAAAGGTAAATTTATATAATAGCAGTAATAATATAATTTATTAATTTCTACTATTAGTTACACCTTCGATATATTCTAAAAAGAAAATATATACTATTTATAGTCAATTGGTTTGTGGAAGGTAAGTCTAATTCATTTTCATATTTATAACTATTTATTTATTATTTGTTTATCATTTTGATTAGATGTAATCAATTCTTACCTCAATCTAAAAAAACGAACCCACAGTTTGAGGATTCTTTATTACCAGATCTTTCGGATGGTTTTTATTGTACTTGTGGGGGTATCATTAGTTTATCGAAATTGGAACAGTAAAGAGTAAAGAGTAAAGAGTAAAGTAAAACAAAACGTAGCGGAGATTGGTTGGTGCTTCAGAGATAAGGGCTTTTTATTGGTGGGGAATGAAGATGGGTTTTTTTATTAAATTTGAAGCAATTTTGAATTTTTTTAATCATTTTCTGTTTTTGTGTGATGGTTTTTTTTGATTTCTAAGTAAGTTTGATACACTTTATTTTATAATTACTTTGTGGATGATTAGAACTTTATAATAGAGGATAAAATTATTAAAAATTAAAGAAATCGGATTTTTTTGAGAAAGCATTTGGAATTGATAAAGTAGAATTGGAGCGTGTTTTTATATTAACCATCCAGTTTTAAGACTTATCGTTTTATTTTATTTGTTTTTCAAAAAATAGATTGATGATTGATATTAAATTAAAGCTATTACTTGAGATGAACACTGTGTTTTGAAGGTTTATAGAATCGATTATCGAGTTAGAGTGCTAACAATTTATTATTTATAGGTGCCTATACACTGGAGGATGTAAATCCAAATAGTATGTAATTAGGTAAACAACAGAATGGAGATTCGATAGAGTGAAATAGGTATGAAACAGCTTTATTCTTAATTTGAGGATTGAGGAGTTAACTGATGAATGGAAAATAAAATCATACGTAGTACGAATTTGGATAAATCTTGAAGTAATGAAACTTTATTACAAGTAAATAAATATGAATAAACTAGAGTTTAAATTGAAAGTTAATGAGGTAAATGATAAACTTTTTAGTTAAACAAGTTATAGGTAAGCATTAAAAAAACACTAGTTTTATAGGAAATTTATAAAACAAAAATAAATGGTTTGAGATAAGGATAAAAACTATTTAATCAAAAACTAAAGGTTATTAGTTTAAATATATCTTTATTTCGTTTTACTTCTTATCATCAAGTAAACTTTATTTCTAACAATCAATCCGTTCATTTTTCTATTATCTTTTCTTATCTTTGAAATTATAATGGAAATATTTTTTATTTAAACTTTAAAAAGATTTAACTAATCTAGTATAAATAATAGCTATATTATACTTGGATATTTTGTATTAAAGTAAACTTTATTTTTGAAATAATATTATTCAGGAGAAAACTAATGAATAATATAGAATATAAGTCAACAAATAGAATACATTGCGTAATGTCATTAATGTGAGAATTTTATTTAATTAAAATATTGAAAAACTATTACATAAGTCAAGAATTTTTTTTAAAATCTCGAAGGGAGTTAGACTCCCAAGTGGTTAATTATTGGAGGTAAGTAAAAGGTAGAAAAAAGTAAACGTTAAGTAAAATGAGTGAAAGTAGAGGAAGATGAAAGAGAAGGGGAGGCTATGGAAAAATAGGGAAATTAATCAATTTAGCTTTATCTATTTTAGACTTGAGTAAGTTTAATTTTATAAAGCAATTCTAATTTAAATCAAGAATTTTCTTATTTAACAAAGTATAATTCCTATCTCTTTAAGAATAATAAGATTAAAAATATTACGAAACTATTGATAATATGTACTTTTTATAATAAATATTCATTTTTGATAAACCTATTTTATACTTACTTTCAATTACTTATCTTTTGAAGCATGTTAAATATAATTTTCACCAAAGACTATTAAAAACCTATACAAGTACACCAGCATTGTTAAAATTGGAAAATCTTCTAATTATAAAATCTAAAGTAATATGAGTATTTACCAATATCTCAAAGGGTCAATAAAGTCATTACATAATATTAAAGAATGGAATAATCAATTTTTTAAATATAAGCTTTATATATTCTTGAAAGAGTCAGTTACTCCCAACTATTTTTAACAAAAAATATCAAATTAAAATATATATAGGAGTGATAAGAGCCATTTAAGAAGTGCTTTTGTTTACTCTTATTCCTAGCTAATTGAAGCCTAGATCGTTTGAATTCTTTAACTCAACCAATCTTCAATTCTTTGAATAAAGGTTGCATGGACATATTGGTACCATCGTTTACAAAAAACAAATTTAAATATGTTAAAAAGATTAAATAAAATGCCAAAAAAGAACGATCTATTAGATAAATCAGTATGTTAAAAAAAGGAATAACTAACAAAATTGGATTATTACATCCATATGTAAACTACAATAGTAGTTACTTCAAACTATTCTACTTGTATATTTATTCTTTATTGATTCATATTCATTATAATTTAAATCATCAAATATAAAATTTTATTTTATATTTAACATTTAAAACATCACAAAAAGTATATATACACATTTGAAATATACAGTAATCTAAACAAAAAAAATCATGTTTATTGCTTTATCACTCCTACTTTTTATTTCGACTGCTTTGGGTCAAGGTCCACTTGGATTAACTTACTTAGATAAGACATGCTATAAGATTAATAGTGATATGATATGGTTTGAAGTTGATATATCACCAAAGTACCAACGTAATTGTCAACGGTTACACCATTGGTTACCACTAGCAGGAAAGGATAGTTATGAAGCCTCAAGAAAGTGGTATGAAGGAAAGAGTTGTTTACATAATACTAAATCTTGTTGTTTAACTTGTCGTCAATACTGTACTAATAACTTTCGTGTCAAAACTACTAATTTAATTTCAGAAATGAAGAATTTAAATATAATGGAACTTACATCTTCCAGTAGTAATAAAGAGTATCTATTTATTTCCCCTATTATTGGCAGTTCAAATTATATTTCAGTAGATTTAAGGCAAGGTTTAAGATCTATTATTATCCCAATGAATAACTTACATCCCGATGATCAAAATTATCGTCAAGTTTTTCAAATTAAGATGACTGAGAGGATAGTTAATAAGATATTAAACAATACTAAACTATACAATAAGGAGACACAAACGATTCAATCTAATGAATATGTATTAGGCATTGATAAGATTTGTTTATTAGCTAACAATGTATTACAAACTGCTGCTATGGAATATAATTATAGTAATTGCTTCAAGTTAATTCCAAATTCAGAAACTCAATCCAGTTGTGGTTATTGGGGTACTAATTATGATCGTGATCGTGGTTATTTTTGTGCATCAAATAAGGATCTTAATCAAGCTAATACATTGGCTTCATGTCTTACCAACTTACCATTAACCAATTCTTTAAAAATGAATACTGATAGCAAAGCTCTAACTTATATGAGAAATGCTATAACTACTGGTATTTCAGCACTTCCATATGAAGACTTAGTTTTGGTGGCTACTACTAATACAATTTTAGGACCAGTTGCTGACCAAATAATTCTTAGTGAGTATCAAGGTGCCGAGTTTAATGAAAAAATAATTATCCTTAGAAATGTTCGTAAAGAAATTTTAAAAGAAAGTAGTAAATTTGCAAAAGGGTATTCCAAAGATGATTTTGGTCTACTATTAGTTTAGTTAAAGATACATTATAGATTAATACTGATTAAAATAAATATATACTATTTTAAAAAGTATTTATATACAGTGATCATAAAAATAAGTTTAATTAAAAATTGAATTTTGGCTATTTTAAAATAACTTTTTTAAAATAATTTAATAAACAAAATATAAAGTATAATAATTGAAAAAAATTCCAAATAATAATATAAATGTATAGCTTTATTTTTAAAAAAAAACTTCCTCTGGGATACTATAACTAGGATATTTTTGTTTGTATAATTAAACTTAATTTTATAAAATATTTTTTTTATATGGGTAAGTTCAAAAACTTTAAAATTAAAAATTTTACTTTCCACTTCATTTCTTTTACTCATTTTCTATACTATAGAATAGAATTATAAAAAACCCTCAAAATTGCACAAAAAAACAGCAATTTTGTAGTTTTTAGGACTTAATTTCTAAGTTTTGCTAAAAATAAAAATTGATCAAAAATTAAATCAAGCTTTTAAACTAACTCAACTTTAAAATTTTGGGAGTGTTTTTTTATTTTATTTCACCACTTTTTCCATTTTTCAAGCGCTATTTAAGTGGAAAAGCTATTAGTAAAATTCTTAAACAAAAAAATATATCCCCATTCTATTATTCAATTTAATAAGAATTTTTATAAAAAATAATTTATTAAATAAAACCTCTTATAATATGGATTTGATGAAGTGAACCAGTATGAAGATGGTAATATTTGTTCAATTACTAACATTTATAAAAAAAATAGTTAATAATCGGGTAAATATTATATATCCTTATATGGGTTCACTTCATTAAAATCTATATTAAATATAATAATAATTTATACTTATCGATAATTTATTTATATTAAGAATAATGAATTACAACTTTACATTGTAATCAAGGGATAGAAATAAACATTTATTCCTTAATAATTATAAAACTTAATAAACAATTCAATTTTTTGACTTTTATTGGTTAGAAGTAATGTTGTATTTTCCACCCTTTAATATAAATAAAAATCTCTATAAAAATAGTAATTTTTATAATAAATGTTAATAAGGATTATGATAATATTATTCAAGTCTATTATAACTACTATGTATATTAAAAAATAACATATAAGCCTTATTTTCTTCCTTTTCCTTTCATCTTTTTATAATCTTTTAATTTTTTAATTGTCAATTAAATAGTTAGTTTTATACTACTCAAATATGCTTTCTAATCCCTTGACAATTGTACCATTCCCATCAAATGGTCGAGTATGTGATGTAGTTCATTATCAAGCTATTCATAATCCTAATGAATTGGTATTTAAATATCAACAAAATGAAAGGGTAATTGAAATGAGTTATTTACAATTTTATCATAATATTGAACAATCAAAACAATACATTCAACAACAATTAAATGAAGTAGGAATTATTAATAAGATTGAAGAAAACAGAGAAATAAAGGAAATAGAGGAAGAGAATAATAAGAATAAAAAAAAACAAGAAGGAGAAGCAAACTTTATCCCTGTTGCTTATCTCTCTAATAGTAATCATAATTACGCTATCAATTTATTAGCATTAATGCAATTGAATCTTGTACCTATTTTATTATCACCAAAAAATTCCATGGAGATATTAAAATATTTGATTTTAAAATCTAATTGTAAAATTATTATAGTAGATAAAACTCATTATGAGTTGGCAATGAAATGTAAAAAGGAGTTGAATGTTGAGATTGAGATTGAGATTATAAAAATGAAACAAGAATATCAAGAGAATAAAAAAGGTATTAAAGATATTAAAAATATTAAAGATATTAAAGATATTAAGGATATTAAAGAAAGAAATAAAGAGAAGAGTAAAATAAACTATCTAAATTATCCATGTTTAATAATGCATTCTTCTGGTTCTACATCCGAACCTAAATTATATTCTATCACTAATCAGTATCTCATTGAATGGATTCAACGTAATTATGAAGAAATTGAAAACTCAACTTTTTTTGGTATTGGATTAAGTTATGCCCCTTTTTTTCATGGTTTTGGATTAGCCCAATTTTTTAAAAGTTTATTTATGTCTTCATGTATTGCTATTCCAGATAATAAATTAGAAGAGAAATGGATATTTCAACAGATGAAAAGATTTCATGTGAATTATTTAATATTATTACCTTTTTTATTAAATCAATTAATAGAATATTGTCAATTGAATAAAGATTATTTAGTAAGGTTACAAAGCTTAACAAATATTGTTACAGGTGGTGCTTTGGTTTCAAATGAGTTATTAAAGAGTTGTTATAATAATAAGATTAAAGTAACTAATAATTATGGTTCTACAGAAACAGGGTTTTTAGCAGCTAATTGGAGAGAAGATAATGAAGAGAATTGTTTTGATCGATTTAAATTAGCAAAAAGAATTCAATTTCAATTGATTTGTATTAATCAAAAACAATCAATTTATCAATTAACTATTAATAATAGAGATATTGGATTAGCAGATAAGGTAGTTATTAATGAAAATGGATTTTATTTACATAATGATTTACTTAAAGTAATTAAATATAATAAAGATGAGAATGAATTGATATTTGAAATTATAGGAAGAATGGATGATATCATTATTCATAATAATGGGGAAAAAACAAATCCTAATTTAATTGAATTGAAATTAAATAATAATAATAATATTAAATATTGTTTGGTATATGGTACTAATCAATTATATAATTGTATTATAATTCAATTAAAAGAAAATATTGATAAGGTAATTAAAAATATTAAAGAATCTATTTATAAACAGATTTATGAGATTAATCAACTATTACCTTCACATTCTAGAATTTTTGAAGAATTAATATTTATTTTACCTAATAATTATCATAAACAATTTATTACTACTGTTAAAGGTAATATTATACGTAAAAAGAATGAAGTATTATTTAAAGATGAAATTAATCAATTATATAATCAATTTAATAATAATAATAATAATAATAATAATAATAATAATAATAAGGATAGTATTGAACAAATCCAATTTAAATTACAATTTTATTTTCAACAAATAACTAATAAATCAATCAAATTCAATGATAATTTATTTAATAATGGTATGGATTCTTTATGTATTATAAAATATAAAAATTTATTAATTAAAGAATATAATTTAAATTCATTAAATATTAATACTATTTATCAACATGATACTATTCAATTATTATCTAAATTTATTTTTAATTTATTAAATAATAATAATAATAATAATAATAAGGAGATTAATAAATTAATTGAATATCAATCTCAAGTAAATAACTTAATTAAAAAATATACAATATTTTCAGATAATAATAATAATAATAATAATAATAATAATAATAATAATAATAAACCTATTATAACTAAATTAAATGTATTAATAACAGGTGCTAATGGATCATTAAGTAATTTCATAATTCAAGAATTAATGAATTTAAATAATATTAATAAAATTTATTGTTTAATAAGAGGAAATTCAATTGAAGAAAGTAAATTTAAATTAAAACTTTCATTTCAACAAAGAAAAATTCAATTTACTCAATCTCAATGGAATAAAATTCAAATATTAAATTTAAATATTAATGATAATCAATTTGGTTTAAATAATATTAAATATAAAGAATTGTTAGATAATATAAATGTAATTTATCATTCTGCTTGGTTAATGAATTTTTTAAAGCCATTAAATTTATTTAAAGATAATATTCAATTCACTGTTAATTTATTAAATTTCAGTATAAAAAGTAAATATAAACTTCATTTTCATTTTATTTCAAGTATTGCTAGTTTATTTCCACAATTAAATTTAAATGATATTATTAAATCTAATACAATTTTCTTAACACAAACTTCAATCAATTCAAAATTACTCAACACAGTTCATTGTACTGGTTATATTTTATCTAAATTAATCACTGAAAATATCTTATTAAAATATTCTACTCACTATAATCTATTTATATCTATTCATCGTATAGGACAAATCTCAGGAGATAGTAATAACGGTATTTGGAATATTAAAGAACATATACCTTTATTTATAAAAGCAATAAAACAATATAATTTAGCTCCAGAAAATTATCAATTATTAAATTGGATACCAGTAAATATAGTAGCTAAGGGATTAATAGAATTGAATTTTATTAATGAAGAGAAAAAAGGTATAATTGTTAATCATATTGCTAATCCTAATAATATTAAATATAATCAAATGTTATTATGGTTAAAAGAAGAAGGAATTAAATTTAATATTATAAATAATCAACAATTTTTAGAATTATTACAACGACAAGAAGTAGATAGTAAAGATATTGGATTTATTCATTCATTATTAGAATTTTTTAAATTAGGATTAAAAGAAAATAGTATAAGTTATATTTTAGATACAAAGGAAACTGAAAAAAGATCAAACATTATTAAAGAATGTCAAGAGATAGATAAGAATATATTTGTAAAATATTTAGAATATTGGAAAGAGAATGAGTTTTTATAATATATATATATATATATATATATATATATTAATATATTAAATTAAATAAGTAATTAATTTGATTTAAAACATTAATTAATATGTTTTATATTATTGTTATTATTTTTATTAAATTAAAATTATTTATGTAAATGTTTATTTTTTAAATTAATATTTTTTTGATCAATATTTAATTAGCTTAAAATATTGAATATTAATGAGCTTAATTTTTTTAACCAAAAAATCAAAACTTGGCATATTTTTTTAAGTGGGGTATCAATGGAGAGAAAGATTAATTGATAAATTTAAATTATTTTAAATAATAAAGATCATTAACTATAAATACTTAACATAATCTTCAAATATTAAAAATAATAATTTAGATTTAGATTTATATTTACACTTACATTTACATTTACATTTTATAAATTAGTTTCAAAAACGATCAAATGATAACTCCAAGTAAAAAAAGTATAATAGTGATTGTCTTGTTACTCATTATTAGTTCCATTTACTTATTCAATCAACTTTTAAAATTAGATGAAGATTTAATATTTGAATTAAAATATGAATATCCCATCTCTAAATTGAACAATAATTTATGGTTGAATTTAGAACAAAATGAATTATTACATGAATTATCTTTAGAAGAGATTACTTTAGCTAATGATCAAATTCAAACAAATTATGTTTACAATGAAGATAAGGAAGATAATGAAGATAATTTAATTAAAGCTTGTTTACTTGCTGTAGTTTTAGAAGATGAAACCGTGGAAGGAGGAGGAGAAGAAATCAAAAATCTCCGATATTCAATAAGAGAAATTGAAGATCGATTTAATTCTAAATATAATTATCCGTATGTTATATTAAGTCCAAAACCATTAAGTGAAAAAACAATGTTATTATTATCTTATTTAACTAAAGCAAAATTGAAATTTGGTGTTATACCTTATAAACATTGGTCTATACCAAAAGATATTGATCGTCAAAAAGCAAGGAAAACTAGAAAAGAATTAAATGTTATACATGCTGATTCATTATTATTTCGACATCATAATAGGTAATATAAATATTTAAATATTTAATAATAATAATAATAGTAATAATAATAATAATAATAATAATAACTTAATTTTTTATATTAATAATTTATTATAATAGATATTGGACTGGATTCTTTTTTCGACATGAATTAACTAAAGAATTTGATTATTATATGAAAATTGATGGGGGTGCTCAATTTAATTGTGATATGAAAGATCCATTTGAAGAATTAAAAAATAATAAGAAATTATATGGTTTTACTCAATCAGTATATGAATTAGAAGATACTATTAAAAGTTTATGGTCTGTAACAAAAGAACATTTTAATACTATTAATAAAAAAGATTTAGAATTTGTATCTGAAGATGAAGGTAATATTTAAGATACTCTTATTTTTATTTGAAATTTTTGTTCATATTTCATCTTATTTAGGAAACACATATAATCTTTGTCATTATTGGAATAGTTTTGAAGTGGCTTCCTTTTCAGTCTTTCGTAACCAAAAGTATCTTGATTACTTTAATGAACTTGAAAAACAAGGAGGTATCTTTTATGAACGATGGGCGGAAGGACCAATTAAAACATTATTTCTTAATTTCGTTTTAAATCGAAATCAAATTCATTTCTTTGATCAAATCGGTTTTTATAAACATCCTTATCAATATTGTCCAAAAAATCAAGCTAAAGGAGAAAATGGAAAAGTAGGACCAGTATGTGCTTGTGATCCGAAATTTTCATCTGAGTTGATAGCTAATACTTCATGTAATTTGAGGTGGTATAATTTAACTGGTTGGGGTATGTAATTGATAAGATAATCGAATTAATAAAAGTAATTGTTTCTGATGAGTGGAATTATTTAAAGTAAGAGAGATTAAGTTAAGTTTAAAATAAATTTTTTAAACTAAAGTAATAAAAATATTCAAATTTATTATATGGGAATGTTTTTTTTTTTTTTGATTTCATTACTTTTTTCATTTTTTAAGTGTTATTTGAACGGAAAGATTGTTAGTGAAATTCTTAAACAAAAAAATACATTCCCATATCTTTAGCTAATTTCTATTCTATATTATAAAATAATACACTAGTTTTATGTGTTGAATAGTTAAATGATAATCAATTATTATTAAAATTATTGAGTTACTTTTGATAAGTTAATATAATGATTATTTACTCAATATCTCTTAATTTAAAATTAATTAAGCTATTAATTTCTTTTAGTGAATTTTAATCTATTTTTTAATATTCATATTAAGTTAATATAATAAATACTAAATTTCTAAAGGATTTTTATTGATGTTGAATTATTCTATTTTTATTATAGTATATAAATTATTTCTATTTTATACATAAAAACCAAATAATTATTTGTCCATATTAATTATTAAACTTAATTAAAATTAAGTCAATAAATTATTACAATATCAATTAAATTTTTTTATTAACTTAAACATATTATTATTATCTATTTCAACTTTTTGTTTGGGGAAGTATTTTTTTGTTTAAGAATTTTACTAACAATCTTTCCGTTCAAATAGCACTTAAAAAAATGAAAATAAGTGAAATCAAAAAAAATACCCCCTTTCTTTATTATCAATAATATAAATATAATTTTTTTGTTAAAAGTATTACTCATTTCTTTCATTTCATTCATTTTAATTATCAGTAAATTTTTTTACTTAGTTTATTCAGCTCCTTTGAACAATTTAGAATTAAATATAGTTTTTTGTTTTTAATTTGAAGTCTAATTATTTTAATAGGAAATTTAAGATATTTAATTGGATGTAGCTTTTAACTTCTTATTTAAAAGAAACATCTTCAAATTAAAAAATACGAGACATATTAACTGTACCTTATTCTAATCAAAAGTAAACTTCAATGATCGAATTTTCAATTAACTTTTGGTCTCAACTTTATTACAATTAAGAATTGGTATACTTTTTCCACTTCTAGCTCCTCTATTGATAAATTCATTTAATAACTTTTTCCCTATATACTTAAGATTAAAAAACACTTCCCCTTACGGTAAAGATCTAAAAACTCTTTATCGGAGCATTAATACTATTTTAATGATTTTTTTTCCTAGTTATCTGAAATTATCTTGGTTTTAAACATTTAAAGCTTGCCACTTGATAGGGGCTAAATCCATTTATAGAAATCGTTGTGGGTTTGAATTTTAAACATTTAACGAAAATTTTAAATGTTAGTTGGTTTAGTTGACTTTAAATAGCATAGTTGAAACCATTAATTTTCAATGTTTATTATTAAAAAGTAGTCAGTTTAAAACTAACATCAATAAAATGTAATATCAATAAAAGGATACTAACTGTTTTAATTTTTATTTGTATATAATAAACATTTATATAAACTTATTATTTCTTATCCTTTTATTTCTTTAATTTTCTCTATTACTTTTTTTTAATAATGTTATTTTTACCTTTACTTTACTTTTTTCTTTTCATTATCCTATCAACATGTAATATAGTACCATTTAATGATGATTACTCCAGATTAGGTGTATTAGTTCGTCCCATTTTACCGCTTCAAGCTAATATGATAGATAATATAATTAATTCAGTATTATATACGGTGCCTGAAAAAACAAATGAAAATCCAAGTCAAAAGAATATCACACAAGTAGTGGAACAACAACAAAAAGCAACCGAACTAGAACAAAAAGCAGCAGAACAACCATTAGTAGCACAACCAAAACCATAATAGTGAATTGAACTATTGAAACGGATGTGAACTATTGCATTCTTTATTATTTGTATTCTTTTTTTGTTTTCCCTTTAACAAAATTAATTTCAATCTTAATAACTATTTAGGAAAATTAAAAATAAATCCTTACTTTTAAATTGTTTCTAAACTTTCTTTGGATTCTACACCTTAATCAAATATCATTAAAACAATTAATAATGTCTCAATACACTATCCTACTTGATTTTATTTAATAGTATTAAATGACTATTTGGATTATAAAATTAGTAACTTTAATTTTGGTATATTTTTATTAGCTTGAATTAGTACTTTGATGACTTTATTATTTTCATATCCTTAATTTACTAATTAATAAAATATTGAAGGCAACTTTAATATAGCGCTTTAAGTTCTAGATAAGTAACACGATGTGGGGTTTTTGAAACTGGCATGATAAGGACATATTTGATACTTGAGGTAGATTATGTTACTTTCTCAGAATTTTAAGTAAATATACCAATAAAAGCAATAAAGCAGATAATATGGTACTTCAAACCAAAAGCGGTCCTTATTTTTATTAAAAATCCTTGACTTTTTATATCATACTTATGACTGTTATTTCACTCCAATTATTGTAAATCAGATCATAATAACTCTTTATTTTATTAAATGATATTATAACTAACCAGTAATTTAAAACTGTGTTAATATCCTCGAAAATTTAATTGTAACCTTATTCATTACATACAGAGGGTTTTTCCAAAGCTTTATATTATGCTAATAAATTTGACTATAATCCAGTATTCGTTTTAGTTCTCTCTATTAAAAATTTATTGATTTTATACTAAGTTCATATATATTGTGAAAGTAGAAAGTGTTAGAAAATAGGATTTAATGCCATAGCAATGTTTTAGCGTTCTTTGAATATATATAGGGGTATTCTATTAAGAATTAGTTATAGTTAAAAGATAAGCCAATAATATATATATAATTCAATTAAATGTTTTTTATTTGGACATAAAAAGAGTGAGTACTAATACTATTTATTACTAAATAGTGCAAATCGAACCATTTACTTATGTACCATGTTTAATAAATAAGTACTACCCTAATTATCATGTCTGTGTTTGTATTTGTGTTTGTTCCAGTTAATAAGTCATGATATTGCTACATAATTTAATGTAACGGATTTATTCTAACAAAGATAATAGATCAAATTACCAACAAAAAGTAGCTATTTAGCGAAGTCCTTCACTTTTTAATGTCAAAAACATATATATTATTGACAGAAGAAAATTTCGGTCAAAAAGTAGGAATGGCATGCAAAATATTATCATTAAGCTTTTTTGGAATAAATAAGGATATTTTTATTGCACCAGGGTTTTAAATATAATAATTTAAAATATATTCTGGCGGCATTAATTATGGGGATGTATTTTTTTATTCAAGTTTACTAACAATCTTTTTGCTTAAATAACGCTTAAAATGATGGAAAAGGTAATAAAACCAAAAAACATCCTCCTATATTTATCCCACCCTGAAATGTTTGGGAGCTCAATTTGGAACATTTTATGCTTTAAAATCACTGCTAGGTATAAACTTTTTGACTTTTATTCCTGTTTTATTGTAATTAAATAAAACTAAGGAAAGTATAAAAGAGCATAATAGTAAAAGTATTAAAAAAAATTAAATGAATTTGAATCAACTTAACGACTTATTTTTTAAACTTCATAACTTAAATTTGATAGATGTAGTAGACTATCATGTTAAATATCACCCTACTAACATTCTACTAAAGTATTTAAAAGGTGGTGAAATAAGATCAATTTCTTTCCAATTATTGAACGAGTTATTATTACAAGCAAATATTAATTTTCAAAAGCAATTGCGACATCCACTTGAAGTAAATGAAAAAGGATTTATACCGGTATGCTATTTAGCAGACAGCACTATTGACTATCCCATTAATTTTCTAAGTTTATTGAAGCTTAACTTAGTTCCAATTATATTATCAGTTAAAAATAGTAGCAATATTTTAGTTCATTTGATTCAACAAAGCTCGTCGACTATACTCGTCTATGATGATAGTACGCAACAATTAGCTGAAGAATGTAAAAAAGGAATCCCAAATTTAACCTTAATCAATAGCTTTAATATAAACAGTTATAATAAACTGTCAAAGATAAGTCATTCCTTTCTTACTCCCTATACTAATTTATCAAACATTTGTTTTGTTTTACATTCTTCTGGAACATGCTCTTATCCAAAATTAGTTTATGTATCTGATAATTATGTATTTGAGTTGATGAAAAGATATCTAAATGAAATTGATTATAATTCATTTTTAGGTGTGGGTATAATGTATGCTCCTCTTTATCATGGTTTAGGATTAACAAATTTTATCAAAAGCATATTTAATTTATCAACCTTAGTTATGATAAACATAAATCAAATGTATAGTCAACAAATAATAAAAGAAATTGAGTTTTACAATGCTAATTACTTAATATTATTGCCCTTTTTAATAAAGCAAATTATCGAGTACTGTAATCAAAATCCGAGCTGTTGGCAAGTGCTATTAAAATTAACAAATATCTTTACAGCAGGGGCAATATTACCAAATGAAGTTATTCAGCAATGTCAATCTAATGATTTGACTATTACAAATTGTTATGGGTCTACAGAAACTGGGTTTTTAGCTACTAGTTTGATTTCAAAAAACAATCATATGTTTGATCATTTTCATTTCTTCCAGCATATCCAATATCGTCTAATCTATCATTCTAATGATATAGCACAATTTCTTATTCTGAAACATGATAAAGGATTGGCTTCTGATTTGATTGAAGATAATGATGAGGGTTATCTTTTGGGTGATCTTATTAAAGTTGTTACTCATAATCAAGAAAAAAATGAGTTAATATTTAAAATTATTGGAAGAGCAGATGATACTATTGTTCATATTAATGGAACTAAAACAAATCCAAACGCAATTGAAGCAGAATTAGATAGCAATATATTCATCAAGCATTCTCAAATTTATGGTACAAATCAATTATATAACTGTGCTATTATCCAGTTAAGCGATAATAACAATCCATTTGAAGTTATCAGACAATCAATTTATAAACAAATTCAATGTATCAATGAAACAATACCTTCTCATTCTAGAGTATTTGAAGAATTAGTGCTCATTCTACCTTCTAGATATCACAAGTCATTTATTACTACAGCTAAAGGAAATATTATACGTAAAAAAAATGAAATATTATTTAAAGAGGAAATTGATCACTTATATGATCAGTTTACTAATAATAGCAATAGTGCCAATGTCAGTGCCATATTAAATAACAGCAATAGAAATACAATTGTAACAATACAACATAAGCTGCAATTTTATTTTAAACAGATTACCAATAAATTGATTCAATTCAATGATAATTTCTTTAATAATGGTATGGATTCTTTATGTGTTATTAAATATAAAAATTTTATAACAAAAGAATACAATTTGAATTCATTAAACGTTAATACTATCTATCAAAATGATACTATTCAATTATTATCAAATAATATTTTTAATATGTTAAATAATGTTGGTAATTACAATAATGATTACAATACATTAAAAGAATACCAATCTCAAGTCAATAATTTAATTGAAAAATATACAATATTTCCAAGTGATAATAAATATATAAACAACCAAAAAGAAGCAAATAAAAAAAAATTAAATGTATTGATCACTGGTGCCAATGGATCTTTAAGTAATTTTTTAATTCAGCAATTAATAAAACTAGGTGGTATCAAAAAAATCTATGCCTTGGTAAGGGCGGACACTATTGGACATAGTGAACTGAAATTGAAAAAGAGCTTTGAACAAAGAAAAATTCAATTTAATCAAAAAGAATGGGAAAAGATTAAAGTACTGAACTACGATAATAACAATGCTCAATTTGGTTTCAATGATAATGAATACCAACATTTACTAAATGAGATTAATGTTATCTATCACTCCGGTTGGAAAGTGAATTTTTTAAATCAATTGAGTTCATTTAAAGAGTGCATTGAAGGCACTGTAAACTTATTAAGCTTTTGTAACAAAAGCAAACATTCCATTCACTTTCATTTTATATCAAGTATTGGTGCCTTATTTCCTAAGATTGATTTGAATAGTAGCACTAATAGTTTGTTATTACAAAAGCAAAATGAACTAAATTCAAAGTTAATGAATTTAGCTTATTGCAATGGTTATAACTTATCCAAGCTGGTCACTGAAAACATCTTGTTGAAATGGGCCGATCATTACAGTTTAAACATTTCCATTCATCGCGTAGGTCAAGTTTCTGGGGATAGTATCAATGGTATCTGGAATACTAGTGAATATTTTCCTCTACTAATTAAAAGTATCTATACTATGAAAGTAGCACCAGAAATATTTATGTCCATTAACTGGATACCAGTCGATTATGCTGCCAAAGTTTTAGTTGAATTCCAATTTTGTGAAAGTAATAAGGATAAGGACGACAATATACATTATATTATGAGCCCAGTAACTAACTCGTTTAATCTTATTTTAAAATTATTAAGAGACCTTGGGTTTCAATTTGATATTGTGAAAAATCAAGAGTTTATCGATATGCTTAAAAAGGATGAATTTCAATATACAGAGTCCAATCGCATTGCTTCTTTAGCTAGCTTTTTTACTATCTATTCAAATTCATCAGCTGCTGATGAATTGATTCACCTTTGTTCGCTACAAACTTTCCCTTATTGTCACCAATCTCCAGGGATAAATTCTATACTTTTATTGAAATATCTAAAAGCTTGGGAGCAAGATAGGTTTTTGAATTTAAAATAAAAAAAAATAATTATTTTTCTTTTATGAAACTGTTTATTTAAAATACTAATTTAATTTTATTCATATTGCAAGGTCTGATACTTTGATTTGCTATCCAGTTGGCATAATTTATATAAAATTTTCAAGTTATATCAGTATTTTTCCTCATATATGACTATTTGCTCATATGCGCTGATACCAATTATGAAAAGACTAACGGTGTTGACAATAAAAGCTACAATTTAAAACAAAAACTCGGATTATAATTAAATTGAGAGTATAAGGAAAAACTACAATGATCTTCATTAAAAATTGTGCTAATATATTAAAAGTTACAATAAAAGGTTGGATTCATTTATACAAGCTAGTCCGATTTGATATTATCTGAAAAAATCAGGTAAAGCATCAAGTAAAATCTAAAAAATTTATTTCACCAAAGCGGTATTTATATAATGTTGAACATTAAGCTATTTAAAACATATCGAGTAAATATTAATAATGGCATTAAAAAACCAACAAGTAATTTATTACTCATATTTTATGTTATAAACATTAATCATTTTATTTCAATTAACCGGGTTAGCAAAAATAAAGAAGCTTATAAAGCCATTTTGAAAGGAGATGTATGAGATCTAGCTAAAATATAAAGTAATGAATTTTTAATAAATTGTTTATATCTTTTATTGACAGTTTATACAATCTAAAGTCATCTTTAAATTCTACTATCTGATATACAACATAATTAGTCGGGCTTTTGTGATTCACTTTTTTCAAGTTGTGTATTTATTTTATAATAATTTGTAAAAGTAAAAGATATAAAGTGATGTATGCCAAGAATTAGATTCAAGGATACTCAAAATACCTTAAGATAGAACAACCAAGGCTTTTCTTAAACGAATCAAACTAATGCCGACCTGATTCAAAGGTCACTCCGCCCATCAATCGGATGAAGCTGTTGACTACTTCCGTAAGCAACTCAACTAACCTGTTAACCTGTCGGGCTCTTTGTTGGATAGGATATTCTGGAGGAATGGCATTTAAATCAGAAAGGTTGACTGCAAGTGCAGCTGTATGCCAGCCTGCACAAGCTGTATAAAATACAAAATAGTCATCCCCAAAATAAGATACTAAAGTAGGCTCTGTTACATTAATAGGGTCGAACCTGTTAGTAAGCTGTCCATGCCCAAGTCCATGTTCACCCCATGTATATAGCCTACCTTCCTCCATAAGCACAGCGGTGTGCCAGTCACCAAAGCTGACTTGGATCGGCTTACCTTGACCTAAGTCTTCACGCAAATTAATTTCAACAGATAAATATTCTTCACCCTCTTGATCCCCATTTTCACCCCTTATCTTACCAGTCCATAACTCTTGGTTTTCTGAAAGTACAGCGAAGTTTTCAAATTGAGCTATGATATGTCTAACTTTGAAATGGGCCACTTGATCCAACACTTTACCATTTAAACTATTATGATGAGTTAAGCTCCACTTACTTACTGGTTCATTTATACTTTCAGTTTCGGGTTCTCTAAGTTGAAAATTTGACCAATAGACAACTCGACCTTGGTTTGTCAGTGCTAAACTAAATTTATCACCTGTTGCTATCTTAATAAACTTTTCATTTTCATTTAGGTCATATACGAGTTCAAAATAGCTTTTGCTTTTAATACTATACTCATAGTTCCAGTAATATATTTTATAATCTTTAGTCAATACTAAATTGGAGTTAAAACCTGCTGCTATTTGTATAATTGGGCCACTATCGTTCGAGAATTCAATTGAACAAGCAAGTGTATCCGGGTTATCTACTTGATAGACTAAACCATCTTCTGTTAGTGCCAATGCGTGATATCTTCCTGAGCTTAATTGTTCAACTTTTTCATTACTTGGAAATACATTTAATTGGGTAGGAATATTTTTTCGTTTACTGTACGGATATGCATAAACTGAACCATTGAATGTGCCCCAAAAATACACCTTTTTATCATGAGTCAATGCTAGCATCATAAATCCTCCACATACAATATTCGAGACCCCTTTTTTTGACATTTCCTTTAACCAATAGGGCGAATGCAGTTCACCATACGTACCGCCCAAATCATATAAAGTTTCATTATCGATTCCACTTCTACCATTTTCTGTTGATCCCCATACAAACACCTCTGGATTTGAAAGAGCCCTGTAAAGTTGCTTAAACTTACTTTTACGAAATATTGGACTATGTTTGGATACATAAGATAGCAAATTATAGTCGCGTCTTATCCTTTCTTTCCAGATCTTTTCAAATTTAGCCACATTATTTATTAGTTTGCACGTCAATGAACAGTTATACAAATCCTTTATATCGCGTAGTTCAGTCAATATCTGAGCTATGACTTCGGTAGGCAACTCAACTAATTTCATTTAAAAATTAATAAAAATAAATTCAACTAATGTACTATATATTGCAATGTTTAATTCAATAACTCCTAAATATGGGTAAAGTCCTACTTGATCCTTTCTATATATCAAGTTACTTAGAATAGTATTTAAATGAATATTTTAAAATATTGCTCGAATCAAAATTGTTGTAGATGAACTCATCCGAATAACTTGGTCTGAACCATATGAATGGATAATTTACATCGATAAACTTAACAGCTATGACTTTTCTCTTTTTCTTATTAGAAGAAACATTAGAAAAATAATTTCATACTTTACTTTTATAGTTAGAATTGAATGTTATTTTTAATATTTTAATATTCTATAATAAAAACCATGGTGTCACCTATCTCATTTTCTACAGCGATGAAAAAAAATGACCAACATACAATAATTTTTGTTTGCTATTGTAGCTTTGAAAAAAGGTATACTTCTAGAAAAACACTGTATGACAATTTGACAAAGCCATAGCATAATTTAACTTTATAATGGTATTAAAAAACTTATAAACATTGAAAAACAAACTCATATTATAATTCTAAAAATCAACAGAAAATTTGAGGTTAAAATACTATATATGGGGATGTATTTTTATGTTTAAGAATTTTACTAACAATCTTTCCACTGAAATAGCGCTTAAAACAGAAAAAGTGATGAAATCAAAAAAAACACCCCTATATGATTATTTAAACTTAAAAAGTTTAAAATTAAATAAAAGAAATTTAACTTAAAAGATTTATTTCAATTGTTTTATTTCTATTAAATATTTGATATATATACAATATATAATACATATATATATAGTTGTTTGACTTTACATTTTGTTAAAATTAAAATAAAATGCAAGCTTTTATAACTAAACTTCAAAATATAATTTTCAAAAATTTTAATACAATAAGGAGAAGCATACTATATAAACATTGTAATTCATTTACATTAGTTCTGACAGCTATTTACAATAACCCAAAGCTTATGGAATTTTATTATAATAATAATAAAAATTATTATGTGAATGTTGTTACTCAGTGGTTGGAGTTAAGAGTAATTTTAGTTTAATTAACTGGCCGTAAATCGAAAGGTCTTAGTTTATGTAACTAAGATAGACTTAAATTAATAGGAATAGTACGCAATAAGCTACGAACTATGTAAAACAAATAGAATAGAAGATACTACTGTAAAATCTACGTAAAATACTATAAAACTTAGTGGCTTTATTAAAGGTACGATATTAGGGAATAGTTCAATTAAAAAGCCCAGAGTTATCATGTTGAAGAAGCTCCTTTACACTCCAACTGGGTGGCTACATATAAGGAACATTATAGCAGTTATTCCTTATTATATTTCTCAAGTATGGACATTAAAACGTGGACAATAAGTTCTTCGCGATCAGGTGGTAGCAATTCTCACAGCAAATCTAAATAAGGAACTTTGGATTGATTGTATCACATGAATCACGGTCAAATAGATTACAAGGCTACAACTAGTTTTGTAAACAAGTTAAATGATTATTATGTTATAATTAATCCGAGAGTTGATAAACCAATGTTTCACAATGGGCAGATATAAAAAATCATTTTAAATCTCAAGTTTTTACATTATATATTTAAAAAAAATTATAAAATAAATAATAGTTTAAATATTGATTTTAGTTTTTTGCTAAGTATTATAGAAAAAACATAATTAATAAACATTTTGGAAATCTTATAATAGAAAAATGGTTTTAAAACATTAAATAAAATAAAATAAAAAATATTAACCAACTAATTTTAAAATTCAAGACTTTTATTTATAAATATAATAAAATTAACAACTCAATTATTAATAATAGGAAAACTGTAATTCTTAAAAAGTATAAGAGAAACAAAAATACAAAAAAAAATAATAAAAATACAAGATATTAAAAAATATTTGTGTTTTATTAAGTATAAGAATAAATTATATTATTATTCAGTATATGGTAAATTTAAGAAAAGTGATATAATTCCAATTAAAGTTATAAAGTCTATAAAAAATTAAAAAACTAACCCTAGCTTATTTTACAAAAACAATAAATTTAAAGTTTTAAAGCTAACCACTCCCTCATATGCATCTATTTATTAACTTAATAATATGAGGATATATTTCTTTGTTTAAGAATTTTACTAACAATCTTTCCGCTGAAATAGCGCTTAAAAAACGTAAAAAAATAATGAAACCAAAAAAAACATCCTCATATATTAATAATATAATTATAATTATAATATTATTTATTTATTCATTTAATAGCAAATCTTCAATATTGGCTATAAAGCAGTTAATGATAAATATTTTTCGATGAAGTTTTATAGGAATATGTATTTATTTACATACTACAACTTTGATTAATATCAATATATAAGTTATATTAGTAAAGGCCTTGCCAATCCGGGAATTTCTATCAAATCTAATAAAAATTCTGCTAACTTACAATATAAATTATAATAAAATAGTTTAAAACTACGTTAGGTACTTTTGGTTTCTAATAAAAAATTTACAGGATTATAAGCAAAGTTTTCAAAATATAAATATTTAAAAATTGGATAAAAAAATGAAACCAATTCGGACACCCCTATACATTTTATCTTTTTATTTTTTTATTTTTTTATTTTTTTAATATAAAATTAAAAACTTTAATAAAAAAAATTTTAAATTATAAAAAATGTTTGTAACTTTTATTAAACTTCTAAAATTTTAGGCTTAGATCTATAAAATATAAGGCAATTTTAAAGAATTGTAATGACAAAATGGGGAAGTATTTTTTTGTTTAAGAATTTACTAACAATCTTTCTGCTAAAATAGCACTTAAAAAATGGAAAAAATAATGAAACCACAAAACATCCTCAAGTCATAAATTAAGGTAGAAACCCTCATAATTTAATAAAAGTTGATCTATAAATGTCTTTTTTGGATTTTTTTGTTTGTCCATTTATTGTACATAAATTTTACAGCTGTTATAGCTTTATTGCGACCTGGTTTCCGGTAATTTTTGGAGCCATTCATCACCGTTTGATTTTTTACTGTCTAATTGATAGGTTTTATCATATTTAACAGCATTTTGTTCTAAGATAAACAACTGGCTAGATCGCAATACAGTTCATGCAGCTTTAAAAAATGTTCTTTTCAAAACTGGAGCTAAGAATATGCGCTCCCATGTTTTTTTATTTTCAGTTATTTAAAATATAGTTTTTAAGCTCAAATATAGCTTTTAAAAAATTAACTTTTTAAACTAATTAATACCGCTAAATGTAAATTCAAAGTTTCATTCCAATAATAAGAAATTGAATTTTATCCACTAAACAAACTTTTGATTTTAATACTCTTTAATATAAAGCAATAGCTAAATTACCTTGGTACTGTATTTCCTATAATGTAATATATCTAGTTTAACTTGGTGTAACACCATCAAGTTCTTAGCCTTGAAAAATATTCAGGGGAAAGTAAGCAAGGACTGGATAATTTTTTGGAAAAATTGGGCCTAAAAAGGCTAATTTACAAATTTATTTTGTTAAAGGGATTTTATTAATTTAAAACCAACGTTAAGGTTTTTCATTGAACTTAAGTTTAAGGTTGCTTACTAAAAGAAATATCACAGTACATTTCACTGTCATTATGCTTGGGTAGTTATCCGTTTTATTGAGCGTACATATATCAAATATGAGGATAACCCGGCCCCATATTGAAATAAATACCCTCACTCAAAAAGAATGCCTTATTTAGTAACTGTTGTTGATCAACAAACAATTTCATGAAAATAACTATAATTTCTGAAAGATTAAAACAATGAACTTTTTGAAGATAATCTACTGAATAGCTATAAAATCAAGCCGCAAAGAGTGAATTTAAAGTAAATTGAGATAATTTATAAAGCATACTAAAAATTCATGTACTATGTGTAATAATTTAATTTTGACTTTTAACTATTTAAAGTAGCCATGAGCTCATCTACCATTTCTCCATATTTTATATGGAGCATAATTTGTAGCTAAAGTTTAGGAGATTATAACTTAGAAATTATTATTGTTGATTTCATTTATCTTTTTGCAATCTACTATTGCACTATGCCACTTTAAAAATTTATGAATGAACCATTTTATCGTAAATTATTAGTATTATTATTATTCAATTTTTAATAAATAAGATTAAAAATAACAATTAATTGTTTTCATGAAATACTCCAGTATAAACTTACTCGTTTTATACACCTTAAGTTAAAAACTCCAGTTTTACTATTAAGTAGCGTTCCATTTCTTCAATTGGTACAATTAAAGTTTAGTCAATACTAAATTTAAATTCCTAGAAAATTAAAGCAAACTAAGGGTGCTTAACAATTGAACTTAATTTACGGTTTAGTTGCCAAAAATTGGGGTAAAGTTTTAAATCAATTAAACTTGAAAGAGATGCTAAATAAAATGCTATAAATAGTCAAATCAAATAGCTAATTCCTCTATCTTTTTTTACTTACTTTATTGCTTAGTATGGAATCGTATTTTGGTTATATTAAAAACATAAGCGATGCTTTGAAGTTAATTGAAGCTACCCGTTTAGGCTTGATACCTTTAATTCAACGCCGGTTAACTTCGGAAGAAAGGTTAAACATAAGATCAGGTTCAATATTTGTATTTAACGCATCCAATCCAGGATTAAAGAGGTGGACAGATGGTATGCGATGGTCAGCTTCAAGGTTCAATGGCCATTTTTTAACTTATACTCAAAAGAATGCCAAATATATTAATAATGAATTGATAAAAAAAGCCATAACAATTGTGACTAGAGATGATAAAAGATTTGGGCTTATCTCTTATTATACCAATACCGATATTGATAACAATAATTTAAAAAACCCATCCAAAGATACCTATTTAAACAATATTGTTCTCCCCAAAAATTATTATTTTCGCAAAGTTACTCACACAAGTTTAATTAATGGAAATAATTATTTATTAACGCCGCTTGACGATACTACCACTGATGAGCCTACCTTTAATAATAATCTCAATTCTATACCGTCCTATTCAAAGGTGTCTACTTTAGATAGCAGTTTACAAACCAAAATGAGCCCTTCCTCATATTTAACTTCATATAATCCCCATCACAATTCACAAATGATTGAGTCAACAATCTATAATTCATTTTTGAACTATAATTTATTATCTCAACATTCTTTTTCCCCACCTTCCAATTCTATTCATAATAATCAACTCCCTATCTTACCTCCCATACCGACCACAACTCCTACGTTAAATAACGAAAGGTCTTATTCCACTGAAGATCAAAGGCAGCTGAAAGCTATTAATTCTTTTTTTAATTAAAAGTTTAATTTTCTATACTTTAAATTATGTGCTTTTTCTCTATGTGTGATAATAAAGTAAGAGCGATTTTATAGACAACCTAATGATATTTGTATTCTTACTCCAATTTGAATTTCATTGATTTTATATTAATCTTGTAAAGCACTTAATACCATTAAATACAAAGCGAACTATTGCTTAACTGTTTTACTTAATTTTTGAGTTTACTACCAATGATAAAATCCCTGCTAAGGTTAATAATCTTATAAATAAAAAGCTTTATTGCAATAAATTTAAACTCAATTTTAACAAACTTTGATAGTATAAAACTCTTAACTCTTAATTCTTAACTCCTAACTCTTAAAAAGTCCTTTTTCATATTATGTAATAATGATTTAAATAGAAACTTTAATTTTTGTTTATTTTGTACTATTATAATTAACCTTGAGCTATACAAATATAGTATATTGAAATTACATAAGATAAAGCAAAAGGACGATTGTGAAAACGTAATGTTTACACCAATATTATAAATATAAACAAAACTATTGCTTTATTTTAAACAAAAATAATAAAATATTAGACAAGGTCTAAAATAAAATATTGATCTGATAAAAAATTACAATAAACTTAATTAACCTAAAAATAAACGCTTTTTAAAACCCAACTTTTAACTCAGATAACATAAAAACCCGCTAAAGATGACTTCATCAAACTATCAAAGCAGCTTAAAAACACCCAGCTAATCTATTATTAGTTCAATAAAAGCTGATGTCACCACATTAAAATCAACTCCAAATTCAACCAATTTCAAACATTTTAACTTACGGTTATGAAACCCACTGCTATTAATTTATTGCTATTATTACCAGCAATAGCTTCCATTTTGTAAGTATTATTGAACTTGATTATTTAATAATTAATAAAAATTAGGTCTTCAAAAGTCCATTATATCAAACTACATAATGACCAAGATGTAGAGAAGGGGTGTACAATAATCACTGAAGCGGAGGATATTATCTATAAAGGTTTAAAATCTGGAGATTCAAAAGAGATAAAAATGATAACGTCGCTAGCAATGGCCGATTCTTATTCAAATATGAAACTCACTGACAAATCAGCTATAGTAGAACTCTATGCTAAGGACAAACGCATGCTCGACAACTATGTAGTTACCCTTTGCAAAAAGCGGACTAAAGTAAAAGCCTATCCATTCTCATTCTCAATAAGTACTTTGGGACCCGAAGTACGTAAAATCATTGACAATGGCGATCCGAAAAATCGTATTGATGTAGTCTTTATGGGAGATGGCTACACTTCAAAGCAAAAAGAGCTGTTTTTTAATGATATTCAGCGCCTTACAAAAGAAATGTTTGAAGGAGTGACATTTAAATCTTGGCTACCATTGTTTAATATCTGGGCGATCCATGTAGATAGTAAGGAATCTGGGATCGGGTATGATGGGCCCAAAGATACAGCATTCCAGTTGACAAGAGAAGCAGGACAGCTACGTGGTATTATTCCAATGAATGCAGGATTTGCTAGAGAAATATGTAAGTTGACCGGCAACAAGGCCTGTGATTATCCAAGTATCATTGCTAACGATGATTTTTATGGCGGTCTTGGTGGTGAGTTTGTTATTTCTACCAAATCTGCGAGAACCGGTACTGTTGTTTTAAGGCATGAAATGGGGCATAATTTTGTTGGTGTTGGAGAAGAATATGATAATGGGTGGGTTTATGATGGTGTTAATGCAGCTCAAAGTATTCAAAATATTGGGTGGAAGCATTGGATTAATGGTCCAGTTCGTGAAGAAAAAGTAATGTACCGGTTGCTAGCTTATCCATGGAGAGACTTGAGTAAAGGACCCGTTACGCTTAAATTTACATCGGATGGTAAATATTCCCATTGGTATATGTTGGCTTCTGTTACTGCGGCTGGTGAAGAAGACTGTTTAGAATTTACTCTAGATGGAAAAATACTTCCATGGAAAACAACCGGTTCAGATGATCGAGAATTTTATGAATGGAAGGATAACCGTGGGTTTTTGGCTGGAAATCATACAGTAACCATAAGAAGTAAAACTAACTCTACTAATAAAAATATACCTCGTATGATTGCTAATATTGTACTTCATGAATTTGGTACTGAAAATAACTTTAATGGAGATAACGATAATTATTCTGCTTATCCCACATGGGATGTTGATCGCAAAAAAACCTATCGTCCTACAAATGCCAGATGCCTTATGAGAAATATGACCAGTTCTTCATTCTGCAATGTTTGTAAAGAAGGTATGTGGTTACAGTTCCTTAAACGCATATCCCTTATCGATTCTTTAGAATACAAGGATAAAATCTTGTATTTATCAACACTTAAGCTTGGTGAATTGCGCGAGTATTCTTCTAGAATACCTGGAGAAGCTCTTATTATTTCATGGTATCATAATGGTAGATATCAGTTCTATTATCATAATACTTTTAAGATTTATCATCCCCATAAAGGAAATTGGACAGTTAAAGTGGAGTTTAAGTCAAAGGAAATTCGAAAGGATTCTGAAGGTTATACGGTTGATTTTGCTACTGTAATTATTTAATCTTGCTAATAACATGTTTTCAATTTGTATATTTTTTAGTTTGTATTTATATTTACTATCAATTCAAAAATAAATTTCTATAATTACTATTAATATTTTTAGCCAACTTATAAAAAATAAAACTATTTCTCAGAAGTTAAAAGGATTCTACTATAGGTAGCACTTTATTCAAAAATGATAAAATAATATATGATGGATGGTGACCAGAATCACAAAAAATAAAACATTTCCACTACTAATCATACAATATCAATTTCTAGTCTATAACCGTCTATGATTTTTTCTCCAAAAGCGAAAAGAAAGCTTCATGAGGAACTTGTACGTTACCTATCATTTTTAATTTCTTTTTACCTTCCTTCTGTTTAGCCAATAATTTCATTTTTCGTGATACATCACCACCATACTAAAATAATAATTAGCTTAAACAATGAATATATTATAATAACCTTACACATTTAGCTGTTACATTCTTACGCATTGCTGGAATACTAAAAACGTACATTAAAACATTAATGTTGAAACTAATCTATAAATTTACCTTTCTCTTGATATAATTTTTTTACCTATAGCTGCCTGAATAGTAACTTCAAATAACTGTCTAATTTATAAATGTAAGAACGCACTAATAATAAATTTATACCCATACCTTTCTATCACATCCTTTAATCTTTTACATAAATCTCTTCCGACCTTTGCAACCCTAGATCTATGCAATACTGTAGTGAGTACATCTACAGGCTGGGAATTTAACAATACACTCATCTAAAATGATAAAATAATATTAACATAGTTAAGTAGTGAATACTTTTGATAGGTCTGATTTTTTATAGCCACTCTCTTCATAATCGAAACTAAACTTTGTTAATTTAATTGGATATACCATAATGATATTTACCTTGCATAACCAGAAGTCAATGACTTTAAATCATCATAAAAATCGGTCACAATTTCAGCTAAAGGTAAATCACATCTAAGCATTACTCTTTGAGAATCTAAAAATGTAGGGTCTGAATTATCTCCACGATAACTCTTTACAATTGGATTAACAAAATGGATAATAAAATAACTAATTGGTTAATCTTACCATACACAACTCCAACACAGGTCCCAAAAACTTGGATGGAAAGATAAAAGTAGCTTTAACCATAGGTTCCATCAATATATCTACTTTGGTGCTCAATTCATGAGGATCTGGAAAATCAGATGGTGTTCTAATTACTACTTCTTTACCATCTTTATAAACTATTTTATATGGTACAGAAGGTTGGGTTATAATAACATTTGATGAAAACTCTTGTTCCAATCTTTGTCTAAAAACATCCAAATGTAAGGTACCTAAGAACCCTAACCGCCATCCTTGGCCTAAGGCTAAACTAGTTTCTTTATTGATACTTACACTAGCATCATTTAAAGTCAATCTATCTATTGCTTCTTCTAACTGTCCAAATTCTTGGTTACTGATTGGAAATACACCTGCATAAACCATCGGATTGCTCCTTGCAAACCCAGGTAAAGGCTCAGGTGCTGGGTCCTTAGATAGATAAATGGTATCTCCTATCAACGCATCCTTTGGTGTTTTCATACCTAACACTACATACCCAACCTGACCAGGATACAAACTTTTACATCCTTTTTTTTCTGGGTTTAAAATACCTAACTCTAATGCCTCATATTTCAAACCATTCGATAAAGTGATCACTTTATCCCCTTTATTTAATTGACCGCTCAATATATTGACTAAACAGATGACTCCAACATAGTTATCATACCACGAATCAAATAACAACGCTTTTAAAGGCCCTGTGCGATCGCCTACTGGAGGTGGTATTTGGTCAATAATCTTGGGCAGCAGACCTTCTAAATTCTTTCCACTTTTAGCACTTATATTTAACACATCTTCCTCTATTTCAAATGCTGTTTTTATTTCTTCTTGTACTGATTCAATCCTTGCTGAAGGTAAATCAATTTTGTTGATTACGGGCAATATTTTAAGCCCTAGTCCAAAAGCTAAATAAAAGTTAGACACTGTTTGACTTTGTATCCCCTGGCAGGCGTCCACCAATAACAATGTCCCTTGACAAGCTGCCAATGAGCGTGATACTTCATAACTGAAATCTACATGACCCTAAACTGATTTCAGATTTCAGATTTAAATATGATTAAAAACTATACCGGTGTATCAATTAAGTTTAACAGATATTTTTCACCATTATGATTATGAAACATAGATACAGTCTGTAAAAAAGATTAATATATTTAAATTTTTACATTTCTAAACCTACCTGCGCTTTGACAGTGATCCCCCTATCCCTTTCTACTTTTAACTTATCTAACACTTGCTTGTTGTTAGCTTTTGGGTTTATAGTGCCTTTTTATGTTAATCTTTTGCAATAATTTCAATTGTTAATTGTTACCTGTCAGCTCTAACAATCTATCCGCTAAAGTAGATTTCCCATGATCTAATAAAGTTTGTTATAAAGATATCATTGAGTTCAAATTTTTTACCTATATGAGCAATAATCGAAAAGTTTCTAATCTTTTCTGGAGGAAAGTTAGCTAACTCATTTTCGTTATATAACCTTCGATGTTGATGAAACTAACTAATTTATTACTATTTGATAATTATTTAGATTGTTTTATTACTCCTCGATAAACAGGCTGCGCCCTAAACTGCAAATTTGTTCCAGCTCGTAATCTTGTTATATTATTTACTTTAAACATTCCATTAAGATATTCTAAAAATCAAAATCAAAATTTAAACAAGATCACGTGAAATTAAATTCAACAAATTGTTGGCCGATTTTAGAGACCAATTAAACTTTAAGAAACTAAAACTAACAAAAATAAATTAACTCAATTTAGTTTGACAACATGCTTTGATAAAGTAAAGATTAAATAAAAAGGATTGAAGGATTATTGTGCCTTTATTTTTCCATTTAACTTTAATGCTTCGATCCTTTCTTTTAGTGTTACTAACTTCAGTATCATCTTTTTCTATATTAGATGAGCTTTTCAAAGGTGATACCCAAATGCCATCAACACCAAGTAAACCATTTGTTAATAAATATCCAGGAGAAATACCGCCCAATGCTAAGTTTGAGTTCGAAGAGCTAAGACTTCATCATAAGAATAATAAGAATCATAAGAATCATAAGAAAGAGTGTCAATATCGATGCTATCAATAATATAATTGAAGTTATTTTGTTATTTCTATATAAAGTAGTGTAGTTTTCAAGTGTTATTGTTGTTTTGTTTCTTTTATTTGTTTTTTGATTTATCTATGAGCATATAATTGTAAGTTTATAAATTAAAATTATGAATTCGACTTAATTTTATCAGTGGTAATGTTTTATGTAAGCATTTTTATTATTTATGTAGTTTTGAAAAAATACTCCCTTTCAATTTGACCTTTACCTTCTATAATACTAAAAAACCATCAAAGCCTTTTAAATATAATAAGAAGTGTCATCAGCCTATTCTATTTCGCAAAAGATATCAAAACAAAACAGTAATAAAATCACTATAATTTCTGCAAAAATAATTAACACCATTTGACTCAACCCAATCAATTCCAGCTATTTTTTATCCAATAATATAACCCTACTTAACACATCGAATTTTGAGCCACACCATTATTTTATCATGTCAAGTCGCGCCAAGTCACTAGAAAAAGATATAGAAAGAACCAGATTATTAGGTTCTTGGGCAGAATTACCAGAGCTAGCAAGAAAGTACAAGAAGCATGAGAGTCAAGGAGCAGGTACTTTTAGTTAAACATACTCAAAGCATAAGAATCAAAACAATCAAAGCTAACATTTACATTCAAAAAAGCTTTACAACACTTGATCCTCTCTGAGCATTCTCTATACCAAGTAACAGATGATTTTGATCCATCAAAACATGCCTTGGATCATCCCAAGCATATATTGATACCAAAGGATAGCACCACGATCAACGCTATCAATCTGATCATTGATAACGCAGATATTGCGATTAGAAGCTGTAGCCAACTATCAACTGATATAGAAAAAAGTAAAAGTATAACTGAAGTAACCAAATATTTTAATATATAATAAAAAGCTAATATTTAATGTTTAGCAAGCAAATATAATAAAATCAAAAGCTTATTTTGGATGTGGAGAATATAGCGAGGCAGAAAAAGTTCTTCAAGAGCTATCATTAAGTGAAGATGCTTCATTAGAAGGCTATCATTGTGTGCTTTATATCCAAGCTTTGAATATCATGGGTAATGATTTATTATTATTGTAGAGTTAAAGATTAATTTTGTTAGCCATGTGCTTTGAGTTAAAAAATGAGTTTAAAGAAGCATCTGAATATTATCAAAAAGGGTTAACTATCCTAAAAAATTATTCTGGAGATTTGTCTGACAAGATTAAACCCGAGTTCCAAAAAACGATTGAGAACGTTTTTTATCGTCACTCTTTGATTGCGTTGAGATTAGAGTAAAAAATAATTTTAACAAAATGTCATTAATTAACATTTAAAACAGAGAGTACCAAACGGCAATCAATGTGTTTAGATTTTATTTTTCTGAAAGCAATGGTTGGAATAAAATCTTCCGCCCCCACCGTCAACGCTTATTACTCAGATATTACATATTAGTACTCACCCAAACCTATCAGCGTGGTGAGCACATCCCATGCTATTCAAGCTATACCGCCAACCCACCAGAAGGGTAATTGACTTTTTATTTATAATCTCATTTCTAATCTTTTAGCCCCAACTCTTTAATGAGTGTTTATACCCCAGCTGCATTCAGGGATGAGTTAAGTAACGTTCAAACGCGTTATGAAGGCTATATATACCAATTATCATCCTTCCCAACTGCTGGATCTATTAATCCTTATGCTTTAGATATGGCAGATCAGATGATGATGAACTGGAGCCTAATGAAAAATAGCAGAGCGATCGATACTCAAAATTTAGTTGATAGCCTATATAGGGTAGCAAAATTCACTTATCAATCACCACGTGTGCTAAGACATTTAGCCACTGCTTTAATAGCCTTAGGAGAATATGAGGAGGCTAAATTAGCTTTAGACTCATATGTTCAACTTGTAGAAAAATCAATTGAGGTCAAAGAAAGCTGTATCTTGGGCCCAACACAAGAAAAAGATTCCTTTTCTGAGTTTACTTTAGATTCTGCCGAGTTAGAGTTTCGAAGATCTTTACCACCGGAGGATAAAGAACTCTTAGCTCAGGTTATTGAAACTTATTTGATCTCAGCAAAGTTACATATCCAAGAGTTTGATGATTATGAGTTGGCGATTAATTTAGCAGAAATGGCTATCGAACACTGTGAAACAAGACCCAATCATCACCTTACCCTTTTATCACGTGCCTATCAGCATTTGGGAGTAGCAAAGGGATACCTTAGTATGAGAGGTAGAAAAATAGTTGAAATTCAATTAAATAATAAGCTAATGAAATTATCTAGCTGACAACCACGCTACACGTACCCAATTCCATAGCCAATCTTTATCCGCATTAGAAAAAGCAATAAAGATGGATTCGGATAATTGGGAGGCTCACTTTTTCTTAGGCTTACAACAAGCCGAAGGAAGAGCTATTGATGAAGCTATACAATCTGTAAAACAAAGTTTGGAACTTTATTCAAGCTACACACCAGCTTGGCACCTATTGGTGCTGTTGATGAGTTGTCAGAAACAGTTTGATCAGGCTTTAAGTATCTGCGAAGTGGCTATGAGAGAAGCTGAAAGAGAAGTAGACCCAGAAAAAGAAGATACGGAGCAAGAAGGGGAAGAATTGCTTGGTTTATTAACAACTAATTTAGATGGAGAGGATTTACTGTCATTGAAATTAACTTACAATTGTTTGCAGGAAGCAGCTTTAGGCACAAAGATTGCTATAAATCACCATGGTTCCTTGTTTACGCTGTATGCTAAGGTGTATGGTTCTTCAGAAGCAAAAGAAGGAAACCAAATGTCTAAAAATAAAAATTTTGACGAATCTTTGTCTGGGTCTAAGTTGAATAATTCTACTTTTCCTAGATCTAGGGTACAGGAATTGAATTCAGCACAAAGACCAGCTTCCATCGCTGGTAATTATTCATCTAAAGAATATGGTAAGCCTCTTATCACTGAAGGCGATTTGATTTATTATTATAGGCACTATACAATCTGGAACCAAAGGCCCGTATTCTGGCCAGCCTAGAGGGTATGCTAGTTCCACTTTAGCATCACTCTCTTCACCCTATTCAATGCATATTTCTACGCGCTCTTTGCCACGCCTTTTGTCACGTAGAAAAAGAGGGGTCCAAGTTTTGGTTTCATTATGGCTCCATTCTTCTCAAGCATATTATAAATTGGGAAGATATAAGGACGCTAAACTTGCTTGCGAAGAAGCAGAATCCATCGATCCTTCTTCAGCTGATATTTGGAGTCAAGTAACTCCACTTTACTTTATTTTTTATAACACTAATTTACGATTAGTACGGAAAAATCTTTTTAGCCCAAAAACAGTATGAGAATGCGATTACATGTCTGAATCGAGCTACGATTTTGGATGCAGCCCATACAGAAGCATTGACTTATTTAGGACAATGCTACCTTGAGTTAAATAAGTTAGATATGGCAGAATCTTGTTTAAGGTCCGTTACTGATGGTCCAGGCTGGTCATCAGCATTAGGATGGTATTCATTAATCTATTTCTAGTTATATGTTTGTTTTAATTTGTGTAGGTTTTTATTAGGTAGGACCCACAGAGAATCGAAATTGCTTAAGAAAGCAAATTCTTGTATGGTATATGCACTCGATCTTAATCTATCAGCACCAGTAAGACCATTCCATATACTTTGGTCTTTGAGGAATTTAAGCTAATATGTTAATTGGTTGATAGGGTTTTTTAAATTAATATAATAAACATTTATAAAATAATTTAAAGAAATTGAGTTTTATTAAAATGTGCTAGTTTACAAACTTATATTGTGGTTCATCATGGACGTAATAATCATAAACGTCTACCACATCTAGCTCGTTAGCTATATCATCATCTCCTTGTATGCTTTCATATACTGGCTCAGTTCCCGTTATTCGATATAGCATTTCAATGCTATTGCTGTAGCCTGGGTGGTCATCGAGTGGTAAGGATAAATTATAAGTTACAAAGAATAAAAATAATATGAATTTCATAGCAATTACAATATAAAATATTAAAATAATATCGATGTTTTGTTTATATACTATTTTTATAATTTTGATTGTCTTATTTTGGTTAATTGAAGTGTGATAGAAAAAATTGATCCTCAATTTATTTTATTGGTTTATAAAAAAAATTAAGGAAATAATAAATTTAGGGTTTAATAAAAATTATGAGAAACAACAAAGTAGTAATAGCATCATTTAATATAAGATCATTTAGCATTAAAAAACTAGTCGACGATGAACAGATAAGAGACATCATAATAGAGATTTTAAACCGCTATGATATTATTTTCTTACAAGAGGTAAGAGAGTCAGATGCCAAGAGCATGGATGGTAGTAAAATCTTAGCTCTATTACTTGAACTTTTAAAAAACAAATACGACGGTAGCATCAGCGTCAATTTGGGTCGCAACGTGCACAAAGAGAAATACATCTACTTGTACAAAAAAGACCTATTCACCTTACTACAAAGCGAGGTGTTTATGGACACCCAAGACCTGTTTGAAAGAGACCCATTTATCTTACGACTCCAGCTAAAAAAGGATATGTTTAAAAGCATCTTATTACTAGGCATCCACGTCAAGCCAAGTGAAGTACAAAATGAATTGGATGCTTTAGTAGCCCCTTTTGAACAACTGAGTATACAACCAAAGCCCCGTGATAACCCACCACCACAACCTAAACAAGAAGAAGGCTTGTTTAAGAAGGTATTAAACTTTATATTTTCATGCTTGTGTCCCAGCATGACAAATAGTCATCAACAACAGGACGACATTGCAATGGAAGAAGGGCAAATGAATCATACTGTTATTGGCCCTATTTTATTAGGTGACTTAAACGCAGGCTCCAGTTTTATTAGCAAAAAGAGATTAGGCCAGCTAGCCTTGTTTAATGGAGAACAATTCCATTGGCTTATCGAAAATGATCATGACACTACCGTCAATGATAATCATTGCGCACTGGATAGAATTATCGTTCCAGCCAGCCAAAAAGGGCTCTTTTCTAATGCTAAAGCGTACAGGTTTGATGATGTTTTTAAATTAGATAAAGAATTTGCGCTTAAGGTATCGGATCATTATCCAGTCGAAGTAGAGGTTACTGTTTAGTACACTAGAGATAATTACTTTGAAATTGTTACGATAGTTAAATTTTGTGAGTGTTAATTTGAAGTATTGTTTTGTTTTACTTTCTTTTATCTTAATATAACTAATAAAGTTGATATTAGTCTTTGGTCTAGTATTTTTTTTAAAACATTTAGCTACTATAAAACTTTTTTATGTGTATAAAATGTGGATTATTTAAATTGTAAGTTATATAATGCAAAAGAGATAAAATGATGTCAAAGGCTTAAATAATTTTATTAATATAATGTGATATGTTGGTTTACAGATCTAAAATAGTCCAATTAGTATAAAACTCATAAAATGGTAGAATTCATAATATAAATCATCAGTCCCGAAAGATGGTTAACTTAACAACATCATTGCCTATGCTAGTTGATAAAGGTGTGTTATGCATCACAATCTTATTTTAAAAATATGAAATTAAAACTTACTTTTGAGATAGTATAAAGATAAAACCTGTAACTACCTTAAGTTTGATTTTATACTTTTTAAAAAAAAGTTTAAATGAAAAATTTTCATTGGTTAATAGCTTTGGATATAATTGGTTGAAGGTTTGGTCCGCGCAAAATTTTTTAAACAAAAAGCTGCCTAATTATTGGTCTACTTTTTGAAATTATGCTGTTTATACACCATATAGTTATGTCGTCGTTTTAAGTAAAAGTACTTTGAAATGAAGTAACTGCTTGGGTTTTGATGCAAGTCAGAATGCGTTTTAAAAGCTACTTTTTTGTTTTACAAAGGTTTATTTTGTTTGTATTAAAATTATTATTTGCTTCAAATTTTTACATTATATTTAGAAAATATATATCAGGCCAAGTAGTTTATTTTAAGTGGTATATAAGAATTTACTATTAGGCATCCTCATGTTTTTTCTTTTGGGCAAATCTTAACTATAAAGGCTGTGGAATTGGAGTATAAATTATTTTTTGATTTAAAATTTCAATATTTATAGTTGAAAAAAATTTTAAACAAAAAAAATAAAACTTACATTATAAAAAGTGGTAATTTGTTTTATCTAAATAGCTTGTATTTATTTTTCAACCTTTTTTTCTTAAATTAATTAAGCAGTGTTTTATTATTAAATTTAAATAAGAATGTGTTTTTTGTTTAAAAATCTTACTAACAATTTTTTATTTAAATAATGCTTAAAAAATGGAAAAAGTAATAAAATAAAATAAAATAAAATAAAATAAAATAAAATAAAATAAAACATCTTTAAATTTAAGTTAAAATGTGGGGATGTATTTTTTCAAGAATTTTACTAGTAATTTTTCCGCTCAAATAGTGCTTAAAAAACGGAAAAAGTGATAAAACTAAAAAAAACATCCCCATGTTTTATTTGTTTTTTATTAATATATTTTTGAACCTGTTTGTTTAAGCTAATTATATTATATTGTATTAAGTCTGTCAACTTTTATATTATTTTAAATAAAAACACCATAAATTAAATTTTAAATATTGATTTTGTATGTTCTTTTTTAGTTCCATCACTTTTCCTATTTTTTAAGCACTATTTGAGTAGAAAAATTGTTAGTAAAATTCTTAAACACGAAAATACATCCCCATATGGGGGTGTTTTTTTTGGCTTCATTATTTTTCCATCTTTTAAGCGCTATTTCAGCAGAAAGATTGTTAGTAAAATTCTTAAACAAAAAAATACATCCCCATATTATAAAATTTGTTTTGAAAATAATATTTTTAATATTTTTTTGAATTACATAAATAATAAACTTAAATTAATTTTTAAACAGAGAATTAAGTATGTTTTTAAAAAACTATCTTAAATAATGTATTAAATTTAACATTATGTATATAAAATAATATTAAAAAAATAACAATTTATTTATATAAATAAAGATCTATTTTTTCGTATAACAATTTTTCCGCTCAAACAGCGCTTAAAAAATAGAAAAAATGATGAAATCAAAAAATACTCCATACGAAAATACCTAATAATAACTTTCCTAAAAAAAAGGACTAAACACTGAAATAGAAAAGCATTTGCATGTAACAATGTATTGATAGGAACATTTGGCATAATCCTTTCCCTTAAGGTTAGCAAAAAAAAAATTTGTTGACTAAAAACGTTTTAACACAGATTTTTGATTACTTTAATTATGAAGACCTATTTCAGAACCTAACATACTAAGAATAGACCGTGTACATACAAAAGCTGTGGAATATTACAATGGGAGTGATATTAAGTTAAACAGGATCTTGTTAGTTCAAAAGCTAAACCGTCTTAAATACATATTGTTTTAAATGTTTAAAAATGTATCATTACTTTAAAATATACAAAGTTATGACTTTACCATCCTTAATTTATAAACTATAGGGTTAAAAAAGGAGTTTACAATTTTAAATTAAGTCCCAGCTTTAAAAATTTAGGACCTTGAGATAAACATTCCAAAGTTAACATAGACACATAGATATAAAAATCATGTTTCTATAAAGCTATGGTTAAAACATTTCATTGAATAAATCAAAGCCTCCCTTTAAAAATATATTACAATTGCAGCATATAATATTGAGAAACTAGAAAATTGATAATGATTTGAATTAATAAAAGCTAATTTTCGTTAGATTTAAATTAAATACCTATAAAAATTTGTTAATCATTTTACCAATTAAAACCCTAAGGTATATTCCCCAAATTAAAACAGACCAAAAGAAGTTAACTTTGAAACTAGCATAAAAATACATTTAATTAAAAACTAAACTCAAAATATATAAATAAAGGGTTAATCCATGACAACTATTATTTATTTGATAGCTATTTACCATATTCTGTATTAAAAACCATGGAAAACCCAGAAGACGTTAAAGTAAATGATAATGAAACCACAGTTAAAGAAAATGAGGAAGAGAGAGATATAATGGATATTGATTTAAGCAAAGAAAGGATAACACGCTCTCAAATGATCATAATCATGGTTGGGCTATCTCTTACTCTGTTTATAGCAGCACTAGACAATACGGTGGTCTCCACTTCACTGACAATAATAACATCTGAATTTAATAGTTTAGATCAAATCACTTGGGTGGCTGCATCTTACCTCTTAACAAGCACTGTTTTACAACCACTATATGGTAAATTCTCTGATATTTTTGGGCGTAAACCAACCATTTTATTTGCATTAATTTCGTTTTTAATTGGCTCCATAGTCTGCGGGATAGCCCAAAACATTATCATTTTAATTGTATTTCGTGCTATTGCTGGAATTGGTGGGGGTGGCTTAATCTCAATTGCTATTATTATTATCTCAGATATGGCACCTATGCAAACAAGAGGGATCTATATGGGTATTGTAGGAGCTATATTTGCCCTTGCCTCTGTTATTGGCCCTTTGATTGGGGGTGCTTTTAGTGAAGGATTATCTTGGCGTTGGGCATTTTATATTAACATTCCGATTTGTGTGATAACTATTGCTATCATACTGTTTTTCTTAAAATTGCCTAAAACAAACGAGAATTTCTTAAAAAAGTTTCAAAGGATTGATTATTTAGGGGCTTCTTCTTTAATTATAGCAAACACATGCTTAGTTTTAGCATTAAATTGGGGTGGCAAAGATTACAATTGGGATTCTTTTTGGGTCATATTTACTATTATAATAGCTGCCATAATGTTCGTTATTTTTATAATAGTAGAAATTAAGTATGCTATTGAGCCGATAGTGCCTGGCTATGTATTAAATCGAAACACTATAAGTGCTAACCTTGTCACCTTTTTCAATGGGTTTACATTGATGGTGTCCTTATACTACATACCATTATATTATCAGATTATCAAAGGGAGCTCTGCCATATATGCTGGATTAGAATTATTACCTTTTCTGTTGGGAGTCATTTTTGCTTCAATTTTTTCCGGCATTTTTGCATCAAAAACAGGTAGCTATAGAGCCCTACCTATTGTCGGTACTGCTTTAGTTTTGATTGGCGTCATTTTATTTGGAACTTTATTAAGGATGGATATTACTCGAGTAGAAGAAATTTTGTTTACTCTCATCATTGGCATTGGACTTGGTTTATGTGTACAAACTAATACCATTATATGCCAATCTGCAGTTGAGGAGAAGGATGTTGCAATTGTCACTGCATTGGTTAATTTTACACAATCTTTAGGGTCGGTTTTAGGACTAGCTGTCCAAGGATCGGTATTTTCAAATATTTTACTAAACAATTTATCTAAAAATTTGCCCGCTATTAATACCAATATGATTATTTTAAATGCTGAGGAGTTGAAAAAACTAACTTCAGAGCAATCCGTCATAGTTAGCCAAGCATATATCCAAGCATTTAAATATCTATATTACTCCTTGATTGCTTTTCAAGTTTTAGCGTTTATATTTTCTTTGTTTGTGAAACATATTCCTTTTAGAAAAGGCTCTAATATTACTGTAAGTTAAATATGATTATAAAATTAAAATCAAAACTAGTTATATTTTTAAATAAATACACTTCTTTGATAATTATTCAAATGTGACTATTCTACCTTCATCTGATTATAAACTTTATAATATTAGGGGTGTTTTTTTGGCTTCATTACTTTTCCCATCTTTTAAGCACTATTTGAGTGGAAAGATTATTAGTAAAATTCTTAAACAAGAAAATACATCCCCATTATTGTTTATTCGCTTGTATTTGTAGAACTGAATTTTAGTTTGTTGAATTATAATAAAAACTTTGTGCTTGATTTGTTGTATTCAGAACTATGTAAAAAGCAGGCTAAACAAAATGTGTAAATTTAAAATGTTCTATTATTCTATAATTACTAGTTAAATGATGTAACCTTATCACAATCTAAGATGTTTATTTGTTAAGTAGATTTTAAATAAAAATTGTTTTTATGTTATATTTAAGTTCTCTTTTCTATAATACCAAAGAAATAGCATATTGGAAAAAAGCAAAACGATTTTACTAGGATAAAAACATAACCTGTTGCTCTTTACGATCCCTATATATTTATTAATTGATTTAAGAAACTGATATAATTAAAGGATGCTTTAAATAATTAAGTTGTGTAATTAAAAGTTATAAATTATTCTTAGTATTTTTAAATCTTGAAGCAATTCATGCCAAGCCATATTATGTAAAGAAACTTGAGGTAAATTTAGTATATTGGTCCTTAATAGGCAAACTTTAGATATGTTCCTTTAGGACCAGGACCCAAGTCATCTGTTTTAAAGGTGCAAATATAATACAGTAATAAACAATAAATAAGATAATCCAAACTGAGAACAAAAAACATATTTCGACTAGAAAAAAAATAAAAAGCGCTCTTTTTTTAATTTAAATTTGTAAATATAACTAGAATTAATAACATTTTTAAGTAACTGAGTATATAAATCCAGAGTATCTTATAGCTCTACTAACAATTAATTTATTTTACAAAAGTATTTGATTGTTATACCGATTTAAATCTATACAATAAAAAGGCAACAACACTCGTAGAATTACATAATGAATAATGATATTTTTTCAAATGATGAGCCTGATTCAAAATATCAGTTAGATCAAAGGTGTGAAAATAGTCATATAGGTGATGAATTTAAAATAAGCAAGCAGAGGCTAAGAATAATAATTTTTGGCTTGATTCTATCGAATCTAATGCCTGTATTGGACAACATTATGGTATCTACAGCGTTCGGACCCATCCTTAACGAGCTTGGGGGGTTAAATCTTATTACTTGGGTAGGGGTAGCATACTCTTTAACTTCAACAGCAATGCTACCGCTATATGGAAGACTGTCTGATGTTTTTGGTAGAAAGCCTTCAATCTTATTCTCTTTAACCTTTTTTCTGATTGGTACTATCGCGTGTGGTGCTACTCAAAATATTATCCTTTTTATTATCTTTCGTGCTATTTGTGGTATTGGTGGTGGTGGTTTAATAGTTATTTCGGCTATTATACTTTCAGACATAGTCCCTATAAAAACTCGCGGTCTTTACATGAGTGCAATTTCTACTGCTTATGGTTTAGCTTCTATAGTTGCACCTCTAATTGGTGGTGCATTTAGTGATGGCTTATCTTGGCGTTGGGCTTTCTATATAAATGTGCCAATTTGTATTGTAACAATGGTAGTGTTTATTGTATCTTTAAATGTACCATCAAAAAAAGAAAACTTAAGCAATAAGTTACTACGTATAGATTACTTGGGCAGTCTAACTTTAATTGGGGCCAATATTTGTATCATTCTAGGGCTTAATTGGGCTGGTAAAGAATATGCTTGGAGTTCAACACCTGTGATTTCTACTATTATTATTGGAATATTAATGTACATCTTTTTTGGTATCGTTGAGTCAAAATTTGTTAAAGAGCCAATTATTCCTGTTCATGTTCTAAATAGAAATACAATATGTGCTAATCTTATGGATTTTTTTAACGGATTTAGTTCTTTAGTGACAGTATATTATATTCCTTTATACTATCAAGTAGTTAAAGGAAAATCAACATTTTATTCTGGTATTGAAATCCTCCCCTTTCTTTTAGGGACTGTTTTTGGAGCAATGTTCACTGGAATTTTTATTACCAAGACAAAAAGCTATAGGATAATGTCCATGATTGGCTCTTTTTCAACACTCCTAGGAGTTACTTTGTTTGGTACCCTTTTACGATTAGATATTACCAGAGCTGAGGAAGTTACTTATACTTTGCTTATTGGATTGGGGGTTGGTATATGTGCAATAAATAGCCTGATTATTTGTCAATGTGCTGTAGAGGAAAAGGATGTTGCAATTGTTACTGCTGTAGTTGGCCTTTCTTTCCCTTTAGGTTCAATCCTTGGTTTAGCTATTCAAGGATCAATCTTCTCTACAGTTTTAATATCAACTTTAGCAGAAAAGCTGCCTAGTATAAACCCTGTTACTATCATATCATCTTCAGACGGAATATTCAGTTTAACTCCCGATCAAATAGCATTAGTACAAGAAAGCTACCTTCAGGGTATAAAATATTCATATTTGTTGCTTATTTTATTTGCTAGCTTTACATTTATTTCATCATTATTTGTGAGGCATATACCTTTTAAGGAAGGCTGTAAAATTACTGTAAAATAAAAATAAATTTTTTATTTTATCTAAACTATAAGTAACTCCTGTTTATTTATATAGTTTGTTAAATATTAAATAATATTCTAAGCATGAATATTTCAAATTTCATCTAACCCTTTAGACTATTTATAGCTACTATTTATAGCTACTATTAATATTTTAAGTAAATAGCATCTTATATTAGTTATTACAAAATTTCAAGCTCTTTGGTATAAATGGCATAGAAAATAAAAGCTATACTGGTATATTTATCATAAGATTATTTCATTCTCAGAGTTAGAAACTTTTTTATACATCCTTAGAACAGCAACATGCTTTGAAGCGGTCCGTTGATAAATTTATTAATAAGCAAAATTAGGGTTAAAAGGTCAACGAAAAGAGAAAAGAACAATAGAAGTAATGGGGATATTTTTTTTGGTTTCATCACTTTTTCCATTTTTTAAGCACTATTTGAGCGGAAAGATTGTTAGTAAAATCCTTAAACAAAAAAACATATCCCCTAATAGTTTTCTCCATTTAGTACTTTCTGTAATTTAACCATGCTTCAGCAGGTAATTACGTTTTTCTTGTTATTTTCTGCTTAATAGAAGAAAACTTAGTATAGACTAAAAATATTTTAAAATAGCATTCTGGCTTTAAAATCAATATAGGGGATATATAAAGTTTTAGAAAAAGCTTTATAACTTTTTAAAAACGCAATTAAATGCTCTGAAAATTCAAATATAAATCAAGATGTGGGTTAGTTTAAACTTAAGACTCAATTTTTATCCAATTTTGATTTAGCAAAAATTTAAACTAAGCACAAAATGCCATGAATATTGTTGCTTTTTTGCTCAATTTAAAATTAATAGTATTGGAGCGTTCTTTTTAAAATTTTGCACTATATAAAAAATGGACAAAAAGTGATACAAGAAATTTTAATTTTAATTTTAACCAGACTTTAAATTTACCTATATCAAATTAGTAATTGTAGTTTATATTTTAAAATCTTTATTTTAAAGTTTAGAAATTAAGAATTCTTTTTAAATTATAATAATCAAACTGTTCTATTAAACTTTTAAGTTAGTAAAAAATAATAAAATTGGATCGTGAGGAATATAAGCCTTATTTATGCTATTGAAGTAGGTTAAAAGATAATGGCCGTTTCGTAATAAAATAAAGATTAAAAATGTAAACAGATATCCCTTAAAATATTGGAGCGGGTATAAACTTTTTCAGCAGTAGAGGATTATTATCTAAAAAAGTAAACTTTACTATCAAACAAAAATAGGGTATTAAAAATAAGGATTTATACCAAATTAAAATGGGCCATAATATTAATTTAATCATCCTTTTAATTAATGGAGTGTGTACGGAGTTCCCTATTTTTAGTAATTACCCTCAGATTTTTATTTTCATCAGTGGGGATTAAAAACAAGTGAATAGATGATTTAAAGTACTCAAAAAACTCCTAATAGGTCATTTCCACCAATATAATTTGATATTTTTTAACGTTTATACCTATTTATCTTATTTTAAACGTTAATTTTCAACACCTCACGTTTACGAGATTTTTCATAAATTCTTAATTTTAACATACATTAACCATAAATTTTATAAATATCGAATTTTCTGTAACAAAAGCATGATAATCATTACATTCTCACTTTAACAGGAATTAAAATTCATTTTCAATTGAGTTGTTGTAATAAGTTAAACCTTTTATAAAACATGTAATTATTCTAAAAATTAAAGATTTTGAATCATTAAAATTTATTAAAATCAAACACATTAATAAGGCAATTTAAAGTTAAAGCAAATTTTATTTAATTATAATCACCACGTAAAAGTAATGACTGTATACCTGGTAACTTCATAGAACTAGAGGAAGTAGGGTATGAATTATAAGTGCTTGTATCATTATAAGTATTCTCATAATTGATTTGGGGTACTGAAGTGGTGGGGAAATGATGCAATGTAGATGTTGAAGAAGAAGTTGTTGTTGTTGTTATATTATCATGGTTAAAAAGCAAATCAAAAGGATTAGGACGCTTAATAGCTTCTTTTGTATATACATCACTATCATCATTTGCACTTAATGGAGTTAATTTAAAAGACTTTGCACCATCTTTTAGAGATGAGGAGAACTTGAAATAAAATCCAGTTGGGATTGAATATGATTGAAACCTTTGTAAATCTTTTGGAGTAACTAATGAATTACTATCTAGATCTCTACCATAATAATAATTGACTAAACAATACTTTTTATTATCTCTTGTGACAACCGATATTGTTTTTTTAAATAAGGGGTCCATTTGGTTCTTTTGTTCGTAGACTAAGAAATGACCTTTTACTCTTGATGTTGACCATGAATACCCATCTGTCCATCTTTGTAACCCAGACTGTTGTTCATCGAATATGAACGTTGCACCAGACTTTATATTATTTCTTTCAGCTACGTTTAACCTTCTTTCAATACATTTTAGATTATTACTTCTTACAGCCTCAAAGAGTAGTAGTGCATCTTTAACAGTTTGGATATAACCTATAAAGGATTCCATTCCAAAAGACCTGGATTTTTTTTCTTGGTTCTCTTTAGAGTTATTAAACATTATATTATTCAAGTTCATTATAAAATAAATAAATAATTTAAAAAAATTCTTAGTCTTAACTATTTATACTTTTCAATTCTTATTTTTTTCATGCAATAAATTACATTTAAAGATAAATTTAGAATGCATTTTAATCAAAATTAAGATTAACGTTATTTAAAAATCTCTAAATCAGAACTTATTAATTAGATCATATAAAAGATGTATCCATGACTAAAACTTGTATGTTAAATTAAAAACAAAACAAAGTCTAATGAATAATAGTACTTATTCACAACCTAGAGTTGCTAATGATAATTGAATACCAAGCTTATACCTTATATTATGAGCTTAGTATTTGAAATTATAATTTTTGAAATTTTTCTGTTATAATCCCTTTCTGTGTAATATTGAGTCTGGATTTATTATTAACTTTAGCAACTATTAGTAATTGTATGGTATATTGATTTTATTTTGGTAGTTTTAATCTGAATTTTACTATAAAACAACGTATGATAGTACCAGTATATATCAATAAATTATAATATATTGGAAAAATATCATTTTTCATGATAACACAAGGTTTTAGGTCGTATTATAAAATAATTTTTAATATTTTCAAATTATTAATCTACATAATAATACACACATTTTTAAAAAACTTGATATTTTCTTAACATATCTCCAGTCATAAAAAACAGCTTATTTATGATTATCCCTATTTTACGCAATTTCTTTAAACATCGATCGAGTCCTTTATTTTTTACAAAAATATAACCAATCAATGCTACCGTGACCTCTTAATAAATTTTTATTGTATCCTTAGAAATCATGGTTTATCCAAACTCCTAGAGCAATTTGAGTTTATTTTTTCTTACATGAAACAATTAGTTTTTATCAACGATCAAATTTATCTAAGCTTCTGTTTACTCCAAATTTTGTTACTTCATTAAATCTTCATAATTTGTTAATAAGCCTTGAAGTTTGTGAAACAAAGCAATTAAAACTTTATTTTTCCTATTTTAAGTTGTGCCCCCCAATAAGTTACATATAAGGATTTTTTTTTTTGATTTCATCACTTTCTCCATTTTTCAAGCACTATTTGAGTAGAATAACTGTTAGTAAAATTTTTAAACAAAAAATACGTCCCCATATTGATTATGCTTATCTAAATCATACAAAGATAATTTTACGAGAATATTAACTATAAATTTCTTAATTTCTAAAAGGATAATAAAACCAAACTTAAGGGGGAGAGTGGTTTGTCTGAATACGTCTATAGAATGTGTGAAGTTTACTCTATTTACTGTATAGACAAACAAAAGAATGTCTAATTATAACCGGGGAGGTATACTAGTAAGAAGGATATAGACAAACTTTAGTTCATCTTTTCAGTTATCTAAATTATACTACTCAAACCACCCTTTTTTAATAAGCATTCGAAATACCATATTAGGTATACTGTCCTTTAAACCTACCTTTGCTTTGAAAATAAACAACTATTGGGTAAATTAAAGATAAAAGTAACTAATACATACTTTACCCAAATTTAAGTTATAATAGAGTATGGTAATTAAAGTTAACTTAAGATAGGTGTACAATTTTATTAGATTAAAATCAAAATCAAATCAGTTATAAAGGTTACAAAACTCCAGATAAATTTTAATTACTGATTTATATACTATTAAGATTTGTAGCTTTAAAGTATGCTATTTCATAAAGATATTGAGTTTCAAAATTACAAATAAATAAAGGAAAAGATAGAACTATTATAATGGTATACCCAATATGGTAATAGACTACTCCTTAAACAATTTTCTATATCTAAGTGTGATGAAAATACTTTATTCTATTTTATTTTTCCATATTGGAAAAATATGTCATTACAATTCTTCAATTAGGTCAATCGGTTTTAAGGATTTTTAGTTATTTCTATTACTAAATCTACAAATGATAATCTAACATTCAGACAATCAATAGGCTGGAAATAACGACTTAAAAGTGACAATCTATATATTTTATAAATTATAGATTACCATAATAAATTACTTTTATAAAAAATACAGTGGTTATTTTTTGTAACTTTGGTTTTTTATGACATATTGTTACATTTGAAATCTCTAGCTTATAAACTAAATAAATAAAGCTACTTATTACTTTTAAATATAATCATTATATAATATTTTATCTTTAATAAGCTAAATATAATTCTAAATTTGTTTTTTCTAATTCAAGTTTTAGTTATGGTCTAGCACCCAATATCTTAAAACTTAAGACACTTAGTTTTGTTTAAAAGCTTGGTATTATTATAAGGATTGATACGAAATTCAAAGATCACAAAAGTTCATTTGTAATTGAACCTTCTTTTGTATTAACAATGTGATTTAGTTATTATTAAATTGCCAAATTTAATACTTTTGCCTTTAAATTTTTACAAAGTAAGTTAAAGTTACCAATTTCAATTACTTATGTACCACATGCTACAATCCTTAAAGCTTAAAGCAAAATGAAATAATCCTCTAAATTATATTGTACCTAATAATAAAACCCAGACTCACCACTTATTTATATAATATATATTAATAAACAATAAATGAAAGGATATCGTTAGTTTAAATACAATAATTCTATAAAGCTAGTTTGAGTTTATTAACTATTACATTGTTCCATGGTTATTTTCATATAATAATATCTTTATAATGATTTTATTTGATTATCTTAATCTCTAAAATTTAATTCTTTAATCAGGGATAAATATAATTAAAGCGATTTTTTTGATGTTTTCATTTAAATTTAAAAATTCTTAAATTTTTGTCATTATAAATTATTAAATGCTAAGAGCATCCCTAGGTATAGGGCAAAAAAATATTGAAATAGTGTTTTTTGGCATTGCTATTTTAAAATTACTAATTTTTATTTTAAAGTATCCCAGTGATAAATAATTTAAAATGGGCTTCTATTAAAAATTTCGCTGAAAAGTATAAAACTTGCAAAAAGTATTAAATTTTTTTCAAAAAAAATGTGATTTTAGCCAGAATAAGTTGATGATTAGAGCTAAAGATTTCATTTTGTGTCATTTTAGCTTTTTACTACTTACTAATTTTAGATTAGGAATACTCTAAATACGTAATTATAGCATTTATCAGCAACCCAAAGATTAGTAACAAAATTCAATTTAGTGAGAAATTTAATCCAGTGAAACAAAAGATGGAATATCTTTGGATAATAAAATATATAAAAAATTACTATCATTATTAGATGTATACATTTATCTCCAAGTTTAGTGTTATTAAATTGATTTTTTATATTATGTCAATCAATTTTTTTTCTCAATTTTTGTTATTAGTCTAAAATTTAAATTTTATTAATTATTTGTTATTTTGACTAATTATATTTAAGATTCTTAACAAACTGTAATAAACTTTTATACTAAATATAAATATTGGAATTAAACTTATAAAATTTTCAACTTTAAAATTGTACATCATATTAATCTATTAGTCTAACTTAGATTAAAAATTCGTCTTAACCAAAACAATTAAGTACATTAATTTAAATATAGATTGATATAAACATTATAACATTAAAAAAAAGTAAAGTAAATATTTTACATTAATAAAAGATCGTGATTATAATAACAAGGGCCTAATAATATGGGTGTGTTTTTTTTTGGCTTCATTACTTTTTCCATTTTTTAAGCGCTATTTGAGCGGAAAAATTATTAGTAAAATCCTTAAACACAAAAATACATCCCCATATGATTGCTACAGTATAATAAAAATTTCGTGAAATTAATCAAAATAGGAGAAAACATCTAAATTAAATGAATTGTAAATTAAAATTTTCAAAAATATAGTATAAAAATTATACTATTAAATATGGTTAATATTTAACTTTCTTTTTATACTTTTAAATGTTTTCAAAAGATGATGTTTTTGTAACTTTATTTGAATTTGTACAAGGACGTTCGTTTTTTAGTTCACTGAATTGGATTAGACATCATATTGTTCTAAATATATTTTTATATTTAGGTTAATTTAAAAACTTGTTTCAATTTTTATCCAGTTTAGATTTTAGTAAAAGTTGCGAATTAAGTACTAAGTGAGGATGTATTTTTGTGTTTAAGAATTTTACTAACAATTTTTCCGCTCAAATAGTGCTTAAAAAACGGAAAAGTGATGAAGCCAGAAAAAACACCCCCAAGTGCTACAAAAATATTTGCTTTTTTGCTTAATTTTAAAATTACTTACATGGAAACATTTTTTATCTATTATTTGTTTGCGTTACATAGAAAATGGACAAAAAAAATGAAATAGAAAATTTTATTCTTGATTTTAATCAAGATTTTAAATTACTCATTTATATTTAATAAATATCAATAAGATTGGGTGACTCGTAATCATTATGTTTATTAATGTTAATGATTTGACCAGCATAGTTTATTTTGTGCTCACAATCAATACATTACAGCAGTGAATATTTAAGTAAAAGAGAATGGATCAATTAGTCACTTTTTTACAGTAATTCACATTGAAATTGAGAAAAGTGTAAATAGTATTAGTATATGTTTTGGTGTTTATAACCATTACTTCGAGTCGCATTAATGCCTAAATAAAATTTAAAATGAGGAAACTTTAACAAACAATGATCTGATTCTATGATGAAAGAAAATGAGTATATATCTCACAAACTATTTATTGTATAGATGAATTAAATCAAAAGACTATCGTGTGATGAAGAAAAGAATCATAAAATAAAAACAAGCCCAATTAAGAATTCACAACTACATATTTGCTAATTATATCTAATTTAGTTTACTTAAAAAAATCATATTTTTTTTATTTTACTTTAAAGTATACTACATGGTGTAAGTTGGTCATATAGCTTAAAATTATAAGCAAATATACCAGATATCAGAGGATTATATAAAGAATATAAGAGCGCTCAACAACATTATTGAAATTCTTTAAAAATGAAATTCACTTCTATTGCTTTTGCTACTTTAGCTGTTATCTTTTCAGTATTCGCTAGTCCATCCACTATAGCAACTTATACTGGACAAAAAGTTATTCAATTCAAAACTAATGATAAGATCAATTCAATTCTTGATCAAATTGATGTTTGGAGCCAAAGCGTAGATCTTGTTAGTGCTCGTGTTACCCCTTCTCAACTAGCTTCCTTAAATAAAGCTAGTGGTGGTTCTTTAGAATACAAGACTTTAATTGAAGATTTACAAAGTCAAATTTACGATTCATTTTCACAAATTGAATCAAAAGCTATTAATGGCGACTGGTTTTCTAATTACCACAAGTACGAGGACATTAAAGCTTGGTACTCTTCTTTAGCTTCATCTAACTCAGATGCAGTTAAATTTGTCCCATCTATTGGTAAATCTGACCAAGGTCGTGATCTATTCGCTATCCATATTACCAATCCAACAAGCACTCCAAAAAAGAAGGTATACTTTGAATCTTTAATCCATGCTCGTGAATGGATTAGTGGATCTACTTTACAATATGTTTTGAATCATTTAATCACTAACCGTCAAAACGACCCTAACATTAAATCTTTATTGAATCAAATTGAAATTATTGCTGTACCAGTTGTTAATCCAGATGGCTATGCCTACACTTGGAATGGTGATCGTTTATGGCGTAAAAACCGCCGTTCAATAAGTGGCAGTATAGGTGTTGATATTAACCGAAACTTTCCATATGGATGGGGTGGTCCAGGCGCTTCCACTGTTCCATTTTCAAATACTTACCGTGGTCCTTTTGCTGCTTCTGAGCCTGAAACTCAAGCTATCATTGCTTACTTCAAATCCCAAGGCCCTTTCTTAGGTGCTATTGATTTTCATTCTTATTCCCAACTTATTCTCCGTCCTTATGGAGACACACAAACCCTTGCTCCTCATGAAGAGCAACATAAGATCCTAGGAGAAGGCATTAAGCAAAAAATTGCTGATGTTGCAGGAACTCCTTACATTAATGAAAGATCTATTGATTTATATGCATGCTCTGGTACTGCCTCTGATTGGTTTTATGCTGGTAATGACCAAAAGACTTATGGATACACTATTGAATTGTCTCCAGCTGCCGATTCTAACACACCAAATGGGTTTGTTCTTCCACCTGAAAGAATTATTCCAATTGGTAAAGAACTTACGCCAGCTGTTATTTATTTTTTGGAAACTGTGATAGCTAAACCACTTTAAAATAACTAACTGGTTTTAGATGAATGATTTTGTTGTTTATTTACAATCATTTATAAATAAAATTTATTTGAATATTTAAAAATTGTAATTATTATTAGTGAACTTTTTATGTATCGTCTGTTTGAAATTTTTTTCTAATATTTAAAATTTATTTTATTGAGATTATAAAATAATATAAACAAATAAGAATAAATTACTGCTAATACGATAGTTTAATTACTGAAGATAATTTGAAACAAATATTATAAATTATCACAAACGCTCAACAATCTTAGTCAGGCTTTAAAATACTTCAAATTGTCAAACTTAAAAAATAGAAAATAAAATTAAAATTAAAGTATTTTGTTGGAGTAGTAAGAGATTCGATATATAAATTAATTGAACATTAGTTTTAAATAAAAGGCAAGGTGTCTTAATATATTAACTAAAAAAAACAAAATTGATAAACAAAACTTATTTATAACTAAAGAAGAGCAGAGTATCATTGATAGCTTTTCCCATATTACCCACTCTAGTAGTTCCCATCATGTTGCCTCGATTAGATAATATATGAATTCTAATTATTTAAAAAATAACAAGTATAAATAAAATAAGATTCTTTAAAAAATTCTATTATTTTATAAAAATTACTGCACTATTTATATAAAAGTGAACATTTTAATATATAAATTAAACACAATTTATAATTTTATTTATTTATTTATTTTTATACAATTGAAAGTAAACTTAGTTATCCACCAATAATATAGCTCAAATACTAACTGAACATCTTAGTTTAAACCATTTCTAGCATCCTTTAGAGATTATAAAATAGTATAGGAGGTAGCTAGACCAGAAGGGATATAGAAATAGAAGATATGCCAAGATTCTAATTTATAATTCTACAAATTTGAGGAGAGTGTAATATTTCGAAAAAGACAATAGAGACAGTTTTGAATAACTCTTCCAAATTTAAATGTTTGTAGAAGATTCAGCAGTTAACAATAAAAGTAAAATATACGATCCCAATCCTGATGTTATAAATGATCACTTTGATAAGCTACTTTAGATCAAAGTAACAAATCAACCAAAAGGTCTAAAGATTTTATGTAAAAGGTTTGATATGCTAGTATTAACCCATAGTAAAAAAATTTTTTTAGGACATCTTTAATGGTAAAATTCAAAAAAAGACATATAAGTGGAGAGTAAATATACTCGTTTAACTAGATATACTTCCAAATAATAAAAAATCAAGCAGCTAAGTTTGGAAAGGTGGTATGTTTTAACATTAATATAAACTAGTTTACTTTTTGAAATTATTAATTTCAAGACTTTTGATTTATTAACTTTTAACCCATTAACTATCTTTTCAAAATCAAATTTCAAGTTCCTGACTTAAACTTTTTTCTGTAAGACATGTATAGGTGTCATAAGCAGTCTCTATGAAAATTAAGTAATAAATATGCAAAAAAAATCTATTTTTGGAAATAAAAGTCAAATTAAAATAAAAAATTATCACTTTAATTACAGTTAAAGATAAATAACTATTTTTTCTGCTTGAATATACTGTCATATTGCAAAGCTTACAACAACAATACAAAATATATCAATGTTATAGTCTTTAATTAAAAATATCTATGTTCAACTAGCTAGATCTATCATATGTAGTAAGAAATAAAGGAATTTTTGCTATGATAACTATTTGCGTTTTAAGCTATTAGATATTCCTATATATCCTGTCGCAAAAATTCAACCTTAAAAGAATAGTAGTTTTAACTAAAGCAGTGGACTTTGATTCTTAAGATTTTCAATAAGAAACTAATTTTTATTTAAAACCAATTTTTTGTGGTATAAAACTAGTTTTACTGGTAATTTTTCAATTGAGGTTTATTTTTTTCTGAAAAACAATAGGAACATTGCAAAAAGTACTGCCAAATTCTTCAGCTTTTGTGACAGGATATACAAGAAAACCTAATATAAATAGGATCTATTTTCCGACACATATTGGGGTCTTGATCGCCTAACGGGTTAAGTGATAAGCACTTAATGATTCAATTAGCTGCTGGTTTTTATTCCATTTTATTATTAACCAAAAATTATAAAATAGATTACTAAAATAGTAAGTGTAGCCTTCAAAGCAAATGCTACTTTGAATTTTTACACACGGAGGTATTTTTTTTGGTTTCATTACTTTCTCCGTTTCTTAAGTGCTATTTGAGTGAAAAAATTGTTAGTAAAATTCCTAAGCAAAAAAATACATTCCCACATATTAGATGAGAATGAAAAGTTTAATAAGATAACAGCAAGCGATAAATTTAGTTCAACATTAATAAACTAAGGTCGAATTATTTATTGGTCAACTTTTCAACTTGGAGAACCAGGAGATGAACCCATAAGTGAATCTATAAATAAACCGGGTTTGACTTAGTATAGTAGTTTAGATGGTAAATTATTAAGTCAAGTAGTTCATTCTAAAGCAAATCATATTCTGGCTCAACCAGAAAATTTGGTTAAATTTTCAGAAAATCAAGGGTTATGGGCTGGTAAGATAAAAGCTAAAAATAGAGACCAAGAGGGCGAAGAATATTTGTCTGTTGAAATCAATTTGCGTGAATACTTTAGGTCAAGATAAGCCAATCCAAGTTGATTTTGGTGACTGGTATACCACTGTGCTTATGAAAGAAGGTAAATTCTATCTGTAGGGTAAGTATGGACTTGAACATAGACAGACTAATAATAAATCAAAATTCTGTTAATATAAGTGAAGCTACTTTGATGATTTGTTTTCAATAGAAATAGTTTGTTTTCTATATAACTTGTGAGGGATAAAATCCAGCTGCAGTAACTGTTAATCTTTCAAGTTTCAATGCTTCTCCATTATAAAAATTTGTTTATAAAATAGGTTGATTAAGTAGATAGATGTATCAAGCTATAGAGATTGAAGACACCTTTGTGCCATTTGATTATCAATTAATAAAACAAAAAATACAAGAATTTTTTTAAGTAGACTATTTTAAGTTTTATATCAAGTTAAATTATGAGCTTCAATATTTATTTGGAGGGATTTTAAATCGACCTATTTTATTTAATATTTTATATAGTAACACTAATTTTTAGTTAATGTAATTCCTTTTCAAATTAGAATAGTTACCATTTTTTGTATTTAGTATATTTTAAGTCCAAATCAATTAAATCATTTTTCGTATTGAATTTCCTTCTTGATAAAGAAATTAGTTTGTGATATAAACTCAATAAATAAATAAAAATATTCAAATTCAAAAATAAATTATATTCAATAAGCTTCATAAACTTGTCCAAGATCAAGGGTATTAAACAAACAAAAAATATTTATATTTTACTATTATTAAAAAAAAGACATTAAACCTTAAACTTAATTAAACCAGACTCAATTACCCTCTATCAACAAATATTATTTTTTACTTAACTCCATATTCCCCAGTGTTTGAAACTTACGATTGGTATTTAAAAATTGATTAATTGAGGAGGATACATCTAATTTAGAATCAATAGAACTTGATCGATGATGATAATGATGATGTAAACTTTCTTGAGATGAAGTAATATCTTGATTCATAGGATGACTGGATTGAGCCTTAGCAAAAGAATTGGCTCTTACTTTATTACGTATAGCTGTTAATACTTCTTCTCTAGATGGATTACGATGTTGATAAGGACTACGATGAGAAGATGTATGATTGGGTGGTGAACTTAATTGAATATTTTTAAAATCATTAGCTATAAATAGTTCTTCGGGATCAATAGAATGTTGTTGATTATAATTGTGATTGAATTGAATATTGGGATTATAATTCGTAGTACTATTTTTAGATGGTGATAAACAGTATGGATTATAGGATGCTAAATTATTACTCGATGCTGATATATTTTGTAATAAATAAGGCGCTTGATTATTAGGAGATTGGGGATTACTTAACTCATATTCTAAACGCTTGGATTCATACCGTAGTAATTCAGTTTGATGGCGTAATTCTTCGGATTTTAACTTTTATAATAGTTAGTTTTAATCTTTAAAAAATCGATTTAAAAAATAAAAAGATTTAGTTTACCTTATCTTGTTCCGCTTTAGCTACTAAAATGGTATTCAATAACTCTGGATTATTACCAAATTTTTCTAATATTTCTCTTAATGATACAAAACTTTCATCTTGTTTATTAAGCGTAGTCGATGTGGAATAATTTCCATTGTTATTTGGATTCATATTGGATTCCATAATGCTATTATTTTTTCTTACTAATTATTTATTTACAAAATTTTTTTAAATTAAAAGAAATGCTCTATTTTCATTTTATTCCTCTAATATAGTATAAAAATAATTCAATCACCTGATTGGAAGTTCTGAGTAGATTCTAAAAATAAATGAAAACCTAAAAATAAACTTGAAAATTTTAATACAATTGTTAATATATTATTGATAGTTTATTAGTGTGAAAAGAAGTATATTCTATTCAATTTTAATAGAAACAAATGACCTTATTATTTTAGTTACATTTTTAGTTTTAATAAATTGTATTTTATTTTAATAAGTAATGAATATATTAAAAGTAATAAGATCAAAAAGATTTTAAATTTTAAAATTATATAAAAATAGAACTAAGTGTTTCTTAAATCTTTACTTATTCTTAAAGAAAATGAGCCGAAGTTCAATATTTTAAAAGCAGCTAATTAGTAATGATACCAACAAAAAAACACTTCAATTTTTTAAAGATTTTAAAAAGTATTCAATTTTCCATCCTTTTTCCTTATGTCACTAAAGAAGGTTCATGTTGTTATTTTCAAAACTTGATTTATTTAGTAAAATACGAAAAGTTATTTACTTTATTTTAAAAAAAATATCGTACTTTGCTAAATAAATCAAGTTTTAAAAATAACATGAACCTTTTCTCTAGTATACTTTAAGTTTGAAACCCCAGTTTAAACTTGAGTAAAATAAAAAAGTTATCCATTATTAATAGATTACTTTATAATTTAACATTTTATATATTTACTTGATTTTAAAATGTTCTATTGAAATCTAATTTATATTTCTATTTAAAATATAAAGTAATTAAAAAAAGTCAATAATCTTGTAAAACTTTAATGAGATTTATCTTTTTTACAATTAACCAATTAAGTATCAAATATCTTAGAAAAATTGGGTTCAAATTGAATCTTGATTTTTAATCTATTTTAATACAATTGAATTGAATTTTTATGAAACTCAATAGTCAATGAGTTGATTAGATTGAAATTAGAGAATATAATAGTTGTCATTATGGAATATAATAGTTGTCATTATGGAATTGAAATTGAAAATTAAAGAGCATTGCATTATTTGTGTTTGGTATTCAACGAGTCTATTCAATTAGCTAATTTTAGATTCTTAATTTTCAAATCTTTTGAATTGGGATTGATTTTAAACAATATTTTAACCAATTAAATAAAACTTGTTTCAATTTTTTGAATTTTTTAAAACTATTTTGAATATTTATTCAAAAAATTCTTTTTTAACTTTAACTAATGTCAAGTAATATTAAAACTTAAAATTACAAAATTAACTTATTTTAAATTTAGTTTTATCCCAATTAAATAAATTCAAAGAAGAAAGGAAACTTAAAGAAGATATTGCTTTTTATTTAAAACAATTAATTTCCAATAGTTATTGTAGTTATTGTTGTTGTAGGTTATTTTTGATCAATATAGATAATAATATAGAAGAAAAAGTGAGTTATTCAAAAGATATTATTTTATTAATTATTTTATATTAAATTTGATTATTAATTAATTAATTCAGTTATTAGAAGAAGAATTATTAAAAATTGTTAATAATGAAATTGAATTTAATACTCAAAGTTGTATTGGATGTACTGGTTTATTAAAACAATCAAAGATTCAAGAATTGAGTGAAATAATATATAAAAAAATTAAAAGTGAAGGATATGAAGTTGATGATTTTCAAGTGAATATAGCGTTAGCTAAAGGTACATTAATATTGGAAAAATTAGCTAAAATGGAATTTTTAAATTTGATTAAGTAAGTTATTAATTTATTAATTTTACTTTTAAATATTAAATTATAGTAATGAGATTAATGAAGAAAAATTTCTTTCTTTGAAAGTAATATTGAGAAATTTAATTGGTAAACAAATTGAAAAAGAATTTGGATTGAACTATAATTTAGAAGTAAGTTAATTAATTTTTTATTTTAATTTTTTATTAATTAATTATTAATTATTAATTATTCATATTATTTTATTAATCAGTCTAAATTGAGTATAACAATAACAATGGAACATGAAGAAAGTAATTATTTAATTAATAATTTAGAAAAAGAAGTAGACGGTTATACAATTAAATGGAAAAAAATACAAAATTCTCGAAGTAAAGTAATTGAAAATTTACGACATATTAATCAACAAAATGTTAATTTGTTATATTCTCTACCAATTAAAAAACTCTTTACTACAGCAACATTTGAAAATATAAGTTTATTACATAATTCGATTTTTATTGGTGGAAGATATAAAAAATTAGAAAGAAATATATCCCAAACACCTTGGGTAATTAATGGGATTAAAAAAACCAAATATTCAGTATCAGAATTGATTGATGAAAATTTAAAGCTTTTTTTTAAAGCAGATAATACCAATTTTGTAGCTTCAGGCAGAGAAGATGCCGATGTTAGAATGTTAGGGGAGGGCCGACCTTTTTCTATTGAATTGATTAATCCGAGGATTACAAAAATTAATGAGATGCAATTGAAACAGTTATCAGGTAAGTAAATAAATATATTAATTAGTTAATTAATAATTTTAATGAAATATATTTATAATTTATTAGATGAAATCAATAGTAATAAATTAGTTAATGTAGTTCAATTAAAATGGATAACAAAGTAAGTAATTCAATAATAATCAATATTGAAATAATTAATAAAATAAAATTAATTAATATTTTTTATTAATTAATTTTAATAGAGAAGAATTAAAAAAACTAAAAGAAGGTGAAGAAAAAAAAGTAAAACATTATCAATGTTTATGTTATGCTAGTAATATTGAATCAGAGTTAGAATTAAATCAATTGATTACTGATTTACCTACTAATTTTGATTTATTACAAGATACTCCATTAAGAGTATTACATAGGTAAATAATATATAATAATATATAATACAAAATTGATATATTTTTAATATAGACGTAGTCCAATGATACGAAAAAAAACAATTTATTCTATAAATTATAATTTTATAAAACCAAATTTTATTTTAATTAAATTACAAGCTGAAGCAGGTACATATATTAAAGAATTAGTTCATGGAGATATGGGAAGAACGTTACCTAATATTAAAGATTTATTACAACAAAAATCCATGGATTTGTTGGAACTAGATGTGACAAAGATAGATTTACAATGGCCTTAAAATAAATTGGTAGTTTCTAATAGATAAGTACTAATCTTAGGTAATTGAGATTGATTTAATGAAAATGATATCATTCGACCATCATAATAAATTAAATAAACATCAATTAATAAATTCAAATTGGGAATTTTTAAAAATAAATTGCAATTTTTATCTAATTTTTTGTATTTTTTAATAAATATACCTAATATTGGACATGGTTGAATGGATTTGATTGGTATTATACTTTCCATTCGAAGTTGAATTTTATTATTATTATTATTATTATTATTATTATTATTATTATTATTATTACTATTTACTATTCTAATTAATTTACCTTGACCTTTTTGAGAAATTGATAATAAACAATTAAATTCACTAATTTTAATTAGCATATTTAATCTTTGAAATTGATTAATGACTGCATTATTATTATCATTTTCAATTACTTGTTTAATATGATTGAGTATTATCAATTCATTATTATTATATTTTAACAAAAAGATCGAATTGATACTACATATTATTATTATATCTTCTTCTTTTTCAATATCTAATTTATATTTATAAAATTTACTATCTATTATTGCTATTTCAATCAATTTATTATTACTTAATTTTTCATCTATTATTTCTTTAATTAGATTGAAATAACGTACTAATTTCAATAATAAATATTCCATTTGATTTTTAGAATATGAAATTGATGTTTTAACCATTATATTATCAAATAAATTAATAATATATTTAATAGTTTCAATTAATTCTTCAATAGATTGATTATCTTTTATATATTTTGTAAATTGATTATAAAATAAATTTAATTTAATTTCCAATTGTTTTATTTCATTTTTAAGTTGATAATATTGATTATATAATTCATAACTAAATAATTTACCTTGAAATACATTTAATTTATTTATTAATTTTTCATTTTGATTTTCGTTTAAATTAATTTCTTGATTAAGTAATTCAATATCATTTCCAGTGATAATTAATTCATTCATTGGACTAACACTATCTCTTTCATCACTAAAACTACTTCTTAATCGTCCATTATAATAAGCTCTTATTTCCTCATAATCTTCATTATCAATATCAGATTGGGACTGTGGTTGTGTATAATATTCATTATTTTGATATTCTATTAAATCTCGAAAGAAGCTATATTGATTTTCATTTTCATTTTCATCTTGTTCTATTTCATCTTCATTTTCATCTTCATCTTCATAATAACCAAAACTATCTTCTTCATTAGTATAATTAAGTTGAGTTTCATTTTCATTATTGATTAAATTTGGATTTAAAACTGAATTCTGATTAAAATCTAAATCCATTTCTTCCAGCATTTGATTTCTTTGACGTAAACTTAATCTATAAGTGTTATTGTTATTCAATTCGTTAATTTCCCTTTCATTATTATTGAAATAATTATTTAAACCTTGATTTAAATTGGAATTTCTTAACCTTTCATTATTCACTTGTTCTCTTCTTCTACCCTGATGAATTCTTTCTGATAAATTAAAATTCCTACTATTATACTCTTGTTCTTCTTGAATGCTATTAAATAACGAATCCTTTTCCACTGATAAAAAATAATCTTTATATAAATATTCACATGACCAAAGATAACCTGAATTCAATTGAATATTTGCTAAACATCGACCTAAAATAATATCCCATACTCTACATGTACCATCAATTGAACAAGAAACTAATCTTTGACCATTTTGATGAAAATCTAAATATGGTATATTATCTTCGTGTCCATAGAGTTTAGTTATATTATTAGTTTGCAAATTAAATAATGTAATAACATGTAAATTAGAACTAACTGCTATTATTTTATCTTTAGAATTAATAGCTATACCCCAACTAGAACATTGGTTATAAAATGATATTGGTTTTTTGTCCATTTCACTTAAAAAAAACACTCGAATAATACCTCGGTCATCTGCAGTTACTAAGATGGATTCATCATCTATGTAGCCTACTTTTATAGTATTGATACTTTTGGTTCCTTGCATGTTAGCTAATTCTTCTTGTGTAAAATCATTTGGCATATCAATAATTCTTATTGGTTTTAAATAGTTCTCTTTAATATGATTTGTGTTGAGTTCATTATTATAACTTAAATTAGGTATTTCATACACATGTATTTTATCATCCACCGCTTTTATTGATAAAAAATATAATATTAGCTTCATTGTTTTTGTTGATTATTATAATCTGTATACAACTTACCTAAAAAAAATACATCCTCGTAACTAGCTGATAAATTCATTCTCTATATACAGAATTTAATTTAATTTCCATTTCTCAATTTATGATTAACACTTTCTTACCCAAGGTCTACTATCTCCAATATCAGGTAATTTCCATTCTTCATTGATTGATTTAATCTAACGAAATTTCAAAATTCTATATTAATTTCTCAATAACCAAATAATAATAATCTTACATTGATACAATTATATTTATTGAAATTCCAATTCTTCATTATTTTTTTATATATTAAAAAAACTTGGCTTTGCTTATCGGAAACAGATTGTCATTGTGAAGCATAAGTTGATAGAATGAAAGATCATTGGTGGATATTCAATGCAAAGCTTATTAGTTGCATAATTCATTGAAATTCAAGAACTATATTAGTCTAATTAACTAAAAGTTGTCAATCTATTTCGAGTAAAAGTGGAGTTAATATTGGATAATTGAAATTAATTACTGATAGTATTAGTTAAAAAAATAAAATTAATTGAATTACCTATAATTGACTTTTATATTTCATTGATTTTATGTATAATTGAAATTTTATACAGAATTTTATTATTGTGGTAGATTTTTGATAAAATTGAAAACTGGTTGATTACATATTAATTAAAAATTTAAACATTTATAATAAAATCAAAAAAATAGATAATACTAGAAACATTGTAAGATAGTAATTCAAATTGAATAATTTCAATATTGTGCTTTAGTCTCCTAACTTCATTTCTTAATAAAGCATTCCATTATAAAATAATATTCTACTTGATTCTAAATAAAAGCTAGAATTAAAAAGTTTATTCATGACCATCATATGGGGATGTATTTTTTTGTTTAAGAATTTTACTAGCAATCTTTCCACTTAAATAGCGCTTAAAAATGGAAAAAATAATGAAGCCAAAAAAACACCCTCATATTATTTATTTAACAATAATCTATTAACATATTTATACTAGTTGAATTACTTATAATGATAACAATCATGCTATTATTATCATACAAAGAGTAATAAATGATTAGTAGAATAGTAATACTTATTATAATAACAATTCATATTATTATTGTAATAGAGAGTAATAATGCATTTACAATCAAGGATTAAATGAAGGAGTCATGTTGTGAATTAGAAACTAGAATTCATTTTTATACCGAATTTAACAATATTTCACTTATTTTATAAAACTAATTAAAGTAAATCGAATTAAATGGAATATATGCTTATATAATCTTATATAATAACAATACTATATTAATTTATTATATCAAATATATATCGAACACCTCACTATCTCCATCAAATAAAAAGGAAAAAAGGAAAAAACTTTTAAAAACGAACCCAACCTAAATTACTCCTGCCTACTCCCGGGTACATAAGCTGGTGGCAATTGCATAGCGGATTGATAAGCTGGTGGTGGCAATGAACTACGATTATTAATCTGTTCAGTATACCTTGGTAATTGAGGAAAGCATTTATCTGGATTATTTAAATCCCTTAATAAACAATAACATTCTTTGCCTCTATAAACCATAAAAACAACGAGTAATATACCTACCCAAGAAAACCAAATGGAAAAAGTGGGATAAAAGAATTGAAATAATAAATAAAGAGTGAGTATGAGTATAGGCCATGTTAATTGAAGTAAAAATGTGTTAATGACGGTAGATTTAAATGGTTTAATTTCGTTTATTTCACCTCGTAAGATAAGTGAACGACCATCTTGTAGCATAGTATCCCAATTGATATAAACTTTAGGATATACTAATTTGGTGGTATTGGCTTCATTAATTATTTGACTTTCTCCATTGTCTAATAGAATATTAGTTAAATTTCGTTGTAAATTGGGATCATTTGGTATAAACATTGGTACTGGTGTTGTTATTGGTAAATGAGATGAATTGTGATCGTATAATATATAGGAGTTGATCATCATTTTGGGTATATTATTACTATATAAAAAATAATATTTAATTAAAATTAATTTTCAATAGAATGAGTATTATAGTTTTATTTATATTCATTTGAATCCCACTCTTGTAACACCCAAAGATTGGGGCTTTTATTATGCACCATTATTTAGCAATGTCTTACAATTTATGCTTCCTTAAACTTAAGCTTTTACTTGTTTAAAAGTTGTTTTTGGTGGGTAATTGTTCAAGTATTGGAATCTAAACGCGGGTTTATTTTTGTCCTAAAGATCTCTAAATTAGCTAGCATAATTGGCTAAAAATTGTCTTTTTTCAACTTCAAATGTTTCCTCAAAGCTAGCATTGCAACTTTTATTCTAGTTACAAATTAAAAGGGATAAATTTTTTAATTGGTCCTATTTTTCATTCTGAACTTTCAAACACAGCAATATTTACATTATATTAATGATATATTAAATGACAATACTAATAAACTAAAAAATTAGACCCCGTTTAGATTAAATTTAGAGTAAGACCAAAATTTTTAACTGAAGGGTTGTGGCTCAAAAATTCAGCTTTCTTTCTACCCCTTAATTGCATGAATTTATATTAAAATTGGTATAAGTTTTATGTTCATTAACAAGATTAATGATTAAATAAAGTAAAAGTTATATTAATAAAAAGGTTAATTTGACTTAAATTAAATGGCGTTTTTGAAAATTTGGAGTATTAAATTCTATTAAAGTATACATGTTAATATAAAGTATTATCAGCGTTCCATTTAAAATGATAACTAAAAGCTAGAAAGTTTCAAAAATAGCGAATTGAATTAGTATAATTAACTTGTTAATCATTTTAATTTTAATTTTAATTTATTAAAAGTAGTCTAACTATCCATATTCATAAAGCTTAACAATGAACAATTTATTTCACTAAAATTCACTAAAATTCTAAGCTTTTTGCATTAATTCAAATAATCTTTCCAATAAGGGTGCACAAACTGTAAATTGGAATCAGCTAACTCAGGATAATTGTTTTCAACGCAAGCTTTCCACTGCTCATAAAGAATTTGATTACCTTTAATAGAAAAATGCAGACCATCTGTAAACAAGGAGGTATCTTTTGAATCGAACTTATTCCAAAGGTCCACCGTTGGAATCTCATATTCAAGACCAATTTCCATTACACAGTCGACATATTTTTTAATAATATTATTATGTCTATCTAATTTATAATCTAACCCTTTTAAAAGCTGATCTTTAATCCAATCCTCTCCATAAACTGGGGTTGGTGTAATTAAAATCAATTTTGCCAAGCTCACCTTCTTTCTGATTTCATTAATCATCCAACGTAAATTTTTCCTATATTCATTTAAACTCACATGTTGACCACTACCTCCTTCAGTTACCGCATCATTAGCTCCAATAAATAAGGTTACTAATCGAACATCTTTTGATGACATTTCTTCGAGTATTTGGGTAATAATGGGCTTTATCCAAGTAGTGTTGTAACCGGAATAACCTCGATTGATAATATCCACTTTACGTATATAAGCTTCTTGAATACTTAATAACCAACCTTGAGTGGGAAGGGAGTATCCAAGTTCAGTTAAAGAGTCACCAATAAAATAAAACTGAGGGTTGAGGGCCATGGTTGAGTAGAAAATTGCCAGAAAACTGTCAGAAAATTGAGTTTTAGTTTTTGAGGGTTTTTGGAGTTTTTGTATTAGGTGAAATTCGTAATCTGGGTTAGCAAATCATTTTAAGTTCAATTTAGTGAAAGATTATTGGAAAAAGATATGGAGTGAAATTGAATTGGTGATGTTTTATAATATTCTATATACTGTTCTATGGATTGAAAAAGCGATGTGTAATGTTCAATAAGTTCTTTTTATTACATTACTCAAGGAGAAGGATAATAAAATAATAATAATTCACTTTCAAAATCTTTGTCAAAAATAATAAACTACTAAACATAATTGTATTATAGTTTGAACTATTATTTGAATTTATATGAAAAATAAAAACGTTAAAAATAAATTAGTTTATAAAAACTAAAGACATTAAAGATCAATGTACGATTTATTTGAATTTAAATTATCAATTTATAGAAAATCCAAATCCAAAAATATTTTATTAAGTCTAAATAAAAAATAATGGCTATACCTAATTATAGACCAAATCAATAATACCTAATAATAGTACTATAAGTTGTGCATATTAATATTAATTATGTTTTTATAACCCACTTAAGCAGATTTTAAAATACAAACTACGTTGTAATAAAATCCATAAACTATTAATACTCTAAATAAACTTATAATTCAAACTTAATGATGAGCGTCTTCAATCCATTTCATAACATTTTCATAAATGGTAAAATTGAGTGCATGGATAGGCAATGCTCTAAGTAAGGTAGGAGGAAGGCCGGCATAAAATACTTTAAAGTTATTATTTGTACGATAGAGCAATTTAATACACTTTATAATAGAACCATCAAATTTTTGATGTTGTTTTGGTAAAAAGGCTTCTTTTTGCAATCGTGATTTAACTACATCAATTGGAAATAATACACACCAAGAAAGGGTGCCTGCTAAACCACCTGATATTAAAGAGGTTACACCAAATGAAAATAATCCACTTTGATTAAATAATGTTTTAAACGATTCATACCCACCAAAATAAATTGCGGTACCAAACCCATCTCTATATAAATGCGCTAATACTCCTCTATAAAACCCTGTTACACCTGCTGTATTATAAATTCGTTTTGCACAACTAATAATACCTTCACTTTTTTTTTTAATTATCGCATCTCCACTTCCTGGAATCGAAGTTTGTCTTCTACCAAGTTGGACTTGTACTTTAATTAGTTCCAATGGGCCACTAAGCATGACCGTTAAAGTTCCAGCGAAAGCGCCTGAAGCCATTAATAGTGGTAATTTTTTATAAAATGGGGTGTCATTGTATTTTGAATAATGAGGCAAATCAAACCATTCTTTATTTAATTTTGAGTTGAACATGGAATTTGCATTAACATCATAAAATTTATGCATCAAAGTACGTGATGCCATATCATAACTTGTAAATGAAAAACCTTTTAGTAAACTTACTACACATAAAGGTCCGGCTACCCCTCGCCACAATGATAAATATCCATAGCGCCCTACTATATCTTTGTAACATTGTGATAAACTTAATGGTGGATCAGCTACTTGCATTCTTGTTTTTAAAGTATCGAATGGGTGTCCTACTAATACCGAAGTTATTCCACTGCTCCCAGCTGCTATTCCAGTCCGATGTTTATAAATTAAATCATTTAATTTTTTGTTATAATCCTTTTCTAAAACTAAATCTGTATTATTATTTTGATCCTTATCTTGATTCATGGATATTATTGAAGCCCCCATTGTTGCTGTTGTAGTTGTTAGTGGAAAACCGAATTGGTATTAATTATTTTATCAAGAAACCTTATAGCTTTTTTGTTTACTTTGATTGTTTGATTATTAAATTTTATGGATTTCAGTTCCAAGCTTGGGAAATTTATGGTCTCATTTAGTTGATGCTGGTTTATTGGCTCTAAATCTGATCAGTCTGATTTGATTGGTCAACCTTAGTTGTCAAGTTGTTTATTTAAAATTTTATTAATAAATAGGCTAAATGAAATTCCCTTACAAGTACAGTAATTTTACTACTAAAAGACTCATGATAAAAATCCATAATAAAAATATTTAATAAATGCATTGTTTTATATTGCTGATTCACTCTATTAAGTTATTTTAAAAAATATTATAAATCAAGTTATTCGATACAACTTTATATTTCGAATATTCTAACTCAGATTTAATCATTTATTTACAAAAGTTCGATTTGAATAAATTTTAGTATACTTTGTACAATTTATTCGAAATCAAATGGTACAAAGTCACCTTCAATTTCCACTGCTTGATGCGTCAATCTTCTAGGTCTAGATCTTTCATGGATAGGATATTCTGGAGGAATGGCATTTAAATCAGAAAGGTTGACTGCAAGTGCAGCTGTATGCCAGCCTGCACAAGCTGTATAAAATACAAAATAGTCATCCCCAAAATAAGATACTAAAGTAGGCTCTGTTACATTAATAGGGTCGAACCTGTTAGTAGGCTGTCCATGCCCAAGTCCATGTTCACCCCATGTATATAGTCTACCTTCCTCCATAAGCACAGCGGTGTGCCAGTCACCAAAGCTGACTTGGATCGGCTTACCTTGACCTAAGTCTTCACGCAAATTAATTTCAACAGATAAATATTCTTCACCCTCTTGATCCCCATTTTCACCCCTTATCTTACCAGTCCATAACTCTTGGTTTTCTGAAAATACAGCGAAGTTTTCAAATTGAGCTATGATATGTCTAACTTTGAAATGGGCCACTTGATCCAACACTTTACCATTTAAACTATTATGATGAGTTAAGCTCCACTTACTTACTGGTTCATTTATACTTTCAGTTTCGGGCTCTCTAAGTTGAAAATTTGACCAATAAATAACTCGACCTTGGTTTGTTAGTGCTAAACTAAATTTATCACCTGCTGCTATCTTAATAAACTTTTCATTTTCATTTAGGTCATATACGAGTTCAAAATAGCTTTTGCTTTTAATACTATACTCATAATTCCAGTAATATATTTTATAATCTTTAGTCAATACTAAATTGGAGTTAAAACCTGCTGCTATTTGTATAATTGGGCCACTATCGTTCGAGAATTCAATTGAACAAGCAAGTGTATCCGGGTTATCTACTTGATAGACTAAACCATCTTCTGTTAGTGCCAATGCGTGATATCTTCCTGAGCTTAGCTGTTCAATTTTTTTATTACTTGGGAATACGTTCAATTGAATAGGTATGTCTATTTGTTTATTGTATGGATGTGTATAAACTGAGCCATTGAATGTGCCCCAAAAGTATACCTTTTTATCATGAGTCAATGCTAGCATCATAAATCCTCCACATACAATATTTGAAACCCTTTTTTTTGACATTTCTTTTAGCCAATAAGGAGAATGTAACTCACCATACATAACATCTATATCATAAAGTGTTTGATAGGGTATTCCACTTCTGCCATTATCCGTTGATCCCCACACAAATACTTCTGGATTTGAAAGAGCCCTGTAAAGTTGCTTAAACTTACTTTTACGAAATATCGGACTCTGTTCAGATACATAAGATAATAGATTATAGTCGCGTCTTATCCTTTCTTTCCATATCTCTTCAACTTTAGTTACATTATTTAATAATTTACACGTCAATAAACAGTTATATAAATCCTTTATATCATGCAACTCAGATAATATTTGAGCTATTACTTCGGTGGGCAATTCTGTTAATTTCATTTAAAAAATAAGAAAAAATATAGATTTGCTTTTTATTTATATTATCAAATAGCCAAACTTTCCAAATAGATTACGTAATTAATTGTAATTATGGAACGTGGCAATAGCTGATGTTTATAAAAAATAAAACAGTAATGTAGAAATAATTTACTTAGAAATATTAGAGAAGGTGGGGTAATTACTAAGATAAAAAGGTGGTATTCTTCTTGTGGCTTGCCCAACTTGAGGATCATTGACGCGATATGAGTAGAGAGAAAGTTTATTTATTCCAAATGCAATATATAGAGTTTAATCTATAAGTTATTTTCAGATAAAATTGATTGATATTTTGCTTTCATTTCAGTATTAGCTTCAGTACAAGTTTAATCACCTATTTTACAAAAAGCTGAAATTTTGATATAAATATAAGCACGTCATCTCTGGTTTTTATATCTATATACTACGTCAGTATGTTTTTTGACTAAGGATTTGGCCTATTTTTTAAATATTTTAAGCACTCAAAAAGTGAATAAAAAGCTGAAATGAAATGATAGTTCTGTATAAACCTTTTATTAAATAAGATGACTATCACTATTTTTGTATTCTGGTAGAAATCAAGGCCTGGTACCTTTTTCTGCCACTTACCTACAGGAAGTGCCTCTTAGGCACCAAAGTTTGCTTTTCTAATCCACTGGGAGCGCCTCTCAGGCACAATGTATGTTAGCTAAATTATTAGCCCAGTTTTCGAAATTTTAGCTGTTACAACTCTTTTGCGAATGCTTTAGTGGTATTCTAATAATTAAAATCTTATAGCTGATATTCAAAGCCTGATCCTTGTATTTTAACTGAATTTTAAATAACTATTTTTCTAAATAAGCAATTAGGTAGATTTCAAAATAGTTGCAACAGCTGTTAAATTGAAATAAATTAAGTGGTAAGGGTTAATAAAATTCTAAATAATCAAATGCATACAATTCTACTATTGCTAAAAAACTTAAAATATTCATCTAATATGGATATTTTATTATTAATAAATGTATTATTTCGGTATGCTATTTATTACTTTACCCTATTAAGTTATTTTAAAAAATATTATAAATCAAGTTATTCGATACAACTTTATATTTCGAATATTCTAACTCAGATTTAATCATTTATTTACAAAAGTTCGATTTGAATAAATTTTAGTATACTTTGTACAATTTATTCGAAATCAAATGGTACAAAGTCACCTTCAATTTCCACTGCTTGATGCGTCAATCTTCTAGGTCTAGATCTTTCATGGATAGGATATTCTGGAGGAATGGCATTTAAATCAGAAAGGTTGACTGCAAGTGCAGCTGTATGCCAGCCTGCACAAGCTGTATAAAATACAAAATAGTCATCCCCAAAATAAGATACTAAAGTAGGCTCTGTTACATTAATAGGGTCGAACCTGTTAGTAGGCTGTCCATGCCCAAGTCCATGTTCACCCCATGTATATAGTCTACCTTCCTCCATAAGCACAGCGGTGTGCCAGTCACCAAAGCTGACTTGGATCGGCTTACCTTGACCTAAGTCTTCACGCAAATTAATTTCAACAGATAAATATTCTTCACCCTCTTGATCCCCATTTTCACCCCTTATCTTACCAGTCCATAACTCTTGGTTTTCTGAAAATACAGCGAAGTTTTCAAATTGAGCTATGATATGTCTAACTTTGAAATGGGCCACTTGATCCAACACTTTACCATTTAAACTATTATGGTAAGCCAAACTTAATTCATTTATAGGCTCACTTATGGGTTCGTTTCCTAGCTCTCTAAGTTGAAAATTTGACCAATAAATAACTCGACCTTGGTTTGTTAGTGCTAAACTAAATTTATCACCTGCTGCTATCTTAATAAACTTTTCATTTTCGTTTAAGCCATATACAAGTTCAAAATATGCCACAGTTTTTTTACTATAAATATAATTCCAATAATAAATTTTTGACTCTTTAGTCAATACTAAATTAAAATCCGATCCAGCTGCTATTTGAATAGTAGAATGGGTAGCTACATTTAAAAGCTGCACCAAACAAGCATCGGTATCTGGATTATCAAACTGATATATACAGCTATCTTGTGATAAAACTAATATGTGGGATCTACCAGAACAAACTGTAGCTATTTTTTTATCCTTTGGAAACACATTTAATTCAATAGGTGTATCTACCTGTCGATTGTATGGTTTTTGAAACAAGGTACTATTAAAGGTGCCCCAAAAGTACACTTTACTATCATAAGTTAAAGCAATCATCATTGAACCCCCACATACAATATTTGAAACCCCTTTTTTTGACATTTCTTTTAGCCAATAAGGAGAATGTAATTCATTATATACAGCGTTGACTTTATCAAGTGTTTGATAGGGTATTCCACTTCTGCCATTATCCGTTGATCCCCACACAAATACTTCTGGATTTGAAAGAGCCCTGTAAAGTTGCTTAAACTTACTTTTACGAAATATCGGACTCTGTTCAGATACATAAGATAATAGATTATAGTCGCGTCTTATCCTTTCTTTCCATATCTCTTCAACTTTAGTTACATTATTTAATAATTTACACGTCAATAAACAGTTATATAAATCCTTTATATCATGCAACTCAGATAATATTTGAGCTATTACTTCGGTGGGCAATTCTGTTAATTTCATTTAAAAAATAAGAAAAAATATAGATTTGCTTTTTATTTATATTATCAAATAGCCAAACTTTCCAAATAGATTACGTAACAATCGTAATTAAAGAGTTTAGCAAATGGCTAATAGTTGTTCAATATAAAAAAGAAAACAAGAATATATAAGTAATTTACTACCAGGAAAAAAATATGAGATGATTACTAAGATGTAAAGGCAACACTCTTATTGTGGCTTCCCCAACTTCAAGGGTATTAGTAATATAAGAACGTAGAGAAATTTTATCAATATGATTAACTTTTATATGGCTTTAAACCTATTATCAGATATATATGACTGGTATTTTCTACTTTCAAAATTATTTTTATATAGACCTGATGACCTATAAGTTAAAAACGAGAAACTATCATACAGGTTTAATAATAGTATTGGTTTTACAGTTAAAGTATTAGCAGTCATGTTTTTTATTCAAGGATTTAGCTAATAATTTTTGGTCATTCTAAGCTTTCTAAAAAGTGGACAAAGAGCTGAAATAAATTAGCCCCGTATAAACCTTTAAATAAGATGACTACTCCTGCTTCTGTATTTTTGATATAAGAGCAAAACCTAATGTGTTTTTGACAATGGAAATTTACATAAAAGCATTAGATACATGTTTTTATAAGTACAGATATTGTTACTTACTATTATTATTTTTGGAAAATCTCTAATGAGAGAACTCCTGAGTGTTTTATTGTTGGTAAAAATAATATTTTAACTAATTAACTGATAGACAAAGAGATACAAGTAGAAAAAGGCAAATATACAAGGAGGTAAAATTACTCACTATTAATATCTCAACTTAGCTTTTAATATAACATATGAGGATGTACTTTTTTGTTTAAGGATTTTACTAACAATCTTTCCGCTGAAATAGCGCTTAAAAATGGAAAAAATAATGAAGCCAAAAAAGAACACCCTCATATCTTTATTTTTAATAGTTTTAATTCTTTAAACTGTAGAAATCAGTTAGCTTTGATATTATCTAAAGAGCATTGTCCAACTATTACAGACTATAATATAAACTAGTAATCTATATAAATACTTGAGACATTTTCTGAAATTTCGTTTGTATTGAATAATAATTTAATGATATTGAAAAATCATAATAGCAGTAATATAATAAATTTAGAGCTTTACGCTATTTGCAAAATCATTTTAATATCATGTTAAGTTTACTAATATTAAAATAAAAATAAGTAGAAAACCTTTTTAATATCTTCAATAACTTTGATTTTAATTTTTTATTAATCTTTAATTTCATCAACCTTTATTCAGTATGGTACTAGAACAATATAATAAATAGCGTAAAAATCCAATTTTGACCTCTTTATTAATATTGTCAGATACAGAATAAACTGCCTCTTAACAAATGACTAAAATTATATAAATTGTATAATATGAAAATGTATATTATTTAGATTTTGTTTTATTTTATTAGCATTTTCTATCCGTTACCTCTTATTGCTCAAAGTATAAAAATTGTTATCAGAAACTACCTTAATTTCGCTTCCAAACAATCCAATAGTAAGTATTTGGGTTGAAAAGCAAATAAAGTGGTTGGCAGGTATACTTAAATTATCCGCTTGCCTAATAATTCAAGGTTAACCAATTTAATTTTTCAATTAAGATGTTTGAATTAGTTTTGACTTTATGAAGTTTTATCGTTTTGGGCATCTTGTCTCTGAAAATACATACCAGGCTAAAAAGTTAACAATAGTTTAATAATACCAAAAGGGATACAGGGAAATAAGAGAGTCAATAATAGTAAGAAAAAACATTTATAAAATCTTTAACAACTGTAGATACAAACTTGGAGCCCAAGCCTGTTGGTTCTATAATGTTATTCTAAAAATAGTCCAAAAAATTTAATCAAATTAGGAAATAAGGACTTAACTTTGTTTAAGATAAAATACCCTCAAATTAAATATGGAATTATATAAAGAGAAAAAAGAAATTCAAAGGATCAACAATCTAATCTGTTAATTAATAAGATGCTTCCATTGTTATATTTTTATTGCTATTTTATTAGTCTCATAAAGTCAGACGTATTCTTTGGTGAATCCAAAATACCGTCGCTTAATTTATTCCAACCTAATTTACCATACCAAAACAGTGAACAGTATTTGGTGAAGTTAGAAATTGATGATAATACATGTACCATTAAAGAAATTGATCAAAAGCAAAAGTTAATCCAAAGATATAACTACACCTCTCTTCTATATCAACCTACTATAAAATGCAACAGCTACAAAATACATAGTGAAGAAATCGATCATATTGGAGAACAGTTATCATATTTAAATTACCCTAATATTGGTTCAATTTTAATTATGTTAATTGATGAAGATAAAAGGCCATTAGGAAGTCCACAGTTAGGTCTTTATGACCACTCTTTTCATCCTGATCCTTTATTTAGTTATATTTTAGTACCATCAACTAATCAAATAGATAACGTAAAAGTTATAAAATATAATAACGTAGTTAATGATTGGAATGAACCGAAATTTGTTGAATCACATCAAATCGTTAATGTAATTTTAAAGGCAATAAAAACTATTGTAGTTGCATCCCAAATTATACTAACATTAAAGATAATGTTTCATCATAAATTATTTGCTAGATTATCAATCACTTTACTAGTTGTTGGTATTTTACAACATGGTGGTGAATTACTTATTCACGCATTAGACGCTGATTATATAATTATAGCATTTTATAACTCGTCAATTTTATTATTAGCTACTTTATCTACATTTTGGTCATTGTATCATTGGATTAACTCAGTTTTATCGCTGAATCATACGTCAATAAGAAAGTTAATTAACTTTATAATTATATCAATTTACTCAACCTATTTTACTACTGTTATTATGAGATTGGTTCTTTTATCGTATCTTTTGAGTTACATCAATATCAATGCCTCATGGTTCAATAGTTTGGTAATATTCGATTTAGCGTTGATTATAGTAAGCTTCACTGTATTATTATGTATAGTGTTGTTTTTACTATTCAAAAATAAATTGAAAATATATGAAATTGAATTTAGTCATTATAAAAAATTAACAAATAGTAATTTACTATTGATGATTTCCTTCAATTTTATTTTATTATTTGACCACTTGGTTAAATTATTTTCATTCTCTTCTGACGAATTGTTTTATTTTAAGTTAGTTTTACAGATATTCACGATTGCTTATAACATTGTCATTCATCGAATTGCTGAAGTTATTATTGAGTTTGATGAAAAGATAGCAAAAGTTGAACAAGAGTCTGAACTTTTAGAGGGGGAATTGAAATAAGATATTGCAAAATTAATTCCAAAGTTTTTTAGGTTGTTTATAAGTATTCATATGTTGGTTTCAAAATAAACAATTTCTAACACTAATAAAATACTTGGCTTGTACCCTTTTAAGATCAAAAAAATATTTAAATAACATGTTTCAAACTTATCAGCAGTAAATTTTATTTATGACATTTTATGATATTTTATGATATTTATGTTTAATGCTCTTAGGTCGATTTTTATATTTGTTCATATTTTTTAGTTTGAAAATAAATTTTATATTATGTAATAGCTGAACCTTATGAAATATTATCTTATTTAATAATTTGAAAACGATGATTCAGTATCAGTAGAATTAAATATCTAAAACCCAGTTAACATTTTCTAGATTTTATTTAATACTAGAATTTTAATAAAACTTGAAACAAATGTCGAGAATTTTAGTTTTTCTAAAATGTATACAATTATTAAAAACATCTGAATACATGCTCTTGTAAGTTTTTGTAATGCAAAAGAAGTGAAGTTAATGTAATACTGTGCTCCTTGGATGTAAGGGACTTGGCTAATAAAGCTTATACTTAAAAACTCTCACTTTGAAACTAACAAAATTTAAAAAATTTAAAGGTTGCGGAAATTTGTCAAAGAAATATGCTTAGAAACAGGTGCTTTATTTTAAATATAGACTATTTACCATTTGCAAATTGTAAACTGTAGACCTGTATATTACCTTTTTATTATGTTTGATGTTTGTGTTGTTATCAGTAAAGACGAATTTTACCTCACCCCAACCTATTTATATTATAAGAACTATACTATTTTATCAATAAAATTTGCCTACCTCTAGCTTCTAAAATTTATACACTGTTCTCACTTATGGTTTATGCACTTATACAAAAAAAAGTGAACATTTTATAGCAGTTTTGCCATTTGATTTAAAAAATTGCCCATTTCACATAAACCAAGGCTAAATTTTTCGCATCTATAAACAAGGATGCACAAAGTTTTTCAATCAAATGGCAAAACTGCTACAAAATGTTCACTTTTTCTTATAGTGTGTAAACTATAAGTGAAAATAATATAAGCAAGGATTCAGCTAAAAGATTGTTCAGCAATATTGGTCTATATTTAGAAATATTATTTTTAAAAAACAACCAATCAAATTGTGCTAGAGTTTAAAATAAAGGTATTTAATCAAAGGGTAAACCAAATTCAAAGCCGCTATTAATTAAATCAATACAAGAATCCAACTTGTGAACTGATTTAAAGTAGATGGAGATATATTAAAATTTATCAGAATAATAACTTATTATAATAAATAGAAGCCATATTATATTATAACGAAACGAGCTAAACACATATTAATAAACGAAACAATATATCTTTATAGTACAGATGGGATAAGTAAAATAGCCAATTGTGTAAAATCTAAAAATAAATAGCAAAAATATTTATTAAAAAATTAGGGATATAAAATTAAGTTTGACTTATTTACCCCTTATTCGTAAAAACAGTATATAAATAAGATAAAGAAAGTAATTTTCTATAAAAAACAACATGATATTTATCTTCATTTATTTAAATGTTATTTCAATAATAAAGTCTTATTTGTTATTTAACAATGAAAAGCTTAATAGTATGAACTTGTTTCAACTTACCTTGCCTCATCAAAATATTGAACAATATTTAATAAGGTTAGAAATAGATGATAATACGTGCAGAATTCAACTTAATTCCGAAATTGAGTCTTTTAAACTAAATCGCACCTACGATTATACTTCTCTTTTATATCGACCTACTATAAAATGTAATACCTATAGTATACATAGTGAAGAAATTAAGCGTATTGAAGATCAATTACTGAAGCTAAACTACCCTAACGTTGGTTCAATATTAATAATGTCCATTGATGGAGATAAAAGACCATTAGGAAGTCCACAACTAGGGATATACGATCATTTGTTCTATAAAATAGATAGGCTAGGCTATGTTTTATTGCCATCAACGAGCCAGTTAGATAATACAGATACGATCAAATATACAGATACATATAACAGTTGGTATATGACTCAAAAAAAAGAATCATCAATAATAATCAAAGTTGTGATAACGATTTTAAACCTAGCTTTTGTATTGACTCAATTACTATTACTATTATTTGTTGTTTTAAATTATAAGTTCACATTTAAGCTATCAATATTGTTATTAGCAAGTAATATTTTTCACTTTGGGATTCAGTTTCTGTTTGAAATTAATGATGCAACTTATAAGTCCACTTCATTTTATAATACTTCAGTTTTATTATTAGCTACTTTATCTACTTTTGGCTCATTATACCATTGGATTAACTCAGTTCTATTGATAAGTCATAAATCGTTGCGGACTTTGATTAATTTAACAGTTGTATCAATTTATTCGATCTACTTTATTACAATCGTTATAAGGTTAGTTCTTATGTCTTATCTTTTAGATTATGTTAATGTTAATACTCCGTGGTTCAATAGTTTGGAAATATTTGATTTAGTATTAATTGTAATAAGTTTTAGTACATTGTTGTGCATAATACTATTTTTATTATTCAAAAACAAACTAAAAATATATAACATTGAATTTAGCCATTATAAAAAATTAACAAACTGTAATTTATTATTAATGATCTCTTTCAATTTTATGTTATTGTTCGATCATTTATTGAACTTATTTTCCTTTACTTCTGATCAATTGTTTTATTTCAAACTAATTTTACAACTATTTACTATTACTTATAATATTGCTATTTATCATACTTCTGGGGCCATTATTGAGTTTGAAAAAGAAACATCAAGAGTCAACCAAGATATCATTCCATTATTTGACAATGACTTAAATAAATATTTATTTTAGTCATTTGTAAGCTCGTATAATAAATAAAATAAATTTAATCACTTTTAGATTCCTTTTTAACTAAAGTTTACTTTCATACAATCTTATTTAAACATATTTTGCTTTAACTAACCTTAGCTAGTTTTAAAATAATTTATCAAACTAAATTATTTTTTTGAAAAAATACATAGCACCTGTCTTTAGCCCATTTACTTGTCCATTTTTGCGAAACAATTTAAAAATCCATTGCCAAATACTAAAACAAAGATGCTCCATAGGCTAATTAGTGGAACTGGTTGCATTTAGATGCCATCATCATTTTTTGATTTGCTTTGAATCTCTTTTATAATACTTTATTGATTATATACATTGCTATGAACCATATGAGGATGTTTTTGGTTTCATTATTTTTTCCACTTTTTAACCGCTATTTGAGCGGAAAAATTAGTAAAATTTTAAACAAAAAAATACATCCCCATATTCCGAAATAATTGAATCAAAAACCAAGTACCATTTAAGTTCAAATATGCACTAGTTAAACGTTCATTTAAAAATAATGATCAATATCATTATACTTTTACTGCTTAGGATTTGATTATTTTTTTAAATACACGTTTGGTTTGTGCACATTTAAACTTAAATGGTACTTGGCTTTTTGACTCAATTATTCCAAAAATACTGTATGAAATCGGGTTTAAGATGAAAATTGTTCTATTGTAATTCTGGTGAAAAATGAAGATAAAATATTGAATGTCATAGTTTTTAAAGGAACATTAATATTATTAACAATTATTCCGTCAAACAGTACTTCAAACAAGAAATCCACAAAATGACTTATAATAATAATGCTCATAAAAAGATATAAAGTAACAATTAGTTTACATAATTAAAAAGATGGTATTTAATACCATTTCCTATACACAGGAAATAGTATATAGGGATATATTTTTGTGTTTAAGAATTTTACTAACAATTTTTCCGCTGAAATAGCGCTTAAAAATGGAAAAAACAATGAAACCAAAAAAAACACCCTCATATGTATTTTTAGAAAACAAAACATATCCTGTTCCCATTTTTCCTATAATATATCATTAGTTAAATAATATACCTGAGCTTATGAACTTTTAGGAATTTAAAATAAGAACAAAACATTACCCATAACTTATAAAAGAAAATATAAATATCAAAAGACTGCAAAACAATATAGAACAACATGCTGTTATAGAGCTAAGTATAGCTCTAGCTAAAGTAACATTCATCTGTACAGTCACAAACTTTAGTATTCAATAGTATTTGCTGTATGCAAAAAATAATATATAAAGCCAAAAAATTCAGCACTATTAGTATAAAAAAATCCAATATAATATGAAATTCTTCGTCATCTTCAGTCTATTAATATCTTCCATTACCTTCGCTCAAAACGAAGATCTAGTTGGTAATTTAAAATTATGACCATAATTAAAGCAAGCATTTATTTATTTATTTTATAGTTGTAACTCGAGTCAATGGTGAAAAAGCTTATGTTGGACCAGGCCCTGGATGTTTTGGTGGATCTGAGCAAGTCAAAGAGCTACTTATACCAGACAAATTTCATGTAGCATTTTACTCCGAATATGGATGTAAAGGAAAGATTGTATTTGACTTTTATGATTCACTTATTTTAGGTAATCCTTTCGAATTTGTGTCTGTAGAAATCTACAATGATATCTAATTATTTTTGGCGTATACTATTGTATATAATAAAATAGTTTGTTTTTTTGATACATCTTTACTAATTCTTAAATGTTGAACTATTATTATCCAAAGTATTTTTCTTATTGATGGCTTTTTTAAATTGATTTTTATAACTTATCCATTTCATTCAAATGTAGTTGCTATTTTCGAAAGTAGTTCCTGAGCAAACTTGCAATTAAAATTGTATTGACTTTTCTAACAAATCTTTTACAACCAATAACATTGCTTTAGCTTTATATAAATTGTACCTTTAATAAACAATTCGACTTTGAAAAATTAAATCATATCATAGTACAGTGAAATGTGCTAGAAGGTTATTAGAAGGTAAATAATACACGAATTCAATATAATTACTTAAATAAACAAAGTTGCTACTTTCATTTATAATTACCCATTTTTATTATAGATTGTTACAGTTAAGCTAGTAAGTTAAAAAGAACCTCCTTTTTATAAATTTCATCAAATTTAGAAGTTCAATATGCAAAATTATTAAAAAATAGCATACATGTAATGACGACTCTAAAGAATAAATAGCATACATGTAATATGATCATAAAAAATGAAAAAAATAAAATTCTAATACTCCTTTAATATATAAATAAATGTTGATAATACATGGTAAAACTATAGTTGAAATTTTCGTTTGATCACATTGATAATTTTTATAAATGAGTAAAAGGTCCTCTGTTTTTCTCCTTTATGGTTTAATTTAGCGAGTTTTAAATGAATAAAACTGGGACAAGTCAGGGTAGGAAAGTAATATATTAAACTTGAATTTAATTTAAATTTCATACCAATAGTATCATTTTATTAATTTTACTTAATATCATCCAATTTTTTGTAGTAAACAATCTATAGGGCATTATTATTTTTGTTTCAAACAGGAGTTTATTATATCATTATTTAAGGAACGTAAATATATAAAATATTATTTAACCCTAAGATTACTAATTATTGAGCATTATTTAAAACTTTGATATTAAATTGCCTTTTTCTTCCAGCCCATAACTTTATTCAGGAACTGTTTATTTTTATGTAGTCTGATTGAATATTAAATCTCTATTGGATTAATGACCCTTTATCCATTTTATATCATGTTATTCCATTTGTAAAAAAACGTTTGGTTAGCAGTAGTAGTAATAAATATGAGGATTAAACAGGCACTGCAATATAATATTATCAAAGCTCTAATGGCAGCGTTGTTTTTATCTTTATTAAAAAACCCTTTAGCTTTCTGTAAATAATAATAAAATTTAGTATTAAAAAGCTGAGTATATTAAAATCTGGGGTGAATTTTTTTTCTATATATAGCGTTATAATATGGGTAGTTACTATTTTGTATACAAGTTAGCTTTTTTTTCTTACCTGGATGCAAACTACATTTTATTATTTTCTACTTTTGTGCTAATAACGGATGTCTATTTTAATTAAACAAGGGAGTAGAAACAAAATAGAAATAAGGCAACTTTCTACTATAATAATATAATCTATATTGTTATAGTATCAATACGAATACTAAACATTGATCACACGGTTCTATAAAGCGATGTTAATGTAAAAGATAAATTTATTTAAGGAGTAAATTAAAAACAAGAGAAAACTAAATAGAAATGAAATCATGTTATTTTTTAAAATTAATCAAAACGGAAACCATTTTTGGTATTTTAATATGCAAAATAACTCTTAAGAGTTAATAAAATATATAAGCTAAATCAGGGGCAGTCTTATAAAATAATGGGGTTAAAAGTAAAAAAACTAATTTGATATAAATATGCTCGAAATGACTTCAATATATAAAAAATATTTTAGTTAGAATGAATTTATTATATCTATTGTCAATACTTTACTACTATAACGCTATCAACTCTGAAATAATATTTAAAAATGATAACAACGAGCTAACCTATAATTCAATAAATCTTTACCAGAATACTTTAATTAATAGTGGTAAAGTACAAGAAATTTATATCCCAGAACTTGATGATAGTAGTTGTGAATTCAAAACCAAAAGTATCAAAAAAAATAGCAACAACAATTCAACATTGACAACAATAATATATCAACCAAATTTAAACTGCATTAGCTATATTTCACCATTAAGCAATATATTATCATTCCAAAACAAGTTGATTGAGAATGGGTATCCAGCAATAGGATCAATAGTAATTGTCAGCTTAAAAGATGATCTACGTATATTGGGCAGTCCATCGTCGTTAGTTTATAATCCGTTTACAAAATATGACAATATAAGCTATATATTAGTACCAGATTTTATAGATATAAACCAAATAAATGGCTATAAAAATTTATTGTATTATGATAATCGCAATTTATGGACTGATAATTTGACTTCAATAAATGGACTCTCATTTAGCATATCGTTTAAAGTGCTAAAATTTGTATTAATATTCTCTCAAATAATCCTAGCTGGTTTTGTTGCTTCCCGTACAAAGTTTCGTGGTCGTTTACAATTAGGATTATTGCTGGTCGGGATTTTACAGTTAGGCGGTGATTGGTTAGCTAATTTATTAAATGGTACTTATCAAACCGTAACCTTTTATTCCACTGTTATATTGCTACCTGCAGCAATAATTAATTCTTTAGTTGTGCTTAATTGGACAAATATCGTGTATCGTTTAAATACTAGAGTTAAGATACAGCCATTCAGAGTTGCAACAATAATAGAATCGGTACTTATCAATGTGTTGATTATACTAAGAATAATATTGTTATTGGCATTAAACAACCTATGGTCATTAAAATATGACACTGTGAATTCCAATTGGTACAGCATATTAAACTACTTTATATTTTCATTGTCTTGTATTATACCATTAATAATGGGGGTATCCTTTGTTTGCTTGGCGATGCAATTTTGCCCAATATTCCATGCAACTGCAAGATTAATTAACGCACAATGGTTCACAATGTTTATATTAATGACTCGTATCTCTTTTAGTTTATTGCTAGTAAGTGACCATTTGCTGAAACTATTGAGCTATAGCCCAAGTCAGCATAACTCCTTCTCTATATTAAACGATATCACTTTAATTGCCTACAATACTATGATCTTATTAACAGTAATTAAGATACAATCAATTTCCAGTGTTAAAGATAAGTGGACTCCAGAACAATTAGGCTTACAAGAAAATGAAGATGGGTCAATCACAGTAAATGAATCCAAAGATACATTGAACAAATGTGAATATAACAATGACAAAAGCATCCCAAATAAAGCTTTAAGCGCTGAGGATATGCGTACTAATCCATTCTATGCCAAAAATCTAGAATTTCGACAGGTAGAAAAAGCTAACCCATCACTTTCTTATGACTATGTTCGCTCAGTGAATTCTTCTACACACTCTTTATCTAATTAAATTGCCGGTATGTGTATCTATAAATAAATTATTACCCCATTTCTGACTTCACATTCTTGGTTTTTCATATTATGTTCTTTTATTATTGTAAATAAATCCGGTTTATCATACAAATTTATGCAAAAAGGCTAAAATATTTTATGATAATATATTATTAAATTTTTACACCAACTCTTTGAAGATACATACTAGGCCAAAGGCTAGCAACGAGCTTGTTTATGTATAATCCTAAAAGCGAAGGGATAAAACAAAACTGGTCAAAGAAGTTAAAGAAACAACGTTCTTTTATGTGCTTTATTTTTTAAATTTGCCTTAGGTGCTCCAGATTAAGTGAAAATTTTATACTATTTTTGAACTTCTCTCCATATTATACTTATAGAACTTACACCAAATCAATGCAACAGACGCTAAGATATAATTACCTTTACACAACAATTCTTTGTTTTTGGTATATTACTTTTTAATACTTATGTCTATTTCAAAGCTTATAATATCCTCCTTTTAGCTTTAAAAGGTCATCATGGGCACCTTATTTATATATTTTACCATCGCTTAAACTGAATGTTAGTAACAATAACCCTCATTATAATATGTTTTAGTTACTATATAATACAACCAATGTGCTTTATGGTTGTAAACCTAAGCGAAACTTAATTATATTTTTCTTTCCTATTGAAAAATCTTTTAAGGACTTTTGGAAGAGGTTTTCTGTGATACTAAAATACTAGTATTCATATACAAAATCAAACACATATATCACTTACATGTCTAATAATGAGATAGCTTCATCGAGTATAACAGCTGAATAATTCTTTAAAAACACATGAGCTATTAATAAGTTTATTAACATATTTTTTAAACATTAAAAATTCAATATCTAACACTGATCTTTATACTTCCTCTACGGATAGAGTTGAACCTAACACTTCAGCTTTTGTATCAAAACTTTCAAGTTGATTTATGAGCTTTTTTAGCTGCTTCAATGGTTTCCCAATCACTGATATTTGAGTTCCTGTGTTTTATATTATATTTGATTGAGTCGTTGAAAAGAGGGAGCAACTTTTGATATAAATTGGTAAACTTTAAATTGAAATGCGAATTACTTAGGGAACAATACTAAAAAAAGACCTAACTGCCCTTTCATCAAGAGATTTAATATCTTTTCCCTTAACAAAAATATCTCCTAATGTTGGATTATAAGATTTGTTTAACAATATAACTAAAGTGGATTTCCCATTTCCAGAGTTGCCAAAAACAGCTAGATTTTCCCCTTATTCACTTTGAAGCTAATATTATTTATGAGTAGCACTTTATCCAAATAATTGAAAAAAATATTTCGTGTTAAATTGACTAGCCCCTCTAAAGCAACATGAAAACATAAATGCTAAATCTAACAGGATAACCACTAAAAAAATCGATATCCTTGGGGTCTTCATCAAAATCAAAAGTACTTGGTAAGTCAATGATTTCAAGTAGCTGTTTAGAGCTAGCAACTACATCTTTCGTATTGAATAAATGACACGGAAACTATATATCTAATGATTTATGGTTTAATATCAAACAATTCAAATTTAAATATAGTTACCCATAAAAAATATTATCAAAAAAGGAAGTAAACTATACAAAATCACTTGTTTTCCATCCCCATTATAAATTTTAAAAGCACAAATCGATACACAAGTTCCAAATGGTGAATTTTCCTTGCTTCTTTTCCTTACTGCTTCTTGGTATCGCTTAAAGTCCCTCTCTTCCCTTAAAAGTAATTTAACAATATCAAACATCCTTATATTATTATTAATTATATAACTGATTCTGTCTTCAACTTCAATATCCGTATCCTCTCCAATGGATATTAATAATTTTATTATAAAGTATAAAATACTATGTAGTATCTAAGCGACCGAGATCCGCTACCATACATACAACGGTGAAAAGCATAAAAATCAAAGTGAAGGTTAAACTGAATGCATCATATTAAACATGTAAAGAAACAAAGCAACCGACAATCCTCAATATATGTTCTATGAATATCCTATAGGCCACATCCTTCAACCTTCCAATGATTGAATCCTAGTAAAAATATTCAATAAATTGAACGGATTAAAACACATTATTATTATTGAATGAAGCAATATAGAGTAATCGTTTTCAACTAGATGTCTATACTGAAGGCAGGAAAACTTGGCTAAATATTATAGTTGTTATTGAAACCTCAATCTCTTGGGTAATTTTTTAAAATATTTCTTTCGCACATCGTGAAATAAATTCATCTGGAAATTAATCGTTGTGTTACAAAGTATACCTTATTTACATACTTAATAGATCTAAATAAGAAAAAGAGTACAAAGGTATAAAAATAACCATTCTAAAATGTTGTTTTTGCATATAAAAATAAATTTGAATAACAACGTATAATAAAGTAAGTTACTTCTATTATAGAGCTTTAATTCTACGAAATTAATTGTTCTCTTTAATTAAATTGGTCTATAAAGATTAAAAACTCTTTCAAATACAATTACTCCTATAGTTGTATTAATCTCTAGCACATAGGAATGTTTTTTTTGGTCTCATTACTTTTTCCATCTTTTAAGCGTTATTTGAGCGGAAAGATTGTTAGTAAAATTCTTAAACAAAAAAATACATCCCCATGTAAAATTAAAATATTGTAGAATACCTAAGATCATACATATTGAACAAAAAACACGTACCAAACTACTATTAAAGCCATTAGAAAGTTTAAAATAGTTTGACCCTATTTCTCAAATGAGATGATATCAAATAAGCCTTAGCTGTACTCCTGCTGAATACTAACAATATCGAAATACTCTATAAACTTTGAATTGGGATTGAAACCTCATCTCATATTAATATAACCAATAGAAGTAGAAAATGTCATTACTGTTCACATATTGATTGAAATGCTTATAATTCATGGTTATTATTTCCTTTACTATAACTATTTATACCTTCTAATGTACACGCTTTTTACATTCTATTATTTCTAGAGCACTGATTTATGCTTTGATTTGAGTGCTTCTTATATTGTCCCTATCCTTCCTAGTCTACATATTTCATTATGTTTATAGTTGTTTGAATTCTATAATAAGAAATTAATCCACTTCATAAATATGATAAGTTAATGATTTGCAAACAATATGAAATTTATTTTATTAAATTAGATTAAAATACCCAAAAATATTTGAAATTTAAAAAAGTTCATAAACTATGTTTAAGGCACAATTTAATCTATCCAAAACATGCAAATTGACATTGGCTCTCGCTTCCAAGTCATATGGAAGAGCTAGGTGGTCGGATCTCCTTATGTTTCTGTCTAAAACCCTCAAATTATATTCCTTCATAAATTTTCAATTAGTTTTCTCCTTTTTTTGAATTAAATCGCCACTTTCTCTTTGAGTTGCTATGATTTAAAGGAGGGTATACAAATTTTGAATATTGACTATTCTAATACAAATATCAATAATAATGTAAACTGCGATTTGGGGATGTATTTTTATGTTTAAGAATTTTACTAACAATCTTTCCACTCAAATAGCGCTTAAAAGATGGAAAAAGTAATGAAACCAAAAAAAACATCCTCATTTGTTTTTATTATAAACATCTAGATTCAAAAGATTCGCTTTGAATAGTAGCAATCTGTAGATTGAATGGCCTACTAGAGTAAAAGCTACTAACCCTACAATCAAAATTCAATCTTGAGTCCCACTTGGGTGGTTTTAATCATTTTTTGTCTATTACTGAATTTGATATCCATTGAAATCTTTTTACCACCTAGCTTGCTATTTCAAACTTTAAGAAAGGTTTTACTGATGTGATTGATTTGAAAAGCTTTACCGTTAAACTTGGTGACCTATATATCTAAAAGGTGATATTAAAAATAAAAATCATTGAAAAGCAGCTTAATAGCCTATATTGTATTGACAAAAATGGTACATGGAATTGCATAGATGAACTAATAAAGCAAAGCTATCGATTTAGCATTTATTGTACAATGCTAAATAATAGTAGCACTTTAAATAATTAAAAGTTGATTTTCAACAGCAATATAGGGATGTATTTTTTTTAAGAATTTTACTAATAATTCTTCCACTCAAATAGCGCTTAAAAAATGGAAAAAATAATGAAGCCAAAAGAAACACCCCCATATTATCAACAATAACATTGACACAACAAAAAGATACTCAACCCTACCGAGATTTTGCTAACACTGAAACTTTTAAATTATCAATTCTTATATCATTTTCCAAAAAGTTAACACCCTCCAATTCAAGGTTAGAATTATCTAAAAAAGCTAGAATAATACAGGTATAAGCACGTATATCCTTATTCTCATTTTTCACTTAAATCAGTTATTCATAACTCTCAAAGGAGTTATCTTAACAGCATTATGGACAGAAGAGTCGCAAAAAAAGGCAACAAAGTTTAAAATTCCTGCTAATGGGGAGTTTATCATAACCCATTAATCTAAAATACTGCTTCCCTTTGAACTAATGTCATAATAAGTATATGAGAAGGTAGCTTCAATCTTTTTGGTGACTATTTTATCGTGAACAAACACAAGTTGTAAGTCAACTACAATCAATACATTAAAGGAAGCATAAAATAACTTACAAATCAAGGCAGGTCAACCAAGAAATATACTCATTGTACTAGTTATATTTTGAAATGGTAATCTCCATAAATGACCAATATGAACCCAGATATCATAAACTGCTATAACTGCCTATAGTCATAGAGATATCCTGTCTATTAACTTGTAGTCGTAGATAACTAAAATATTTAGTTGTGATATTTAATACATAGATAGTACTCACATATAAAATCATAAATAATAGCATGATAAAGGCTAATATGCGAGAGATGGTGGATACTGTAGGATACTAAGTTTTTTTGAAGAACAATAAGAGGTGACATGATCCATATTTAAACCTTAGTTGAACGCGTCAGTAAATTTATATTTATATTTTTCTAATAAATTCCACATTATATTATTATAGTAAACATAGGGAATATAAGCTATGGATTTTAAAAGAACTGAAAGGGATTACAAATGCAATATTATAAAATAAACTATCATACAATATCAAAAATGTATTAGTTAAAATAAACCAGACTAAGCACTTGTTATTAGATTTTAAATATTCTTAATGTAAATAGTAATTAAATTTCAATAAAAGAAATTAAAGCCTTAACAATATTAGTGAATATTAACGGTTTAAACTATAATAAAGTATACTAGGTTGATAAAATGATTACTCCTGATGAATTTGATATTCATCTTTTTTAATTTGAATCTGAAAAACTTTCACACACTAAAAGAATTCACCAATTAAATAAAAATAATTTTATTATGATTAGATCCTATATATAACAAAACTTTATAATAAATAAATAAATAAAATTAATTGTTAGTTAAATACTAAACTAAAAATGGTATAAAATTAAGTATATTTATATATATAGGCAAGTTAAATTTAATATTTAAAAACCAAGAAAAAAAAGGAATAATTAAACGATAAAAATCGATATCAAAAAAATACACTTAGTAATAAAGGAGGGTAAAAAGGGGTGGTGGTCTCGTTAACCAGTGAGTTAGCATAGGACGGCAAAGAAGCAAGAAAAAGTAATTCCTATAGAAGTTAGAAACAAGAATAAATCCGCTATGGTAAATATCTGATTCGATAAGTCCAGGTTGATAATCAACCAAAATTGAGATAAAAACAAAAATAACCAAGGATAGAGTTTAACATTACTATTTACAAACCAAAGCTTATATTCACTTAAAAACAAACTTAAACCAACGGATAATAAACTGATTAATTGATACATCTTATTATTATCGTAATGATTGTTTTGATATGATAATATTAAATAAAAGATAGAACATAATAAGGTTTGTGTCATTAGGTTACTTTGCCATAAATTATAATAGCTCCTTGAACGCATTGTTATATTCTTTTAGTTGTTAAATTGGATTGATTAATTGATAGTAAAAAAATAGAGTTGATTCTAAATTGAAAAAACAAAACACCAAAGTGAAATAAAATTAACTTTAAAACTTCAAAACTTCTCCCACTTAAATTTTGACTTTAAATTGGTTCTTCTGTCATGTGAAAGTAGTGGTTGTTATAATCTATTGGTGGAATTTTAAAGGCGATTTCAAGCTGATGAGAACATTAATATTTTATTCTATTTATTCTATATTTTTATATTAAATATTCCAGTTTTTGGCAATTTCGTTAAATAAAATTGATCAGTTCCTGCTCAGTATTCTAATTTACGTTAATTCGCCTTTCTTCTAATAACTCCAGTAGGGTGGTATTATCGTTAAATCAAAGCAGTTAATTTCTTTTCATTTTTTGGGTAAATCAGGTTAAATTTTTGCAGCCCAATTATTTTTTTTGGGTAGATCCAGTTCACTCAATAAAAATTCTTATGTCCTATTCTAATAAACAAAATTTGAGAAAAACGCAAATTTTTGAAATTTAGGAAAAACTGGAAAGCGGACTTATAATAGGAAAAACTGATAAATCGATTTAACCGATTGAGATATAAAAGAACTAATTTTCGAAGGCTTGTAAAAAAACTAGTTTAGTGACAAACCTTGGGAGAAAAATAAAGTGAAGCTTTATTTTGTACAATATACCATTAATTTAAAAGAATTGATTTATATTATAAATATTCGAGAAACATAATAACGGCTTACTAATCATGATAAAATTTAGAAAAATTAATGACGTATACTAAAAAACTTATCTAATACTTTCAATGAACGGAGCCAATCAAATGCGTTTTATACTGTAATCTGATATAAAAATTCGAATTTTATTGGTAAATATTAGTATCTAATGATAATTCATCCTTTTCTAAAAATAGTAAAATCGCTATTAAAACTTTAAATTTTTAATAATGATGATTATAAAGCAAAAATAGCATTTAAAAAAACGAATATAAATACTGATACGTTTTTTTATTAATAGCTATTTTTTTTTAACTCTTGTAAATTTTTGAATATCAAAATGGTTGCGTCAAATGCTATTGTTGGTAAGACTATCCTTTATTTTATTTATCTATATATTTAATAAGAATAAAATTAGTATTGGGAGCTAGTGGTGATTTAGCAAAAAAGAAAACTTTCCCAGCTTTATTTGGTATATTTAAACATGATTATATGCCAGAGAATACCAAAATTTTTGGATATGCCCGTTCAGATATGAGTCGCGAAGAATTCCATAAAAGAATTAGCGAAAAGTTAGGCGATGACAAAGAAAAAGTCCAAAAATTTTTAGATTTATGTCATTATGTAAAAGGAAGTTACGATAAAGATGAAGACTTTAAAAAATTAACTAAAGAAATGGAAGATTTTGAAAAGAACTCAAAAGATAAGCGTAGAATTTTTTACCTTGCTTTACCCCCATCTGTCTATGGTCAAGTAGGCAAAGGCCTTAAACATAACTGCTATACCGATGATGGCAAAGTACGTCTTATTGTTGAAAAGCCTTTTGGCATGGATACAGAATCCTCTTTAGAGCTTGGTAAGCAATTATCTAGTTTATGGAAAGAAGATGAGGTAAAATACAGTCTATTAATTGTTCATTAGTTTTATAAATTTAATTAGATCTACCGTATTGATCATTACCTTGGTAAAGAAATGGTAAAAAATATCTTACCATTAAGATTTGCCAATGTATTCTTTTCTGCTGCATGGAATCGTACATTTATTGATAATGTACAAATCACTTTTAAAGAACCATTTGGTACTGAAGGGCGTGGTGGTTACTTTGATGAGTTTGGTATCATTCGTGACGTCATCCAAAACCACCTTATTCAAGTATTATGTTATATTGCTATGGAAAAACCAATTTCATTAAATGCTGAACATGTACGTGATGAAAAGGTCAAAGTACTTCGTGCCATTAAGCCACTTACTGCTGATCAAGTATTAATTGGACAATATGTTAAATCAGAAGATGGTAGCAAACCAGGATATAAAGATGATTCTGGCGTTGATAAAGACTCTAATGCACCCACCTTTGCAGCTACTTCTCTCCATATTGATAATGAACGTTGGGCAGGAGTACCATTTATCATCAAAAGTGGAAAAGGTAATTTAAACAAGATAAAGTAGTGTTTCAAACAACTAATGTATTATTAGCTTTGGATGAGCATAAAGTAGAAGTTCGTATTCAATTTAGAGAAGTACCAGGAAACATTTTCCCAGATGTTTCTAGAAATGAATTGGTTATTCGTCTTCAACCAAATGAATCTGTTTACGTTAAATATCAAAATAAATTACCAGGTTTAGAAATGAAGACCGTTATCTCAGAGCTTGATTTAACTTATAAAGAAAGATTCCCTAACCAACGTATCCCCGATGCTTATGAGGCCCTTATTTTAGATGTACTCAATGACAACCATTCCAATTTCGTTAGAAATGATGAGTTGGATGCTGCTTGGAGAATCTTTACACCTATCTTACATGAAATTGATGCTAAAAAGATTATATCCAAACCCTATGCTTATGGTACACGTGGACCTAAAGAACTTAGTGAATTCATTGAAAAGAATGGCTATAAGCGTAATAGTCAAAAATACGATTGGAAAGAGGTTAAAACCCAGCAAGGAAAATTATAATTATTGCGTTGAAAATTCTTATTTTATTAAAAAAGCCTGTTAATAAGCTTATTTATCATTTTGTTATTTTTATTACTTTGAATTATTTAAATATTTTAGGTTAATCATTGAAAGAGCAATATGGTTTATTAAGACATCTAAGATTTTAAAGACTCAAAATAAGAAGGTAAATTGGAAAGGTTAAGAAATAGATAAGGGGCCAATATGGAAGCCTAAAAGAACCAATATCATAAATAAGGATAATTTTGCTACTAAGAAGCATAGTCCTTTAATATTTTTTGTATCAAAAAAATAAAATTGATGAATTATAACATACGATAAATCAATTTATTATTAATTTAACCTATCTGAATTAGCAGATAATATGGTCGAACCATGGTTAACTTTAACAGCCTCATGCTTTGAACGATCAGTTGGAAATTCACTAGAAGATAGAACTGTAGATTTATATTGAATTCTATCAGGAATTGTTTTACTTTCATCCATTATAACATCACTCTCTTCTTCAGCTGATAAAACAGAAGCATTAGAATTTCTACGATCCAAAGATTTTTTACTTATTATTGGTAAACTTGGATTCTTATGTTTAGCTAACATAGGTTTTGCCGAATCATGGGGATTCTTAGCTAACCTAGCAGCTCTTACAGCAGCTTTTCTTTTTTCATAGGCTTCTTGACGTCTCTTTTTGCGTAAATAATAAACAATAACAAAGATAATGATAAATAAAGCAAATAAACCACCGATTGTACCACCGATAATAGCACCTAATAATAACAAAGAATGAATATTATAATCAAAATGATATTATTTTAAGTTACCTAAATTACTACCCCCACTAGATTGATTATTATTATTATTATTATTATCAGTTGGGTTATAAGTATTAACATATAAAAATTGTTCTTTATTAAATTGATTTAAAGCCAATTCATTATGAACAAGAATATCAGTATCTTTCAAATCCAATACTAACATTTTTAAAAAGCTAGTCAATTTTGATTCCTCTTTAGAATAACTATAACCCCCCATTAAATAACATTGATTGTCTTTAATAGCTGTTGTAAAGCCTAATAAAGCATATGGTAAATCTTGAGAACTTTTTTTAAGTTCATTGGTATTGAGGTTAAAAGTGTAAATAGAGCTTGAGGGGATGACATCATTATTGTTAGTGTTGTCAGAGGAGTTGGCGTTATAACCTCCAAGGATGTAAATTTGATTGTTTTTTACTATAAATTAAAATTAACAAATTATAATTAACTCAATTAAATTACAACTTACCAAAAGAATCATGATATACAACAGGGAGTCCTTTAATAGCCTTTGAATCTTCATTATTAAGATTAAAAATTAGAGTTTGATTATTAACTTTATTTCCATTAGTGGGATCCGCACCACCAATAATATATAATTGATTGTTAATTACATGAGTGGTATGGCCAATTAAAGTATTAAACCCAAACTTCGACAATGAGTATTTAGCAGCAGATAAAGACCTATCTTCAGTTAATCGAAAAATTAAACTTGAAGCTTTAGGTTTAAGACTATCACTATTATAAGGAGGAGTTAGCATACCTCCAACAATGAGATAAGTATTATCTTTTAATTGAGTAACAGTATGACCTGATAAATAAAACGATTTATTATCCAATGAAGTTGTAGGTTGTAATTTTTGTTTTGACATCTTATTTTGATTAGGATAATAGCAATTAATTGTAGTTAATTCAGTTAATAAACAGAATTGGGATTTATAATAGAAGACAGTATTAGATACAAATTTACTATCAGTGGTGGGAATTGTTTGGAATTGAGATTGTGAATTGAAATCCCATAGATTGTAATTGATATTGGATTCAGGAAATTGTTGAGATGAATTAGGACTTGAAGAATCGATATAAAAAAGTTGAGTCCCATCGGATACGCTAGATACTCGATTGATATCGGATAAAGTAATGGAGTACACATACTGAACTATTAAGATTAAAGTAATTAATAGTTGAAACATGATGAACAATATGAATTATTTTAAGTGCTATTTTTAATTGATGTTGTTATGTTTGTTATTGAACTTTTTTTAACTATGCTTTATTAATTATTGAATAAGTGAAGTTTATAACAAAAGAAAAACCGAAAATGGACTCACATATCCAAATAATAATAAAATAATTTATTGTTCCTGTTAAGAACATAGTAACTTTACAATTTCATTTTGTTATTGATTATTATTGTTATTCACTAATTTAGTAATCTTCTTGCTTCCAAATATTCTAATTTATTAACCTTAATTTTAACTATTTTTATGAATTTTGAAATTTTTATATGAAAGTGTTTTTTATTTTAAGAATTTATTAGTAGAATTTCTGAAATTTTATGTCAGATAAATAAAGAACAATAAACTGAAGCAAATATTCATCCCCATTTGTTGGTTAATTAATTCTTAAATAAACCTATCAATTGTGATTTTTCAGTATTAGATACAATCATGTGTTAAAGCTGGTTGAAAAAGTGAAATTTCATTACTATTCGGTTCTTTATGTAAAATTGTATAATTGAAATTGTACCAGTTTTTGTTTAAAGTAATATTAAGTGGATATACATTATTATTATTATTATTATTATTATTATTATTATCTTGATTTTTAGTAGTAATAAGTATTAGCTTTTTGAAATAACTACAACATTTAAATTGGTAAGATAAAATGATATTACACTCTTTAAAAGCGTAATAAATCGTTTGTCTTTTTTGTTTTTGTTATGCTTTATAGTAATAAATCTTGATATATTTTTTTAAAGAATTAATAACGGCAGTTTATTCATCTTACAAAAAAAGGAGATATTACTATTCTTTAAGGTAGTAATAATGCATTGTTTTCGAGATTGGTTACAACTTGTAAATATTGATAATCCTTGTTGTTGTTTATTGTTGCAGTTTTAATAGAGGAAGCTTGTAAACCTTTAATTTAATTCAATACTTGATTTGAGATCCTATAAAAATTATAACCTATATCGTTTTGCTATTTTTATTTTCTAGTTAAAGTTTAAAAATACTTTTGATTATTATAATAAAACTAATGCATAATTTGATAATAACTTTTATTATATAAAAAAATAGTTTAAAAGTAGTAACATTTAAAAATATAAAAAAAGGATATTACTATTCTTTAATATATAACAGAAGATTGTTTATTTATATTATTGTTTGAATTTTAATTGAAAAAAATCAGATAAACTTTTTAAATTTCTTATGATATTTAGTTTGATATTACATTTAATATGAGTTAAATAATATAGGCATATATTTTTTTATTTAAGAATTTTACTAACAATCTTTCTGCTCAAGTAGTGCTTAAAAATGTAAAAAGTAATGAAATCAAAAAAAACATCCCATATATATAAGTATAGTTTAAAAGCAATATTCAATTCAACTTACTCAACATACTATTGAACTCCGAAATATATATAAAATTAAAAAAATCACTTAACAACATGATAACTAATAGCATTCTAATATTAATTTGAGTTGTTTAATAATAATAAAACAAAAATTTTCTTTGTTTACAAAGTTCCACAACTTTCATCTTCAGCATCTAAAATTTCAATTGAAAGTGGACTTAATTGATCTAATATCTGAGCATCTCCTTCTAAATAATCACCAATTATAGACCCTTTACAATTATAATCGGAGTAAAATACAACAATGCCTCTAGAGCCTACTTTAATATTTTTAAAACTTCCAAAAGTACCAAAACAGCCTGGACCTGGTCCAAGAGTTACTCGTTCTCCATTGACTCGAGTGAGCTCTAAATAAATAAAATGTTTAAACCAAATTCATTTATTAATGTAATAATGATATTAACTTACCTACTGGAATTGTAGAAGTGATAGTGGGTAAATTAGCAGCTAAAATGGAAGTTAAAAATAAAGGAAGGAAGGAAATTAATTGCATCGTTAATAATAGTGGAAGATTAAGTAAATAATTGTATTTTTTTAAACTAAAAAATAGAAGACTAATTTCATTAATGAGTTTATTTATATTGATCATATGTAATCTAGTTAGAATTAATTTTGATTTTTTCAAATTATATTCTGTACTTTGAATAAATTGAAATTAAATTTCGGTTTCTTACTAATTAAAGTGGTTTATTTTTTGAATTTCGAGACTCATTGATAATTTTAATTAAAGCTTTAAAATTTCAACTTATCAAATAACAGTATTGTATAACATGCTCTTGTTGAATTATTATTGATATTTAATATAAAAATAGTTTATTATTATTAAACATTAAATAAGTAAGCTTACCTTTAGTTAATTAAAAATTAAGTAATAGCAATTTTATCTGGTAACTTTAAGGTCATTAATTTTAATTAGAAAAAAATGGGTTCATATCAATCCAAAATACGCCATTGTTAACTAATATGGAATCATTTGTTCTAATTCCCAAGATTTGGTTTATAGAACCTTGGCTATTTCAACTTGACTATAGAAATATCGAGTTTTGGTTTTAATCGAAAAAGTAAAGTTAGAAGTACTCTTCTATGTCAGTAATGTATTATTGGTCAATTTAATAAGCTTGTAATTTTAAAACTAATTCATTTATTTTCTATTTTAATAAAAAATTTTAACATGTTATATTTTGACTTATTATAACTGTATCAAAAAAGAAACAATTGGCTCTAAATAGTTTTCAATAATAACACAAAACAAAAATGAACAATATTTAATATAGTCCAATAGAAATTGATAAAATTTTGCAATAAAAAAAAAGCGATTTTATACTCTATAATTTATATATACTCTCTTTATCATATAACTAAATAAATAGCAGAATAAACTTTAATGATCAATTAACTAATAAATTCAACAAATAGAGTTTTATATTGATAAGTTAAAAGCTAACTCAAATTTATTTATTTATTTATTTATTTATTTATTTATTTATTTATTTATTTATTTATTTATTTATTTATTTATTTTATATAATTTTAATATGACATTAATTAGTTACTTGGATGCATTTTGTAAAATTATATAAAGAAAACGAATATTAAAGGTATTACTAATTTTGATGATAAGTATATTTAATACAAAGATAGAATATAATAAATTAATCCATTTTATAATTATACAAAGTATAAAAACAATAGAGTCTCATTCACTAAAATCTATTTTCATTGTTTTTTCTTTATAAAAAAAATCATAAAAGAGATAAGTTTCAGGCACTTTATTATTGAAAATAAGTCAACGTATAAAAAAACGGGATGTTAAGGCTTATAGATGAGAGGAGAAAAAGAGACAAGTAGAATGGTGAACTACAAGAAGATAGAAAAAAGGATTAGTTTGTTCTCTTTTACTTTATAATAAAGTAAGATGAACTTTATAGATTCAAGCTCTATTTTATACAAATGCTACCCAAGTTATTGAGAGGTTTTTTATTATTTATTTTTTAAAACAAATGATGCTTTTGCACTTTATTGATTACTTTGATTTAGTTAATTTAATCTAAAGCATATAGGACTGTTTTTTTTAGTTTCATCACTTTTTCCATTTTTAAGTGTTGTTTGAGTGGAAGGGTTGTTAGTAAAATTCATAAACAAAAAAATATATTCTCATATTATTTACTTTACCTTACCTTCTTTCAATTTATTAGTTGGTATATCATTAAGATTAAGAATCTCAAAACACTTGTAACTTTGATAGATGAGTAAGTTTAAAAGCTTTGTTAAAATTAAAAATAACTTATCTAATTTCACTTTTTTATTCATTTAATATTTAGCATCAAATTTTTAAGAAGCTATTAAGTAAAACTGAACGAAAAAAAGATGTATTTTTGTGTTTAAGAATTTTACTAACAATCTTTCCACTTGAATAGCGCTTAAAAAATGGAAAAAATAATGAAACCAAAAAACACCCCCATATAAAGTTATTTCGAATTAAGCAAAAAAGTAATTATTGTTATAATACTTGGTGCTTAATTTGTAATTTTTACTAAAAATTAGAATTGGACAAATTTTAACCAAGCTTTTAAACTAACTTATATAAAGCTGTTAATTATGATAGAGGGAAAAAATAGATTTTAGTTGGAAAATGTCATGTAAATTAAGAATAGCTTTAGGTAATTTGGAAATAGAATTATTGAGCTTATAAAATTTAAGTATAATATTTTTTTTTTGAATTTAATTTTATTAAATATTCTTGTGTTTTAATTAACTTGTTTTTTTATGGTTAAAAAAATTCAAATTAGATTTCAATAACATTATGGTTGATGTGATAATAATATATTATTTTTTGAATTATTTTAGTTTAAGTTTATAATTAAATTCTAATATAAAATAACAATTATTATTATTATTATTATTGAAATATTATTATGTTTTTATTAATATGATAATGATTTTATTTAATAATGTAATAAAGTATTAATGTTAAATTGAATTAAAATCGAAAAAAATTCAATTTTCTAAATAAAGTAATAAAAAACCACATAAAACAGGTAATATTATTCTTAATATCACACTTAAAATTTAATAAATTTAATAATTGTAATTAATTGAGTTCTGTGATATTAATATATTTTAAAAATAAAAATAAAAGATCGATAAAAAAAATTATATTAGTTGATTAGTTTTTAATTAATCAATCTTTGAATTTCTTTTTCACTCTTTTGATTTCTTTTATCATTTATTTACTTCAATATAAATTCAATTTGATATTATTATAATCAATTATAATCAATTATTATTATTATGAACAATATTATAATATTAAAATCAATTATATTATTATTAACTAACATTAATTTAATAATGAGTACATCATTAATTCAAAATATTAATAATAATAATAATAATAAAAATACATTATTTTCATTTAATAATAATTTATATTTAATTTATTCCTATTTTCCTACAAATACATCAACAATAGAATATTATAAATTAGTTAAAATGGATTTAAATGAATTAACAATTAAAGAGCAATTAGATCTGAAATTAAAGATAGAAGTTAAAGATAATACAATAAATGGATTATTTATACCTTATGAAGATTATTTTTGTTATTTAAATCAACAACAACAACAATGTTTCACAATTGAAGGTCAATTATTAGAATTTAATATTAATATTGACTTATTTAATTTAATACCAATAAAACAAATATCAATTCCAACTTTACGTAGTGGAATAATTATCTTTCAACAAATACAAAAGCAAGAAGTTTTATTTTATAGTTTTAAATTAGAAAGAAAAAATCAACAAATTCAAATGGAATTCAAATTGATTAATAATGAATTATTGAAAAATATTCAAAGAAAAGAAATAGTTGGTAGTTCATTCTTAAAAGTTAATAATGAAATTTGGTTATTTTCTGGAGTAATAGATGAAAATGAAAATGAAAAAGATATTAAATTTAATTCTAAAATTTGGTGTATTAATTTCAATAATTATCAAGTTAAAATGATTAATAATATTAAATTACCATCGTTAGCATATGAGACCAGTTTTGGTAAGTTATTATTATTTATTTGAAATATTTTATTAATTTTATTTTATTTTATTTTATTAGTTTATAAAGATATTATTTATTTATTTGGTGGAATAACGATAGACAATTCAAAAATAATAGAAAATCAATTAAGTTATAAATGGAATATTACATCAGAAACAATAATAACAATTGATAAATTTACTAGTAATTCTATAATTAATAGTAATTATTATGTTAATAATCAACAATTAATAATATTTAATAATATCAATTCTAAAAATATTAATATTTTAAAATATCAATTAAATAATGATGTTTTAAATATTCAATTAAATAAAAAATTAAATTTGGATTTCAATACAAATCAATTACAAATTCAATCAAATAATAAAATAGAAGAATCATCTAATAATAATAATAAAGGTATGAGTTATACCCATTGGTTAATTATATTAATAATATCAATAATAATAAGTTTAATAATTCTATGTATATTTATTTATTTTATTTATAAATGGAATCAACGACGATTAAGTTATTTTATTATTAATACTAATAATTTATCAAATGATATGAATAAAAATTATACAACAAATAATAATAATAATAATAATAATAAAAACAATTTAATTAATAAAGATATATTTAAATTAACAAGTAAAGATGAAGAATATAATAATAATAATACCAATAATATTTATATTAAAATTAATGATATTCAACAACCAAAAGAAAGTTATATTAGAAAAAATCGATGTATTAATTCTGAATTATCTATTCATTAATATTAATATTAGTATGTTTTTTTGTTTTTTTTATCCAATTTTATTTAATTGATAACTTGGTTCTAATCTTTTACTTGAATTAAATTCTTTATTATTATTATTATTATTATTATTATTATTATTATTATTATTATTATTATTATTATTTCCTGAGTTATTGTTTTCATCCCATAATAAACTTTGTCTTGATGTTTTTACACGATTTAATTTCTTTGGTCTTAATTGAAATTGTGGTCGTCTATAATTTACTTTTTTCTTATAAATAAAATAAATAAAACTAATTAATAATAATAAACCAATTGATAAACCTAAACCTAAACCTAACTTTAAACTAAGATCATTATCTGTAATAATATTACTATTAATAACTTGTTTTTTATTAAAAGTTAAAAATCCATTATTATTATTATTATTAATATTTAAATTGGCTTCAGATTGAAATATTAATTGATTATCAGATTGTAATTGATAATAATTTAAATTATTATATTTAATAAATTGTTGATTATATCCACCAATAAGATAATAACTATTATTCAATTGAAATTGATATGATGCTATACTATTCAATTGAATTAAATTATTATTATTATTATTAACTTTGTTAATTTCTTTTTGATTATTAATTAAATAATTTTCTTGATTTAATTCCATTTCTTTATTTTTAATACCACCAATTAATATAATTTCTTTTTGTTGATTAACTAACATAATTACTTAATTTAAAATAAAATAAAATAAAACAAAATAAAATACTTACTAATTAAATTAGGATAAACAATACCATCCCATTCATTCAATTTTATAACTTCAATATCCTCTTTTTTATTTACTTCCTTTATTATTATCATCTTTTGATTCATATTAAATTGTTCATCCCATCCACCAATTAAATAAAATATATTATCAATCACTTGAATTTTAAATCCCATTAATTCATTTACATTCATATCTTGTATTTTTAATGAATTAAATTTAATCTTTAACTTTCCATTTTCTTCTGATACAATAAACTTTTTCATTTTAAATGGTTTTTCATTAACTATTATACCAACTTGACTTTTCATATCATACCATAAATTATCTCCCACAATTTCATCTAACTTGATTTCTTGTTCATTACATTGAATGATTAATTTTTGATTAAATATAATACATAATATATTTTCATTAAAAGAAAATGCGATATCACCATCAATTTGATTAATATCTAATTGTTTTTTTATAGTATTAAAACTTAATAAATATGTTTTATTATCAATATTTAATTTATTTTTATAACCATAATCATTAAGAAGTTGCATATTGATTTATATTCTATTGTGTTATTAAATTATTATTGAGTTATTATTAAATTATTATTGAATTGTAGTTATATTGAGTTAAATATACAAAAATGATACAAATTAAGTTAATATTAAATTAAAAGAAAAAGATTTGAGTTACGCTTTTAATAGGAATTATTTTGAACTACTTTAGATTTGAGATTAAAATTAGTTTGTTGTTTATTCGTTAAAATTTAAGGTTTAACCAATGAAATCTATAAAATTGACCCCTTCCCTTATTTTTTGATGAGGGTTATTCTATTAATTTTTTTAGTTTAATAGTTCACTCAATAAATGTTTATTTTTTGCAATTTTCTATCAGATAAAAAATGAACAAAATTCATCTATTAAAATCCATAATAATTAATACTAATAATATATTTTATTTATTTTTAGCCAAGAAAATTAATTAATTAATCTTTTTTTTGAAATAATTACTTGAATCAAGAATTAAATAGTTTATTGGTTGCAACAGTATTGATTTTTTGACCTTAAAAATTTCACTTATATCTGAAGTGAAAATTATTAAATGCTGCAATTTTTTACCTTTACCATTAATTATTATAAATAATAAACTAAAAAATTAATAAAAATTAAAGATTATTAAAAGACAGTTCAAGTAATTCATTTTTCTCGAAGATTGATTGGTCATTTACTAAAAAATATTAGCAGCAAAATTTTTTCAGAACTAATCTACCAATTAAAAGCTTTAAACCATATGTCACCAATCAACATTGAGAAATCTATTTTTTACTAAAAAACCATGGTAGGGGGGTCTAAAGAATATTAATATTAGTATAAATAAAAAAATTGAGTTTGTAATTCAAATTATCTTTTTAAATTTCAATATGTAAGTTAACTTATTTCTTTTTGTTTCTATTAAAATGATATGATGATAAAAATCTCAGACCTGTACTGAAATTTCTTGTGGATAAACATTTTACCTTCAACTCTCATTTTAGCTGAAAAATTAATTTTTTAAATGGACATTCTTTAATAGAATCTATAACTAATCGATTCCTTTTTTAGATTTTCCTTACAGTTTGTAATGATTAAATTTAATAAATGTAATGTTGAACATATACATATCTATATCTATTTCATAAACTAGTTTTATTTATCGTACTCATTTTGGTATTTATATTACTTTATTAAATAAACTTGATTAATAATTTCATTTATATAATTTTTATATTCAAGGTTTTATTTTATGAAGTGTAATTATAATTCATAATTAATGTGGTAAGTCTAAATATATAGAGCTGTATTGAATAGTGATAATATAGTGATCTACTATCAATAGAAGACTCTTCAAAATACTTGATTGTTTTGATAAGTTTATTTTAACTACTATTAATGAAGATATGAAATAAATAGCCAGAACTAAATGTAGTGTTTAATAAAGTAAGTGTTATCTCTTGTAAGTAATTTTTGAAGTTATACTCTTAATCTTACAAGGCTCATGTCAAATCCTGATATTATAACTCCTTATTGTTGCTTATTAAGTAATAAATACTACCTCAATTTTCATTTTGATGATTTTACAAAAAATTGATATGATATTTAAATAACAACAAAATCAATTGAATGTTTAATAACTCAAGATTCAAAGTTTAAGAGGAATATTTTGCTTTTAAATCAACTTATTTGATTTGTAATGTTTGATCCATCTATTTGTTGGTTTCTTATTACTTATAATATAATCTAGATTTGAAATGGTTCTAAGTTTAAAGAATTTGTATTTATTTGTATATTTTTTTAAATATTTTATTTAATATATTATAGAAACAAGATATATAATCTAGAGAATAAATTAAAATTCGAACCTTTTTCAATTTCATATACTGTGCTTTTTTTATTCAATATAAAATTAATAAAAAGTAAGTAACATCATGAGATTCATGAATTTTTGAAAAAAGAACTCAAATGAATTTAATATCTAATTAAAATCTCCCATCCCTAATTATTATATATACTATTTAATAAAAGTATAAAAAAAGTACTAAAAAATATTAAAAAAGAAAATTCAGAATTAATACCAATAAATGGAACTGTAATTTGATAAAATGATATTATTCAACATCAAAAAAGAATATAAACAGATAATATACATATTAAAAAAACACCATAATAATTTAAATAAAATTGTAATCTTTTTGTTCCATATACTTTATACTTTAAAATCTTAATTAATCTGATGAATTTGGCTATCAAAAACTGAAATGAAATAGTTGTAATAGTATATCTAAGTCATATGGAGAATTGAGTGGCTTATAATAGAAATAACTTATTTTGATAACATCGAAGATTCCAAATAAATATGGGGGTGTTTTTTTTGGCTTCATTACTTTTTCCATTTTTTAAGCGCTATTTGAGTGGAAAGATTGTTAGTAAAATTCTTAAACATAAAAATACATCCCCATAAACTTATCACAAGTGTTATTTATTACTCAAGTGTGAATTATAAGCAAACGGAATTTTATTTACAATGTGGAGGTGTTTTTTTTTGATTTCATCACTTTTTCCATTTTCTAAGCGCTATTTAAGTGGAAAGATTGTTAGTAAAATTCTTAAACATAAAAATACATCCCCATATATTAAAAATGAAATTTATATCAACATTGAGTGTATGAAAGTCAAAATGAGATACTTTACATAACAAGATACGCATTGATTCCGTAGTATAAAGTTATTGAGTATATAATTAATAAAATTTATTTATAAAAGTAATTCGGTTTTTTTTAATAAAAAAAGTCAAAAAAAAGGGATAATAATATTATGTATTGTAAGTGAGTTTAGGTGAATAAATGAAATCTAAAAATAGCAAAGTAATAAATGATTTCGAAGAAAATGAGTTATTTACTTTATAGAATAAAAAAATCATAACTTTTATTAAAGTTCTTGTAAATAAAGTGGGATGGTTGATTTATCCTTTTACTTAGTGATCCCAATTTGTAACCTTATAATTTATTCTATTTTATGGTGGTTTTGCACAAAAATTAAAATTAATGTTTTAAATAGCTGTTAATATAACATTCTAAGTAATAGATGTATCTATTAATAGTTAATAGTCAACTTCAATTAATTTCAAGATTTAACAGATTATCTGGGTAAAATCCAAATTTCAATAAAGGTCGAAAACTGGCTTTAATAAACTCCAATTCAATAGAATAAGAACTTTTTGAATAGTGGCGCTTTATTGGTATTCTATAATAAAATTAATATAATACTTTTATTTTTAAGTATTTTTATTTTAAAGTATTTCTATGTTAATAGTATAAAAAACTTTGAATTCTTATAATAAAGTGAACTATTACCACTATTTAATATCAATGTTACAAATTAATTTCAATTTTTATTTTCTAACTGAAAACATATCTCCTTTTTTGTTATTATTGTTGGTATCAATTCATCCTTGAAAATCAATATTGTTATATTTTAAAAAAGAGCATATGGGGATGTATTTTTTTGTTTAAGAATTTTATTACAATCTTTTGGCTCAATTAGTACTTAAAAAATGTAAAAAGTAATGAAACCAAAAAAAACATCCCCATATGCTGCTTAGAATGACTATCTTACTGCTATATTAGATAGATGAAGTAAAGCGATTACTATTAACTAAATTAAAATATGAATGGAAGCATTTAGATTAAAATATACTATAAATAAGTAATATTTTTAATAAACGGATGTTTAATGAATAATTGATTCCGCAATATGATTTGATTTGATTTGGGTATTTTCATAGATCCAAGATATCTAAATTTAAATTTATTTATTTTTAACTTTAAGATTCCAAAAATTTTCGGTTTCAAGCTTGGCATTTTTAATAATTTCTTACTATGTTCTTGTTTATTAAGGGAGTTAATATATATTTTTATAATCTTTACTATGTATTTTATCCATTAATAAGTTTTGACTCAATATAATATTTCCGATTTAATACGCTTAGTTCAAAGCTTATCAGCTTGTAAATAAGTGGAGTAATCAAGTAACCTAAGCATTCAAATTCCAATAATGTTACTTATTCGTTTTTACTACCCAATTGGAACTATGAACATTAACCCCTTATTTTTTTACTTGGGATTTGTCTATTGGCCTAATTTTAGAAAATGAGATTTTAATAAGAATTATTTTATTTTAAAATATTTAATTTGGGTTTCAATATAGGAAACAAGTAATTGCTTAATCTCCACTGATATCCGCTATTACCATTTAATAAACTATAATAAAAAAATAAAAATTAAGTTGCTAATTTCAATAGTAGTTTGTGTTAGGATACTTATGTTGTTACTCAATAGAGCCTCTCACTATTCTTTATAATATTAATTAATTAAAGATAATAAAGTTAAGTTTTAACCAGTATTCAAAATCATGTGGCTAAGAACCAATTCGGTACACTTTCTTAATATGTATAAAACCTTAGAACATTTAATTCACATATTAAATAGTTTTGAATTGTTGCTATGAAACGTTGTATGTATTAAGATATTTTTATATATTATACTAAAATAATATTGTATAACATAGTACACTATATTATAATAAATATTAAAAAAACAACAGGATATACCTTTAACGTATACGTACTTTGGATGGTTGTTGTAAGTTAAAATTAAGAAGTTCTTTTAGCAAATATGTAAAGGTTCTGTACGATTAATTTTTCAGATAGTAAAAAAAGAATGATTTTACTTTAATTAATTGGGAAATTAGAAATTAGAGTTAGTGCAATGATAAAACTAATTGGAACAATTTCTATATTAATATCTTAATTTCAAGTTCAATGTTCCTTTTAATTCAATATAACATTAATCCTTCAATTCACCACAATTTTCAAAAAGTATTTAAATGAACTAAATTCATATTTTTTTAATATCTTAATTTTATATTAATACTTTAATACTTAATTCTAATAAAAAATGAAATTCTCAACTGCTTTAATTGCTTTCGTTGCCATCGCTGCCGTCTCTGCTGCTGTTGCTGATGAAAATAAGACTGGTACTGATACCACTAAACCTGATGAAACTAAGACTGGTACTGAAGGCACTAAACCTGAAGACAAGACCAAGACTGATACTGAAGGCACTAAACCTGAAGACAAGGCCAAGACTGGTACTGAAGGCACTAAACCTGAAGACAAGACCAAGACTGATACTGAAGGCACTAAACCTGAAGACAAGACCAAGACTGGCACTGAAGGCACTAAACCTGAAGACAAGAAAGAAGGTCCAGACGCCAAGAAAGAAGGTTCAGACGCCAAGAAAGAGTCTAAATCTGAAACTAAACCTGCCACTACCGCTAAAGGTACTTCATCCGCTTTCACTGCTGGTGCCTCAGCTTTCGGTGTCGTTGTAGCTGCTGCCCTTGCCGCTGGTCTTTAAATTTTCTAAAATATAAAATTAATTTAAAATTAGTTTTTAAGTTTTAATTTTTAATTTAATATTTATTAATTTAAAAAATAGTAAAAGATAGGTAAGATAGGTAAGAATGTAGTTGAAATTAAGGAGGCTGAAGATTCAGTAGAAGTTGAAGACTTATTAAAAGATGAAGCAGTTTTAGCTAAGTTGGAGCTTGAACTCGATTTGGTATCTAATTCTTCGGTATTAATTTTTGAAGCACCTGTTGACTTTGTAGAATCAGATAATTTCTCTCCTCCTTTTGTAGTTGGTGCTTTTTGGTTAGTAAGCAAGGTTGGAATATCGAGCTCATTTTCGAGACTTCCTAAACTTTCATCAACTAGATCGGTGGGTGATGCAGTATTAGATTTACTAGTGGAAGTTTTAACATCCACAGTTAAAACTGGTTTTGAATTAGATTCTTTTGGCTCAATAGGGGTTGGCTTTGTAAGACCACTTTCCTTAGCTTCTTTAGTTGGAGTAAGACCAATTTCCTTAGTTTCTTTAATTGGGGTAAGACCAGCTTCCTTGGTTTCTTTAGTTAAAACTAAACTAGTGGTAGGATTTTCCAGTTGGCCATTAGGAGGAATAACTAAAGCAGGTATAGTTTGAACATTTTCGGATTTACTCTTACGGTCTGGTGGGCCTGAAGCCAATTCAGCATTTAAACCAGTAGTAAGTAAAAGGCCAGCTAATGTAAGTAGATTTAATTTCATAATTTTTTGAATTTTCGATTAGCTTGGCTCTGTTCTTGTTTTATAGTAAACTCCGATTACTTGTATACTTTTTTTTGTGGCTCATTTTATTGCTGCTTTCATAACAGTGGTTCCAACTAATTGGCCAATTTTTAATTACTATTTTGAGCCTCTTATGATTTAAAGTTCTTCGGTTTTTCTGTATTTTCAATTGATTATAATATATTATAATTATGTTGCTGCTTTTGTTGTCTTTTGATATACCCGTTCCGTTTAATTTTATTTCAAAGCTTGGTAACATTTCATATAAATATTAAATGATATTACATTCAAACGCTATCCACTTAATCATATATAAATGAGAGTTGATATAACTAATTAAAATATGTTGGGAAAATTTGGACTAGAGGGGATATGGGGGTGTTTTTTTTGGTTTCATTACTTTTTCCATCTTTTAAGCGCTATTTGAGTGGAAAGATTGTTAGTAAAATTCTTAAACACAAAAATACATCCCCATATTGTAAATTCTAAGCCTAATAAAGCATGTACTAAAAGCTCAATCAATCAAGTTCCCTTTACAATATTTATGCCCTTCCCATACTCTTTTAAATTTATTATCATTATACTTTAGTTCATAATACTATAAATTACATTCAATTAGTCTAAAAATACTTTTATTTCTAATATGAAGCTTTAGTAGTATAATATAATAGTAACTAAGAATAATTTATATTAAATGAATTCAAATAGAGGTTAAAAATAAACATAAGTGTAGTTCCGATTTAATTAAATGATGATTATAATATATTTTCTTCTTGAATATAACTATTGTGATATATAACAAATAATAAATAAAATTTAAACATTAAAGCTATAAATTAAACCATGGAGTTAATTCATTTTTGTTTATATTTTATATAAATAAATAAAAAATACAATAGGTTAAATTATTTTTAAACAAAAATATTGTTGGGGCAAAATTTCTAACCCCAATATTATAACAAAAAGGAGTAGATGGTCGGGTAGTTAATGACTTCAATCAGCATGTATCTTTCTCTAAAAATCTCAAATTTAACTCCTAAATTAAATCATTTGAAATCCACAATTTTTGAGATTATATTAAATATATGCAATATTGCTTTGGATATTTATTAATGGTTGATCAGAATTGGTAAGCACGACTAAACCTCTAAGGTCTCTGGTATCTTCATAGAACCTTTATTTGACTTATAAGAATTTAGTATACTATATAATTGGTTTATGAGATTTATAATAATGCCGTTTGGTTTATATAATTCAATTGCTCCACAAATTTATTTTATAGATTTTTGATCTTTGTCACAAATAGTTTTATCGATTTTAAAATAAACTCATAATGTAAGACACTATATGATATATTATTAGAAAAATATCGAGATATATATCTTCTCTTTATTGTTTATCCACCTTTTAAGCTTAAAATTTGGTAACATATTAGTTAAATTACCAGATAAAGCATGCGCATATGTTTAATTTTGTTTTTAACGAAATCTAGAAGCACACTTTAATTTTAAAATGGTGGATAAATTGTAATAATAAGCTACTTGCATAAAATAATACCAAGTTTACGCTATAAAACTCAAAAATACATCATAAAATGGATTCAAGTAGATTAAATTATTTATTAAATGAAAGTTATTTATTTGATTTATACTTGGGTTCTTTCAGAGCCAGAGCTTAGACCTAATTTTAAATTTAGTTTATCTAATATTGAGTTAGCTGCTAAGCCCTTGACCCAATATAACATTAAAACGGATTGTAAAGACCATCTAACATGGAAAAAGACGTCATTAAGACCATGAGCTAAATTAGCATTTGTACTAATTATAGGGATATAACATAATAAAGTAATAAAGTAGTATACGGAGTTAAAGGTCAAATGTTGTTGAATTTGTTTTTGTTCATTTTCATTTACTCGGTACTGAAATAATGAAAGTAGATGAAAGTGATAGATGATAAAAACAATAGAAATAAATAAGCCTAATAATAGTAGATTGGCTAAGTTAATATACCATTCAGACCATATATATGAAATGAAATAGCTTGGATCTAATTTCCCACTGCAAAATTTGGTTTCAGTAAGCATACCAGTAATATTAGAAAGTATAAAAGAGAGATAAAAGGTGCGTATAAGTAATGATAAAATTGAAGTTAAGCTATTTAAAAGCAATAACAAATATAAATACTTTCTTTTAAGTATTTGCTTATAAACTGTATAATTAAGTAGAGCAACAAGTAAATCACTTAAATTACAAGAGATCGTATACATACTGTAATTTAGCCTGGGTCTGAACTCACACCCTATATTAACAAAATAGTCACTTAGTTTATTAAAGTGGCATATACATGCGGTAGCGGCTATGACAAGTAATACAAATTTAGTTGGCGTTGGAAAATTTCTGACCAATTTAAGACTATTGATTAATACATTAATATGCAATACTAATGTTAATGAAAATATGACCAAGATTTGATTTTGGCTCACATAATCGTCCTTATTGATGGATACAATAGTATTATCTTGGTTGTACATTATGATATATATTTTGGGAAAAAACGATTTAACTTTATCTTCTATCTTTATATTTATATTTATACTTATATTTATATTTATATTTACGACGTTCAGAAATTTATTAGGTTTCAGGAGTATACAATTCAATCTACCCTTACTTTTTAAAAAAGGAGTTTTATTATTTTATGTCTGTGTTTTAATTATCTTTGAAACCTGGTTTGTTGAATCAAATTAAACAATAAAACTACCGTAAGGAATAGTATTAATATTAATATTAATATTAATATTAATTCATAATACCCCTATTTTATCATTATGTATAATTTCACTATTTACTATTTTAGTATTTTTAATGATGCTAAAATAAGTGTATTGTTCTTTTAAAATGGTTTATAAAATTGACTTTCTATTAGTAAATTAAAATATAAAACATAAAATATAAAATATTATATTATTAAGGGATAAGTTCATTTATTATAGTTAAATAGTCTTTTTGGTATTTAAAAATGTTATTTTACATCCTTACAGCTGTTCCAACTTTTTTATAACTTTTTTAGCGTTAGTTTTTATGATTAAATTTTTTGAGGTAATCTTTTGAACCCTGATTTATATACTTTACCAACATCTTGGCTTTTTTTCCCTTAAATGAGCAGTTAACTATGTCGCAAAAGAATTGTAATAACCGTAAAAGCGAATTTGAAATAAACCAGTAATTTATCAGATTAACTTACTGCTTTTAAGTTCAAAAATAAATAAATACTGTTTTGCTTATAATAATACAATGTCAACATTTATATTAAAAGTAAAACTTTTTTATTTGAATTACTTGTCCATTTATAAAATTGTTCAAGAGTGGATAGAATACTTTGAATTAAAATAAATAAAAGTAAAACATCCTAACTTCATCAGTTACAATAATTTATTAAAATTTCTTAAAGTACTATAAGGATCTAAATTTAAAAGCGTAATAAAATGAAGCCCAATATAACAAAATCATATTTACATGAATGTAAGTATAAAAAACAAATGCATTTAACTAGATGAAGAATGATTGAAACGATGGATCCAAACCCCGATCATAATAGAAGAGGATATAGCTACTAGAACCATATTCCTATACAAAAATATTAATAGATAATCCTATGAGTATATATATAATTACCAAAAGAAACCAATAGTATCTAAGAGAGCACCTATAGGGGGCACACCAGGTTGAGTAGATCTAAGATTAGGTAAAGCGAATAATAGGGCAGAGCCCAAACCGAGGTAACTAGCCCCAGGTCTTTCTTCCGAAAAAGCAATGGTCCATAAAGCTAACATAAAAACAGCCAGCGATAAAGTCCACATAACAATAAAAAGAAATAGTGAAAAAAATACAATGGTACCTGGACGTTCTATATTTAATATAACTTTTTGATGTTGACTGCCATCATCTATTGGATTAAATGAAAATTTTAATGAAGCTATACTCGCTTTGAGATCTACTTGGACTGGTACTGCCGTTTGATCTTCAAGGTTGATAATTTCAACTTCAACTAAAGTGGAAAATTTATCAAATGGATAATAACTAGTACTCCCTTCCAATATGGGATATGTTATCTCTATTGAACTCCTAAATATAAAATTTAATATTCATTTTAAAAGATCAAAGAATAATATTACAAAGTAGAGTTAGCTTTAAACTCCTTTTGATAATAATTGAAATTAAATAATAGATCTTTTGATAATCGATTATATTTGGTTGTTAGTCCATTGCTTGGTATAAAAGTAAGGTGGGATTCCAACTTATTTTTTGCTAAATCAACACTCATTACTCGAAATTCAATTTTAATTCCATCAACAGTATCCTCTGGCGTAAAGTTGGCCCCTATCTTTGAACTTAATTGCTTCATCTTTAGTTCCTCTTCAGTCAACAGGTAGCATGTAACACATAATGCTATCAAGACAACAATTAAACTCCCAAATACAAGATTACAACAACGTTTAGATTTTTTCATTTACATAGTTTACTTTATTTGCTTTTTTGATCTTTTTATATTGTTTTGTTACCCAACCTTATTTTCGGTTGCGTTTTTCTACTAGTTATTAAAAATCTTATTGATAAATTTAGTCAACTTATAATCCTATCTTTCCATTGAAATTTAATTCCGATTGATGTTTGACGAAGTTATGATATTAAATTTGGATTGGAACTAAGGATATTTTATAAATAGTTTCAAAATTTTAATTTGATACAATTGAAAAGTTTATCTTCTATTAAATAAATAAAACGTCAACTATTGTCATTAATTTACTATTATATTTTGATCTATTTTGAAATAAAAATTACTTTTTTCAATAGAATATCTTGTCCATTTTTTAAGCCTCTTAAAGTTAGAAGATAAGTGTAAAATCCTTAGATTAAAATCAGTTCAGATAATTTAAAATTTCAGTTACAAATCTAAATATCAACTTTAACCCACCAAGCGATGTACCGTATATTTATGTCATGGCAATTGTCCAATTTTGCTGCATATACTGTATATATACGCAAAAAAAAGATAGCTTTGGGCAATTGTGTGGAGTCTAAGCTTTTACTACCGAAAATTTAAAAAAACTTGGAACCTGGGCAATTGTATAAACTAACCATTAAAACAAAAACTAAATGTCAGGAAAATTGGCATTTTCCAATTAGGGGAAAAGACACCCCCCTAACGGGTTAAAAAGGAATTGTCACAATGATGTGTGCAATGTCCGGGAATCGAACCCGGGGCTGCCGCGTGGCAGGCGGCAATTTTACCACTAAACCAACATTGCATAATACTACTAATAAATTTTTAATAATAAATTTTGATTTAACAAAAAAACTTGTTGAAAAGAAGTATTTTGATATTATAATAAAAGTGAATTTAAATAAAATAAAACAAATAGTGAAAATAAATCAAGATTTCATAGTCATGTTATTTAATATTGGATAAGCTATTAGTTCCCAAGTACTTTATTAGTGCTTATAAACACCTTGGTTTTATTTGAAGTTGAGTTGTTTACTAAGAATGTTTTTTATAAGCAGGTGTTTATTTATGCTTTATAATAGATAAGATAAGATATCTAAAGCAGTTGTCAAATATAAATTTAATATTTAATTCAACATAAGTTGTTCTAAATCTGTGAAAATTATTATAATTTATAAATATTTTAATATTTTTAGTTTATTTTATTATAATACATATTATAGATTAGCAGAATTCCTACTAAATTTAATAAAAATTACTATGCTGGCAAGGACTTTACTAATGTAACTTATATAACTTATGTATTAATACTAAACAAAACTATAATATATAAATAAATAAATATTTTCATAAAAGTCTATTGAAAAATATTTATTACTAACTGCTTTATAGCTGATATTTCAGATTTACTATTAAATAGATTATTTTAATATTATAACTATATTACAAATACATTATTAAGTTAATAAATAGCTGCATGGAAAGGAGTGGTTAGCTTTAAATTATAATTAGCTATTCTTATATAATATAAGCAATTGTGAAAGTTGGTACTCAGTGATAGGAGTTAAAAGCAGTTCTTGCTTGATTAGCTTGCCTTGAGTCGAACGGTCTTAGTTTATATAACTAAGATAGATTTAAATCAATATGAATAGTGCGCAATAGGCTATGAACTATGTAAAGCAAATAGAATAGAAGATACTACTGTAAAATCTATGTAAGATGTTGTCAGAAAGACTTAGTGGCTTTATAATGATACGTTATCAGGGAGTAATCCAACCAAAAAGCCTTGAGTTAGTATGTTGAAGAATCTCTTTTATACTCCAATAAGTATGGATATCAAAACGAGAGGATAATATTCTTTGCAACCTGAAGTTAGAAATTCTCGCAGCAAATCAAAATAAGGAACTCTGGATTAATTACACCACATGGTTCACAGTCAAATTGATTACAAGACTACAACCAGTTTTGTAAACAAGTTGAATGATTATTATGTTATAATTAATCTCAGAGCTGATAAACAAATATTTCACACAATATAATAATAAATAAAATTTATTATTATAACTACTTGCTTTTTAATTATTTATAAACTTAATTATTAATAACTTAAATAATATTAACATTTAATAATTGATTTTTGTCATTTAGTAAACTATCTACTTATTAGTAAATATTAAAATTTTTAAATTTTGTTATTTTTATAAAATAAGGTAAGGTTAATTTTTCAATTTTCCATAAACTTTATAACTTCAATTGAAATTACACTAATTTTTATTTATTTATAAATATTGGATAATAATATAACTTATTATTATATTCAATAAAATGTAAATATTCTTTTATGTTTTTTTTATGTTTTTGTTTTTTTATATTTTTCAAAAATTACATCTGTTTTTTTTTATTATTAATAGTTAAATTATTATTTTTATTATTTTTATAAATAAAAATCTCAAATTTTAAAATTAATTAATTAATTAATGTTTTCTATTTTATTTAATGGTTCAAAACTATTTTTCCTTTATAAAATTTTTTTAAAATGCTTATCAATTATATTTTTTTCATAGTACTTAGCAAAAAAAATTAAGATTAAGATTTATACTATTTATAAAATAAATTTCTTTATATATATAATATAGAAACTTTTGAAATTTGAAATAATTTTCTATATCTGCCTATTGTGAAATATTGCCTCATCAGCTTTATAATTGATTATAAACTCAAATATTAATAACTAATTTTAAATTTATTTGATTAATAAAAATTAAATAAAATATCTAATAAACTTTAATAATTTAAAAGTTTAAAAATAATAATAAAAAATAAAAACCTATTAATTAAACAATTAAAATTATCAACTTTTATTTGTTTCATAAATTAACATTTGTATAAATTATTATCATTATTATGTTTAAGGATTATTGTTTTATTTTGCTATAAAAACTAATAAAATTAAGTTTTAAATATTTGGTAATAAATTAATTAATTTTGACAATTTTATTTATTTATATTTTGTTAATATACCATTTTATTTAATAAATTCCTCCTAATAATTTTCAAATTGACTACTGTGAAATATCGTTTCATTAGCTCTAGGATTGATTATAATATAATAATCAATTCAGAGTTCCTTATATAGGTTTGCTGTGAGCATTGCTACCACCTGATCATGAAGAACTTATTGCCCACGTTTTAATGTCCATACTTGGCAACTATAATAAGGAATAACTGTTATAATGCTCCTTATATATAGTCACCCAGTTGGAGTATAAAAGAGATTCTTCAACATACTAACTCGAGGCTTTTTGGTTGGATTACTCCCTGATAACGTATCATTATAAAGCCACTAAGTCTTTCTGACAACATCTTACATAGATTTTACAGTAGTATCTTCTATTCTATTTACTTTACATAATTCGTAGCTTATTACATACTATTTCTATTAAGTTAAGTCTACCTTAGTTACATAAACTAAGACCGTTCGACTCAAGGCAAGTTAACTAAGCAAGAGTAGCTTTTAACTCCGACCACTGAGTATCAACTTTCACACTACAATGCTAATAATTATAAATTAAATGATATTTAATAATGTAATTAATTATTAAAAATAAATAAATATTTAATAATTGTAATTCAAATAGTTTGAATGTATTTAAGTGTTTGGTTACTTCTTTTAACAATACATTAGATAATTGAATTAATTTTTTACCATTGATAATAAAATTCATATAAAAAAATAAAAGACTAAACGGATTTTTTAAAATTTTCATTTTTATAAATTACATTTAAATAGAAAAATACATCCCCATGTGTTAATTTTGGTTTTAAAAAATTCTACCAATCTTTCCACTCAAATAGCGCTTAAAAAATGGAAAAAGTGATGAAACCAAAAAACATCCTCACATTGTTGTTGGGAAATGTATTAATACGTTTTTTAAATTATGGTTAAAATAAATTTATGCTGTAATTAACTTCAATCAACCAATCCAACTGTTGTAAAGACATTAAATCAATTTGATTAGTTGGTTCTTTTGACATAGCCTAAGTTAAAGTTTGGTAAGCATATAAAAATTGCCTGGCAATAATGTGTTAATGTAATACCACTGCCAATGTGAACTATTATTGGTTAAAATAGTAATTATTAGGGTTCAAGTTATAGCATTCAAATCCAGTTTTTATTATAGAACTGAATTGTTGATTTCAATTTTATATTTGATAAAAAGTGGACAATATATGAGAATGTTTTTTTGTGTTTAAGAATTTTACTAACAGTTTTTCCACTCAGATAGCGTTTAAAAGATGGAAAAAGTGGAAGTCAAAAAAAACACCCCCATATCAACATTATAAAAAGGATCCAAATCTATAGTTTTGCTTAAAGTGATTTTTATTATATTAGATAATTCGATTCTATTAAATAAACTATAATTCATTTTGAAGCAAGAACATCGTATTAAAAATGTTATATAAAACGCAGTAATTTGTAATAAATAACTTATAACTATGTTTTCTTATTGATTTAGTATTTAAATAATTAATTTTTCTATTTTATATAGCATAGAAAATGGACAAGATACTGAAATTTAAAAAAACGTATAAGGATGTATTTTTCGACTATAGATTTAATCGTTTTTCTACTCAATAGTATTGAAAAAATAAAAAATTAAATAAACCCAAAGAATACGTTTCTAATACCCATTTGCTATTATTATAATAATTTTAACACCTTGGTTTTTATGGATTTTAGACTTTTCAATTTATTCAACTTACCGCCAAAGTTCTATATTATAAATTTTCAACAGTAAAATTATATTAAGTTAGAAAGATACAAATATAAAGAAAAAATAGATTTATTTAATTTTATTTGTTTTTCCAAATCTTTTGTTAAGGTTTACTATATTACTTTTTAAGTTAAGAATGAATTGTAAGCCAAATTAAAAATTATATACAAAATTGTTTATCAATATTTTTAATTTTTTAATACTTTGATATAAAATAAAAGTATCCTACTTCGAATATAGAGTTTACTGAGAAATAATTGAAAATTTGGAACCAATAAAAAGTTAGTCTATATTTCGAAATTGAACCCCAAAAAAGTAAACAAAATCAAATAACTATTATTTATTTTCTAATATAATACGTGTAATATAAAATAAAATAAACTAGTACAAGAACATGCTAAGTCTAAAAATAAAGCATGAAATTCCATTATATAATATATATAAAAACACTTAAAAATTTTATAAGCTAATTAAAATTAATAGAACAAATTCAATTTTTACAACACTTAAATTAATAACTTATTCTCAATTTATGTTAAAATTCATAAAAATTATAAAGCAGTCTAACAAACTGAGAAGATTTATGAATAACTAATCCTTTGATGCCAACTGCTTACAAATAATTATCAAGCATTGAAATAAATTAAAAGTATAAAAGGATCCAAAAAGGATGCAAAAAAATCAGAAACTAAAATCAAAAAATAAAACAATGACTCGTACAACTAAAATCTACATTCCTTATTACTCCACTTATCAACATATTTACACCTTAGCTAAAGCAATTAAAGAAGGTGCTGAACGTGTCCCAAATGTTGAAGTTAAATTATTCCAAGTACCAGAAACTTTACCAGAAGAGGTGCTTGCTAAAATGCATGCCCCAGCCAAACCAGAAGACGTTGAAATCATTACCCCTGAATTATTAAAAGAAGCTGATGGCTTTTTATTTGGTATCCCAACTCGTTTTGGTATGATGCCAGCTCAATGGAAACACTTTTGGGATGCTTGTGGCGGCTTATGGGCCACTGGTGGTTTAAATGGTAAATTTGCTGGTACCTTTGTATCCTCCAACACTCAACATGGTGGACAAGAAACCACTCATCTTACTTTCTTAACTACTGTAGCCCATTTTGGTATGGTTTATGTACCACTTGGCTATGCTTCTTCTCATCTTCAAGAAGCTAATGAAGTTATTGGTGGATCTCCATATGGTGCTTCAGTTGTTGCTGGGGAAAATGGTTCTAAACAAGCTTCCGAAAAAGAATTAGAAATTGGCCGTACTCAAGGTGAAAATTTCGCTAAATTAGTATCGACCTACGTTAAAGGTTCTGAATCTGCTTAAGTTTATTTTAATTAAATATTTGTTTATTTTATCCTTTATTGTTGTCTTTTACTGATTTAGTTATTTTTTTTACTAATTCTTTTAGTGCCATTTGCTTACTGTTTCTTTTAATCTCATTGGAAATCCAAAATTATCTTTGTTTAGTAAAGGTAAATAATTATATATATTGATAAATTAACACTGATTTATATTTTGGTTATAGATACGTATTGTTGTATTTAAATGTAATTTAAATCATTTCAACTGTAATCTATAAGGTAAACTGATACTTGAAGGCACTTACGATTTGATAATAGCACTCACTTCTATCCTAAAAATAGTATTTAACTATCAGCATTGTTTACCACATGTGTAGACCATTGTACTAATTTCAATAGAAAAATCATCACAATCATTTAACTGAGATTGAACAACGGCTAGTATAAATATGTTATCTAAAATCCTAATTGTTTTTATACAACTAGATCACCTACTCATAAGTTTCAACTAAATCCTTTATTGTAATGCTATGAGACATCGATATTAGGTATTAGAATTAGAATAGTTACGAGAATACAGAGTTGGTTCCTCGATGCATAGTCAATATGGATTTTTAAAAGCTATAGATTCGCTTACCTTAATTATTCAATTAACTGATGTTATAGTATGATAGATCAGGGGAAAGGTTGCTAAAGAAAGCTATAAAAAAAGAAGGTAAAAAAGAAGAGGTCCCAATTTGAAAAGGGGAGGTATAGTTTATCCAATTATATATAATTAATCTATTCAGGGAGGTCATAATATAAATAGTAGAATATAATTAGGATAAATATATAATATAAGTTTATTCTAGACCCCTCCATTTATAACATTTATTATAAATCATATCAATACATTCTAGTTTATCTTATAAGTTTTGATAACAGGTTGAGGTGAATATAATATAATTTAACTAACGGATCGATGAATTAATATGGTGTATGGCGTAGTTCTATTTTAATAGTTGAAATGGAAAAATAATATTGAAACATTGTAAAAGTAATTAATAAGTTCTTAATTTTATCTTAGTTTAGGCTAAAACAATAAGATAAAAATTCTATTTTTTTATATTTTAGATTAATGTTATCAATTTATCCGATATTTATGAAATATTTTATTATACTGTTTTTGATATTAATACATTCTTTTGTTAAATGTATATACATACCCTATCATTTTGTAGTATACAATGTTACTTTGATCAATGCTTTATGTTTGTTGGTTTTATTTAATATATACAGCTATAATATTTATTTCATTAATATACTTATTAGAAGTTCAAATAATAAGAACTGTTCATTAATATTTGTAAATAAATTTAAGGTATTAAGGGTGATGACTACACGATGCAATGTGATTGGATATACTAATTATTGCTTACTTCAGAAGCCAACAAATTAATAAGCGAGAATGTAAAATTAAAATAACAAGTTGTTGTAAAAAAAGTATATAAACCTAAAATAACCTTTCTACTCTTTACATTATTTTTTAGATTGAAATAAAAATAAAACAATGACTCGTACAACTAAAATCTACATTCCTTATTACTCCACTTATCAACATATTTACACCTTAGCTAAAGCAATTAAAGAAGGTGCTGAACGTGTCCCAAATGTTGAAGTTAAATTATTCCAAGTACCAGAAACTTTACCAGAAGAGGTGCTTGCTAAAATGCATGCCCCAGCCAAACCAGAAGACGTTGAAATCATTACCCCTGAATTATTAAAAGAAGCTGATGGCTTTTTATTTGGTATCCCAACTCGTTTTGGTATGATGCCAGCTCAATGGAAACACTTTTGGGATAGATGTGGTGGTTTATGGGCCACTGGCGGCTTACATGGTAAATTTGCTGGTACCTTTGTATCCTCCAACACTCAACATGGTGGACAAGAAACCACTCATCTTACTTTCTTAACTACTGTAGCCCATTTTGGTATGGTTTATGTACCAACTGGTTATGCTTCACCTCATCTTAAAGAAGATGTAGAGGTTATTGGTGGATCTCCATATGGCGCTTCGATTGTTGCTGGTGAAAATGGAGCTAGAAAAATTTCAGAAAAAGAATTAGAAACCGGTCGTATTCAAGGCGAAAATTTTGCTAAATTAGTATCTCAATTTGTTCGTGGTGCTGAATCAGCTTAATTTTGTTTGTTATTATAAATTTTAATTAAAATTTAACTTATAGTATAATTATTACTTTTTTTTAGATTTTTAGATTATTTTTCAGAGATAATAGGTTTGCTCTCACAATACATTACGTTCTATAAACACAGAGTTTTAACAATATAATATTTTAAATGTAAGGTAAGCTGTTTTTACTTAATCCAATTGTGCTTTTGTTATCCTTATCAAAACTTAAATTCGATATTTAAGTTTATTCTTTTATACTTAAAAGAGATTATAACTTTACCAACAAGTTTTTATAAAGTATGAATCATAATGTAAGTGTTAGATTTTTAAATTACATAAGCATATATACAAAACAATCAGATTATCGTAATGATTTAAATTCAGTCTAGCGTTTTCAAGATATTTAAAGACTGGGTGGTCTTATACAATTTACATTATAATAAATCTAAGTATTTTAAATCGTCCTTGTTATTTTATCACTTTGATTTTTGTTAAATATAAATTATTATTTTAAATTAATATTATACTCATTTACGCTAAGAATATAATATTTAGGTTAAAAAAATTAGTGCAAAAAAATTAATTATTAACTTTTTGATATTTGAAATACTAACATTAAGCTATAATGCTTTAAAATCAACGATATTGTTCTTTCATATGGGGGCGTTTTTTTTGGTTTCATCACTTTTTCCGTTTTTTAAGTACTATTTGAGTGGAAAAAGTGTTAGTAAAATTATTAAACAAAAAAATACATCCCATATATTTTTATTACAATATTAAGTTTTTTTTGAAGTAATCAATTATATTTAAATATTATAACCTTTTTTTCGTTTCATTGATACAAACTCTTCGATATACTTCATTGTCATCTCATTCATTGTCTCGTCCCATTCAAAGTTGGTATTCAATCCCACAAATACATCTCCTAACTCACTCTTCCCTAGGTGTACCCCATTGATCTACATGGAGTTTAAACTTAGCTTAACAAGGCTAGTCTCCTCGTGGGACCCGTTATCTAAATCTTTACTTATATATTCAAAAGAGTGCAAATTCAAATTATGAGCTCAATATTTAGCTCATGTAAGTGATATTCACTTTTTAATTTCTCCTATATCTTATAGCACCTAAAACAACGTTTGATTCTTAAATAAAATTAACACAAAAAAGACCTTACAAGTTTTTGACTTTAAAAAAAGCATTTTTTTTCGTTTTGTTCATTTTTGAGAGTAAACTTTAAAGAATTCATAAATTCAGAAAAAAACATAAATTTTATTAAAAGTGAATTATTCCTAAAAAATAACATAGATATTTCATTTTATATTCTATAAAATAGCTTATTATCATTTTGATAAATCTTTAAAAAACTATATGATTTGAATATTTCTAACTTTAATTCTTTTCATCGTTAAATAAGTGTTTTCTTTTAATTATATCTGAAGTTGTAAGGGCCCTTTTCTCTTTGGTGTTGATAGTAGTGAATATGTATCCCAAATACTAAGACTTATTCTGCTTTCTCTGCCATTTTACAGAGGAAAGTTCCAGCCTGTCTGTTAAATTTTTCAGATAAACCTCATTACTTTTCAAAGTAAAATAATAATTATAAATGGTAATTGAAAGCTGTTAGATGGGCTTCAAAGTAGCTCAATGTAACTAACCCATTTGTTTATGATTTTTGATTACTTTAAATAATTTATTTCCACTACAAAATAGAGCATATTGATAGTAAATTGTAGTCTTGTACAAAATAATTTTTTTTAAAAACCAAAAAATAACAGCCAATGTTTTAGCAAGGATTTTATAAAACCAACCAACCAAAGTAAGAATAATATTGGTTAAGAAATAAGTTAATAAAGCTTAGTTTTAAAAAACGAATTTTATTTTTTTAAAATATTCATTTAAAAACAATGGATGAAGTAGTTGGATTGGGTTTATTAGACAATACACAGCCATTTGATGAAGATGCAACTGCATTACATTTTGGGGAAGGTAAATAAGATTAAACTAGTTGAAGGCAAATTTATAAAAGATAGAGTTTCAAAACGCACAACCCTTATTTTTATCGGAAGTCAAAGTACTTATGGAAGCTCAAAAAAATAATAAACCCCCACATCAAAGCAATACAGAGTAAATCAACTATTTAGCTAAATTAAAATAAATATAAATTATTTAGTGTCTTTGACAAAACCTTACAGCATTGTTCAAGATTTAATCGTATTGCTAAAACAGATACCATTAAGGATATTAGAAGGTAATTCAATTAAAAGATAATTTATTTTAATTATAAAAGATTTAAACAATAGAGCTTTAGCCAAAACAACCCTTGATCCATTTGAAATGGCACAAATTGTTACATTAAATGTTGATGATGTTGGGGAATGTAAAGCAATTATCCCAAGGTAGGTTAAATAGCATTGTATTTATTATTATAATTAATCTGCTCAGTGTAACTTCAGGGATCGATGATGCTGAATTATATAAGATTCTAGTTGAAGTGGCTTCAATAAAGAGATTCCAACTTTAAACTTCACTAGTATGTTTTTAAATATTTTAACGAGTGGATTTTTAAGTCAGGTTTCAATTTCAGTAACAAATTTGAACTTGGATCATTATTTTATAAATAATAGAATTTACTTTATCTTTATGTTATTGTGTGTTGATAAATCGAATGAGTAAGTTATATTGAAATTAAAAATAAATAAAATTTATATTTGTCGTTTAAATCAATAATATGTCGTGACCTAATTTGACTATTTGACATGGAATGTGGGATATATCAAATTAGTTGCCTTATGTAATCGGTGTTGTAGTATCTTAAAAATGTAACAAGTTTATCCTTACTTATATAGATGTAGCCATTGCAAATTAAACAAAAAATTATTACGATATAATTAGTACATTCATTTATCACTTTATATAATAGTATTTAAAGCCTTAAACTATTCAAATATCCATATTAGAGATTACTTTGCTTTTGAAGAAAATTTTCATTAGTTTGCTCAGATATTTTTTATGGTACAGCTGAGTGAGTCTGAAAAACCTGAGTATACATAGCTTTTATTGAGCTACAAAGGCTCCTTAAAGCAGTTTTTTAACTGATATATTAAAAGTTGTTCTGATTTAAAATAAAAACAGAAGTTTAAAACTAAATTGACCAATAATATACATAATCTTAACTTTTATACGATAGATATAATTAATTTTTTATTTTCTAGTAAAATAAAATTATTGGATTTAGATGCCTTAATTTTTTTAACTTGTCATTAATTTCTTTTATGGGGAATTTATGAGGTTAATCACTGTACATAGACTATAAATCTATTATAAAAGAAACCAACAACAAATTAAAAAACAAAAGCATCTAAATGCAACTAGTTTTAATGTCATTCGGAGCTTGGGTTAAATTTTAGTAGGTTGGATTTAAAATTAAATTTTATGCTGCGGATTCTTGAATAAGCGGATAATTAAAAGATCGGTTTAACTCATCCTAAAATATTAAAACGTGATTTAACCTTGTTTCAGATGTCCGTAGTTGTTCTTATAAATCGGTAATATTTTTGCAAAATCCAGCTTTAGAGTAATTTATGCAGATCAACTGAATTGCCAATAAATAAATAATTATTAATGTAGGATTTTGATTGGCTAAGGGTAGCTGAATTACTAATTAAATACATCAATATGATTAAAAATGATGCCAAGTCAGAAAGAACTTAAAAATCAGTCATTAGGCCAAATTAGGCATTATAATTGGCCAACCGGCGCCTTAAAAATCTAAGAGTGATTATATTGATTGTATTACCCCACATAACAATTTATATAGCAGTGCGTCGTATAAAAAAAGGAGTGATAAAATGAATGAGTCACAAATGTTTTCTTTTTGCTTAATCTTGTATTCTAATGTTTGACATTAATAAATATCGCCACTATGAATAAACTGATTGGGCTCGGTGTTTAAGGTGGTGAAAACGAAGTTTGAAAGGATGTCTAGACAGATTAGTAAAATTAGTAATTTTTATTAAGTTTGACTTTAATGTTTGGAGTTAAATATTACCTAGTGGTTAAACTTTAAACCGAATTTAAAAAAATTGCAATCCTGTTATTAATCTAGCAAAATATTTATGGAATAGCCGGTATTTTACAATGGGTTATAAATTTGTTATTGGCAATTTTAGCTAAATTTTCATCTTTTAATTTATAATACCCCTCACTCTAACCTTTATTTGACTAAAATTCTACTTAAATTTGGAATTAACTAGAACTGGTGGCCAAAATTAACTAGATTACTAATTGAGCAAGTTGTAATTTGTGATTATGTCATCGTTGCTAATTCCTCCTATTATATGATCTATTTTTGGTTTTGAGTCACTTTATAGAATGCAAAAATTATAAATCGAAGCAAAGCTGAGGATCGAATTACTAAATTTAGAATTTATAAAAACTATAAATACCAGGGGAATTGAAATTTCAATAAAAAATTTTTAAATTAATTTTATTATTTGTAATAACAAAAATCAAAATCGATTCAAATAAAAAAAACAATAAAAACTCTGGAAAAAAAGTTTCCCCAATAATAAATAAAACATATACTATCAATATGACTAATAATTATTTAACATACAATACAAACTTTGACAAGCCAAACTACAATAACAAAAGCGCAGTTGATTTAGAATTAGACGATTTTGCAAATCCTAAGGATGTGGTTGATCCAATGATATTTGAAACAGCATTTAATACAGGTATAAATTATAATTTAAACAGTTTTCAATCTCCACTTTCTTGTATATCACCAGATAATATAACTTCATTTGATCCCTACTACCAAGAAGCAGCCTTATTTGATATGAATCAAAATAACACAAATCAGTTAACAGCAATTAAAACAGAGCCAAATGAATCTCCACTTGCACAGTTTGACGGAGATAACTACATGAGATCAACTATATCGGTATCCACCCCTAATATTGATCCTATTTCACCCTATTCAAACGCCAATATTTATGCTAATGTAAACTCATTTCAAAGCCCAAGTGTACCAACTTATGATAGCAACGGCTTATATCATCCCCTTATCACAAGCAATATTGATTCATCCCGAGTATCCCAATTTTATTCACAAGATTTTCTCAACCAAGTTAGTTCGTTTTACCCACTAACAAATTATCCTCAATATACCATGGAATATGCTAATGCACTAAAGCAAGCCATTGCTTTAAGTCAAAATACAGCCATTACTTTAAATCAAAGGACGGGAAAACCTATTCCGAATGTTTTACCAACTAATAACAGTAGTGTGAGTAAAGATTCTCCATTATCATATAATATTAATTCAATGTACACTTCCAAGGCCAATAAAAAGGATACAGAAGAAAACAACTCATATGTTCAATCAAACCATAAAGGCCGTGCTCCAGATCGTCCCAAAAGTATCCCTTGTACATATCCAGGGTGTAAGAAATTATTTAGTCGCCCTTATAATATGAGAGCTCATTTAGAGATCCATAGTCCTATTCGTATCAAGCCCCATACATGTCCAGTTTGTAATCGTGCTTTTTCTAGAAAACATGATTTAACTCGTCATGTTAAAACTATCCATCAAAGAAGTGGCGATCACTAGCAAGCGTGTTTTTTATATCTAGTGTAATATTTAAATCAAACCATATCTACTATTTAAAATTTAATTATTTGTGTAACTTTTCTATATTGAAGTAATATTATCTAATGTTACTTATTGGAATTTAAAAAGTTAATAAAATATATTGTTATAATAATAGTTAATTGTAGCAATTGATATTTGTGATATTAATTTCACATCTCTTAACTTATATTAAATAAATTTTGCCATCAAATAAACTATCGATTTTATTTTCTTTACCTCATTACAATTATTATTCTTAATTTCCTAGCATTTATTTTTGATATAAACATTACTACTTGATGTCTTGATGTTTTAAAAATCGATTTTATAAAAACATCATGAATTAAAAATGTTTTAGAGGTAAAACTTTTAAAGCTCAATAATAGCAACTCTAGCAAAAAAGGACTTTTATAGAAATAAAAATTAATAAATTTGTATCTTATTTTAAAAAGTCGATTTTATTGTTATCTTATTTTGTCATAAAATATCATGAAATAAATTTATTTTTCATCTTGTTCATTCCAAACCTATAGATCTATTTAATTTTATCTTTGTATTTAAAACAATAATACTTTTTGAAATTTTTAACAAATTTTGATTTTTGCATTACCAATACTAAATAATCCAATATATGGAGCTGTATTTTTGTGTTTAAGAATTTTACCAACAATTTTTCCACTCAAATAGTGCTTAAAGATGGAAAGTGAAGTCAAAAAACACCTCCATATATCAATTATGAAAAAACAAAGACATTTGACTTATTCAAATCTCTCAATTTTAAGCTTTTAATTAGCCAGCACTATTTTTACATGTTTCGAATTCTCTCAATTGAACGAGTCAAATGTCAAATGTCTCTGTTTTTTCATAATTGGCTATACAATTTTAAAGTCCTCATAAATAATAGTAAATTTTGGGAAGAGAAATTGTGCTTAAAACAGATTTAATATGCAAAAATAAACTACTTTTTCACAATAAATCTAATAGAATTACAACTTTAGTTTACATTCAAGTTTTAAGTAGCCATATTCGAAATAACTATTAAACCACCTTAAAGGAACTAACCCAATCGCAAACACATATTATTGTAATGATAAACTATTATTTGCTCTTATCAAATCGTATTTATTTTTAACCCCTTTTTATTAACTATTATACGTAATCAAACGGATGCTATTTAAACTGAAATGAAAGAAAACTAGAAAAGAAAATTTCTATCACTAAATAAAACTTGAAATGACTCGTCCAACTAAAATTTTTATTCCCTATTACTCTACTTATCAACATATTCTTACTTTAGCCCGTGCTATTAAAGAAGGAGCTGAACGTGTACCCAATGTCGAAGTAACATTATATCAAATTCCCGAAACTTTACCACAGGAAGTACTCACAAAGATGCATGCCCCAGCTAAGCCAACTGATATTGAAGTGCTTACTCCTGAAAAATTAAAAGAAGCCGATGGTTTTTTGTTTGGTGTTCCAACTCGTTTTGGTATTATGCCAGCACAATTTAAGCACTTTTGGGATGCTTGTGGTGGTTTATGGGCTACTGGTGCTTTACAAGGTAAATTTGCTGGTACTTTTGTATCTTCAAATACCCAGCATGGTGGACAAGAAACTACTCATCTTACCTTTTTAACTACTTTTGCTCATTTTGGTATCATTTATGTTCCACTTGGTTATGCTAACCCTAACCTTCAAGAAGATAAAGATGTACTCGGTGGATCTCCTTATGGTGCTTCTGTAGTTGCAGGTAATAATGGGGCAAGACAAGCATCTGAAAAAGAGTTGGATATTGCTCGTACTCAAGGTGAAAATTTCGCTAAAATTCTTACCCAATATATTAAAGGTGGTTCTACTGCTTAATATTTAACTATTAAATTTATTAAAATCAATAAACATACATTTAATTTAAGTTTGTTATAAGTTTAAAATAATAAAATTGATTTTATTTAGCATTTAAATTATTTAGACCCAGTACCGTTGAGAGCTTTGAGTTTAGATAAAGCTAACAAAGCTGCTTTTTGACCAGATAGAAGCATAGCACCAAAAGTAGGGCCCATACGAGCAGTACCGATAGCTTCAGCTACTTCCATACCAGTAATAATCATTCCTGGAACAATTTCTTGGGTATTTTTTACAATAGCATCTTCACTAGCATTCATATCTAATGCTTTCATTCCTGGAATTTTGTCAATTAAGTTTAATTCTGCTAAACGACGTACTCCAGTAGCTCCGAATGGTCCATCATGACCACATGATGAGATTACAATTTTAGATTCAATAACTAGAACAGATTGAGTAAAAACAACAAATACTTTCAAATAGAACTTTACCTTGTGGATCCATACATGATTGGGTACCATGAGCTTTGGTTACTAAGGACCAGTTAGTTACTACACCACCAACTACACCATTACGAATGATGAGATCTTCAACGGCAGTAGCATTGTAAAGCTTAACGCCGTTTTTAATTACCTTAGAGATGATAGTAGAAGTAAATAAAGCAGCATGTTTGACAACGACGTAGTCATCTTTTTCATCGAAAGGGATTTCCAATTCATTTAATAAATGATGAGCAGGCTTACGTACTACCATGGCACTAAATAATTGACCACCTACCCAACCACCACCACCTGGAGCGACCGAAGCTTCAATTAAAGCTACTTTAAGGTTGGGGTGTTTGGACAATTCATAGGCAGCAGTTAATCCTACAGGTTATCATTAATCATAGCTAAAGTTTAGTTTATATTTTATTACCTGATGGGCCACCACCAATAACTACAACATCACATTCAGCTAATTCAATAAGATCATTGAAGTACCTGGTTGACATTTCTCTAGAGACATCGGCCTCACGGATTGAGTTAAACTTAACTCCTTGCTCAGATAATAAATCGTAGTGTTGACTCATTTTATTATTTTGATGAAATTAAAGTTTAGTTTTCTTTTTTCGAGTTTTTAAATCCTTCAATTTAGCTATTCTTGAGATAATGCGAATGAAGCTATTCTTATACTACTTTGACCAATCATCCAATTCTTTTTTCACTATTGTCATCCACTACTTCATAGTTGGCTTTTTTTCTTTTTAATCCTTACGTCACGCTAGTTTGGCCCTCCCTTATCTTTTAAAACTTTCGAGTTTAATTGGTCTATCCATTCGTTCTGTAAAATTAGTGTGAAAGAATTGGCTAACTTAACATCATTACCATGTTTGAAATAATAAGTTATTTATCCGATGAATTATTACTGAATTTTATTAAACATAAAGCTGGGCATTAGAATTTTGTATTTGTTAGATATAAAAGCAAAGAAAGTCATTATGACTGGGCTCAGTAAACAAGATTCAAATGCCCAGTTCTACGTTTAATGAAATTTAGTGATACTATAACTCTATCTTCTTTAAACTTGAGATATTAAATTATTATAAATCCTTAGTTAAATAAAGTTTTGGTCTCTAATACATTATAAATCTATGATGTGGTAATTTTTAAATTCGTCGTATTCAAAAGTACATTTTTTAGATCTTGAAAGGTCTAATATTTATTAGTGCTTTATTTTTGTAAAAATAAAAATAAGTATAAGTGAAAGTAAATCCATTAATTAAAAGGAGGAGGTATGGTGATACATTTTTTTGTTTAAGAATTTTACTAACAGCTATTCTACTCAAATAGCGCTTGAAAAATGGAAAAAGTGATGAAATCAAAAAAACATCCCTATATAATTATTTAGATTTTAAGAAAATAATGAAAAAAATATGCCCTTTTAAAGTTGAAGGTTTATGCCAGACTGACTTATTCAGTTTGTTGTAGAGAATTGATAATCAAAAATATGCTATATTGATGGTAAAAAAATAAAGATACGGCTGTTTGGGAACTAGAGTATCTTCCATCAATCATCTAATTGAATTAATATCCTTCTTTTATCTCTCCTTTTCGCTCTTTCTTACCTTTAACTCACATCCTCTATTTTCCTTATATACCTTTTATCATTTTCACCAGTAAACCGTTTGGGAGTCTTTGGTTTCTTTGGGGTTTAAAAATATGTTTTTTGGTGATAGATTAACATATTGTGATGGAAAAAAGTGGGTCTATATTAGTCACTTTTTAATTTTCTCATTGAAATTTAAATAACCTACAAATTGAAAAAAAGTATAAAAAAATCCTGTTAATAGTATGAATATATAGGGGTATATTTGAAAAAAAATTAAATATTAATAAAAAGCTAAAAATTGGTAAACATAAACCCGATTTTGTTTATCACCGTATGTAAATTTTACAAATTCAAAACTAAATTATATAAACACTTTGTATGTAATTTGAAGTAGATTTTTAAATATTGTTTGAGTTTATCTATTGATTTCTAAAACAAATGGAATTTCATAAATATTAAAACTGTCATTACTTTCTTTAAGTAACTATTTAAAAACATAAATAATTATAGATTATATTATAAAAAGTGAATTGCTATAATAAGTATATAAAGATTCACCAACAATGATGATCTTACAATATAAGATAGAGTACTTTTAAAAATAACTTAGTGCTATTAAATTGAATCTGCTTTGAGTTGTTTTCAACTTTGTAAAAGTAATTTATATGAAAGGTGTTAAAAACTCCATTTTAGTAACAGCTTATATATATTCCTAAACAAAGGCTAGTTAAAATATAGAGAAGAAATTTTATCTTTACAATATGATGCTATTATTTATGCTTGAAGATACAGTGTAATAGGAACATTTTAGAACTTGTTTTTATCTTATTACTCGTTAACAACATAATATTATACACATGGTCAATTAGTATTCATCCTTTATTACAAAGCACTACTTTAATGAAATAATTCAATTAACTTTTAATTAATTAAATCTGGGATCATATAATATGCTTAATAAAGTATAAGCTATACATTTGTAATAAAAGAGCGTCCAGAACAATTTATAGTAATACGATATTTAGGATAATTCGATACTTGCTTAAAATAAAATGATAAGGAAGTGACGATATTGTTTTATTTACTTTTGGATACATTTTAATTGTCCTTTATATATATTTAGAGCCAAACATGACTTTCTAATATGGTAAGGTTTGTTAGAATCAAAATGTAAGATAATAAGAACTTGAAAAAATCAATAAATTAAATTTTTATGAATAATAAGATTGGACAAATAAAACCATCCTTAATATAGTTAAGACTATATCTAGATTTCTTTTATTATATCATTCTAAATAGTTGGTTAAGGGGTATACTTTAGTATGTAAATTTCTATTTTAACTTAAATCTACTTTTATGTAATATCTAATTATGGATAGATAAACTAATAAATGATATATGCTTACTTAGCATTTCGATGTATATCTACTAAATTTAGTTACTGACCAGATATAACAAATTGCTTTATAATAAAATAAAAATTAACTTATAAACTTTATAGCTATTTTGAGAGCATGGTAGAAAACATCAATATAGTGGGAATATGTGATAGATGTGAATATCTAAATATGATAGAAAATATCGTTTCATAAATGTAAGTTTTATAAAATGATATGGGGATGTTTTTTTTAGTTTCATCACTTTTTCCATTTTTTAAGCTCTATTTGAGCGGAAAAATTGTTAGTAAAATTCTTAAATACAAAAATACGTCCCCATATGTAAATTTTTTAAGTAGGATATCGCAATTAATTTTAAATGAATAACCAAATAGCTAGTGATATAAAGGTATATTCAATTGTGCTATCTATTTAACCCTGTTAACCCTATCCAAATTCACTATTAAAAATATATGTTAAACAGGTTTTCATGTTCTTCAATTTATTGCATTCTGCCATGTTAAATAAAATAAAGTATTTTTTCCTTGAAAGGCTTGCGCTTCAAGTGCTTTATTTGTCAATATAAAGAGAACATCAAAGTACAGATTTATAATTAATTGTAATTTTTACAAACTAAGTAATGTGAGACTTTTAGGACCATACTAAACAAATGGAATTAGAGCTTTTATATATATAATATAAAGACGCTATCGTTACGAAAGCGTTATTGATGTTTGTGTTAATTCTTAGGGTAAAAACCTGTTATACTAAAATTATCCAATACAACATTTAAAAATAACTAAAAAGTAAAGTAACATTAATCAAAGTATAGTTTAATGTAATACATGCAGCATTTTCAACCTTATATAGCTGTCTCAAAAAAAGTTAAAATCTCTCTCTTAATTTTTATCGCAATATTTTATTTTTCGTTTACTTATGGATTAATTATTGTTAAGAAATTTTACAACAGTTTATTTAAATTTTTTTGAGACAGCCATGTAGGGTTGAAAATCCTGTACTAAAGAACAAATTTGGTAATAGAAATTGAGAGACAGTTTTGTTTATATTATCTGTAAATTTTAAAAAAAATACAGTATTAATATATAAACATTTAATAAATATTATACAGTATTTGAAAAATGGAAAGATTATTATTATTGTTTTTTTGTGTAAAATTTGGTGCTCTGTGTTTGGAGTTGAGATCTGTCGTGGATTTTTAACAAGCTAGAAGCTAACAAGTCTTAGTTTGTACAACTAAAATAAACTTAAATATAGAAAATAATATGCAATAAGCTATAGGCTATGTAAAACAAATGAAATAGAATACATAGTCGTATATCTTATATAAAATACTAAAAAAAGACTTAATAACTTTATTGAAAAAATGGTATTAAGAAATATTTCAGAAAAAAAAGCTATTATGTTAAAAAGTTTTTATATATTTTACATTAAAGTGTCATATACAGGAAATACAACAGTTATAATTTTATGTTATAATTACCAAGTATGGATATTAAAACATAAAGATAATATTTTTTGTAATTAAATAATAAAAATTTTCATGATAAATTTAAATAATAAAACTTTAAATTAGTTATATGGGGGTTTTTTTTTGACTTCATTACTTTTTCCATTTTTTAAGCGTTATTTGAGTGTGAAGATTGTTAGTAAAATTCTTAAACACAAAAATACATCCCCATATAGTGTGAAAGTTGGTACTCAGTGGTTGTAGTTAAAAGCAGTCCTTGCTTTATTGACTTGCCTTGAGTCGAACGATCTTAGTTTATGTAACTAATATAGACTTAAATCAGTAAGAATAGTGCGTAATAGGCTATGAACTATATAAAACAAATAGAATAGAAGATACTGCTGTAAAATCTACGTAAAATACTATAAGGCTTAGTGGCTTTATTAAAAGTACAATATTAGGGAATAATTCAATTAAAAAGCCTCGAGCTATTATGTTGAAGAATCTCTTTTATACTCCAACTAGTTTTGTAAACAAGTTAAGTGATTATTATGCGATAATCAATCATAGAGCTGATGAAACGATATTTCACAGTGTTTTGTATTTTTTTATTAAATGTTTAATAGATATATAAGATGTAAATATATAATTATTTGACTTTTTTTTTTATCAAAATAAAAACAAAATGCAAGCTTTTATAACTAAACTTTGAAATGGAATTTCTAAAAACTTTAATACGATAGGGAGAAGCACATTATATAAACATTGTAATTCATTTACATCAATTTTAGCAACTATTCATAATAACCCAGAGTTTATGGAATTTTATAACGAAACAAAAAAAAAGAAAAGAAATGTTATTAAATTTTACTATTAATAATAACAAACTTAATCGAGCAACGTATAAAATTAGTGCTTTAAAGGAAACAGGAAATAAAAACCAACAAGTAGCATTATTATCAACTATAGCTTCAGTATATTCTTTTGATGAATGTAAAAGTTTTGGATTTAATACAAGTAGAAATCAATATGATTATTCAAAAATAATTAGTAATAATAAAATATCAACGTTACAACCTATTATTAAAAATACAGAAAAATTAAAGATGAGCAAATTAAAACTATTATACAATATTTACTTAATAATTCAACTATTTCATCAAGATTTAATAAAAAAAATAATGATAAAAAACATTCGTCAGATAATGTATATATATTAAATAAAAGTAGAAGAATGATATACAGTAAATATTTTAATGATTTAAAAGATAAAGCAGTAGCTAGGTCAATATTTTTCAAATATATACCAAATAATTTTAAAAATCCACCAAGAAAAACAGATTTATGTAATATATGTGCCCAGTATACAGTTAGAAAAAAGTTATTTGAAAATAAAATAAATACAGCGACAAAAAATAAAGCAGAGATAGAGGAATCTTTTAATAAAGAAAAAAAGTTATATAAATTACATGAATTTTGTGTTGATACTCAAAAAAACATATTTAATGAAACTACTAAAAAATTAAATAATAGAAGTTGTATAATAATTTTAGACTTTAAACAAAATATGGAAATAGGAACAAGATCAGATCCAATAAACTTAGATCATTATAATAAACAAGCTATATCAGTATTAGGGTTTGGCGTTTTATATTTAAAAAATGATAGAACAATAGGCAAAGTTTATTTTGATTATTTATCTGAAATATTAAATCATGATTCAGCATATGCAGGAGATTGTTTAGTTGATTTAATATCTAAAGAGCCTTTATTTAAAAAGTTTACAAAAATTAATATATGGGCAGATACAGGATATCATTTTAAATCTCAAGAATTTTTACATTATGTATTTGAAGAAACTTATAAAATAAATAGTAGTTTAAATATTGATCTTAATTTTTTTGCCGAGCATCATGGAAAAAGTATAATTGACGGGCATTTTGGAAATCTTTCACAGTGGAAAAATAGTTTTGAAGCATTAGGTAAAATAGAAGATATTGATCAATTAATTTTAAAATTTGAGATTTTTATTTGTGAACATAATAGAGTTAATAACTCAACTGTCAATAATGGGAAACAAATATAATTTTTAAAAAGTATGAAAGAAACAAAGATACAAAAATAATAATAAAATACAAGGTATTAAAAAGTATTTACATTTTATTAAACGTGATGAAAAACTACACTGTTGTCCAGTATCTGATAGATCAAAAAAAAGCGATATAATTTCAATTAAAGCTATAGAGTCTATAGAGGATAGGAAAATTAAAAGATCAACCCCAGCTTATCTTACAAAAATAACTGAAAATCTAAAAGTCTCAATATTTAGTAAGCAAGTAAGTAGCTTATTAGATGATAGAAATCAATTATTAAATGTTGATATTACTTAAATTATTGATAGCTAAGTTAATAAATAGTCAAAGAGCAAGTAGTTGTAATAATAAGTAAAGACTATTATTACACTGCTTGTGTTACACAGGGATGGTTAATTATAGTTTTGGGGCTAACCACTCCCTCCCATGCAGCTATTTATTAACTTAGCAATATATTGATAATGTAATTATAACATTAAAATAATTCATTTATTTGATAGTAAATATGCAGTGTTGGCTATAAATGTGAAAGTTGATACTTAGTGGCCGAAGTTAAAAGCTACTCTTGCTTAATTAACTTGCCTTGAGTCGAAGGGTCTTAGTTTATATAACTAAGGTAGACTTAACTTAATAGAAATAGTATGTAGTAAGCTACAAATTATGTAAAACAAATACAATGGAAGATACTACTATAAAATCTATATCAGATGTTGTCAGAAAGACTTAGTGACTTTATTAATGATACGTTATCAGGGAGTAATCCAATTAAAAAAAAACCTGGAGTTATCATATTGAAGAATCTCTTTTATACTCCAATAAATATGGATATTAATACGAGAGGATGTTATTCCTTGCAATATGAAGTTAGAAATTCTCGCAGCAAATCAAAATAAGGGACTCTGACTTGATTGTATTTGAACTTGAGAACACAGCAACTTAAGTGATTGTTGCGTTATAATCAATCCGAGAGCTAAATAAAGCAATATTTCACATTTCCCTCCCTATGATTTGATGTAGTGAATTTTTATGATTTACTTACCAAGAGCAATTTGACTAGTTACGAATTGTACTCATTGAATCACATTGCTGATTTGAGAAACTTGGCATGGACTCGATTATAAATGACGCTTGTTCCTTTATGTTTAATCGAATAGCTATCATACAAGTGTTTATGTATGATTTCATATGGTCCGTCCCATTTCAGTGCCAGTTTATTTTTTCTAGGTTGGTTGTAGGAAGGATACAAATAAACAATATCTCCTACCTTGAAAGTGGCTAGACTAGGAAGTCTGGACATATCTTGCTGATACCTCTTTATCTTCGAATCTGTTAATGCGTTAAAGGCTTCAACTTGGATAGCTATCAATTTTTTTGTTAGTTTAGCCAAGTATATGTCAGGGCTTATCTCGCCTTGTTTAGCGATTAAAGGGGCAAAAGATATGGGGAGCCCAGGGTGTCTCCCATAAAGCATAATAAAAGGAGACTTTTTAGTAATACTGTGTACTGAATATCTATATGCTAAAATAGCGGAATGTAGATATTCATCCCAACAGCTAGTTTTGTCAAAAGCTAGTTTTCTTAGTATACGTATTAGTGTACCGTTTACTCTCTCAACCATTCCATTAGTTTCTGGATGATACGGAGCTGCAGTAGAATGTCTTATGGCCATTAGTCTGGCTAATTTTGGGAGAACTAGATTAACAAAATTGGCAGCATTATCGGTAAGTATCACCTGTGGGCTTCCATGTCTACAAATAATATCTTCATATATAAATTTAGATATGTGGAAGGAAGTCTGGTTTGGTATTGCTCTAGCTTCAACCCACTTAGTTAGATGGTCTATAGCTACAACGATATACTTATTTCCTCTTACTGAAGAAGCTTCACAAAGAGGGCCTATCACATCTATACTTACCGTGTGGAATGCATGTTTAGGTAAAATAAACTTGTAAGCTGTTACTTTTATCCTACTTTGTTCTCTTTTACAAACATCACAATTATTTATGAAGTCTTCTAAGTCTGGTATCATTGATTCCCAATAGCAGGAAACTTTCATGGTGTCATATGTTTTTTGGAAGGCTGAATGCCCGCAGATCACATTGTGAAACTGTTGACATGCAGATAGCCGCGAAGAAGGCTTAATATACGGAATATATGTTCCTTTAATCTTTTTGTACAATGCATTACTTTTGACAATGATATTCTGGGCATTTTTCTCAAGCCATTGTTTAAGCTCAGGTTGTTGTTGCGGCCACTTATTTTTATTACCCAATAGGTTGTACAGATCATCATCTATGGGGGTGGCTAGACAGATCCTGGGTAACCTACTAAGCCCATCTGCATTTTGGTGATCTTTACCTGGCTTATATACTATATCAAAACTATACGATTGTAGTTTTAGAGCCCACCTAGCTAGACGTCCTTCAGGATTAGTGATTGAATATAACCACTTTAGGGAAACATGGTCGGTAATAACAGTAAAGTGAGTGCCATAGATATACGGTCTAAATGCCTTTATAGCATGAATAATTGCAAGGCATTCCTTCTCTGTCGTAGTGTAATTCCTCTCATGCTTCGATAAGGTTCTAGAGGTATAAGCTATTGGATGCTCGCAGTTGTCATCATCCAGTTGACTTAAAACACCTCCAACTGCCGTTAGGCTAGCGTCGGTATACAGGGAGAAGGGCTTTGAGAAATTTGGAAACATCAACACTGGGGCGTTAAGCAGCTTATCGCGAAGTTCTTCAAAGGCTTGTTGGTGTTCTTCTTTCCATTGAAACTTGACTTCTTTCTTTAACAATTGGAATAGTGGAGTGGCTAAGTTCGAAAAATCTTTTATAAATCTTCGGTAGTAATTCATTAGTCCGAGGAATACTTGTACTTCTCTCATCGTAGTTGGGGGGAAAAGCTCTTTTACTGCATCTAATTTATTAGGAATAGGAGCTAAACCTTTGTCAGAGACCTTGTAGCCTAAAAATTCCAGACTAGTTTGGAAAAATGAGCATTTTTTTGGCTTTAACTTTAAGTTAGCTTGGCGAAGACGTTCGAATACTGCTTTAAGGTGATTTAGGTGATCCACGAAAGTCTTCGAGAACACATTCAAGTCGTCTAAGTAAATTAGTACACATGAGAGCTTAAGATCACCTAGTGTATTATCCATAAGACGTTGGAATGTAGCAGGAGCGTTTGAAAGGCCTTGTGGCATCCTCGTTGGTTGAAATAGTCCTTCGGAAGTAATCAAAGCGCATTTCTCTTGGTCTTCCGGATCCATTTCTACCTGCCAGTATCCTGAGATTAGATCCATTGCTGAAAAGTATTTTGCACCTTGTAAGCGGTCAACAGCATCATCTATTCTGGGTAGTGGATATACATCCTTCTTTGTGATTTTGTTGAGTTTCCTATAGTCCATAACTACTCTATTAGTTCCATCTTTTTTCTTAACAATCATAAGGGGAGAGGCCCATGGACTATTTGAAGGGATAATCAAACCTAATCTTAAAAGTTTTTGGACTTCTTCTCGTTCTGCCTTAAGTTCAGACTGAGATTTACGATATGCTTTAGTTGCAACAGGTAGTGAATCACATGTATATACTTTATGTTTAGTATTGCGGGCACAGCCAATATCTTCTTCTGAAGTTGCAAAGACGTCTTTATATTCTTCCAGCAATTTATAAAATTGAAGTTGTTCATCTGGGTTTAGATGTTTAATAGTGTCTTTCTCAACAAACAGGGTTTGGTTATTAGGGGCTTCTTCATAAATTTGGAATTCTTCTAGTGTTGCAAATTTACTGAAAGTATTAATCACAATGTTATTTTCTACGTGGATTGTACCAACCTGTTGACCTCTAGAGATTTTGATATCTTTTTCGGTAATGTTGGCAAGCAGTAGTTTTATAGTCTCATTCATGTTATTACCTAAAATCCCGGGCATAGTTAGAGGTTCTAATCTTGAAACACTTTCTATACTGTATATAGATAGATGGAACTCCTTAGGTACCCATAATGAGATTTCGGTGTCTAGTACTACCTGTGATTTAGGCGGTATTAGTAAGTTCTTAGGGGAAATAATGGGGATTCCAGACTGCTTATATGCTATATCTGGATATTGATAAATCACAGATTCTAATCCGCAGAGAGTAACGTCAACTGATTTATTGTTAGTCCGATAGCTCATTATACGACAGTCAGGAGTTTTGTTGCTTATGTTGTTAATGGTTAGGTTCCTTGGCTTATTGTAGTACATTGGAATGGATTGATCTAATACTTTTAAGATATTTTGATCGTACAATAATTGGCAACCATGTTTCACAAAGAATTCGGTGCCTAGGAGGAAGTCGTAACCTTCGCTTTCCAACACTATCGCTGGAAAGGCTAAAGTTAGCTTTCCAAACTTAATAGGGATTGATGAGTATGCTCCTAGTGCCGTGACGGTTCCGGTTCCGGCTGTACCGAAGGTGTCCGAACAATCTATATCCGGTTTAAAGGGTAATCGTTTTACCAGACGACTCGATATGAAATTGATGGGAGCTCCGCTATCTAATATTATACGCACATTTTTTTTGTAAATCGACGCATTAATGTAAGTACAATCGGTGGAGTTGGCTTTGGCATCGAGGTTTACTAAGAGGATCTGTTTATTTGGATTCTGATATTCTCTAATGATGTTTCTAAATGCAATTGCTAAGTCTGATTCTCCAGTTAGGATTTTGTCTAGAGGAATTGGGATGGTAACATTAGTTAACCACTGGTGTGTATTATCTAGTTCACTTTGTGTAAGGGACAGTTTGGATAAATCGGATAATTGTGAAATGTAAGGTTTAGCAATTTCATTTATCAAGGCAGAATCAGGGGCATTGATAGAGTTATCAGGTGACTTATCAATTCGACGTGGAATGACTTTAGGAATTTCAACGACGGGAACCTTTTTCTTCTTGGGTCTGCCACGAATTTTGGAAGGTAGTGCTAGGATGAGGGTAGAGGGGTCAAATTTTGAAAGCGTGTTAATTTCGAAGTCTAATTCAGTGCTTTCATCTGGATCAGGAGGAATTTTTGATTTCGTGGAAGGGGGATCCTCATTTACCCTCCCACTTAGAAGTTTTTTGACTCGCTGTTGGGGTCAACAAACTTTTCAGTGTCACCATCATTATAATTATAATTGAGGTGATTAACTTGTTTATTTTTGTTAAAATGTTTACTATTGCGAACATTTTTTTCAAAGTAATATTTAAAAATACCATTTTCTGGCTTTGGTTCAATACAATTGACGGCAATATGTCCATGTTCACCACAGTTCCAGCATCCAGTAAATACTCGAGATTTACGATGGTTGGAGTAGTGCTGTTGTGTAATGGCAAAGCAATGAAGATATTCGTTGTTGTCCGTTTCTTTATCTATATGATTAACGTATAGTTTCTTGGATTTAACTTCGCTTTTTGGACTTCCGAGGTATAGCTCTAAAATCTCTATCATCTGAGTAATATTGGTGATATTATGATGAGGGTCTAGAAAAAGACGTGCGATGTGACTTGGAAGGTTTCGTTGGAAGGCCAGGCGGAGGTCTGTAACGCTTAACTTCCCACAGGAAATTAAAGCATTAGCACGATTTTTTACGTTTGCAATGTAATTTTCAAGTTTGCTTTCATCGTCTAGTCGTAAAGATAAAAGGGCTGCCTTTTTTGCTTCCATTTTTACATCGGAATCATAGTGATCTATGAATGCCTTTTTAAAAGAGTTCCAGTTACTGCGTAAGTCATCAGGTAGGGTCATACACCAGGAAAGCTCGTTTGTTTGAAGCTGACCTAAGAGACATTGAGGGCGACACTCGTAGGTCCAATTGTTGGCATCAAGATGAACTTCTAGCGCTTTGATGAAAGTAGTAGCAGTGATTTCATTTGGATTGAATAGGAGACTAAAATTAAACTTGGTATTAACGGGTTGGGAGCTTCTCGGATAATTGTGGGGGTATGTTGAGAAGCTATGCGGGTTTAGATTGTTACCAGAAGGTCCAGGATGGCCATAATAGGCGTCATGATTATTATGTGATATACCATAGTTATTTTGAACAGGAATCCGCTCGGGTTGTACGTAGTGAGATGAAGATTGCTCATAGGGTACATGTTGAGTGATTTTTGGAGCAATATATGGCAACTTGTTTTTGTTACTATTGTTAAAAGGATTGTCCAGGTTAACTTCAGCATAGGGTTGTACATGAGATCTTATTGGCTCAGCATTAGATCCTGTAGCAGGGTTTCTTGAGTAAATACCATCAGTAGGTGCAGTGGTCATTCTAGGAAGTAATTGAGGTGGACTTTCTCCTTTCTTGGGTTGATCATCCGGTTGTACCAAGTGAATAGAACCACGATACTTAGGGTTCATTTGATATTCAGTGTCAAGAATAGATTCTGTGGTACCATCACCTAGATCATACATATTATATCTCGGAACATCTCTATAAGTCGAGAGTCTGGAGTGAGGTGCTGAAACAGCGATACGTTCCTTTCTACAATTACAAGAAGATGCCTTGATTTGGCTGGTATTGGAAGCTACCTTAGTTTGAAGAATAATAAGCTCTTCCTTGGTACTCTGTATATTACGCGAAATTTCTTCCCAGTCAGCCGCTGACTGCTCTTTATCTAATCTAATTTGTTCCTTCAAATTATTATTGGAAGTGATGAGCTGGCTAATGGTGGTCACTTGTTGAGTCAGTTGTACATTACAAGCAGCTAAATCTTGTTCTAAAGCCAAGATTCTGGCATCTTTGGCTGATGCAGACGCAGGGGATTGCTCAACATAGGATAAACGATGATTATACTCGGTGAATCTAGTCATCAACGATCTATTAAGTTCTGCAAAAGTGATTTTCACTTTTCCGTCGATATCTGAGATCCTTTGAGCAGTATGGTCATTGATCTCAGTGAGGGAAAGGTTGATCTCGTCAGAGATCTTAATGAGTTCGGAATGTAAGGCAGTATCAAGCTGATGCAATTCAGCCTTGAAGTCTCCTACTTCTCTTGCCAAATCTCTATATACTTCATAACTAACAGTATCATTGAGCCTTTGGTTGAATTCATTAAACTTACTGGTATGGAATTCATTTGATGGGGTGATGACATCATTGTTTTGGTTGATGACCATGGAGAGATTATTAACCGTACCTAGAAGCGAGCTTAAAGAGGTAGACAATTCATTATTGTGAGTTGAGAGACGGTTGAGTTCACCAACCATCTGGATGAGTTTGTTGTGCAAGAACTCTACTAAATATTGTTGAACGTGGGAAAGGGTAGGTACCGTTTGGTACTGAGCACGAAAAGTAATTTGGGTACTGGAGCTACTACTTTGGTATTGTCTCCAAGCAGAGAGATCACCATTAAGAACGTGCATAGGAACAGCTCCATAGGTAACGACCGAGCTTACAACATGAGGAGGTAGGGCAGCTTGATTTAAAGCAGCAGTGTCTATTTCTGGGGTCAGAACACTAGCTTCTTCTTCATCACTACTACCCATGTCATATTCAGTGATAGTCAATTGTTGACGGTTATCAAGGAGATATCTTGAGTCAGCAAAATAGGGTATGAGGCTATTGTTGATCATAGTCTGTGAATTAAGGGGATTGGAGGGTTGGGGTGGTTACGCGGTAAGAACCGTAAAGGAAAGGCTATAAAGGCTACCTAGTGTAGTTATAGGAGCTTTCCCAGCTATGAGCGCCAAGTGTGAAAGTTGATACTTAGTGGCCGAAGTTAAAAGCTACTCTTGCTTAATTAACTTGCCTTGAGTCGAAGGGTCTTAGTTTATATAACTAAGGTAGACTTAACTTAATAGAAATAGTATGTAGTAAGCTACAAATTATGTAAAACAAATACAATGGAAGATACTACTATAAAATCTATATCAGATGTTGTCAGAAAGACTTAGTGACTTTATTAATGATACGTTATCAGGGAGTAATCCAATTAAAAAAAAACCTGGAGTTATCATATTGAAGAATCTCTTTTATACTCCAATAAATATGGATATTAATACGAGAGGATGTTATTCCTTGCAATATGAAGTTAGAAATTCTCGCAGCAAATCAAAATAAGGGACTCTGACTTGATTGTATTTGAACTTGAGAACACAGCAACTTAAGTGATTGTTGCGTTATAATCAATCCGAGAGCTAAATAAAGCAATATTTCACATAAAGCAGTTAATAATAAATATTTTTTAATAAAGTTTTATAAAGATATTTATTTATTTACATATTACAACTTTAATTACTATCACTATATATGCTATATTGGCAAAAGCCTTGCTAATTCAGGAATTTATATTAAATTTGATAGAAATTCTGCTAACTTACAATATAAATTATAATAAAATAATTTAAAAATTGGATAAAAAAATGAAACCAATTCGGACACCCCCATATATATATTTAAAAACATATTTAATTTTAATAATAAAATCATTTAAATTTTAATTAGCTTTATTATATAAAATATAATTAAATTAATTGTAAAAATTTAGTTATTATTATAATCAATCATTAAAATTAAAATTAAATATGTTTTTGTATGCTAATAGTATAACAAATAAAAAATAAGATAAAATAAAATTCAAACATTATAAAAAAACTTTTATAATAAAAAAAAGCTATAGTTAGAAAAATACAGTAATTTATTAAAAAATAAAAATAATAATTAATATATGAAAATGTTTATTATTATTATTATTATTATTATTATTATTATTATTATTATTATTATTATTATTATTATTATTATTATTATTATTATTATTATTATTATTATTATTATTATTATTATTATTATTATTATTATTATTATTATTATTATTATTATTATTATTATTATTATTATTATTATTATTATTATTATTATTATTTAAATATAAAAATTATTAATAAAATTTCCAAACAGTAATCTTTTAGCTTTTATTTAAACTTCTACTTCTTTTCTATTACTATCCACTTCATTTTTCATTCAGGTTCTTTATTTTTTTACTTACTTTAAAAATGAACTACTTAGGAGTGACTTTTTTAAAAATTTTTAAAAAACTCTTAAAAAAACATCACCACATTTTAGTCTAAAACATTTTTGTTATATTAAAAAAAAGCTGTAAAATAAAATAACACTGGAATAAAAGTTATACCGAAACTTGTACAGCATACTTTAAAAGTTATACATCTGTTAGAGCTTAATTTCAAATAGCTATTTATTTATTTATTTAAGGATAAAATTTTAAACATAAATTTCAATAAAGCTTAAAAATCAAGCTTCAAATAGGCGAGCAAATATATAAGGTGTGAAATATTGCTTTATTTAGCTCTCGGATTGATTATAACACAACAATCACTTAAGTTGCTGTGTTCTCAAGTTCAAACACAATCAAACCAGAGTCCCTTATTTTGATTTGCTGCGAGAATTTCTAACTTCAGGTTGCAAACAATATTATCTTCTCGTTTTGATATCCATACTTATTGGAGTATAAAAGAGATTCTTCAACATGATGACTCGATGCTTTTTAATTGAATTACTCCCTGATAACGTATCGTTAATAAAGTCACTAAGTCTTTCTGACAACATCTTACATAGATTTTACGGTAGTATCTTCCATTGTATTTGTTTGCATAATTCGTAGCTTATTACGTACTATTTCTATTAAGTTAAGTCTATCTTAGTTACATAAACTAAGACCCTTCGACTCAAGGCAAGTTAATTAAGCAAGAGTAGCTTTTAACTTCGACCACTAAGTACCAACTTTCACAAAGGGGATGTCCGAATTGTTTCCATTCTTTATCTAATTTTTAAAAATTTTATATCTTAAAAACTTTGCTTAAAATTCTATAAAAATAAATTCTTCATTAAAAACTGAAAGCGCCTGATACAGTTTTAAGTTATTTTATTATAATTTATATCATAAATTAATGGAATTTCTATTAAATTTAATAAAAATCCCCGGATTGGCAAGGCTTTTGCTAATATAACCTACACATTGATATTAATATATTACTGTTAATAAATAATTGCATGGGAGAAAATGGTTAGCCCCAAAACTATAGTTAACCATCCTTATATAATACAAGCAATATAGTAATAGCTTTTATTTATTATTGTAGCTACTTGCTTTTTGATTATTTATTAACTTAAATATTACTAGTTTGAGTAATATTAATATTTAATAACTAATTTCTATTATTTAATAGGCTATTTACTTGCTTAATAAATATTGAGACTTTTAGATTTTCAGTTATTTTTGTAAGATAAGCTGTGGTTAATCTTTTAATTTTTTTATTTTCTATAAATTCTATAGCTTTAATTGGAACTATATTAGATCTTTTTGATTTGTTAAACACTGGATAACAATGTAGTTTATTATTCTATTTTTTCCATAATGCTCAACAAAAAAATTAAGCTTAGCATTTAAACTGTTATTTATTTTATAGATTTTTTTAAACATATGGGGGTATCTTTTTTGGCTTCGTCACTTTTTCCCTTTTAAGCGCTATTTGAGTGGAAAAATTGTTAGTAAAATTCTTAAACGCAAAAATACATTCCTATATATTTACATACTATACGTTTATTAAACATTTAATAAAAATAATGTAAAACATATAATTGATTTTTTTAATTGTTTAAAAAAATAAAACAATTAAAATAAGTCTTTTAAGTCAAATTAAAAGGATTTAATTTTAAGCTTTTTAAATTCAGCTAATTATACATTGAGGACTTACAAATTTCAAAACTTAATTTAGACTATTTTTAAGTAAATCCTGACTAATTTGGACATCCCCATATAGTAGCCGAAGAAATTTCATGAGAAATTACATATTTGAATTTTAAATCACACATAGGAATTACTAATTACTTAAACAATAGAAAGGTTGTGAAATTTTCTCAGTAAATGTTTATTAATAACATTGCTAAAGTACTCTAAAATTAGTAAATTGAGTACCAACTATGTAAAATATATCGGAATGTGCACAAGCCACATTTCTTATTCTTAAAATTACACAACACACTCGCTGAATCTTATTTTATTTATCTTTACTTTAAAATGAGACTTTTTCACTAAATATAAGTTGTAGCAAAACAAATTAAATATTTATGTAAGATTGAATGCCTAGATCATTGTAAATAAAGTACAAATAAAGTTATTATAAAGAATGCCTTATTATAAATAATAAATATGAAAGTATCTTTAGGAAATTAAACCCTATCTTCATGTTGTCACTTGAAGGCGAACTATAGTTTAATATATATGTAACGATAAGGAAACAATTCGACTCAAGCGTTATTTAAAATACAGACTTGGGTAAAACTTTTGATCCTTAAGAAGTAAAAGGACTTAAAAATAAAAATAAAGAGGTCAACATTCAACTTCTAGTGAGCTGGTTATTTTGTGGAAATAGATTAGCCAAAGACCATACCTATGATGTGATCAAGTAGGAAATGCATAGTTGTGCCTATACTTCTATTACAAGGATATCATTTATAACTACACCATTTTGGTAGGGTACCTGTGATATTTCTGAATAATATTTTTTAGGTAAATGATATACTTTATTTAGAGCCTGCATTAGATTCTATTTGTATTATCCTAAGCATATAGGTTTTGCAGTTTTATACATATGGGGATGTATTTTTTTGTTTAAGAATTTTACTAATCTTTCCGTTCAAATAGCGCTTAAAAATGGAAAAAATAATGAACCCAAAAAAAACATCTCATATTTTAACGAATTATATTTAAAGTGAATCAGAAGGTTCTGTTCATTTATTAAAGTTATACTTCAGTTTTTAAATTAATATTATCCCCATTATATCAAAAATGCTAGCTATTTATACTAAAAATAATCATATTTAAAACTCTTAATAGATATTTGAATAAAATATGCTATTTTTATTGAGTTACTAAGCTTGTGACATAGTGCTCAATAACGCGAATTATTTTTAGTACTATTTTAGATAACAAGCATATGAGAAATAAAGAACCAAGTAAGATAAAATGCGGTTAATTAACAAAAACCAAGTTTTGAAAAGCTATTGATAACTAGCATTGGTTGATTATTAGTTGATTGGCTTTCTTATAACAATTAATATTAGGTAATGTAAATTGATCATTTAACTTCGGATATGACTATATCCATTTTGAATGATTGAGAAAAACCATGTTAGAATCATAAGGGATTTTGTGTAATCATATGGGTTAAGGATTATGACAATTCTAGTGCTAGGTTCTAAGTTTTAGGCACTAATCAATAAGTAACTATATACAGGAATGTATTTTTGTGCTTAAGAACTTACTACTAATCCTTCCACTCAAATAGCACTTAAAAGATGGAAAAAGTGATAAAGCTAAAAAAAAACACCCCCATATGCTATTTTTTCTCAGACAGTTTATCATCGAGTGTTAAATTCCTATTGTATTATTCAAAACAACATTTTCTTAAGGTTATGCCACTTCAGGCTAATGAATTATTTAAAAAAGTAGAGGATTTATCTTTTGTAAATATATATACAAATATTTAGAAACCTCAGTAATTAGATAAATTAGGTTAAAATACTATGAGGTAAAGTTTTCTGGGATTTAACTATAGTATTATAATCTTCTATTTATATCGCCATATAAGTAAAGATGCTAGGACAATCGATATTTGTCTTTATCGTAGTATTACGTGTTAAATATTGAAAACGCAAAAGCTATCAGCTTATCTTACAAACATCAAACGTTTTATGAAAACATGAACGGATAGTATGTTAAATAACTATGAAAATAGCTTTTACCGTAAGATCATAGTCTATTATTCAATAATTGGAGCTTTAGCTATATGTAATTTATTGATTATTTTTGACTAAAGTTAAGCTCCTAATTTTGTATAAATCCGCAATTTTATTTCCATACATATTATTAATCTATTATTAATTGTTTAGGAGAATACAAAAATAACTTTTAGATAAACGCCACCTTCTCAAAGTAATAGTGTTATATCTTTTTTTATGTACATCAAATTACATCATTAATTTTCCACCAGTATTATTCAATAATCAAGTTTTAAAAAAAAATTCGAATGTATATTTTCTAGCAAAATCCTTTGGATTATCTGAGTGTCTAATTAATTTCAAGAATATAGTAAGAAAAATCTCCTAAATAAACAAATGAGGCGACTGTTGTTTGCTATTTATAACCAAAAGGTAACAAATCATATTATACAATGATAGATTTAGTTTATAGTGATAAAAGCATTTCTGCCAATATTTGTTAGAAATTCCTTTCTGCCCTGTTTTGCGTGGTAATAAAAGAAACTGTCGAGCCTATAGGTTACAATGTATAAGGAATCCGAGAAAATGAAGTTAAAATACATTACAAGAAAGTGACCAAGGAGTAATATAAACTATTACTGATCCACTTGGTTTTTGTTATTAAAATTTATAATTAGCCGAATTCCCAACAAGGCCTTTAGTTCCAGACCTTGTGTATAGGAACTTTTGTCTTTGTTTTCTTGTGATTTTTTTAATATTTTAATATTTTAACATTTTAATATATATTATAGTTTCTTCGGCTATCATGTATCACTTCGTTTTGTAAATGCCATAAAGAGATATTTATACCAAAACTTTTGACTACTTTACATTACTATTGAATCTTAAAAGAGCATTATTTTCCCTGCTTTACTATAATTTATCAAATTCATATTCTAGTCTAGCTATTAATCCTATTTTGTATATCCAATTAAGATTATAAAGTTGGAATAGATTCCTTAGTCTTTATTTATGTCATAAAATTACTTGGGCAGAAGGACATTACTAGTCTACTGAGTGCCTTAGCTATAATACTAGAGATTGAATGTTACACGATCCCCTTTAAATGACATAGTATATTGTGAATTTCGTACCAAATAGTAACATTTGCCCTATTGAGTTCAAAGTTTTTAAAAGTAATTAGCCTAAAATTTATAAAATTTATCAAGTTCAGTTAATGGCTATATGCCTTTGAAAAACGAAAAATGGAATTCATATGTTTAAACCTAAATTAACAATTATTATTAAAACAAATAAAACATTTGAAATGTTTGAAATAATGAGATTTATTAATAAATGATAAAAAATTTGTATATTATATGTAAATAATTGGTAAACCAGCAACGATTAACAAGAAATGAGAAAACATTTTAGTAAATTTGGATTTGATATCTCCAATGAATAAATTTTAGTAATTCACTAAGTGTATTAATCGCTGGTAATATGATATTTAAATTTGGATCAGTGTTATTGACACTATATATAGACATCCAATCTATCATGTTTTTAAATTGGTAAATTATCGCATTTGCTTCGGACTGTTCAATATTACTATGCCACTTGGTTACTTTAATTATCAATGTAAGCATATGAATCAAATGAAATTCATGTTGATTTAATGTAAGTTGATTGATTAAATAGCTTTGATTTATTAAATTTAAATTGTTATTAACGTTTGTAAAAAAATAATTTAGATTACAAATATCATTTTCATTAAGCTGGTTCAATATACTACTGCTTAATGTGGGTGATGTAATAGTACCGGAAGTTAAATCAAAAGAATTAGGAGAAGATATTGGTTCTAGATTAATGTTAAACATATTATAATAATTATCGCAATAGGAGCTATAATTTCGTGTAACAGCATTACTGCTATTTAGGTTGGCGTTCATTCGTCCCATATTTATATGTTGTGTGCCACCACTTTTTTTAGGTTTTGGCCCACGTTTTTGGTATGGATTATTGCGAGTACATTCGATCCCTCTCTTGGAGCAATTACTACATTGATTTGGCAATCTATCACAACGTACCTTATTATTTCTACAGAAATCACAGCTACGAATTTTTGTTATTTTTACAGCCTTTCCCTTTCCTTTAACTTGGATATCCTCAGTATTGGAATCGAATGAATTGCTCATAATTAAACTATTTAAACTTTCAGAAATAATTCCATTATAATGCTATATATACTTTTAATTTTCAAGCTTCCTGTTTGTTCATATTACTCGCTAATTGTTTCTAAGCTAAATCTAGAATTTATTTTTGGATTATTCTACATATTTGAAATTAAATTATTAAATTTATCGCTTCAACTTTTCGCTTATTTACATTAAAATATCTTAATATGTCAGCATCTATGACGTTACTGACCATTTAATTCTCAATTTTCATATTACATAAATTATATTCAAGTTGTTGTAACTTGCCTTTTAAACTCAAAATATTACTAATCATTTTTATTAGAAGAATTAAAAAAGTTATTCACTACTCAATATAAATTTCCAGTCTATTATATTTATTTTTTATAGTTAAGTGATTAGTGGGTTTACTTTATACATAAAAACGTTTTCTTACTACCTTAGCTCTATTTAATAGATGAAGCATTCATATAAATACTATTAGTCATAAATATAGCATACTATGCGATAATTAAATCATTTATTAAAGTTTTTAATTATACTTAATTTCAACAATTAATACAATGGTTTTGGTATCAAAGGAAAATTAGACCTAATTAAAACATATATATATGAATCCTTAATTTAATCTTACTATAAAAAATAAAATAGGATAAATTTTATAAAGCAATTAAATAATACAAACACATTTTCTAGAAAATATGCTTCCAATGCCAAAAGTAACAGTTATTATATAATTAATCATCTAAAAAATGTAATTCCTTGTTTTAAATCTTACAAGAAACGTGCTATAGATTAACAAAAGTTCTTCATAAATAATATAAATAATATATTTGATTATATATGTAGCATTTTAAGGTTAGCTATTTTGTTAAATATTCCTTTTGCCAAAAATTGGTCATAGCAAAGGAAATTAAGATGTTCCGATGCTACTTAAATGTACTTGATTTATGTTAGGGTTAATATTTATATAAATAAACTGCTTAAAATATCTTATATTCGTAAAATGGCACTATATCTTTCTTCAAATTATATATGTTATTATAAGCATAAATTGATGCACAAATACATTTACAGGTTATATTATTTTAACATCAAACTCAAGGCTGAACATTTTTCTAGTTTTTAATTACAGATATTCCTTTGATACATATGATTTAGACCTATCAGAATTTTATCATTGCTGTACTTTCTATAAATTACTTAGTGTTACAAAAGGCATTTATAATGATGAAGCTTTAAGGTTAATCATTATGTTGATTGGAGTTTTAAGGTAGATTTCAAAATAACTTTTAATCAAGTTTTTACAACGTAAATTGCCTTAAAATATAAAGTTCTTAAAAATTTAAGTTATACAATACTACAACCTGCCTGAGAAAATATTATGCTACAAAAATATAATATAAACACTTTGTAATATAAGATATATGGTTCAGATTATTGAAATTGAACAGGATTTTATTATTTTTAATAATAAACCTAATGGCTAAATGAAATAATAATATATAACATTACTTTTATTAATTTAATGATTTATCCGTTGTTTTATATTTTTATTCTTTTATTGAGATTATTTTCTTATTAAATATATTTTTCGATTATATAAAATGAGATTCTGTAGGGTATAGCCAAAGCTAATGATATGCAACATATATTGAAACTTAATTAATCAAAGAGAAGTTAACTTATACGATATTATAGAGATGAATTTTTATATAGAATGAAATAATCTAAATAATGTGGATTAATTTTTAAAGTTCAAAAATGAAATTATCCAGATACTTTGTTAAAGAATAAGGAATAAAGAGTATTTGTATGATCATAAATAATATGGTTCAACATTTTAATAAACAATAATAGTTTTCAATTTTTAATAGAAAATTTATAGAAACTCATATAATGATAATGAAGGAATAAGTAACGAAACTCTACCAAAATCATTTATTAGATAAGTGATAAATTTTAATTTACTAATGTTAGTTTATAAATTATAGTTATAACAATAAATACGCGATCATTTAAGTTGTGAAAAGTAAGAAATTCCTAGTCTTTTCTAGGCTATCAAGAATAGAAAAAATCAAACATGAATGAATATTAGGCTAATAAAATAAAACAAAATAAGGTTCTTAACTGATTACTTTATTTTTAATTTAATAATAAATATTAGAAATCGATTACTTCTAAATTTAAGTTAGATGATGTATTTTAAAAAAATATTAAACAGGAAAAGTTAAATTAAAAAATGACCAATCATATTCTCTTAAATTATCTATTGCTATTTTTACTAAATTAAGTATAAAATAAATAAGGAAGGTAAGAGTGTCACAACGTAATTGATGATTGGTGAAAGGATTATAACTAAAATTAATAAGTAAGTTACCTAAAAAAGAAAGTAGAGAATATTGGTCCAAATATAGCCAAAAGCTACATATTATAGCGTAAAAATATTACCCGTTTTTCCAATTATATTTTATAGGTCGCATAACATACGAAACTCGATTAATATTTTTTACATTACAATGAGGTATAAAAAGATGAAAAAAGAAATTAAAGAAATTAAAACTTTTAACTTTACAAACATAAATATTGTTTATAATGAACGCTGATTGCATTACTGAGTCTACTAATAATTGCAATAGTAAAGGGAAAGCTAAGGCAAGGAAAGTACCGAAAGTTCGTAGTTGTGACTTTTGCAGAAACAATAAAATAAGATGTGATAGATTACCAATTAGATGTACCAATTGTGCTAAAAGAGGTTTGGAATGTACTCGTAATAACCCTTATCAAAAGCGTGGTCCAAAACCTAAGAAAAATTTACCAGGCAATATTAAGACTGAGATGACTTATATCGAACAAATAAGTAACAAATTAAACCATAATGAGCCCCAACAACAATTGCTAAGCGTAGGAGAATGTGGCGGTAGCAACAATAATGGAAGCGGTTGCAATAGTTATTATTATAACGGTTATAATTACAACTACCTTAATAACATGATGAACATATCCCTTGATCCTATTTCCAGCCCCAACTCATTTGATTTAAACCCAGAATATTTAAATTCAAATTCCACAGATACAAATAGCATTACAAATAGCATTACAAATAATATATTGAACTCTCCTATATTGAATAACATTATATCTTCTCCTCAATTAAGAGATAACTTGTTAAATCAACTTTCAGAAAACGATTTAAATAACATTTATTTTTTCTTTAACACCATAAATCCACATTTCAATCTCATGTCACAAGATTACTTTATGAACTTATTAATCAATTATAATCAAGAAATGAATTTGATTCAATTAACTAGCCTAATAAACCATACTGTAAACTGGTATAACGTGGTTGGAGAGTTGAAAGCTTCACAATTTATCTTTCAATTTCGTTTACAATTCAATTGGTCACAAGCATACTCAAATCAACACTTCATAAGTCATCTCAATGTCATACTGCCTGCTATTACAGTGCTTCATCATTTGCTTAAGTTGGTTAGCTGGCAATATTAATTCAACTTGTGAACTTCGTTTTCTACTTTATATTTTTCTTAAATCCTTGGATGATTTTTTAACTTCTTCATGACTAATTTTTCTATAATTTGTATTATATCATTCTTTTCTCATTGCCATATTTTATTAATAAAAACCTTTATTTTTCTTCTTTTTGTTTTAATTTGCTGCGATTGTTATAAAATATTATAAACCTTAATTTTTTTATCCCTTCTCCTTTTTCGAAATTATTCTCTCCCTGACTAATTTTGCTTTAATAAAAATATTTGTTTTTCAACTGCAAAAATAAATCAATTTTACTATTAAATAGGATTCAACCTTGAAAGTTAATAATATAAAGTGCATTTCTAAAATTTAAGAGACACCATTTAGTAGATAGTTTTTATCCTTAATTTGTCTAAAAACTATTGTAAAAGTAAAATGATCAATTTACTAAACTATTTGGCAGTAGATGCAAGCAAATTAAATTATCTAATATTTAATAAACTTTGCTTACCAACTAGCTTTAATAGGTTGATACTTCCATTTCTAAAATTTAAAATCTATTTGATGTAATGCTATATACCGTGGCGCCAAGTTGTCTAAAGGTAACAAGTTTCTCTAAAAATTTATAAAATAAGCAAGTAATTTAGTTGATGGTAAAATTAGCGCAGCCTCGGTAATGTGTGACGAAACTCAAATATTGCAATAAAACTAATTTTTGATCGCAGTTTCAAGAAGTTTAACCAAATCAAGTAATAGCAAAGTGGCACAGTTTATAGCTTAAGAGTTGTTTTAGTCCACTACATCGACATTTCAAAAGTGTTTTTTTTTAAAGATTAGCTTAAGTGACTAATAGAGATATACACCCTATTGTTTAAATAGGTTTTTCTTATTGTATATAGACTCATGTTAAAAGTAAAGTACAATTTGCTAACATTAAGGATAGATATACACTAATTTGACTCATTATTAAGATAATTTTAATCGCTAATATATTATTTTCGGAGCTTAAGTTTCCATTTCCTCCTAATATAGCCTTTTAGCCTTTAGTTATAACTAATTTCAGCTAAGGTTCAACTTTATTGAAATCTTTCATTAAAGTATAAAAAATTCTTAATAATCTAATTATGTAGTTTAACTTATTTTTCTATTTAATGACAATAATAGAATAACTAATTTTTCTATAATAACATTGAGTTTAATTTTATTAAGTTAAATTAGATAGATTGTAACTTTTTTTAATAGTCTAATATTATAGAGCCTTCCAGACATTAAAGCTATTTTACTACATACTTCGAAGTTACAATATTTTTATTACTTGGATTAATGTATCGCAAATCGTCAAGGTAGCTATGTAGAGCAATTTGTTTCTTAAACAATAAACTTCCAATAGTAAGTCAGCCAATGTCAATGAATTTACTTACATTTAGGAACAACGAATAACGAATTTATTATTTCGAGAGAAGCCCAATAGAAAAGAGTTAATACTAGATGCTATTAATATCTCACAGAGCTTAACCTGACCGTAAATATTTGCTAAATCTATGGCTATAGTCCTTATCATCGATTCAACTATTCATAATGTCTCCATATTTGATAGCTTTAGTGTTTTTTAAGGATGTTGAATAATTGAAATTAATCTATTTTTATGCTTTTCTATAGCTTTTGGTACTTTAAAAGAGTAAATATAAATAAAATTGTTAAAAATAACTTTTGTTAATTTATTAAATGCTCACCAAGCATTAGCTTTTGTCAGTATTAATTTAGGTGATTTAATTTTAAAAAAATAAAGTTTGATTTTGATTCAACAAATGCTAACTTAATGAAATATTTTGCATTACCATAATAATTCAAACGATAGGGCTTTTTCCATAAATAATGAAAGGAAGGAAGTTAAATTATATGAACTTTATTGAGGTAAACCCTTGGAAAAACAAGCTATTCGCATTTATTCAAATTTGGCATTTAACAAAAAATTAATAAACAGTTTTGAATTTTGATATTTCGCAAATTTGAGCTAAACCCATATGCTAATATCATTTCTTCGTTATAATATTTATGTTTTCATCAAATTAATTGTATGAGGATATAAACTATAATTTTCGTTGTATTAATTACCATATTTTCAATGCGGATAAATGTACTTATTTATACTTTAAAGGCAAAGGCAGTTAAAGGAGTTTATGTTTTGATAGCGGAAGTTCCTAAGTTTGGCTAAAGTCATTTAATTGAGTTATAGATGATTATTAATATTAATAGTTGATAAATGAATATCTGATCTCAATGTTTAAATTGCAAGTCTTTTCTAGTTGATTTCGTTTTTTAATTTGATTTTATTTTGGACTTTTTTGGCAACATGGGCTTCTGTAACAGCTTTGCAATATATTAATTAAAACCAATCTGATTACTCCATTTGTCCGTACCTATGTGCATATTAGAGTGACTTGGTGATATTTTTTATATCTATATATATTAATCGATATTGAAGAAAACCTTTTCCCTATACATTAAAAACAATAAATTGAGGAAGTTATTTTGAATAAATTGCAATATAAACTTGAAATTACGAAAGTTTGGAACAGGGTATTACATTTCAAAATTTTATTTCATACATATGCTCAATAATTTGTAAAATCATAATTTATTAGATAAATTGATTAATATTTAGCCACAAATACAGCTGTTGTTTCTTGAATTATGACTAATTATAGATGCCTTTGAAATGCAATAGTAGTAATTCAAGGTATGCTTTTTGGTATAATTTAAAACTAGTATTACCTTGCTTTTGATTTTAAAAACCAGTTTTAATATAATATAGTAAAAAACTAAATAAACATAGTTTATCTTAATATTTATCTTACTGTACTTGCATTACCAATGCTAATTAGCAATTAGTACTTAATAAGTTGTATGAATTATATTGAGTAATTTAACTCAATTATTTTCTATATCTACATGTGCACAGTACAGTTTGTTAGATGAAGATTTGAAGAAACTAAAATTTAAGAATGAATTTCCAAAGTGAAATTTGAAAGTCCTAAGAAGTTAAAAATATTTATCGTGTAATATAATGCAATAACTATTACAATAGAAAGTTCCGAAAAGTCAAAAAAAAGTGGCGTAGAAATATCGAAAAAATATCTAGAATTATCAAAATCGGATCTAGATTTGTAACCCGACATCTGTATCTTATTATTGGACTCTTTTCATATAAAAAGTAAATATAATTAATTGAAATAAGGACCATATAAATTAAAATAGTTTCAATTGAAGGTTTTCAATGAGCGATTTTAATTATATGTCATCATATTAATATATAATTCAACTACAACTTTGAATTTATTAAAAAAATACTTTAATCAAATCCAAGTACGTTTAGAAGAATAAATTTCGTTATTTCAATAATAAAATAAACCTGATATAGGTAATTTTAATGTATTTTGTATAAAAATAGGCTTTCCTCAGAGCTGTAGATTTATGGGTTAATCTTTTATGTTTTTCCAATTTTTTATTAAAGTTTAGATCTTTTTTTTTGGAAATAAAATAACAAATAGAATCAATAAACATAAGAGAGTGTTTAAGTTGAAATATATTAGTCAAGGTCGAAAATTATGGTTCATCTATTATATGAACCTAGGTTATTTAACTAAAATCAGAAAATAATCATAAATGTAAAGTACTATTTATATATGATTATTGATAACGAAATGGCTTAAAAAGGATAATACCATAAATGATACGTAAAATTTGTCATATTTTATTGCCAAATTTTTACTGTAAGGATGTATCGTTGTTGATAAATTGTTTTTAGCCTTAATTTCAAAAACGATTTCTGTTGTAGTATTAAATATATATGTATTAAAAAAATAAAGGTTAACTTTTTTCAAAATATATTATTAATTTAAATGTTATTTTGATGAAAATTTAAAAATTTAAATTGCTAAATTTGTATGAGTTTTTTTATTTTACTGTTTTGTTCATGTTATAATTGATATAAAATTCAGAATTTTAATTGCTAAAATATAAACAAAAGCCATGCTCATATGCCAATTTTAAATAAAACGGACAATTGTCTTCCCAGTACAATTTTAAATCCACAAGTTTTTATTAAATTAATATGAGAAAAAATTAAGTGTTTTAAACTTACTTATATAAGTTTTCAAAACCTAACAATTGTAAAAAGACAAGCATTTTATATACCATTTACTTAATCTCTAAACAATCAACGTTTCTGTCGTATAACTGGTTGTTATAACTGTATAACACACATAGAGTGATGGAAACTGTTGTCTATATAAGATTTCATGACTACAATATTGCAAAAGTAACATAGTAAGGTATTAAAAAATGTTATCCTCCACTTAAGGAGCAAAACATAGTACATACTGTCTAGCATACAGAAGTTCTCCAGTTCAAATCTGGATGGAAGCATTTCTTTTTTGTTTTTTTATATTCGCCATATGTTGTATTTATTTTCTAATATTATATCAACTATTTTTACAAATATCAAACACTGTTCATAAATTTACATACTTAATTATTGGTTTAATTTTTATTCATAAACTTTTAAAAGTTTGAAGAACATTTGTATTTAGTAGCCAACTAGCATTAAAGTCAATTTGTTTTTTTTAAAAACCAATATTTAAATAAAACATATGGGGGTGTTTTTTGGTTTCATTGATTTTTCCACTCAGATAGCGCTTAAAAATTGAAAAATCAATGAAACCAAAAAAAAACATATCCCCATATACTTTAATTAGTATTATATAACTTTATTTGATCTTTTTTAAATGTTATATTAGATAGCTTCGTCATAACAACTTTTTACCCAAATAATTAATATAAACATCAGTAATATTTTTATAATGATAGCGCCCTTGTATTGTATAGATAAGAGTTCTAGTTCTGCCTGTTTAACTTATTCCTAAAATTCTCCCTTTACTTGATTTACAAAAATTCTAATTAATTATAAATCTATACTTTGTATCATTTTTATCTTGACAAATAAAGCACTTGGAGCGCAAACCTCTCAAAGAAGGAAGTTGTAGTTTTATTTTGTAGAAGCATATTCGAGTAAAATAAATTAAAATATTTGGAAACCTGTTTAATTCTTATTTTTGTCAACAAATTTGAATAAGTTTAACAGGGTTAAATAAATAAGAATAACACAATATAACATACCTTTATATCACTAGTTATTATAATCATTTATACAAAATCAATTGCGACACCCTAAATAAAATTTCTATGTTATTTTATCTAGTCCACATTTATAAAACCATGCCTATTTTTATTTTATTCGAATATTCATATATATCACTTATTCCAGTTGCTTTAGCGTCTCCGCACCATGTGCTTAAAATGGCTATAAAGTTTATATAAGGATATATTTTTTTGTTTAAGAGTTTTACTGACAGCCTTTTCACTCAAATAGTGCTTAAAATAGAAAAAGTAATGAAACCAAAAAAACACCCCCATATATTAGTTTTTATTTTATTACAAAGCAATTTGTTATATCTCATCAGTTAATTAAATCAAATAGCTATGCATCAAGATGCTAGACCTTTTTGAAAAAGATACAAGCCCGACGCTTAGTAATCGCAAGCAAAAAAGCAAAAAACTAAACAAAATACTTTAATTTTTAGTATTTTGTTTAGTTTTTGCTTACAATTTTTTAGCATCAAAACTACACTTTTTTTTCAAAAAGGTGTAAGTAGGCATATATCATTTATTAGTTTATCTATCCATAATTAGATATTACATAAAAGTAGATTTAAGTTAAAATAGAAATTTACATACTAAAGTATACCCCTTAACCAACTATTTAGAATGATATAATAAAAGAAATCTAGATATAGTCTTAACTATATTAAGGATGGTTTTATTTGTCCAATCTTATTATTCATAAAAATTTAATTTATTGATTTTTTCAAGTTCTTATTATCTTACATTTTGATTCTAACAAACCTTACCATATTAGAAAGTCATGTTTGGCTCTAAATATATATAAAGGACAATTAAAATGTATCCAAAAGTAAATAAAACAATATCGTCACTTCCTTATCATTTTATTTTAAGCAAGTATCGAATTATCCTAAATATCGTATTACTATAAATTGTTCTGGACGCTCTTTTATTACAAATGTATAGCTTATACTTTATTAAGCATATTATATGATCCCAGATTTAATTAATTAAAAGTTAATTGAATTATTTCATTAAAGTAGTGCTTTGTAATAAAGGATGAATACTAATTGACCATGTGTATAATATTATGTTGTTAACGAGTAATAAGATAAAAACAAGTTCTAAAATGTTCCTATTACACTGTATCTTCAAGCATAAATAATAGCATCATATTGTAAAGATAAAATTTCTTCTCTATATTTTAACTAGCCTTTGTTTAGGAATATATATAAGCTGTTACTAAAATGGAGTTTTTAACACCTTTTATATAAATTACTTTTATAAAATTAAAAACAGCTCGATAACAAAATTTAACCTAATGAATTTTAACTTTAAAAAATGTATTGTGTATTACACTAAAAAATCTTCCTTACCAATAGATATTTTCATATTTATTATATTAATCTACTTTTTGAACACAATCTATAAATAATTTTTTTAAGTTTTTAAATAGATATTAGTAGGTGATTAGGATGTTTAATATTCAAAAATAAATAATATATCAAAATTATTTTAAAATTTTGAGCTCATAATGGGCAAATGATTTGTTAAATCAGAGTACGTGGAAAATCTTCGATGACCAACTTTTAAGGTTTTGATATCAGAGACATCAGTACTTAACTTTTTGATTATTTGGTAGATATTATTTTTTTCAGGCAATCTACTATTTAATATGTAGATAAGGTGCTTGTTGATTGGTGTCATTATTTTTACAGAATATTTTAATATGAGTAATAGGTAGTCTAAAGGACAGACCTAATAAAGCAGGGTAGCAATGGTAAAATCGAAATCATTTAAAACAGCCTCAAGATAGCAGGGAGAAAAGACAGTGGTATCGATTTCCAGAACTATTCTTTAAAACAAATATTAGAACAATATTACTTTAATTTTTTAATAAAACAAGACATATGTTATAAATATTTAGTACTTTTAATTTAAAATTTTGTGGACACCTTTTAAACTAAACCATCACATATATATCAGCTATTTATAGTTAAAATAGCTATTGATAATATAATTCAACTTATACATAAAACATGTAATTTTAATAAGTTGATTATATTTTTTGGATTCAGGAAATCCAGTGGTGTTTTATTTCAATAAAAGAAAAAGGTCTACAAGGCAGAAGTAAAGGGAAAAGTAATACAATCCTTGAGTTCGCAAAGGATGGACATGATAATATCTGAAAATAAAAAATTTAGTATAGGATTAAAAAAGCTGGTGGAGAGATTAATACAATATGATACCCTTTGATATAAAAAAGACAATTAATTACAAACTAATTGTTTACAGGTGGAAAAAAGCATGAAAGAAATGGTGGTTAAAGGATTAGAAAATTTTGTAGTGTGGGAAGCCGTGACTGATAAAAATATGGACTGTATAACTATAGGGTGTTTATGCTTTGATACATGAGTAAAAAAACTGGAAAGGTCAAGTGGGTTTTCAAGGTTGGGAATAAAATAAAGAATAACCTATGGGAAAAAGCAAACCAAGTTTGTTTCCATAGATTTAATGATAACGAAGATATATAAACCCTACCCAGACAGCCCTTATTTCTTTACCACAGACTACTTAGTTAAAGGCAAAATTTGATATGTATATTCTTATTATCAGCTTATAATCCTCTTCCAACGCCGACTAAATAAAAGAAAGTAATTCAACTCCATGAAAGAGGAGGTTTGGAGCAAGGACTTGAAAGATAGGAGAGGTGGACATAGTAAAAAGGTAATGCAGAAATTTTCTTGTGTGTGTATAAAGTTAAAAGTTGAAGCTTATTAAAGAAAATATTTCTGAAGGTACCCTGAAGTATTTACAGATATGAAGGAGCATAAAAGTAGGAAATTTTATTATGTAAGTTGAAAAGAAAAGGCAAATTTTAAAATTTAAAGTTTTTGATCTCAAAATTATAAAAAATATAAAAATACGGTTTTTTTGCATATGAATAAAAAAAGTTTTTTTTTTTTTTAAACTCAATGATAAACTCATTGCGTTTTTATTAAGTATAATAATGGTTCTAAGAATACCTAGGACAGAAATCAAAAAGGCAGAGGTTCTTAAGATGAAGCTTGACTGCTTCGGCAAATAAAGGATCAATTGAAGTGATGAGGCTCCAAATTAGGATGTAAGCTTTATTGGAGCCTCGTTGTTTAAATTTAAATAGGAGGAAAGCGGTTTCATTTAGGAAGGTCCTATAGCATAAAAAGGCTATAGTCTTCTTTAGTTTTTAACTTTTAGTTCAAAATATTAATAAATTAATAAATTAATAAATTGTTAATAAAGGAACATGAAATACTATGTATATTATTATAATAAGTTGATAGCTGGTTAAAAATTTAAAATCTGGATTAAAAAGTAAAACGTCATGTCAAAACATTAAAAAGAAGACAAAGTCAAATCGAACGTTTGCCTTGAATTTAGTTTCCTATATGCTTCAAAACCTAGCTCCCATCCTCATACTCTCAATAACTCAGCTTCTTAAATAAAATACTTGAGGGTTTTCCTCTTTCAAGGTATATACGAATCTATTTAGCGTCCAAAACATTTCAAATGATGAGATTTTATTAAATTTTAAAAAAAAGTTAATAATAACAACGCTATTTAAATGATCCGTTTACTTTTATGACTACTTATTTGTATTGCGTTTCTTATTAATTCTTATTAAAGAAGACCTTCAGCATAGAATTTCTATAATAAAATAACTACCCCTTTAGTTAATTCTATTTAGCAAAAGCGAACCAATATTATTAAGGTTTACTGCTATTTTATTATAAAATTCAAAATTTAATTAATGCGATTTTTTTATTCAAATTAATAATTTGTAATTCTATATAAATGATATACTCTATTTATAAAAATTAAGAACACAATCTAATAATTTAACACTTTTATTTATGAATTCAATTAGAACTAATAAGTTATTAGTGGAAAATACTATTTTTATAATTTTAGCTATATTATAGATTAATGCATGTTATTCTTCAATAAAGAGCACACCTTCCTAAAAAAGTATTAAACACAGCTTTTAAACATATTAATATTTATTATCTATCATTCAACTTATCATATACGTGTATTAGCTTGACTTAAATGGGATTATAAAGTGGCGCCATGGTTATTATTAAAAAAATTAATTATGGTAGATTGCTTTTTATTTTAGTTACAAGTATATATTTATATGTTATTAAATAGAGCTCGATCTATAATTAAAAAAGATTACAACGAAATTCTATTATGAAACTATACATTTGAAAGTTATAAAATACTATAAAATGAAGAAATTAATACAATTATAATAAAAATTATCAACTATTCGGTAATTCCTAATTCTATTAGCCTAAATCATGGTATCTATTTTATAAAGCAACTTACCATAAATACTATATTTCTATTATTTATTTAAAAATGATTAAAATAGGCAAGTCATGCTATAAAATTTCCTAAAAAAACACATGTAATCACATATAATAATTTGAGTTAATCGTTATCTACTTTATTTAAATATATTGCTAATAAATAAGGTCATTTACTTTTCAATATCAGTTGAACATCCAGTTTATTACATTGCACCTTATTTTTATTTTTATTTTTTTGAACCTTATTTTACTAATGTTTTCGGCAAACGACTATAATTAATTTAATGACCCAGTTGTTTTTATTTTTGAAATTTAATAATTTATTTGTTTTTATTTATAAAATTGGATATTAAATTTAGTGGCGAATTGTATACATATGTTATTTAAGATAAACAAATGGAAATGTATTTTTAAGAATTTTACTAATAATCTTTCCACTTAAATAGTGCTTAAAAAATAGAAAAAGTGATAAAACCAAAAAGAATATCCCCAAATATATATATTTTAAGGTTTATTCAAATGGAAAAATTTGATTCTTGTTCTAATTTTATTACAGTTAAACCATAGTTTTTATTATATTCAACTCAACAAGTTATAGCTATAAACTATTCTTCTTTTAATAATATTAATATATGCTTAAACTATACATTATCATGTAAAATTAATTAGGATAAATTTAAAAAAAAAATAATGATTTTGTTTTTTTATTTTCAAATTTAAAAAGTGTCATAACTCAATAATTCTATTAAATATTATATCATTAATATGGATGGTTTATTAAATGATATTAAACAAGTATATTATATTATATTAAATAAAATACTTATAGTATAGAAAAAAAATTATTTAAGAATTAAAAGAACAAATAATAAGTGAAAGTCAAAAAAAGCCCATTAAACTGTTAATTATTACTTAGAATTTATTTAAAATACCATAATATTTATTAAAAAGAAATTAATTACAAATTGAAAAGTTTTTTTATTATAAACTATTACCTGGTATTATGCAATTAATCAAATAAAATAGTTAAAATTTATTAAATTTATTTAATATTATTGTTTGTAACGATAATATTAATGTATTAAATAATAGACTAAACCTAAATGTATTTTTAAAAGTTGTTAAATAATTGAAAACTAAAAAACAGTTAATTGTTTAATTGTCGAAAACATTATAACTAGTGTTTAAACTAGGTATTAAGGCAAGGATAAAAATAATTGAAATACTAGATTTTAAATTTTAAAAAATGTACAATCTGAATTATAAAAAAATTAATTAGATAAAATATTAAATTACAAAAATCATCATTAAATTGTTCAGAATTGAGATGAAAAAAGTATAAAATCAAAGTTAATTACAATTATTACAACTTTTTTGCAACTTTTTTGCAACTTAATTCATTGCTCATTAAAGAAATAAATGGATGTTAAAATTCAGTTAAAATAAATGTTCAGGCTTTAAAAAAATAGATTATAAATAATTAGATTATAAAAATTACCACTCAAAAATTCATAAAAAAAGATAATATTTGTATATAATTAAATGCGAAATAACAGGTACATTTGACCTTCTAATTGGTATAAATTTTTTATTTAAATAATAGAGATTATCAATTAAGTTTCTAATAATATAAATTAAATCTTTAATTGGCTGTCATTATTTTTACAAATTATGAATTGTAACAATTGAAAAAGTTAAATATCTTCATTATTTAGAACTTAATTATACAAAAATATTGTATTTCAAACTAGAAATTTCAACTGAGGGAGGCTTATTTTATAATAGTTATTAATGGGGCTTATTAGATTTAAATATATAGGTTTCAACTTTACTCTTTGTTTAAAATTTTATAAATATTGCTATTATTTTAATAAATTAATTAGAAAATATTATTATTCAAGATTATTTGAAAAAAAAAAAAAAAAGAAAAAATTAATATATTATTTTAGATTATTACATTAACATCATTATAAAGTTTTATTGTATTTAATACATATTCAATATTGATATTAAAAAAATTAGCTAATTTTATTGAATTATGATAATTATCTAATTTGATTTATTTGATTCGTAAAAGTTTATTAATTTTGAATTCAAAATTACAAATTCAAGTTAATTATTTCATAATAGTGGTAGATAAAGTAAAACCGAAAATGAAATTGGGTTGTTTAATTTTTTAAATATTCAAAATTAGAGTCAGGGTGACTGTGTTTTTTTAAAAAGCGCAGTCTCTTCTCTTTAATAATTAATTAATAATCAAAAGATACAATTTATTTACATAAAAAAATATAAGATCCGAATAAACGAGCAATATACAGAATAAAAAAAATTAGTGGATAAGTTAAGTAAAGTTAGTCACGCTTTGATAATAATTGATGAGCATGGAATAAGTATTAATAAGTAAATGTGGCATGTTGGCTGGGGTTTTAGAGGAGGTTATAATCGAATCTAAATTACATAATAATAAAAAAGTATTAATAATGTTACGGAATTTGATGGGTTTGTTAATATAAAGGTAAGATACTTGACATAAAATATCAATAAGGTTCTTAATAATATGAGTTGCATTATTTTGAATAAATATGTTAATTAAAGTGATAAATCTATCTGCAGAGATAAGTGGGATATGATCATGTATATTATCAAAATAATATACAATATAATCATATTGTTCTTGATTGATTAAACTTGGTATAAACTTTGATAACTTTGATTTAAACATTTCTTTATCTCTTCTTAAGGTTTCTTCCATCATTTTATTATAATCTCTTTTTAACATTTCTTCAAATAGAAGCATTTTATGTCTTTGTTTATAACTAAGTATATGATCTTCTTTAGTTGATGGTAAAATAATATTGTTATTAGATTCATTTGAAATTAATGGATTAACAATTTCATTAGTAGATTCAAGAATTGATATTGGACGTATTGTATCTTCTTTTAATTCATTTTTTAACTCTTCAATTAATTCATTAGTAGCATAAGAAAGCATAGAACTAGTTTCTGATTCATCATCATCATCATTATTATTATTATAATCCATTTCTGATTTAAAATCTTCAATTGTATCCCCAATTCGAGTTGGTGAAGTAGCAAAATCAGAAGATTCATAAGTAGAAGGGGATGGGGAAGGATTATATACAGAACCCATAACTGGTGAAGGAGAAGCTTCTACTTTAACTTTAGTAATATGTTTAGTCCTTTTACTTGATTTTGGTTTAGGTCCTCGTTTTTGTAATGGTTTATTTCGAGTACAGCTCACCTTTCGTTTACCACAATTTTTACAATGAGGTTTAATCCTATCACATCTAATCTTTAGTCTGCGACAATTATCACAAGAACGATCAAAATGCTGAGGCATATTGTTATTGAATTATTATTAAAATTAATTAAAACTTATTTAGTTTATATATATATATTGAATCTAAATATTATTATTTATAATGGTACCAAATTAAATTCCAAACCTTGCTTTGATTGATCGTGTTTATATACTTTTTGGACTAAGCAAAATGCTATTAATTCAACTTCTAGCTAAGCTTTTACTCAATGCTTTCCCCACCCTTTTAAAAATACCTTGAACAATTTATACCAATCAAAATACAATTAACTTTGAATATATATATTAATTGGATATTAAAAGTTGATTTCTTAGCAATTACTTTTTATAAGGAAAAGGAAGGGGTTAGTTGATCACTTGACTTGAATCAGTAAACTTTGCCACTAGGTTAAAGACCAATTAAATTTTTATTATCTCCATTTTTTTAATTATTATTGGTTTTTATCTCCTCTATGGAAATTTAATATGATCTTTATGACTTCATTGTTTTAATAATTAATATTTTATCAAATAAAATATCGACTCATTATTGAACTAAGTTATATTATTTGTACATTATATTAAATGTTAATAAATTTAGTTAAATCAACTTGTAAAAGTTTAAGCTTGTTGATAAAAAATGAATTAAAAAAATCAAAGTAATTAACTGTTTTTAGTACTGGTTTTTAATAGTTTAATTCAATTTTAATATACTCAATAAAACATGAAATGAATTCTTTTTTAATACATTTCAAGTTCTAATTTATATAATACAATTGATTGTATTTTTACTTTTATTTTTTAATTTGAGGTGTAATAAGGGTTATCCTTTTAAATATATTTGTTAGACTCCTTAAATTTGAATTACAACAATAAAATATACTGCGTATTTGGAATTCTAGTTCTTTTAAACACTATTGACATCTTTACATTATCCCAAGTTTAAATGATCCTTTTATATAATTTATCTTGACAAATAAAAATTAATTTAAATGTTAAATTAAAGTTGAGTTATAATTAATAGTTGATACAATTGATAGAAGTGTTATAATGTTAAAGATATATTAAATATATTATTATAATTGAATTTGGATTTTAACTGAAAAATATAAGTTTACAATTTTAGAAAATAATAATCTTAACATATACATAGTTATTTTATTGAAATACATTTGTAATAATGCAAATCTTATTAATCGGGGAATACAATTAATAGTTTAAATTATTTCAAATGAATAACGAACAAGTTTAAATTATTAAATTAATATAATATATGTAGAATATATTGATACTATAAGTAACAATTGTTTTAAACTTAAATAGATAAATTTCCAAAAATTATTGAAATAAGTTAAAAAATGATTGTTTTTTAAATTTAGCTTTAAAAAAATATTATTAACCTTATTATTCTATTAATAGATTATATATATCTATTAAAATTAAGGTTAAAAACCATGAGTATTGATAAGTAATATATATTTATAATTGTGAAATTTTTATTAATTTTAATAAAAAAACAATTATTTATATTTAAAGTTTTCATTACATTTAAACAATATTATAATTAAGTAAATCTAAAACCTTAATAATATAATTCAAACGAATAAACTAATTGAATGTTATTCATATTTTCTATTCCTTGAAATATAATGATATAGAATTTTTGTTTAAATTATTTATTAAAAATACTATCATTTATATTAAAAAAGGTTATAGTTACTATATTTTTAAGTATACATAAACAAAGCTTCAATTGATAAATTTTAGAACTAAAACATGTATACTATCTTATTCCTCTTAGACAGATATTAACAGAAATTTTCAACTAATAAATAAGGGTGTTTTTTTTAGTTTCATTACTTTTTCCATTTTTTAAGCACTATTTGAGTAGAATGATTATTAGTAAAATTCTTAAACAAAAAAATACATCCCCAAATATTAAAGATAGTCCAAAGGTATTACCTTTTATTTTAATCTTTACTCTAACTAGTATCTTAATTTTTACTTATGATAAAAATAATACTAACACTATTCAATCAACTCCCACTAATATTAATATGAATATTATGTTTTAAAACTAATTTTAATCAAAAGGTTATTAATATATAAATTAATTTAAATATTATAGGGATTTAATTTGAAACTTAATATAGTATTTATAAATTGCTTAATAAAAGTATTTAAAAGTTTCAAATAAAAACAATAAAAATGTCAATTTATTATCAAAACAAATTAAATCATTCTTATAGATCTCATCTTATATATTAATTTAATTAAAAATAATAATAATAAAAAATAGTATATGGGGTGTTTTTTTTTTACTTTATCACTTTTTTCATCTTTTGAGTGCTATTTGAGCGGAAAAATTGTTAGTAAAATTCTTAAACATAAAAATATACCCCTATATTCATCATCAATTTATAATTGCTTAATTATAATCTACTGAATTAGCAGTAGAAACATAAATATCCTTATTATCAAATTGTAATGAAGTATTAGGAGATTGAATTGAAGTAGAATGAATAGCTGTAGGAAATGAAGTATAAATATTACTAATTGGAATACTATTATCAGCAGGTGGAGAAAGGGGGATATAAAATACACCTTTATCTTTTTCAGAAGATGGAATAGATATATTATCTGGTCTTATTTTAATTGATTTCTTAGTTTTAGAAGTGAATAATATATTATAATTCAATCTTCTTTTAATTAAATAACCTAATAATAGTAATAATAAGATAATTGAACTTAAAGTGATTCCAGTTACCATAGCAAAATTAGTTGATTTTTCATTAGTTGAAGTATTTAAATTATTAATATCTAAATTATTAAAAAATGATGAATCTTCTTCTTCTTCTTCTTTAGTATTATTATTTAATGAAATATAATTATTAGTTTGTTGAAATGTAATTAAATCAATTAATTGAGTGGATTTTAATTGTTCTTCATTATTAGAACCAAATGATTGAATCAAATAATTATTAATATTAATTAAACAAGAATCAGCAACAATATTAAAATTATAAATAATATTACTATCTTTCCATTCAAAATTAATTAAATTTAAATAATATAATGTTGAATGTGTTTTATTTAAATTAATTAATGTATAAATTGTATTATTGATTTTTAAACTTCTTGAATATAAATTATTAGGTAATTGAATACCCTTAGTATTAATCATATTAAATTGATTATTTGTAAAATTAAATATTGATATTTGATTTAGTGAATTAAATTTATTATCTTTATCAACACCACCAATAGTTATTAATTGATTATTATAAATTATTGAATAATGACTAATTATTGGGGGATATTTAATATTATTATCTTTCCATTCATCTAATTGTTTATTATAGAGAAATAATTTAGTCATATATTTTAATTTATTATGTTGATTAATAAATACTCCACCATATAATAAATAGTCATGATTATTATTATTACTTTCATCTAATTTTATTAAATTAAATAATAAATATGTTATTTTTTTATTTTCTTGTTGTTCAATAATATTATAGAAATATGGATTATTTTTTAAATTTAATTTATTTATAGTCCCCTTATTAATATTGTAATCTAATATAAAATCATTAACATTCTTTTCTTTACCTCCAATAATTAATATATTATTATTTTCATTAACTGCATTAAACATTGTATTTAATTGTAATTCGATTGTTGATTGATTATACTGTTTCCATGGAGCAATATTCTCTTTAATTTTAAATGATTGATTAAAATCTAATATATAAATATCATTATTAATATAAAATTTCTGATCTTCAATATTAAATCTTTTTCCACCTAAATAATATAATTGATTTTCATCTACAATACAACTACCCGAACTTAATAATAATGATAATCGTAATGGAAGTAATAATAATAATAAAAGATAAAATGGCATTTTAAAAAAAAGGAGAAAAAAAAGGAAAAAAAGAGAAAAAGGACAGTTTAATTAAAAGTGAAAGTTGATGATATTTAAAAACTAGTTAGAACTTTTATTAATCAATGAATTGAATCTAATATAGTCATTACGTTTTAATGAAATTTTCCAATTCTTGAAATATTTTTTGAAAATTGGGCATATATAATGAATTCAATCCGAAGATGAAATTAATTCAATTTATTATTTAATTTGCCCATTGTTTTGAAAAATGCACTATTAGTTAACTTTTATCTTTAATGATTAAAATATTTCTTAGTTTTACAGATAAAAATAATATAATATTAAATGATTAAATGATTTGATTCTAAGTGATAAACAAGCTTTTTTATTTTATATATTAAAAATAAGTTGAAAATTCAAATTGAATCAGATTTGATTTACTTTTTAAAATTGAATAAACTATATATGATAAAATTGGTTAAAATTTTAATTAATTGATAATTAATTACTAATATTAAATAAGTAAACTAATATTGAAACTTAAAGTTTCGGTAATGTTACTTCATTAAATATTAAATTGATACCAATCATATATTACCTTAATGAAAACACTATTAATATATATCATTTATTCTTATTTATTAGATTCATTATAAAATTAATTATAATACTCACTTTAATAATATAGCTTTAATTTTATATTATGTATTAACCAACAGTGATATAAAACAATTATACACTAATAAGTACCACAAAACACCCTATCACAAACCAGATGACCTTATCTACTTCAATAAAATTATATATAAGTCTATTTATTAATCTGAGTACATCAAGTCTTTAAAAAAAACATAATTAATCCAAAGCAATAAAAAATTACACTAATTATATAAAGTAGTTATCGATTAATATCATGCAATGTTGGTTTAGTGGTAAAATTGCCGCCTGCCACGCGGCAGCCCCGGGTTCGATTCCCGGACATTGCATCTAACATATCGTTGATACAAGGGAATGTGTTTTTTATTTAAGAATTTTACTAACAATCTTTCCACTCAAATAGCCTTTAAAATAATGTTTTTTTGGATTTATCACTTTTTCTATTTTTTAAGCAAAAAATTATAACCAATCAGATAACTTGTATAAAAAGTGTTGTAAAATGCAAAAAATTAAGCTAAAAAAGTAAAATTTAAAATGGCTATAATTATAATTAACATAATATATTATAAAAAGATGGTTAATTATAGTTTTGGGGCTAACCACTCCCTCCCATACAACTGTTTATTAACTTAGTAATATATCAACAATGTAATTATAACGTTAAATTTATTTACATCTTACAACTTGGTTAATATCAATATATAGGTTATATTAGTAGAAGCCTTGCTAATCCGGGAATTTCTATTAAATTTAATAGAAATTCCGCTAACTTATGATATAAATTATAATAAAATAATTTAAAACTCTGTCAAGAATACTTTTGTTTCCTAACAAAGAATTTGTTTTTATAAAATTTTAAACAAAGTTTTTAAAATATAAGATTTTTAAAAATTGGATAAAAAAATGAAACCAATTCGGATATTGCCATATACTATTTAATATATAACTCAAACTGGAACTAATTAGTTAAAAAAGGCTATTGTAAAGTTGTATTGACCTCAAATAAAATACAACTAACACTTAATCAATTAATATTATTATCTTTCACTTTAGTCCTTCTATAATGTAGCTTTAATCACATCACTTTTTAAAATTTGATCTTTATACAAATAATTCAAAAAAGAACATTTATAATACTTTTAGCATTTTCATTTTTATGCAATGTTGGTTTAGTGGTAAAATTGCCGCCTGCCACGCGGCAGCCCCGGGTTCGATTCCCGGACATTGCATCTATCCAATTTAGATGTATTCATTTTTAATTTATGGATAAAAAGTACAACATTTATATAAGCTTGCATAATAATGCTAGGTATTATCATCTAAAATGTTGTACTAATATTACTAACTTAATGTACTTTGCGATGGTAAATCAGCTATATTGGGATATTTCAATTATTTAAATGAGTTAAGTTTATCAATAGTTTCAACTTATTATATTAAGTTCAAGACATTTAAATTTAATATCCAACATAATGAAGGCTTTATAAAGCTTTTGATAATTTTTGAGTATTTATTTTGTTGATTGTAATATTGATTAATCTTTATATTATGTTAGCCTAGATAAAGTTAAAAAGCCAGAACTGCATTCAAACCATAATGTAAATTATAATTCATTAAAAGAAATATAGAATAAGGTTAAAGCTCTAAATTTGATGATGGTAGCACATTATAATAAAAAAAGAAACATCTATTTTGATTTAGTATTTTACTAATTTTTATCTAAATTTAAAATTAATTTGGGGGGTTTTTTGATTTCATTGCTTTTTCCATTTTTTAAGTGTTATTTGAGCGGAAAAATTGTTAGTAAGGTTCTTACACAAAAATACATCCTCATTTAAATTATTTTGGTAAAGCTTTATCAACCTATGATGAAATTTACTTGTATCTGATTAAAGAACCTTACTAACAATTTTTCCGCTCAAATAACGCTTAAAAAATGGAAAAAGCAATGAAATCAAAAAAACATCCCCATATTCAATAGAATAAACAAATATAAAATCAAAACTTTAGGTTATATTAATTCAACAGTGCTTGAAACATATTTACTAGAGTTTCATTTAGATGGGATAAAGCAAAAGTTTTTGATAAATCCAAAAGAATAAATTGCCTGTTAAAGAGGGATCTTATCTGTTGAAGTAGCGCAAGCTTGGTATGAATCTTAAGATTAAGCCTGGTATATTACAAAAATTGATCTATAAAAAAATTGAAAAATGATACTACTAATATAATGGATAGAATTGATTAAGGATCTTGATTTTATCTTGTAAAAATTTATTTGTTTATCTTTATCAGAAACTTCAACAAAATACATCTGGTCTTAAACCATATTTTGACCATACTTTTAAATGTCCAACGTTAACTAATAATTGAAGGAAACCTCTTCAGAGGTAAAAACTCAAAAACAAGTTTAGTTTTAAAAAGTTTAATTTAATTCAACTTTGCATTTAATTCGATATCTTTTTACCATTAGCATTAAAAATTAGTAAGCATTTATGAATCCTATCGTTAAACATGTAAAAATTAGACTATATGGGGATGTATTTTTTTGTTTAAGAATTTTACTAACAATCTTTCCACTCAAATAGCGTTTAAAAGATGGAAGAAGTGATGAAGCTAAAAAAAACACCCCCATATAAACATAATAAATCTATCAAACTAAAATCAAATACAATAAATTTTTTTTACTTTAATTTTAACTTTTGTTTATTCAAGCTATGGGACGCTTTTATTCAAAAGTAAAAGCTACCTAATAATAAACTGAGCATTATACTACACTCTTCACCTCGTGGTAGAAGCCATCTCAAATCATTTTTAGAAGTTGGTGATGAGTTAGTAAAAAGAGGTCATGGAGTAACTTATGTAACATTACAAGAAAAAACTGAATTTTCTCAAGAACATAATATAAAAAATTATACTATAGACGACGCAGAGATAGAGATTAAAAAAGACAATATAATGTGTACTAAATTAAAACAAATGATATCTCAATCTGATACTAGCAAAAATTCAAATTTATGATAGGATCTTTAAGCATGTTTTTTTACTAAATACTATCAAGTTTCTTTTGTATCACTTAAAAAGTATCTTATCGAATCCAAACTAGATCTTTTGAGTTATAGTTTTTTTGGTCATTATTGTATTGATTTAACAAAAAATTCTAACATATCTTTAAGTGTTAGTTATCAAACAACGGATGGTATTGGGTTAATTAATAAATCATTTATTACTCAAGAATTTGAATATGATCTGATTCATACAAAAAATATGCCTTTTATTGAGCGTTTCAATTATCAAATTATAAACCAGTAATTAGAATGTATTACTTTTCTAGCATTATTAAATCGAATAACCAATTAAGAAAAATATACCAAATTCCTTCTGCTAATGGCTTGAGCTCTGAGCTTAACTATGGATTAGATATTGCTAATAGTTTTGTCGGATTTGAACCAGCAACCAGCTTAATGCCAGACTTGATTCATGCTAGTCAAATTACATCTAGAAATAGAGATATATTAGCCCCTGAATTGGAAATTTTTTTAAACAAACATCAAAATAGCCCATTCATTGCTTTTAGCTCACATTCAATATCAAATGATATTATAACTAAAAAGATATTACAAGCATTCTTACTAGAAATTGAAATTAATAATTGAAGAACGAATTATTGATAGCATAGTGTGAGGATTGGGTAAACCTAAACAAGACAATTTTTCAATCTAAATAAATGGTGGTAAGGGTGGTAAAATAAAAGTAATAGAGTTGTTCAAAGGAAAGTATAAAAATACATAATTATTGCCCTGGGTACTATAAGTATATGTTTTAAATCATATGAATACTAAATTGTTTTTATCCCATGGTGATTTAGAATTACATTTAAAGCCATTTATTCAGGTATACCTGTGTTATGTTTAGCGTTATTTGGAGATCAATTAAAAAGTGTACGTAAATTAGAGGAGGTAGGGACTGACTTTTATGTTGACAACTTTACATTTACTTCGAATTCTTTTAGTGAGCAGATTAAGACAATTATCGAAGATAAAAAGGATAAATTTCAATCAAACTTATTAAGAATGAAAACTATTTCTCATTATAGCTCTAAGAAGCTCGATTATCCAGCTGATTTGCTTGAGCAGTATATACATACTGTTAAATCATGTAGAAAGTATAAACCTTATGATGCTAGCTCTAATTTATCACCATGTGAAATTAAACACCTTATTCTAGTATCATACCAAATGTCCTTTATTTCAGCTAAAACTAGTGGCACTTATGGTTCGGTTATTTTACTGCTATTATCAGCTATTGTACTTTTGATTTATTGTTTATATCACTTTTTTATATTCTTATTCACATACTATAAGAGAGCTTTAAGAAAGTCTAAAATGAAATAAATTATAGCCACAATCGAAAAATATTGTTATATTTTTATTGGATATTATTTTTACTTTTATGCTTTTCTATATTTTTTTTGTTTTCAAATAAGGCCAGATATTTTAAATTAATTTATTTACTTTATAAGGTTATATACAATTAAATCTATTTTTGTTACTTGTTCTCATTGTTTACATTTATTATATTTAATATAAATCGGACTTTTTATAATAAAATAATAAAATCAATATTAACCTGGTTTAAACAGAATAAATTTATAACATTCATTAAACATCAAAATTTATTTGTAATATTAATATTAGCTTCTTGTTATATAACGTTGGTAATAAGGTATATTATAATAAAAGCCACTTTCCTTTTTATAAGGATTTAAAATGTAAAATTAAAATGCTTACAGTTAGTCTTGTTTTCATTTTTATATCGATCTATTAAACACATGTTAAGCCATAGTTACTTTCTAACTTAAGTAAAACTTATTTTAAAGTTTAATATCCATTTCTCTAATACTTCTTATTGAAAAAGGGTTTCTTTTATAAGACTGTTTTAGACAAAACGGTATTTAAACAACAATCATCGTTTATATTTATAATTGTTCCTAAACATTGTCTTATTAAGTTGTTTTATATCACTAATTGCATACTGGCTATACATATCCGCACGAGCTTGTCTTCATAGCGCTTTAATATTATAGAAGATTGATTATTAATTTGTATACTTATTTCTTATAAGATTCAATTACATTTGGGAATGTATTTTTTTGTTTAAGAATTTTACCAATAATCTTTCCACCTAAATAGTGCTTGAAAGTGGAAAAAATAATGAAGCCAAAAAAAACACCCCATTTATCTCTTTTAATATAAAACTCAAACCAACATCAATTAATATAAAATCGTTCCCCAAAGCTAATCCAGTTTCAAATAATTGCAAGCACCATTCGCATAGATGATACCTTTATCTTTTGCCTTAATACTTTTATAATGTTACTTCAATTGCTTCCAGCATTTAATATCCTAATTTTTTAATAAAGAATTAAAAATAAAGTTTATATTGGTTTTTTTACATTACTATATGAGGGTGCTTTTTTTGGTTTCATTACTTTTTCCATTTTTTTAGCGCTATTTGAGTGGAAAAATTGTTAGTAAAATTCTTAAACAAAAAAATACATCTCCATATACAATATTAGCATAGTGATAAAATTACCACTTACAACAAGTATTTACATTCAACTCCTGCGTATTGAAAATGATTGTATACAAGATTATTAAAGTCCAAAGCGAATTCAAGTAGAGTATTCGATGCAGATCCGTTAGTAATTAAACATTTTATATCTATTTGCTAGTGCAAGAGGAAGATGACTTGCCGCGACATTGAATATTTTAACAAATTCTGCTTTGGTTTTAAGCAATAGTAAAAGAATTAATTTGTTGGGTTGATTTTTGATCGTTTTGAAATTTTAAATTGGTACAGTTTATTTAATGTTTAGAACTAAATAATAGCAAAAACTAAATAAATTACTATTAGAAATTTATAAAAGGCTTTAATATTTGGCTACTAAATGGCTTATTATTTAAAAAAGATATTTAGTACTCAAAGTATTGATACATGCTGTATGGTTTTGGTATAAATACAAGCTGTTTTTCGAGTTGACCAATTATGATTTTTATTTTTATTAAAGCGCTTTTTGTAATAGAAGTGGATAATAGACTCTTATTTCATTTTAAATAACAAGGTAGTTAAATAGATTTTTAACAGATATATTGAGGTGAATGTATTGTGTTTATATTATGTCTATATTTAATCCATATAAGCGATTCTACTTCTATTAATCATTAGTAAGATATTAAAGTAATAATTTAATAAAATAAATGAAAAAATAAGCTATTATTTAATTATAAAGTGATTCATGAAGCATTCAACTATGAAATAATTTATAAAAAGTAAGAATTCGAATTAATTAGTGTAGTTACTAAATTGAGAAATATACCAACTTTTAATTAATTCCAATGATAATATCAATTATTCATTTTAAATTGATTATCTCTTTCTCTCTTTTTTTTATTACAATTACTTTTTCAATATAATTTAACTATGAGTATTATTATTTTATTGTTTTCAATATTGCTTTTATTCCAACATAAACAAATATCAGTGACAAGTATTCGATTAAATTATGGGGAATGTGCTATAGTTCAAGATAAAATATATTACGTTGGCGGTTATTTTTTAAGCAATTCACGTACACAAATAAGTAATTCGTATTTATTTTCATTATCTTTAAATCAAACTATAGAATTAAATCAATCTATAGCACCTTGGCAACAAGAAAATATTAATCCAATTAGTAACTTACCAAGTAATATGACATTAAATAATTATAATAATGATTTATTAATGTTAGGTGGTATCAATCGAAATAATCAAAATTTATTTCAAAAAATTTATTTAAGTAAAAATTATAAGATGAAAACATTAAATATTCAATCTCATCCTTTATTTCAATTATATTTTAATAATAAAGAAGCATATTTAAATTCAATTTCATTAATTGGACATACATTTACTCAAAATAATAATAATAAAAATGAATTTATATTATATGGTGGTTTAATATCAAATGAAAAAAATGAAAACAAATTTATTAATAATATTTATATTTATAATATAAAAATAGATCGATGGAAATTAATTAATAACACCCAATATCAACCTATATTGGGTCATTATTCTTTTTATTATCAAAATCAAATATTATCAGTTTATGGCTATTCACCACAATTATTAACATTAAATAAATTAACAATATTTAATTTAAATACATATAAATTTCAAATTCAAAAATTAACAGGAGATATACCACCAATGAATAATTATCGATTTATTAATAATAAAAATTATTTATATGCTTTAGAATTAAAAAATCAATTTATTTATCAATTAAATTTAAATAATTTAAAATGGAGAAAAATTTTATTAAAAAATAATTATTTATTTCAATTAAACTTAGATTCTTGTTTATTAAGTTATCAAAACTATATAATACAATCATTTGGTGGTATGCAATTATTTACAGATGAAACTTATTTATTAAATTTACAAACAATGAATAGTACTAATATATTTATACCAATTCAAAATAATAATAATAATAACACATTAAATAATAGTACATTAAATGATATTAATTTATATAATTCAATAACAACTTCAAACACTAAATCTCCATGGGTATTAATAGGAGTATTATTAATACTAAGTATGTTATTATTTTTATTAGGTAGTTTAATATATATTAAATATGAAAATAAAAACAAAAACCAAGAATATTATGGTCATCATAAACCACAACCAAGTTATCAATTAAAACCAATATGGATTGATAATACAAAATCATTAATGTTTGATAAAACATTAATTAATTTACAATATAAAAAAATAGATCGAGATTCTAAAGATAACACTATATTATCTGTTACTTCAAATCATTTTATTTCTTAATAATCTTATTCTTATTTTATCTTAAACTCTCTTCTTTTAATTTACCTTACTTTACTTTGCTTTATTTTACTTTTTTCTTTCTTCTAATTCACTTTCTCCTTTATAATTGAAAATAAAATTTTACATTGTCATTATTATAAATTTTCTAAATATTTTATTTGATTTTCATACATTCAACTCAATTACTTTTAGATCCATTAACATATTGCGACACAACTTTAGCAAAGTTTTCACCTTGAAGTTCAGCGATTTCTAGTTCTTTAGGATGTACTTCAACCCTACCTGAGTTACCCACTACTGCAGATGCACCATAAGGAGAACCCCCAATCACTTCCAATTCTTCATTAAGATGTTTTGAAGCGTAACCTAAAGGTACATAAATCATACCAAAATGAACTAAAGTAGGAATAAAAGTTAAATGAGTAGATTCTTGACCACCATGTTGAGTATTTGAAGCTACAAAAGTACCCGCAAATTTACCATGGAGAGCATTACTTGCCCATAAGCCACCTAATTGATCCCAAAAGTTTTTTTGTTGAGCTGGTAAGGTACCAAAACGGGTAGGCATACCAAATAAAAACCCATCTGCTTCTTTTAAATTTTCAGCTGTGATCACAGATACATCTGCTGGTTTGGCTGGTGCTTTGATACGTTCAAGGATCTCTTTTGGTACCGTTTCTGGAATTTGAAATAAGGTAGCTTGTACCCCAGGTACTCTTTCGGCACCTGTCTTAAGTGCTTTAGCAAGCTTGTGGATATGACCATAGAAAGAATAATATGGAATATGAATTTTGGTTAAACGAGACATAATAATTAATACTTTTATAAAATGAAAAAAATGCTTAATTATAATTGTAAGATAATTAGTTAGTTTATATATTGTTCTTTTAGTAAACTTGTTACAAATCAAGCCAATAAAATTTATGTGATTATTAAGTTTTGCCATTTATTCTTCAGAATTAGAAATCAATAAAATTTATTAGATAATCAACAAAAAATATAATTTTTATTATAATTTAAAAAATTTAAAAAATTTAAAAAAACGTATTTTACAAATATGTAAAAAAAAGATTATAAACAAAATTAAAAAAGACTCAGTCTTTTAAAAAAATAAGGGAGAAATTGACCACAATCGATCATCCAAGGCTCCATTAATAAAAGAAAAATAGCTTATCAATCACAATATCTTCAATTTAAGATTCTGTTAACAAAGCAGGGGTAATCGATAATTTAATAGTTGTATTATTAAAACACGAATTAAAATCAATAAGTTCATCGAAAGCAATAGTATACCTTTTAGCACAATTATTATTATTATTATCATTGTCTGAAGTTAAACTATTATTTGAAAAATTGAATCGAAGTTGTCTAGCATCAATACTAGTACGACTTAACATCCTTTTATTCATTTCAAATTCTCTTTTTTCTTCTAAAGATTCAAAGCTATCTTTTGATTCATTTTGTTTACTACGTTTAAATTTAGATAACAAACGTTTAAAGGTGCCTTTACGTTCCAACATTTAAAATGATTATGTAAAAAAAACTTTAAAAAATTTAAAATGATTAATAATATACAAATTGCTTTTCATCATTGTTTTTATATCTTTTTTTCAATTTTATTTGACTATTTTAAGCTTAAAATTTTTACTTTAACTATTTTTTAAGGGGTGGTAAGTGTCATTGAACCTGGGGTTAATTACTTGTGTTTTGAAGGGAGAGAAATAAAAACCAATAGTATCCTCTATAACATTAAAATTGACTTTATTCGTTGGTAGTAAATACCGTCTTTTATTGCATGAATTATATGCTTGTTTTTTTACATTTAAGAAATTGACTTATTCTTGTTACTTTTGAAAAACTGGAGTAAACAGTTAAGCTTGGATTAATTTTATCATCAGTAATGAATTAAATCAGGCAAAAGGAAAATCAAGGTAGATAGAATAATCACATAGTGTTATATAATAAATAATAACATCATAATTAGTATTTAGAAAACATCCAAGAAAAGTAAGTATATAATCAATTTTTTATATTTTTAATTTCGCTTCTAAAAAAGTCTACTTTGCCATCCCCCTGAATAAAAATAAAATTTTTCACAAATTAAACTTGATATTCAAGCAATTAAATTTTGATTTTCAATACAAATTCAGCCCATGTTCACGTTTTCCATATCCCAAAAAATATTAAAATTTTCTAATATTATTGAAAATCTGAAATCCTTTAAAATACTTCAAATAAAACTTGTTTTTTATTATTGTTACTGAAAATTTATTTTAGTTTCTACGAATTGAAGCTAATAAAAATTATTAAATAATAATAAAACATTAGTCATCAAAAATTAGTACTGAGTAATATAAAACAATTAAATGCTAACTAAAAAAAAGCTTTAACCTATTATCATTAGAAATAACAAATCTTAGGAGAGTATATATAAAATAAAGTAATCTTACGTTACAGTATTTCCAATGATTATGTAAGAAAAAATTTAAAAACTAAAAAATTAACAATGTATAATTTTTCATTTATTATAACATCAATTCCATTCTTTCTTTTATAGTTGGATAAAGACCATCATCTTCTTTAGATAAAAAAGGTAAAGCTTCATCAATTTTAGATAAACTGAGAGGGAAATTATACACTGTGGTAGTTAATTCTACTAATGCTCTATAATAGCACCTTAAAGTAAATTTACGATTGTCATCAAAAAAATATATAATCACCTTTACAGAATCATCTTCAAAGACTGTTGATCGACAATGTAGATTAGGGAATAACCATCATTACCAACAATAATGAAATCATTATTTTTGGCATGATACATTATTTTATCATCAGTAGCATTTATAAAAGAATTACCTTCAATATAGTGTAGATCTATAGTTTACTTTAAATACAAGCTTTATGAAAGATATTTACATTTATTTTGTGAAGATGATAAACATATAGCTATCGATAACTTAAGTAATATTACTATTTAATAATTGATTTTTATTATTTAACAAACTGTTTACTTGCTTAATAAGTATTAAAACTTAAATTTTCTGCTATTTTTTAAAAATAAAGTGGGATTGATCTTTTAATTTTTTTAATTTCTATAAACTTTATAACTTTAATCAAAATTATATCACTTTTTGATTTATCAAATACTGGATAATAATATAATTTATTATTATATTTAATAAAACATTTATATTTTTTGGTATTTAGTATTTTTTTATACTTCTGTTTATTTTATATTTTTTAAAAATTATATTTATTTTATTATTATTAACAGTTAAATTATTAATTTTATTATGTTCACAAATAAAAATCTTAAATTCTAAAATCAATTGATTATGTGGAAGTTAGTACTCAGTGGTTGGAGTTAAAAGTAGTTTTTGCTTGATTAGCTAGCCCTCAGTCGAACGGTCTTAGTTTATATAACTAAGATAGACTTAAATGAATAACAATAATACGTAATAAGTTACGAACTATGCAAAATAAATAGAATAGAAAATATTGCTGTAAAATCTACGTAAGATATTGTTAGAAAGACTTAGTGGCTTTATTAATAGTACGATATCAGGGAATAATTCAATTAAAAAGCCTCGAGTTAGATGTTAAAGAATCTGTTTTATACTCCGACTTGGTGGCTATATGTAAGGGGCATAATAATGGCTATTCCTTATTATAGTTACCAAGTATGGACATTAAAACGTGGACAATGAGTTCTTCATGATTAGATGGTAGGAATTCTCATAGCAAATCTAAATAAGAAACTTTGGATTGATTGTAACACATGGATCACGCTCAAATTGATTACAAGACTACATCTAGTTTTGTAAACAAGTTAAGTGATCATTATGTGATAATTAATTATAGAGCTGATGAAGCAATATTTCACATAACAGTTATAATTCTATATTATAACTATTAAATATAAAAAATTTAAGTAAATATAATTATACAATCAATTATTAAATTAATAAAATAATATTTATAATAAACTAAAATTATAAATGTTAATTTAATTTTTTTGAGATATTTTTAAAACACTTATTTTAATTTTAATTTTAATTTTAATAATTACAAGTTTAATTAAATCTAGTTATTTAATTAAACATATAAGGATAAGGGGATGTATTTTTTTGTTTAAGAAGTTTACTAGTAATTTCTCCGCTCAAATAGCGCTTAAAAAATGGAAAAAGTGATGAAATCAAAAAAAAACATTCTGATGTTCTTTGTTTAAAAATTTTGTTAAAAATTTTTTTATTTAAATAATGTTTAAAAAATAAAAAATGATGAAACCAAAAAAACATCTCCATATTATAATTTTGATAAATCAAGTCAAGCAAGAAATCAAAAAAAAAATTATAATAATTAGTATTTAAAGGAGTAAATTAATTTGTTTTTAAAATTTATTTTATCAATCATCTTGAATAAAAATTATAAATAATAGTAAGACATTAGTCATTTTCAATGACTAATATAAAATAATAGCTACAAAACTTTAACTTATTATTGTTGAAAATAAGAAGGAACCTAAGCTAATATACATAAAAAAGATATTACACGAATTATGAAATAAGGACGCTCATAGCTGGGATCGAACCAGCAACCTCTCGATTAACAGTCGAACGCGCTAGCCAATTGCGCCATACGAGCTCTTTTGTTATAGTTATAAGCGTTAAATTTATTTTATATTATTTATTTTATATTATTTATTTTTTAAATTTAATAAATAATACAATTATAGCTCTATGTTTTTATTATTTGTTTAACTCAATTTTTAAATTTTGGGCTACTTAAAAGTAAACAAATAATAAAACAATAGATTTATTTTGTGCTTTTAATAAGCTAGTTAAAATATAAGATAGTAATACTTAGAAAGTTTATATAAAAGATGAAATTAAAAGATGATGATATAATAATTTGTATGCTAATACATTTTAATATTAATTAACGTTATTTTGACAAAAATGCAATGTCCGGGAATCGAACCCGGGGCTGCCGCGTGGCAGGCGGCAATTTTACCACTAAACCAACATTGCATAGAGTTAAACATCTTAAAAAGATTATAACTATTTTTCTTATAACTCAACCCTAAATAAAAACCAATTTGTTAAATGTGATTTGGATTAATATTGCATTATAAAAAGATTTAGGTAAAGACAAAGGTATCGATTACGTGAGTGTTGTTTTTGCTTATTTGAAATTAGACTGACTTTGAGAAAGGCTTTTGCTTACTGATATTAGTTCGACCTATATACCAAAAAGATAGATCAAATTAAGATTGATGGATAATGAGTGTATAGAAAAATAAATAATAACTATCTAAAATTAAAAGTTATGAAAGTGGATTTATACGGATAGGCATAGCTCTGTTAATAATACAGTTTAAACAAGATTCAATATTTAATAATCACAATAAATATATTAGAATGTAATTCCTTTTAACATTGGAATATTTCTACTTCATTACAAATTTCCGAATCTATACTAGATAAAAGTTATTTATAAATGAATCCAATAAGTTAAATATTCCTTTAATATAGTATCCAATAGTTGATTTAATTCTAACTATATAGGGATGTATTTTTTTGTTTAAGAATTTTACTAATTATCTTACTCAAATAGTGCTTAAAGAATAGAAAAAGTAATGAAACTAAAAAAGCACCTTCATATATAAAATTAAATATTGTATCAATGAAAGTAAACAATTAATTTATTTTATATAGTAATTTGTAATCATATTATTTAACCTAAACCAAATATAGAGACTATTACTTAAATAGATTCAATCATTCTTTTTTTTTACTTGTGAAGTATTAATTTCAAGAGTCTTATTAATTAAGATAAACTATTAATAGTAGTAAATAAACTTAACAGATTGAAATATTCAAATGAAACTAACTTAGAATGTAAAATAAAATTTAAAAAAATAAGTATCAATGATCTGAATACTATTTTCATTATTTTATAACATCAAATTTGTTAAAGTTTTTTAAACAATACTTCTTTGACTTATAAATATAATCCCATCTTTAAAATTATAACAAACTTCATTTTTATTAAATAATATTTAAAATAAATGTGGGGATATATTTTTTTGTTTAAGAATTTTTTTGCTCAAATAGCGCTTAAAAAGTGGAAAAAGTGATGAAACAAAAAAAAACATTCTCATATACTCAAATTAAGTATTGTATCTTTTATAATATAATTATACCATAGCCTCATATATTTATCCCTTGTCTGATACCTATATGACATTATAAATTTTAAGAAATAAATAAACATAATGGAAAGTATTATACAGCATCTACTATACTTTTAATACAATTAAAATAATTTAATAAAATAAAACAAAATTACTTTAAGAAAGTATGTTTCAGAAGTTGTAAATATATTTAGACAAGATGCTAAAGTTACAAATAAATTTTCAATTTTTATTAAAAATGACATTAATAAAATTAATAACATTAAAGAAAAAGTGGTTAAATACAAATTTCTTTAAACTAAGCGCACTTATCCTTAATATAATATCTAAAGTCCTATACATAACCCTGTCTTACATCATTTTGTACTTACAACACAGCTTAATTTCCCTTTAACTCTTGTGATCTACTTTACAATAGCATCAGGATTTGATATTTTCAATTTCTCTAATCTTTTCTCCTAATGATTTTTGATGAAATTTGTATGCTTCTATTGTTTTTCAATTGGATGCATCTTTTTAAATTATTGATATATATCAACCGATAATTTTTCTCATTTTCCTTTTATAATACTATTCATCAATCTAAATACGCTGAAATGTCATGTCTTAGTCCTTTGCTTTCTTTTGTTCCTTCTATTAATCTATTTGCTCAAACTACTATCTCTGAATTGGTTCATGATCTCCACTTTTGTCATGTCTTTTATAAATATTGATTTTTCTTGACTATCTGATATAAATATAATAAATTCAAGAAGCTTTTTAAGTTGAATCTTTAAATACTCCATTAGGTGTAGTATATCATTTTACAATTTTATTTGGTACCATCTCATATCCGTTGTGTGTTCCGTTTGTTCTAATACTTCATAATTTCCAAATGTTAAATTGCACAATAGTGAACCCAATATTAAGATTAATTTATTCATGTTGAATAGATTGTATTTTTTATAAAAAAATTTTAAAAGTTAAATGTGGATCTCCATCACTTTCATTACTTTCATTGTTCTTATATTTTCCTTTTTTATTTTCAATAGACCTATTAAGTATAGCAGTTCTTATATTTTGATTTACTTCAAGATAATCTTCGATAGATCTTAATTTGAGTTGAAGTAAAGAATCTGTAATTTCGTCATTTTGTAATAAATCGTAAACCCAGTAATTAGAATAGATATCATTTGGGCTTAAAGAATCATCTGGTATATATTGCTTATCTCTTTCATATTGTTCATCAGTCAACTTTTTGATTTGTTGAGATTTTAATCTAGAATAAACTAAAGTACCTGAACCCATACCTTCGAAATATTCTTCGCATTCATCCATTAAATAGATTTCATATCCTTCATTCATTTTTTTCCATATCTTTCCATGCTCTTTAACTTTGAACATAATCTCATTAATAACAAATAAATTATTGCAATCTTTGGCTTCTGATAATATACTGATTTCTGGTAATGGGTCTATATATTTATATAGCTCATTATATCCTGCTATGGTACAAGCTCTAGCTATGTTATATTTCATTTTAGGATATTTCATATAATAATGCTTATAAGTTGCTTCATCTGCTATTTTGGGGTACCATATAAGATATGGGATATTTGTATTACCAAAATCACATATATTATTATTCATCAAAAAAGATGCATTTATGGCTTTAGAGAATCTATCAATTAAATTAACGTTATCTTTAATTCATTTGGCAAATTCATAGTTATAATAAATTCCTCTTATAATACAATGTAATTCTTTGGAAATTAAACTGGGTCTTCTGAGCAATTTATACTTCTCTATGTCGCCTGTATATGCAGAATAAAGTATTAAGAGATCCTTATTAACATAAGCATAATTTAGTACAAAGTGAGATTTTATTAAATAATATTTATCAATTGAATCTCTAAAATATAATTTATCTCTTTCATTATTCGGTTTGACATCTGATATATTATTATTCTCTAAATCGAAATATACGTGCTCTTTAAATTGGTAGCCACCTTTATAACAAATACTAGGATATTCTTTAATTTTGCTTGGAATGCATGTATCATCATAATTATAATTAACTTCAATGGGATCATAGCATCTTAATGTATAGTCATCCATTACATAATATTTTATTTCACTTTCCATAATTAAATTATAAACTTCTAAATTATTAGCGAAATACGCTTGCATCATTATATTTACTTCTGGCTGAATTTATAATTCCTTATATAATTCATTGCAACCAGAAATAACGCATGTTCTAGCTATAATATATTCCATCTTTGGAAATAACTTATAAAGTTGTCTATAAGTTCCTTCTTTAGCTTGTTTGGGATACTATATACAATATATATCTTTTATAAAACTTAAATCGTTATTCATAATAAACGAAGCACTTATAGCTTGGTTTAATCTATCATTTAAATCAATGTTGTCTTTAACCCATTTAGCAAAATTATAATTCATATATATCCCATTAATTATACAATCTATTTCGTACTCTTCCAGTTTGGTTTTTGATGTTTTATATACTCTTCAACATCCCCATTAAAAGCTGAATCCAAGACCAAAAATTTATCCATATTATAATTTTAATTTCCACCTTTTAAATAAGAACATTTCTTTAAAGTATAAAGTAAAGACGTAATAAGTAAAATGTAACAAATGGGGATGTATTTTTTTGTTTAAGAATTTTACTAGCAGTTTTTCCACTTAAATAGCGCTTAAAAAATAGAAAAAGTAATGAAACTAAAAAAAACACCCCCAAATAGAGTAGAGATGAGTAGAGATGGGTAGAGATGATTGGTCAGATTTTGACCAATAGAAAGCTAAAACCCTGGGCATAGCCCTTCTATATTTAACCCTAACCAGACCGTATACGAATTGTTTATTAGATAAATTTCAACAAATCATCTCTGCCCTCCTTTAACCAATTTACTACCGTGTTTTATGGAATATAGAACCCCTACGAATATACCTTCCTTTAAATTTCTTTGGCCCATGTTTCGAAAAATGAATCAAAAAACCTTGATCAATTTTTAATGATATTATTCGACTTTATTTGTCGAAATAAAACAAAATTTGTATTTCAGTGCAGCATTTTATAAAGTTGATTCAGTTTTTTTCGAATAGCGTCTCTTAAACAAAAAAATGGCGGTTATAATAATGTTACTTATTATAATTAAAAATAAAATCACTTAAAAAATACGCTAAAGTTATTTAATATAATTTATATTAATATTCTTTAATTTGAATATTGCAAAGTACAAATAGAAAAATAATGTTGTCATAGGCACTAAAAATCTAATAAAAAAATGCTTGAACATTTAAAAAAGTAAAATTTAGCCAATTAATTTAGTCACATAAATTAAAAATTAACTTCGAAAAAAAGTCAGGGAAAGATTAAATTTAAACTATAAAGATACGAAAAAATAGTATTCAACTCAATTTTATTTATCCATTCCTTAACAATATCTAACAAAATGACTACCCCGCAACTTAGTGAAAAGGATCAACAAATATTAGAACATTTATTTAACCCTGATAATGGTTATCCAGGCGCTAACGATGGTTTTACACTTGAAGAAACTAATGAAAAGCCAGCTAAAGTAATAGAACCGGGATTATTATCTCAACTACAATCCTTGGAAAAAGAAGGCATAAAAAAAGCAGAAGAAGGTAATGATGGGTTGGCTGAAAGTATTAAGTTATTTACTAAAGCGATTGAGATGTGCCCAGACTATGCATCCGGATATAATAATAGGTAAGCTTTAAAATCGATAATGTGTTGGTAGTGGAATCTTACTAATTTTTTAATTTGTAATCAGAGCCCAAGCTTATAGAATGTTAAACGAAATAGAAAAGAGTATTTCTGATTTAGATTTAGCAATTGAAAAAGGGCTTTTAATTCAAGATAAAATTACTTTAAAACAGGTAAATTTAATTCACATATCATCAATACCTTTTCCTTTACCAAATTTACTTTTCCTTCATAACAGGCTTACACTCAACGTGGATTACATTATAAAGTATTAGCAAAAACTGAAGAAGAAGAAACAGCAGCTTTAAAAGATATTGAATTAGGTGCAAAATATGGTAACGAGCTAGCTAAAAAGATAGCAGTACAGGAAAACCCCTATGCTAAAATGTGTGCTGCTATGGTAAAAGAAATGTTAACTAATGCCAAACAATAAATTCTCTAATTTTTAAATAAAGTATATTCTAACTTAAATTAGTAGTATTTTTATTCCAACACATTTAAAAAAATGAACAGGACATTCTATCATTTTTTTCTATTTCTATTCCCTTTTTTATTTAATACATCATACAATCTCTATTTTTTTGAAAAAAACTCAAGTTGCTTAACGTCTACTTTTAACCTTTGGTTTAAACGTCTCTGGGGCGTCTTTTCTTTTACTTCCCCCTCTTTTGTTTCCACCGTTCTCTTTCATTTCCTAAAAAACCTTATTAGTATCAACTTCACCTTAAAATAAAATAGCCACTTACCATAGCAGCCAACCTTTGGGCTTCGTTAACTCTATCTTGTAATAAAAGTACTGCCTCTTTATCGATTGGGAATTCTTTCATTTTTTTATCAATCACAGCTTCAATCCTTTGTAACAATTCAACATCGTACTGGGTAACTAAAGTGAGAGATTTACCCGCTCTTCCTGCACGTGCAGTACGACCAACTCTATGGATATAATCTTTTGAATGAGTAGGTACATCATAATTGATAACCATGTCTACTTGAGGTATATCTAAACCTCTAGCAGCAACATCAGTAGCAATTAAAAGGTTCTTATTCCCACTTTTGAACTTGTTCAATGCACCAACGCGTTTTGGCATAGATAATTGACCATGTAATGGAATGGCTGGGAAGCCTAAACTACGTAACATTAAAGCAATCTTTTGGCAATCGTTACAGGTACGTGTGAATACAATACCAGAATTTCCGGCTAATTCATTCATCAAATAAACAAGATAACTATCCTTATGCTTAAAGGGGAAAAATAAATAAAATTGTAATAAAGAATCAACAGTGGAATATTTGCTATTCACTTCTACTTTAACTGGTTTGTTTAAACTAGCTCGTTGTAACTTAGCTACTTTGGTTGTCATGGTAGCTGAAAATAAATAGGTGTTTCTTTCTTTTGGTAATACTTTTAGGATTTGTTCTATTTTGGGTCCAAAATCCATATCTAATAATTTATCGGCTTCGTCCATTACCTAATTGTTATTGTAAATAAATACTTATAATTTGCTGTTGCTTTTTTTAAAACTTACCAAAAATTTAATCCCCCTTAATGAAAAACCTTTAGTATTTTCAATATGATCTTGAATACGTCCAGGGGTAGCTACAATAATATGTGGCTTTTTAGCTAATGCTAAAGATTGAGCCATCATATCCATACCACCAACAATAACTGCTGTACGTACTCCCATGCCTGAACCTAAAGAATCAAAAGTTTCTGAAATTTGAATAGCTAACTCTCTAAATTAAAAGTCATTATTATTATTACTACTTAGATATCTTCTTATTACCTAGTAGGAGCTAGGACTAAAGCAAATAATCCAGATGGTTTTTGCCACAAGTGATGTAAAATTGGAAGTGCAAAAGCAGCGGTTTTTCCGGAACCCGTTTGAGCTAAAGCAATTAAATCTTTACCTATATTTAAAAGATTAATTTTGTTAGTTTTATTACATTATTATTTGTTTCTAATTACCTTCCAAAGCATATGGAATTGCTTCTTTTTGAATTTGAGTTGGTGTAGTAAACTTCAAATCTTTACAAGCTTGACATAATTGCTCTAATAAACCCTAAAAATTAAAAATTACTATTTCTTGTTCATTAACTAGGTTTTAGTTCATTTATTACCAAACTTTCAAAAGTAACAGATTCTTCTTCCTCTTCTTGTTTTGTTTCGATAATCTCTTTAACTTCAATTTCTTTATCGCTCATTATTTTATATAGTTGTTAGTTTATAAAAAGTCGAGTTTTAATTTTTTGATTTAAAATTATTAATTCTGCCAAAACCCCTAAAAAGAAGCTTAAAAGAATAATTTCTCGCTGCAGCCAATCATTTCTATTTTCTTTGCGAACCAGCTGCTAAAATATTATCGAAAAAAAGAAAAATTTTTAGTTTTTCAAATAAAATTAAACAAAACCAAACACTGTAAAGATGATTACTAGTTTGAAATGGGTGCCTCGTGGGGCAAATGCTAGAGTACCAAAAAGAATTGAAATGAGTGAACAAGAAATTGAAAACTTCAAGCAATATTCAGACCGTCAGATTCAATTAGCTAAAAAAGGTTTAAATTTAGAAAAAGAAAAATGGAATGAAATGGGACTTGAAGACGAAATGCTTGGTTTAAAGTTAGATGAAGGGTAAGTTGAATGGTATTAACTATACAGTTGATTCTTTATTTTAAAAAACTAGCATTTTAATTATTTTTTATTAGCGATGTTATGGGAGATGGTGTTGATGATGTTGAAGATATTGAAGAAGAAGAGGAAAGCGAAGAAGAAGTCATAGTTGAACAAAAAGATAAAAATGACCTTTCAATTTATAATTTAGATAATTATGATGATGAATCAACTGGTAAACTAATATAAAATAATATATTTAAAATATAGATACCAACTACTAATTATAGAAGTAACTATCTTTGGTAATGTTGATGAGCTATTAAAAGATAACGAAGATGGCGAAAATATTGAAAACGTAAGATTCATAATAACAACAAGTTAAAATAGTTAATTTATATATTCATTTTAGTTGGATAAATTAAATTTAGAAAAAGAAGATGAAGAAGATTTATTAATAGAATTAGACGATAGTTTATTATTAGGAGGAAAAACAGAACAAGAATTAAGTTGTTTAGAAGTTTATTTATTTGAAGAAAAGGAGAACAATATTTATACTCATCATGATATGTTACTTCCTTCCTTTCCACTTTCTTTAGAGTGGTTTAATTTTTGCCCTAAAGCTGCCAATGATAAAAAAGGTAAGCTACTAGTTTCACATTATATAATATCAGTAATTTGATGTAATATGTATTTATATTAACACCATTTTTTAGGTTCTTTTGTTGCTATTGGATCTTTTGAATCTGAAATCGAAATTTGGGATTTGGATTTTATTGATGCTGTTTATCCTCATGCCGTTTTAGGTAAAAATAAAAAGAAAGGAAAGGTAAATAATATAGAATAATATAATAACATAATAATGCTGATTGCTATTACTTTTATTAGAAAATTAATGACAATTATCACATTGATGCTATTATGGCATTACATTGGAATAAAAATCATACGTAAATATTTAATATAACAACCAACATAATCATAATGATAAAACAATTTATTAACTCTTTTATTTAGTAATTTGTTAGCCTCTTCATCTGCGGATACAACAATTAAAATTTGGGATTTAGCTACATGTAAAGCCATGAGATCCTTTAACATTCATCAAGATAAGGTAATACTTCAACTACAATTCAAATCATAGTTAGTTAATATAGTATCAGGTACAAGCAGTGCAATGGCATCCAATTGAATCAACTATTTTATTAAGTGGTGGTTATGATCATCAAGTTAAAATCTTTGATTCTCGTTCACCACAATCTCATCACTCTATTAATTTATCAAATGAAATTGAAACTGTTAAATGGGATCCTTTTAATCCCAATCAATGTTATGTAGGTTTATATTACTAATACAATAGTAACAGTTTATTTATTAATGTAATTTATTCTAGATATCAACAGATAATGGAATAGTATACTCATATGATGTTAGAAATACAGCTAATTCAATCTTTACATTACATTGTCATGATAAAGCCGTTTCAGCTATGGAGTTAAATCCAGCTATTCCTAATTGTTTAGTTACAGGATCAACAGATAAATTAATTAAAATATGGGATCTTAAAGATAACAAACCTAATATGCTATTAAAAAGGAACTTTGAATTGGTAGGTTCTTTTTGTTAACACTGTTACAGAAAATAAGGGGAATGAGGAGATAATGATAGTGATATTAATCTTATTTATTATTTAGGGTCAAGTATTTAGTCTTACATTTAATCCCGACAATCCAAATTATTTGGCCATGGCAGGATCAAAAGGTACAGCCAAGGTATGGGATATCTCCACCAATCCTACCCTTTATAAAAGGTTTTCTCAAAATGGGTATCAATTTAAAAATCCTATTGTTATGGAAGAAGTAAGTTGATTTTTTTATTTAGTTGAATTATGAAGTTTAATATTTTTTAACAGAAAATGCCAATCGCTGTTAACAATGATCAAGAAAGTGATGAGGAAGATTAATAGAGTTTTATGTTAATAAAATATATAGATAGATAAATCAAAATTATTATTATATTTACTAAGATAAAATATAATATCATGATACTGTAGTATTTATTTTGAAAACTCAATTTTGAGTAAAATTTTTATCAAAAGTTACTTCTTGATTAAAAATAGGTTGGCTATTACTACTGTAGATATGAACCTGTGAACCAGCGCGAGGACGCAAGCTGCTTGCTCAACTACTAGCGATTGAGGATTTTTTTATAGCAATTGGGTGAATGTGCATCCTCACGTTGGTTCACAAGCTCAATTTACTTTATATGAAAATAAAGTTAATGAATTTCAAACTTTTTTAATTTTACTACATTTTAAAGATTGAGAGGAGTTTATGTTTTGGTTAAAAATGAATTACTGGTTTTACGTGAAACAAGATGACTTTTTATGAAAAGTTTTTTTAACGCTTCCATTTTAAAGATGATGAATTTACTCATAAGAAAAGTGATTTAAATTTTAATTTAAAAACGTGAATCAAAAAGACCATATTGTCTCATTCTAACTTTTTATTTTAGTCTCTATCATCTACTATTCAACTACCCTTTTGTTCGTCTGTTATTGATTAAAATAAGCGCCAAACTTATTTTCAAAACTGGGCAAGCTTATTTTGCAAAGATTAAAATTTAAATAGAAAAAGGTGAATTACTGAAAAAACATTCTTTTCAAAAGAAAATCATAACAAAAAATGAAAAATATTAAAGCATAAATTAAAATTTTCTGAAATATTTGCTCTGAGAGTAGTCACAATGATGAGTTATGTAACTTTGATGTCTTTATTTTTTATGACTCTATTTCCCAACTTATCCAAATTTAAGTCTATAAGCCACAAATAGCAAAGTAAAATAATTTAATTTTAAATAAAATACAATCATTATTACCGAATACACAAATCATTATTTAGGTGTCTATTTAAATTTTTAAAAAATGTTCAATTTTTATTTAAAAATGAGGTCATGTCTACTACTAGTAATTAGAATAGTTTAAAACTATAATATAAAATTAAAGCAAAATGCCTATTTTTTATTTACAAAAAATAATATAGTCAAACTGTAACAGACATTGGCAAGTTCCTGTAAAAAATAATATTGGAAAGCCAGAATAACAGCCGTCTCATGCTAAGTTATTAACATTAACAAGAATTTTTTATTAAACCTTGATATTATTTAACAAAAACGATAGTCCATTACGTTATTTTAATAATTTTATTATTTCATTCAATTAAAGAAATCCCATGTCTTTTTTAGAGGATAAAGTGTAGGTAGCATTATAGTCAATAAGTCTTCTTTTTTTCATATAAAACAAAAAAAGTTTTAGGATCATTATGACGCTATTAAAAATAATATTATAAAATACAAATAAAATATCAACTATGATCAATTATTATCATATTATTATTAGGCTGTTTTATTATATACAAAAGAAATAAACTAAAAATAACTTTATTATACTATTAGCTATCAATTTGAATATCAACCATTTGGAGTTATCGGATATATATAAATATGTTAGAAAATAAAAATAAGTCCTTATTAGTGGCTGTGTGGATTAACTTAAATCGATAATCCTTTAAAAAAAATTAATATGCAGCTTATTAACGAATCTCAGCTTATTTGAAACCCAGCTAAACTTTCGATCATGCTAAAAAGTCATAAAAATATTAAAAAAAAGTATATAAGGCAGTAAAAACTACCTTATAAAATTATTAATTCAAATATTTATTATTATCTAAAAAGTAAATAAACCCAACAAAATGTTTCAACCTGAATATATTATCCAAACCAGTGCCGTATTTGTAGTATTTTTACTATGGTTGTTCACCTCCTTCGCATTGAGATTTTTCCAGTTCAATAGTACAAAGCATGAAGAAGCCGCTACTGAATCAAACACAGCAAACCCCGTCATTATTGAAAGAAACAATTACCGTGCTTCCGTAGCCGCTGAACGTACCTTACTCGACGGTTTCTTATTATTAAGCATTGGTGTTATTTTCAATATCTTTGCTCAAGGTAATAGAACAAGTGGTGATGTATTTAGTCTTATCATTATGTTCGCTCTTTTCTTTATGACTATTTTCCACTTTACTGGTCATAATTCATTCACCTTTGGTTTATGGATTTTGATCTCTTTAGCTTTATTAGGTCTTTTTATTACTCCTTTCGCTACCAGATCATATTGGTTAGGATTCTATAATGTTGCTACTCCAGTAGTTACTACTACTCCAGTAGTCGTTTAGAGGGGAGATTTGGCCTAGCGGATTGTAAACTAACAATTATATAGTAAATAAAATTTTATTTAAATTTAGTTTATGTAGAGGATTGCTCCATTTTGTTTTTTAATAGTCGAACATTTTAGATGTTTTTATAGTATCATATTTAACTGTATTGTTTTAGTAGTATATCTTATGGTAATTTGTTTAATAGCACTTTTATTCAGGTATTTTAACGTTATGGTGTTCTATTTAATAGTAAGCTAGTTTATCTTAAAACGAGTTATACTAAACTTCAAATCTCACTTAGCTTGAGCTTGATTCAGTTAAATTAAAATTGATAATTAAAATCTGGATTAAATGTTAAAAAGTTTAATACAATTAAAACGATTTGAAAATTGAGTGATAATAATACTTGGTTGTATAAGTAATAATAGTGTACTATAGTTAGTCTATAACTTAATTAGAAATTAATGTATATTGATAGAATATTCATAATGATGATTCAGTATTAAAATTAAAATTTAATAAATGAATATATTAAAAATTAATAATAATAAAAAGGAATTAAACTAAAAAAATAAATACTACCTAAAAAAGTAAAAAATTATAACAATTTTATTATACTCCATCAGGCTATACAAAAAACTCATTAATAAAATTCGTAAATAAACTTTATTTTAAGTTTTTATCAAGTATGCCATTTTTAAAAGATTAGCAGATAAACCTATAACTCAATTAGCTTATAATATTCTGTACATTTAATTACTAATAGCAACAGACACAATTAGTAATTAACACTCTAAAATCTGATTAGCATAAACATTCACCATTTACCAGTATATCAAGTTTCTTTCACAATATAGAAGTCTCCTATAGTTGGAGAATTTCCATTCAACTATAGCAACTTTTCGAGGAATTAACAAAGGTGGCAAAAAAAATTTGAAGAATAAAATATGTCAAACTGCTAACCATCCTTGAAAATTAGCAAAAAATAAATCAAATGACAAAATAAAGGGAAAATAAAAGCCAATAGTTAATGAAAACACATTATAGTATCTACCACTTAAATCAAGAGTTGGGGAAAGGTTGTACAGAGAGTAAATTTTATTGGCTATTATTTTCAACCAATTATTATTCTCAAAGTTTTGAAAAAGATTTTGGAAATTATTTTTTTAATTTGAATTATTCGTTATCTTCCATTCTACAATTCCCAATTTTAAATTAGACCAATCATATTCCGTAATTTTCTAAATTTCTAACTTTTTGTATGAATTGTACCTTTTAATTTATTTTAATTACTTATTTTTAACTCGATATTATAGGCTATTAACCATATTTGTAATCCGTTAATTCTCTAAACGATGGTGTGATTGACAATGAAAATGGTGTAATCTGAGTTAGCAATTAAACATTACGGGGACCAAAGGGATACAAAAAAATAGAATGATGGAATGTGCAATTATATGAATCAAAGTAATATAAAAGGGTAGTAAAATAGCACGACAGTTTTTATTAATTCAGTTTATTTAAACTATTTATTATTTTTATTTGTTTCTTTTTTTTTAATTAAAAAAATTATATTTCTAAAAGATGACTAACAACGCTGAACGCTTTTTATTTACTTCAGAATCCGTAGGTGAAGGTCATCCAGATAAAATTTGTGATCAAGTCAGTGATGCTATCCTTGATGCTTGTTTAGCCCAAGATCCTTACAGTAAAGTAGCTTGTGAAACTGCTGCCAAAACTGGTATGATTATGGTATTTGGTGAAATTACTACTCGTGCTCAAATTGATTACCAAAAAGTTATTCGTGAAGCTATTAAAGATATCGGTTATGACGATAGTGAAAAAGGTTTCGATTACAAAACTTGCAATGTATTAGTTGCTATTGAACAACAAAGTCCTGAAATTGCTGACGGTTTAGTTCAAATCTCAGAAAACATTGAAGATATTGGTGCTGGTGATCAAGGTATTATGTTTGGTTATGCTTCCGATGAAACCCCTGAACTTATGCCACTTACCATTATATTGGCTCACAAACTTAACTCAAAGATGAGTGAACTTCGTCGTAATGGTACCTTATCTTGGTTACGTCCAGATTCTAAATCCCAAGTTACCGTTGAATACGAAAACCAAAATGGTCACCTTAAAGCTCTCCGTGTTGATACCGTTGTCATATCTACTCAACACAGTGCTGACGTTGATAATGAAACCATTCGTAAAGAACTTAAAGAAAAGGTTATTGATGCTGTTATCCCAGCTGAATATCTTGATGATAAGACTGTTTACCATCTTAATCCTTCTGGTCGTTTCGTCATTGGTGGACCACAAGGTGATGCTGGTGTTACTGGACGTAAGATTATTGTTGATACTTATGGTGGTTGGGGTGCCCATGGTGGAGGTGCTTTCAGTGGTAAAGATTGGTCTAAAGTCGATCGTTCAGCTGCTTACACTGGACGTTGGATCGCCAAATCTCTTGTGAATGCTAAACTTGCCAGACGTTGTTTAGTACAATTATCATATGCCATTGGTGTACCAGAACCTCTCTCCATTTTTGTAGATACTTATGGCACTGGTGTTAAATCAAACGAAGAGCTTTTGAAAATTGTTAAAGAAAATTTTGACCTCCGTCCAGGAAAGATTGTCCAAGATCTTAATTTATTTAAACCAATTTACCGTAAAACAGCATGCTATGGTCATTTCGGTCGTGAAGAATTTACTTGGGAACAACCAAAAGAATTAAAGTTCTAAATTGGATTGGTAACTGTATACTAAAAATTAATAAATTCTAATACTTTTAAAGATAAGTGCACTTTCATTTTACTTTAAATTAAAGATTGTATCTATATGTCCTTATATTCTACTAATGTTTCTTAGTTCTCTCCCGAAAGTAAGTGTTTTATTTATATTTATATTCATATTATGATTGCTCCATATATTTGACATTAGTATTTAATTATAAGCTATTACTATTCATTCACAAGTCATTTTTGCATTAAAGTTATAAACAAAATATTACATTTTATTTAGAATGTGATAAACTTAGGTTACATAGAGCAAGAATATTCAATTATTTATAGGTAAATAGACGGCTTAGATAATTGTTTGTATAACAGATTAGAGGTAAAAATTGTGTATTTTTTATCATATTTTATTTTAGTTGAGTACAATATTAAATAAAGTTAGCGATTATAACTAAATAAACAGAGATGATTTATTATAATATATAGCTGTAGATTAAATAGTTAGCATTATTAAATTCATATAGTATAACATCAATAAAATTTACTTGAACCAAATTTTCCTTTTTTATTTAAATACAAATGATTTTTATTTCTTAAATACATTAAACCATAGAAGAAGATTATTCAATATAAAAAGTAATAATCTATAAAACGAAGCAAGATTAGATGGTTCAAGAGAAGTTTTGATATTATAAGTTTAGTTTGCATTTTATTTAATAAATAAAAAAAGGAAACTTTAAGTTGGATCAATTCGTCATGGGTTGTTTTTATAACCAAGGGATAAGAAGATAAAGGGAGACAATGATTGTTAGGTTAAAGAATATCTTAGCATGGGGAAGAAGAATAAAAAAGGTAGAGTTTTATGATAGCATGGTATGTGGTAAGGGTTAGGTATATCCGAGTTTGTTAAAGGGAGAGGGAGAGATGGGTAAATATAGTGTTTTTGGTTAATAAATTTAAGATAAAGCTAAGTTTAGACTGTTATTTATTATATGTTTAATTTCTGTCATTTTTTGATGTTTTCTATATTCTTTGTTTTTATTATTGTATGAAAATTTAAATTAACATAAAAATAATGATTCTTACTATAAACAATAACTTCCTTACTCATTGTTTATAACTCTACTGTCAATAAATGAGTTTATAAATAACTTGATATTTTTGAAGAAAGATTGGCTTTGCAGGCTCAGTTTAAATAAAAAAAGCGACAAATTAAAAAGTCTTGGTCACTTTGAATTAGATCTGTAATACATTTCGTTTCAATTTCTGTAATACTCAATTAAAAAAAATACACATTAACAAGTATTTTAAATATGAGCTAATATTCAACTTTATATTCTGAACTTTTCATAGTACAACAAAGCAATGGTAGTACAGTTGTTAAATCGCTGGATCTCAAGAAGCTTGGTTTGAGTTTGATTCCTGGATGTTGTACCAAAAATCGTAATGACCATTTAATAAGTTCATTATGTCAAATTAATTTATTAGTTGTAGATTATGGGGGATGAGTTGCCTTGTGAGCAGGTTGGGTGGTTCATGCATTACTTGAACAGGATTCAAGTGGTGTATAGATGCATCATAACATCTTCTCATCTCTCATACCTTGGGTATTAAGCTAATTTAGTACTGTACAAGAACGTAGTTAAATTTAGTTTTTTATATGGGGATATATTTTTTTGTTTAAGAATTTTATTAACAATCTTTCCACTCAAACAGTACTTAAAAAATGGAAAAAATGATAAAACCAAAAAAAACATCCCCGTATGTTGTTTTTTTAACGTGAGATCTATAGCTTTAATTATTTCAAGGTTTGGGAAAAGAGATAGAAGGTAAAGAAATTCTTGAATTATAATATATGAGTTATGAATTTGAACTTGTTTAATAAATTGACATTTAGTTGAATTGTATTCATTATAAAAATCCATTTTATTAAACTCAGAATTATTAATAGTCTAGTATACTGATTTAAATTAGAAAAGTGAATGGTTTGAATATTTGATAATTGTGAAATTTTAGCTAGCAATTTTTTTGATAAATATTTAATATATACTTCTTTTAAATTTGATAGTTTTAAAAAAGCATAGTACATTGTACCCTTTGAACCAAATTAACCTAAAGCTATAATATTGCTATTTTTAGTTGATTCTATATTATTAAAATTACTGGTATTGATTTCAAAACCAGTACCATTTATTAATTTAATACTCTTTAATTTCTTTGAGTTTCTGAAATATTTTATATCAAAATCAAACATAGCATTAGTAATTTCTAATTCTAAATTGGAATTAAAATTTGTATTCAAATTGATTTCATTAGAAGCTTTAATAAGTCCATAACGGTCAACTTTAATCTCTTTAACTTATTAAGCACTATTTTAATCATATCTATTACATTAAGGTTTAAAACACTACATGTGTCTATTCTAAGTGGTTTTAATTTTTTTGGGTTTAAATACTTAATTAAATCTTTAACTGATATATCATATACATAATATCCAGATATTTCGAGTTGACTCAAATACTTGTTGAACAAGTCTAATGGTTATGCATCACTAAGAATATTCATACATATTTTTTTAATTTTGGCATTTTAACTTGTGATTTGATATTATCTTTATTTTATCTCTATTTTCATAGCTATCATTAGTTATATATAAATAAAATATTGATTTTGAATTTAGACAATTGCTTAAATATCCAAAACTTTTAGTTTCTATATTATATGCTTCATCAATTCTCCATTTTACATAATAAGCTTCTCTTGATAATATTGTCATTTATTAATTTTATCTTGATTATATAGCAAATAAGTAGAGTTGTACATAACTACTTTGCTTGCAATATTAAATAACTTTGTATTTAAAAAACATAAATTAATTAATTTTTCTGGATGTAATAGCTTGAATATATCTTCTAATAATACATTAGACAAAGGCTCTAAGACTAATGGCATTTTAAAATTAAATAAAAAATGAAGAAAGAGCTAAAGTCTAATTTACTTTTTTTAATCCTTAGTTAATCTTGATAGTACTACGTAGTTTGAATACTATTAGTTAAATCAACACAAGTTTTATAATTAAAATTGTTGCAATTATAAAAAATATACAAATAAAATGTTAAAAATAAGTTAATTTATAAACTTAATACCCTAATGGTATAACGGTAATAAAGTTTAAAATATAAAATTATTATATTATTGGAATTTAAATATTTAAAAGAATTTATTACTTAATTCTTAAATAATATATTTCATTGATAAAACGATTATATTTGAATGTACTTTATTGACATTAACTATTATAATTTCACCCAATATAATGATGTAATGTATCTTAATAAGTGATTGAAAATATCTTTGTGATTATTTGTATAAGGCGCAATAAGTAATAAAGGAGTAGTACGGGTATGTTTATAATTTAATGGTTCAATTTGATCTAACGAAAAATTTGTGCTTTTAACTACTTCAAGGTTTGGGAATAAAGATATAAGGTGAAGAAACTGTTTAGTTATGATAAAATAATCATAGAAATGAATTTGCTTAATAAATTTACATTTACTTAAATTATACTTTTTTTTATAAGTATTTTTATTAAACTCGACATTATCAAATAGTTTATAATATTGATTTATTTTCATAAAATGAATAGTTTGAATATTTGATATTGAAGAAATTGAATTCAATAGCTCTATTGTTAAATATTCAACATAAACTTATTTTAACGTTGATAATTTGAAAAAATCATAATTGATATTATCTTCTGGATCGAAATTGCCTAAAGTAACAACGTTGCTATTTTCAATTAATTTTATATTGTTACAATTTTCAATATCTGAATTTAAGTTAATGTAACCTATTAATTTTAAACACTCGAATTGTTTTGGATCTCCAAAATAATTAAAATAATTAGTTAAAGTATTCATAATTTGTAATTCTAAATTGGAATTGAAGTTTATACTAGAATCAACTTCATTAGATATATCTATTGATCCGTTAGTAATCAACGTTAATTTCTTTAATTTTAAAAAAGCCATCTTAAGCATATTAAATCCAGTAAGGTCCAAACAGCCAGTGATATTTAATACAAGTCATTTCAGTTTATTTGGATTCAAATATTTGGTGATTTTTTTAATTGATATTGTATCCCCATAATATTCAAATATTTCGAGTTGACTTAAATATTTATTGAGTAAGTTTAAAGGTCGTTTATTGTCTCCAGTAAATATACTTAATTTTTTTAATTTCGGCATTTTTAACTTTGTTTTGTTACTATCATCAATGTTATCATTATCATCGTCATATTCCGAGCTATCACTATTGTTATGTGTATTTAAATAAGATATAGATCTTAAGTTTGGACAATAATTTAAATATTCTATAACCTCGCTTTCGATATTTATATGTTTCATTAATTCTCCATTATCTTTGATAAATTTCTCTTGATAGTTCCAATATCTAGCAATCTTATATCGATTATATAACGAATAGGTTGAATTATATTTTACTACTTCACTAACGATGTTAAATAACTCTTTACTTAAGAAACACAAATCTATCACTTCTTCTGGATCTAAAAATTTGAATATATCTTCTAGTAATACATTGGTTAATTGATCAAACTTCAATTCCATTTTATTTTAAAATGAAAATAAAGGAAGAAGTAAAAGTTATTTATATTTTAATTTATAATCATAACTAAACAAAACATTTACTAGAACGTTGCTGCGCTACTAAAATATTATTGATTAAGTAAATTGAATTTGCTTTCAAAACTGTAGTATTTCTTATTAATAAAAAGTCCATATTATTTACAAAATTTCCTTGATCTTATAATGCTATTATAAATTATTTTTCTTATAACTAATATTTCATTTTTCTAAATCAACCACAAAGTTTAAAATCATGTATATGAATTATTTCAAAATGTGGCTTTTTTATGAATAGGATTATAACCAGAGTGTAATATTGTAAAAAATAGTTAAATTAATAAAGAGACAACTTTAATTGAAAGTCTTTTATTTTCATGCCTTTAAGATTATAGCTATTATATGTTTGGTATGTGTTTGATTTAAAAAATTAAAAAATTTAGTTGCTTTATTATGATGTTAAATATACACTAGCTAGAAAGCATATGAGTGGTGATCAAAAAATCGCAAAACAAAGGGATTAGAAGATAGCCAAGTTATAATCTTTCGCATAAATCTATTTTATGTGTTATAGATAGACCACATACAAAATTCTATATTATTTGAATAGCCTATTCCCAAGATATAGTCAAGAGAAATAGTTAATACTAACAAGTTTTTGTTAGTAAACTTTTAATTCCTAATAAAAAACAATGCCTTGCTAAAATAGGTTTTTGAAATTTTAACATATGGGGATGTATTTTTTTTGTTTAAGAATTTTACTAATAGCTTTTCCACTTAAATAGCGCTTAAAAAAATGGAAAAAGTGATGAAATCAAAAAAAAACACCCACATATATTTAATAAATTTAATTTTTGTCCATAACAAGCAGTACTAATTGTTAATTTTGTTAATTTATTTGTTAATTTATACTATTATTACTGTTGTTACTACCGTTACCATAAGTACCATATGTATTTATATAATAGATGGATCTTGTGTTTGTATAATAATTCAAATATTCAAAATTCTTACTTTCTATACTGATGTTTCATTAATATTGCATTTTCTTTAATAAATTTCTCTTTATAATTTTAATATTTATTATTTCCATACTGATTATATAATAAATAGATTGAATTACATTTAATTACTTTCCCTCTAATATTAAACAAATACTTGCTCAAAAAACATTAATTAATTCATTTGGATCTAATAGCTTGACTATATCTTCTAGCAAAATATTGGACAAAGACTCCAGGGTTAATGACATTTTAAAATCAAATCAAATCAAACTAAATAAAAAGGTAAACTATTATTTTATTTATTACTGTTTACAATCATAATCTCATAAATAAAAGCTTTAATAGAGCAATGCTGTGTAACTAAATTATTAGTGATTAAATCAATCCAAAATTCACTTTTATAATAATAATATTAGTAACAAAAATTCACTATTGTTTATAATATCAGCTTATCGTTACAATAATATTAAAATTAGTTTTTTAAGTTTTAAATTCATTGTTTTGTTTTTCAATTAAGTTATAAATTTTAAAAAATATCACATATTAATCATTCATCAACATTCCAATAAAAACCCCACATATTCCAAATAAACAAAACAATGATAATTAAATGTTTTAAAATTTTTATTAATTTTCAAATTCCAATCCACTCATTCTTAAATAAGTTCAATTAATTGTTCAATTAACTGCTGTTGATCAATATCTTCTAATGAGCTTAATCCCATTAATCCCACCGAATATATTGATCTTGAGTCTTTCTTCACTTTATTGTTCATCATCGGAAACCGATTTTTCCTTTTAATACCCATTTGAACCATTTTAAGTCTTAATTTGATCTGATTTGTCTTCTTGATAATTTCCAACACTTTAGGATATGTCATTAAATTAGCTAAAGTCACCATCAGTGGATTTAATACATGTGATAGTTCTTTATGGGCCACCATAGTAATTAACATATCTTCTACATCTTTACATTGTGTAATTAAATGTTTAGCACATGCTTCATCACGAGATAAATTTTCCAATATTAAAACAGAATGCCTTAAAATTTCTTGATGAGGTTGACTACGATTACATTGTCCCATTAAAGTCAATATGACTCTAATAACATGATATTGTTCCATTAACCTTTGTCGGCAAGTATGTGATAATTGGGTTACTACAACTAAATGATCACATGCTTTAATGATATGGGTTAAATTTTTACTAGCACTTAATATATCTAAAGCAATAGTAGTACGATTCGAAAGTATCATATGCGGTTGAGCTTCACGATTAGCTTTTTGAACTCTTTGACAAGCTAATTTTACCTTTGGTGAACTGTTTATACGTACTTTATAACCCCTCCATAATGGTTGTAAACTCTTTGCAATTTTTTGACTAGCTTTAAATTTACGTTGACTTAAATAGGATAAACTTAATGTTTGTAGTTTTATGGCGGCTAATTGTCTTTCTCTTTCTAATCGTTTAGCTCTCAGTTCTTCTAATTTTTCATTACATTCATTTCGCCATAGAGTTAAATATTTATATCTTAATCGAAATTGAGCATGTAATTTAGCTTCAAAAATTTCATTAAATCTTAAAAATAATTGATCTGCGGCTATTAATTTTATATATACTTTTTGAAATCTTTTCCTTATCTCTTTCTTTTTGTTAAATAATTCAATAGCTTCTTTCTTTAATACATATCCTCTCCATATCTGTTGAATTTTAATGGCTGCTTGATTTTTCTTTTCAAGGTGATTACGATAAGCTTGCTGTAAAATAATTGCTGCTTGTTTAACCTTTTGATAATGATTAAATCCTAATTTACCATCTGTCATGGCTCTAAGTCTATCTTGAATAATAAAAGCTGCGATTCTAATATTATCATAACTATCTACGATTTCATTAGAAATTAATAATGCCTCTCTACGTTCACAAATCCATTGGTTTAATTGCTTAATCTTATTAAATTTAATTTGACTTCTCACCATTTTTAATAAAGATTGAATTTTAATCGAATTGTTATGTAATTGTATATTTTTACTATATTCCTTCTTAACTAAATAGCCCCTTAATCGAGCTTGAAGTAAAACTGCAGACCTGTATTGGGTGTCTTTTTGAATCCAATAATTTCTTAGACACTTTTGCAAAGCGATAGCTGCTTCCTTTTTCTCATTAAATGACTTCTTAATCCTATTGCATTGAATCTGATGTTGATAAATGCCCTGGATAACAACAACTTTGAGTTTTAATTCTAAGTAATTCTTATTCTCTTCTCTTGCTAAAACCACTTCTTTTCTTCTATGAGCCACATAATCCGCTATCAATTTAAGCTCTGAATAAGGTAATTTGCTCATTGCCATTTTAATATTAGATTGAATTGTCAACATGGCTAATTTTTGAACTTGATAATCCTCCTTAATACCTTTACAAATTTTTGAATTTTGATAAGTATCCTTAATAAATCCGGTGACTTCTTTAATTAATTTAAAATTGAAACATTGATCTAAAGTATTAATATAACAATCCCATCTTTCTTGAATAATTTTTGCTAGCTTTAATTTATTATTAAATTCCTCTTTAGCTACTTTCATCCTTATACAATTTTGGATTTTAAGAGCCATTTTATTTCTCATTTGATCACATATATATCTCTTCTTAGTAATAGCCATCTTCCAAACCGATTGGATTTTTAAAGCAGAATAATTAATTAATCTCACATGTTTTTGGTAAGCTCTGAATTTTCTTTGAATAAGTAAAGTCGCTCTTTTTTCTTTTAAATATTGCTTATTCACACTCTCAGTTTCCCATTTTTGTTTTAATTGAGATTGAGTTGTTTTAGCTGCTTCTTTTAATAAGGAGTAATTCTCTAACGTCACTTTAGAATGTTGAGTATTACGATAGATTTCCATAATAGCTTTTGTATGATCTTTAAGTTCATTGAGATTGGTAGTTCCTTTAACCATCTTCAAGAATGAAGAAATAGTTGCTGATGCCTTATTAATTCTCTTATTACTTAACTCTCTTTTAGCTATCAGTCTCTTCCAAGCCGATTGTAAAGTAATAGCGGCTAAATTTCTTTGCTCTTTCCAGTTTTTTAAATATTTAATAAATCTAATACGCTGTTGAAGGAATAGCGTGGTTTCTCTTAACTTATAATAGTTTTGCTTGGTTTCCCTGGTTAACACTTTTTCTCTCCATGCGTTTTGTAAACCTATTGCTAAATAAGAAGTAATAAAATAAACTTCCTTAGTTACAAAACCTTTTATTTTTGATTGAATTAAAACTGCTGCCTTATATTGAAGTTGAAGTTTAGAAAGTAACCTTTTGGCACAAAATTTCCTCCAAATACATTGTATCTTAACGCATGCTTGTTCTTTTTTCTCTGCTTCTGCCATAAGATACCAATGCTTTCTTAATTGTTTTTGTATTACTTTAATTGCATTGATTTTGTTTTTGTACCCTTCACATACCTTATCCCCTAAAACTCTGGCCCTTCTTCTTAACTGAATGAAATTGGATGTCTCTTTTAAAATGGAATAACTCATATTGAAATAACCCATTTTCATAAATGCTTGTAATTTTATAGCTGAATTCTTTTGATGAATTAAATACTTCAATGAATTTCTAGCTTTAAAGCATTTCCATAAACATTGAATTTGAGTCGCTGCCTTATTTCTCTTACGTATCTCCTCTTGTCGAATTATATATTCACGTGCCAATTGTTGTATCTTTTTAGTTAATTTTTTACGTTGATTATATTCTTCTTTTATTCTTCTACTATGAGTAAGTACACGTATCCTATTTTGTACTTTTCTACTTTCTTTCTTAATTAAGTTATACTGCTTTACTGCTAAAAGTGTACGTCCAAATGATTGTAATTGTAGGGCATTGCCTCGTTTCTTTGAATATGTATTAGCCTGATTTCGCATAAGAAGTTGACTTTGGATGATGATAGCTGATTTGTTTAATAGCTTAATTTGATTCAATTCTTTTTTGCAAAGCCAGCTACGAATACTGCATTGCAATTTTAATGCTGCTTGATTATGAAGGATACTAAGATAACGTAACATTTTGATTGCTGAGTATCTTCTCCAAATAGATTGGATTTTAATAGCTGCTTTCTTTTTAATATGAAATTGAAATCGAGTGTTATGCATATTATATGTTTTTTGAATAATAGCTGATGAAATTGATTTTGTAGAAAATAACCTCTTTGCTATTATTCCTCTTCTTAAATCTTGTATAATCATAGCAGCTGCTCTAATGTTATAAAATTCATCAACTTCAGGATCATGGATTACTTTAGCTTTAAATCTTCTTAATGAATTTGTAATTATTATTGAAGCTTTGTTTTCTAATTCTTGTTGACGTAATAATTTATTAGCCTCAGATTGTAAATTACCATAATTAAGCCACCACTGTTGAATTTTTCTTACATTTAGTTCCAAATTAATTAGTGTATGAATACGATTTGCTAAATAAACCACATAAATAATCACTAATTTTTCATCGATAGCACCATAGCTTCTAAAGGAAAAAAAAGAAGGTACATCACCAAGTTGAATAATAGCTGCTTTAAATAAATCAAAGTTGTGAATTACTGCTTCACGAATGGGATCTACTTTGCGCCTTTTTGGTGTCGAAAATATCAACCAATTTTTTTCAAGTACGCCTTCTTCAAGTTCTAAATAATCTTCTTTTGGTGGTGCTTTTATATGTGTTGGATCTAATACATTGGGAAAATAATAAGCAATTAAATAGCAAATTGCTTGTCCGTCTTCAAAACTAGAAGTAAAATTCATAACTGGTAATTGATACAAGGCACAAATTGAAGAACACCAAGTCAATAAACCAGATAATAATGGAGAATTGAAGTAAACACCTTCTGTATTGAGATCAGGCATCGATTTTGAATAACATTTAAAATATTGCAATTTTAGTTGAGCTATTTGAGATTTTATAAATTCTTCGTCAATTAAATTGGGTATCTTCCATTTTAATAGTAACGTCCATAATAATCCAATTGTTTTTTCTCGATCTCCATTCACTATATCTACTGGTTTAGTTAATCCACCAATCAAATATTTTGTATTGACCCCATGATAATCTAAAAATTTAAATAATATTTTCATGTTATTTAATTCATCATCAAAGTTTTTAGCTGGAATAATAATTCCCTAAATAAAATATATTAATATTGATCAAACAATAATTTAGTATATATTGAATATTAAATTACATTTGGCTTTCTGTCTAAAAATTTAGAAACAAATTGAGTTAATTTAATACCATCCCTTAAATCCATAGCTAATTCAGTAATATTATATTCATATTCATCCATCGATGTTTGATAAAATTTTAAATCTAAACCCAAATTTTCAGTTATATCACTTGTATCCTTTTTCATAAATACATCCGTTAATAATGTTAGCATTTGTTTACTTGATTTAACTTCTTTATTAATAAATAAACGTTGATGATCTGGTATTAATTCCATTATCCTAGCTTTATCTAATAAATAAACTGTCATTAAACATTTTAATAAAAATTGCTTTGATATTTCTAAACTGTCTTGTTCTTCTGAAATTCCATTAAATAAACCCTAAGTAAATTTAATATCGAATAAAATAAAGTTTTATTAATATAGATTAAATACCTCATTAGTTAAATTGTTCGTTGTATTTTTTTCCAATGAACCAAAAAACCCGATGTTTTGAAAACAAACTTCAATAGCTAAAGATAGCCAAAGTGGATCATAATAATTAAATATTTTTAATATATCTCTTCTCAAGCCAAAATCAATAATTAGATTCAACTTGGGCTTGAAATAACTATCTGTATTAAAAATCTTCTCTTTTAACTTCTCAAATGTAAACTCTAATTCTTTTAATATCTTTTTTGATTTCTCGATGATCCTTATCTTTTCTAATTTGATTGTAATTCCCCCTGGACTATCGTGTTTGGCATTGAAATTTTCAAATAAATTAAATTTACAAAGTTCATAATTTAACCAATAGCCTAAATTTTTGTTACGTTCATTATGCCAGTTGGACGATTGTGGCGCATCAACTGAATACTCTTTTTTCTTTTGGTCCTTAACTTTAGTTTGTATTATATTATTTTTTTTGGTTAAAGGAGTATTAAATGATACTAAAAATTAGTTTTAATAAATAAATTTACTTACTTTTTTCAGTAATAAATTTACCTTCCCCATTGAAATTCCTTTTAATAGTTTCCTTTCCATTGTTGATACTCGCCATGTTATCTTAATAAAAAAACAACAAATTTTTTTATGAATTATCCTTAACTAAAATTCTTACTTTTTTTTTCAGTGACGCTAATTTGAGATCGAAAAGCCAATCATCTATTGAGTCCCATAATTCCTTAATAAGGTAATAAAAATTGATATTATAAAATTGATCTTTATATTAAACTTGGTAGGTAGCAAAATTTTATAATAAACAAGCTATTATCTACAAAAATTTGTTTGTTTTTAAAGTTTTTCTAACAAAATTTGAGTTAAAAGCTGAACCTTGTTTTAAATTTTATGACCATAATGGGTTTTCTTTCCCTACCTCTCATTTTTTAGGTGTTAATATTTCTGCAAACTCTATTTTTTTGAGTAAACTCAAGTTGCTAAAAGTGTAGAACTGTAACAGTATATAGTTACTAATAAGACATTTTTGTTTTTCGATAATAGTCTTTTGCCCATGCAATTAATAACTCCTTTGTTTTTTATTAAAAAAGTAAAAAATTTGCAGGGATGTCTAATAAAATTATTACTAGCGTTTTGGCCTAGTTTGTAGTTTAGTAAAATTTAATAGTTGGGTTAATATTTTATTTTTAAAGGGGATAAACTCATAAAGTCAATAAAATGTGATGATAAATTCCAAAAGCATGAGTTATTTGACCAATGTCAGTTAAATTAATGTAGTATTTTAATCAAGTGTTTGATTATGCGATTTCAATTAAATATGAAAATAATAAATTACGACCATTAGTTTCTTTTTTCATTATTTCAATAATGTTTTAAAATGGTTTTGAAATTTGATCAATTAACAGACATATTATTAGAAGAAATCTTCAAATTATTACATTCAGAAGAAGTAATCAATTTACGTTTCTTAAGCAAAGAATTATATAATATCGCTTGTAGAGTAGCTAAATATAATCAATATACTCATTATATAATCAAAATAAGATTGCTAGATATTGGAACCATCAAAATAAATTTATAAAGGAGAATGGGGAATTGGTGAAGCATACAAATATAGAAAATAGTACTGTATATTATTAAATCATTGGCCAAATGTAAAATCTGTATTTTACTTTCACATTGATGAGTACCATGATAGTGAAGATGATGATAACGATGATATTAATAACAGGGATAGTAATTAAGAAGTCGAGATAAATTTAAGATTGTCATCTTTAAATAAATTAATTGCAGTTACTAATAACGATAATCAAACATTAAACTTATTTAAGGGATATTTAAATCAGCTCGAAATGTTCGAATATCATGGAGAAATGATATCAATTAACGATACCATTAATTGTTTAAACCCGTAAAAGTTAGAGTCACTTAGATTAAATGTAAGTTCTGACTTATCATTGTATGGATTGGACATAATTAAAACAAAGTTTAAGAAGTTAAAATTATTAAGTTTAGTTTCTGATTGCTTTGAGTATAGGTCTACTTTTGAAGTTGATCCAGATGTAAACTTTAATTCGGATTTAGAGTTAGAAATTACAAGCGTTAGTTATAATTTAATATAAATTATTTTGGGGACTTGAAGCAAATAAAAAGTATCAAATTAGCAAGTGGTATTGATTCTGAAACAAACGAAAATAATCATGATAACATAAAATTAATTGAAAATAGCAACCTTATAACTTTAGGTTGTTTAGATCCATGTTGCATGTTCAGTTTTGATTTTTTAAATTAGTGACTTTAAAAAGGAATTTATACAGTATGTTTATCCAGGAAGGTATTAGATTCCATCTGCTTATTTGCAAATATTGAAATGATCCATTTTGCCAACCTACAATTTTATGAATCAGTTGATGATTTTGAGCTTATCCATAGTATTTTTCATGTATAATATAAGTCCATTAAATGTAAAGCTATAAAAAAACTTCAATTTCATAATTTTTGAACAATAATTCAAACTTTCGTTTACTTATATCCCTTTTTCTAAACCTTGAAATAATCAAAGTCAAGGATTTTATACCAGACCAAAATGTAAGATTCAACTATAGGCTTACTACTCCTTTATCACTTATGGCACCTTATACGCATGATCATGAGACCGTGTTTGATATTTTACTGGGGTATATTCCATTATTAAACTGGGTAAAATCGGCCCCCTTGTCTATCTCCCGATTTTCATAATTTATATAGTAATATATGTTAAATATGTATCTTAGAAGCCAATAAGTTAAATAAAGGAATGAAACACTGATGATAAGAAAAGTTCATTTGTTTTTATTATTAATAACACACAATTTCTAGTAATAATCATGACTGTTTTGAAAACATAGTTTTCGGATTTATTCTTTGATGTTATTCTAATTACGCAGTAGTGTTCTGGTTAACATCAATTTTATTCGGCTTTAAATTGAATTAAAAACCGAACTTTAGTTCTTTTTTAATTTATATTTAATTTCACAAATGACATTGAAATTCGAGCAATTGACTGATTTACTACTAGAAGATATATTTAAGTTGTTACACCCACAAGAAGTGATTGAGCTGTGCTTCTTAAGCAAAGATTTATTTATTATAGTAAATAGAGTAATCAGGTATAACTCAACTTACTCATTATATAATCAAAGAGATTGTAGTAAATATTGGAGCTATCAAGAGAAATTCATTATGGAGAATGGAGAACTGATGAAGCATATAAACATAAAAAGTGAAAATATTAAATATTTGAATTATTGTTCGAATATAAAGTCTATACACTATTTAGATAGACCTGATTACAATAACGAGGGTGACAGAGATAACAGTGATAGCGGTGCTATTAGCTGTAATGATAATATTGGTAGTAGTAACAATGATAACAACAATACTACTAATCATATATATAACAATAATGATGATATTAACGACCATAACAGTAAATATAATGGTACTCTTAAATTAAATGTTAAAATGCCAAAATTAAAAAAAATAAGTATAGATACTAAAAAAAATGGAAAGCCATTAGATTTATTTGACGAATATTTAAGTCAACTTGAAATATTTGAATATATTGGATTTATCAGATCAATTGAAACAATTATTAAACGTTTGAATCCAAATAAATTAAAGTCGCTTATACTGGACATAAAGGGTATCTTAATACTCGATGGACTAGATATAATCAAAGCAGAGTTTAATAAATTAACAGCATTAAAATTGCATGTTTTTGGCTCTATTAGTCCCCTATATGATACTAATCATATGCCTAAATTTAACTCCAATTTAGAGTTAGAAATTGTTAATAATATGTTTCGTTTCAGTATTGACTATTTTCGAGATTTAAAACAGTTAAAGAGCGTAAAATTAGTTGATTATTCTACTTTTAACTTAAATATAGTCGATAACTATTGCGATTGTTTGAAATCATTCAAGAATAGCAATGTCATTGCTTTAGGCTGCTTTAATCCAGAAAAAGCAATCAATTATAGTTTTTTGAAATTATCAACATTGAAAGAAGTTTACTTTAAATACATATCAAAAGGGTTATTAAGTTCAATTTCTTTACTACCAAATATTCAAACCATTCACTTTTCTAATTTACATATTTATAGTGGAATATTTGACTATGCCGCATTTAGTAAGGATAGCTTTTATAAAAACGGTTATGATTTAATCAAGTGTAAATTTATAAAGCAGATTCATATCCGTGACTATTACGTTACAATTGAAGAATTCCTTTATCTTATATCTCTATTCCCAAACCTTGAAATAGTTAAAGGCACAAATTTTTTGTTAGAGCAAATTGAAGCGTTAGATTATAAGTATATCAAATTTACTCCTTTATTGCTTATTAAACCTTTTGATACTTATGATAAAGATGTCATTGATGAATTATCAAAATACATTCCATTGCTGCTTTGGATTAAATTATAATAAATTAATTATCCTTAATTGTATTTTAGTATTTTTATTTATTATCAGATTACATTACTTGCTAATTGACAGTTTTTATATATATGAAAATTGTATCATGGTTGAACGTACAATCCTAATAATTTACATTATAGCTTAAGTTAATGCTTAATAACAGTTGAATATTTTCATTATGATTGACCCTTAGATATCATATTTCATCATCTCTAGTAATGCCTATACATTTTAATCTATGCATTGAATGACTAATCTTAGTACAGATTATTTAGTATCCTTTGTATAGGAACAATACAATGTATTCCTCAAAAAGGCATTTTTCTGAATATCTTCACACTGTTTGATCAGTGTTGATCAAGAACAGTAGGGTCTCCATTTTAACTACTAATTTTTGCAAAAATTATCTCCTTCTATAGTTAAAAAAGGTACAATTGAAAAGCTTAAAAATAACTAGTATATGGTAAACGTTAGGGTTAGAGTAAGGTTTTATTTTGAATAAGTTAAAACAGGATAATCAACTTCTGTCCACTTTTAAACTACTTATTATTTAAAAATTAGTTCTTTATCAAAACGAAGATAAAGTAGCAAAAGGGACCCTACTGTTCTTAACTGCCAACTACCACTTGAGTCAAATATCACAAATTTAAAACATTAGTTTAATCCATTTAACTAATAATATTATACTTATTTAGTACTATTCTATATTAAGCTTTACTTATATAAATTCAATAAAAAGCTAAAAAGAAACAAAATTAATTTAACTCATCTTTTTGACTTGTTTTTTCAAATGGTAGTAGAATTCGAAAAAATAACCGATATATTATTAGAAGAGATTTTTAAGCTGTCATATCCGAAAGAAGTGATTGATTTATGTTTCTTAAGTAAAGAGCTACTCAATATAGTAATTAGAATAGCCAAAGGTAATTCAAGTTATTCAATATACAGCCAAAATGGAAATAACAAATATCGAATGTATCAGGAAAAATTTATTAAGGAGAATGGAGAGTCAATGAATCATTTCAACTTAAACAACAGCAGTGCCAAGTATTTAAATAGTTGGCCAAATGATCTTTTTTACAACCCTTCTGTTTTTGACAGTGATTTTCAATTTGATAGTGATAGTGATATTTATATTGATAGTGGTAATAGTAATTAAAATAACAATTACAATAGTAGAAATAGTGATGATAGTATAAATATTGAGGATTTCAAAGTAAAAATTGAAGCGTCGGATTTAACACAGTTAAATATTAATAATGCTTATTCTAAACGATCTATAGGTTTAGTTGATGTATGTATAAATCAGATTAAGGAATTTAAGTACTATGGAAATAGAGAGTCATTTAATTATATTATGAAACTTTGAATTCAAAAAAAAAGGTCGCTTGTAATATGTATAGAAAAAAAAACTCAGCATTGATGGATTAGACACACTCAAGGCTGAGTTTACTAATTTTAAGGTATTGAAATTAGCTGATAATAGACTTTCTTATGAGTATGAAGATAGTGATTTGGATGTAAAGTTAATTCTGGTTTAGATTTAAAAGCTGCTAATAATGGTATTCCTTTTTAATACATTATTTTTGGGGACTTAAGAGAATTAAAGAGTGTAGTTATCAGTCATCAAAGACGATGAATCAAATTTCAGTAGCTTTAAAACGGTTGGGAATAGCAATATTACCAAATTGTGTTATTTTAGTCCAGAGTATGAAATTAGTTGTGATTTTTGAAATTACCAACTCTAAAAGAAATTTGCTTTGCTTATGTAACAAAAAGAGTATCAACTGTAATAGTTTCGCTACCAAATATTGAAACTGTTCATTTTGGTGAATTGCATTCTGATCGTAGATTACTTGGCAATGTCGCGTTTTGTATATATAAGTTTTATAATAAGAAATACAATTCAATCGAGTGTAAACTTTGAAACAAATTCAAATTTACTTAAACCAAATCTTAATTGAAGAATTCGTTCACCTTGTATCGCTTTTCCCAAACCTTGAGAAAATCAAACTTTTAGAAATTACGTTAGATCCAGAAATAGAATGGGGAAGTATCGCTATACCAGAACTACCCCTTTATTACTTCTTGCATATTATACAGATGATTACGGGGATGTTTATGATAAGTTAACAGATTTTATTTCAACTTTAAACTGGATGTTATTATAGTAGACTAATTATTGAATGCTATATTACTTTTACATTTCATCTATTAGTTATTCATATTATTAATTAAATAATCCATTTATCACCTTGTATGGTCTCTTGTTAAATTTTTTTAAAAAGACAAAGAGCTTAAATAACTATTTCATATATAAAATAATATTATATTTTATACCCATAAATTTGATTCACATTTATTTGTAATATAAAGTTTGTTAATAATTTAGTAGCTTTATATATAAATGACCCAAAAGTAACAAATTTATAATTTTTGACAAAGCACTTGTTATTTAAATCATATACTAAAAGGTTACTTTGCGTATATGCTACTAATATCTACTTATATAAGTATTAAGCAACTGATTTACAAAAACTTCAACCCTTTTGTGTTTCACTTTGTTTATTAGATTAATAAATGATTTGATATTTTTGATTGTATATCTACTATACGTTTGCTTTATGTTTAATGTTAAAATAATAATAATTTAGATTTGATACATGTCAATACATGTCTAAGGGCCTAAAAAGCATCAACTTTATGCTAAAAATAAAAGTGTTGAAATTTTCACACTTTAATTAGGTTAGCAATTATTCATTTACCTTTAAAATTTATTGTTTAAGAAAATTATACCAATTCAATAGTTTTAATTTAATACATCAAAATGACTGATATAAAATTTAGTATATAAGTAAAAATTACTTAAAAATCAAAAACACATTTATATATATATTAAAAACTATAGCTAACTGAAAAATAATTTAATGTTATTATCTTATTTATCAACAATGCCTTGATCAATTTTAAACAGTTTGAGCTATTTTGCTTATAATAATCCAATCAGCCACTACATTATAAGTCAAAGTTATTGACTATAAGTATCAGAGTACTTAACAACTTCGGGGAATATATAAAAAGGTACATAAATTAACATAATAGCTTATGTACTTTTTCTGTTATTACCTATTCGATAGCATAATAAAACAATTCAGTTCCACCAAATCGATTGTCTAAACGCTATTCTAATAGACATATATTTAGCTTTTATATCAGTACTATATAAATTTTGTTATCTTGTTAATATAAAAGTTAATTTTCAATACTCAAACTATTTTTCATGATGATTACTAAATTCACAAAAATTTATTTTAAAGAAAAATCGTGAATAGAGAAAAAAAGGACATGAATAAAATCAAAAAGTGCTCAATACATAGAGTAATAGCTATATTTAGTTTTATAGTTGTTTAATTTAATATGTAGTAAAAACCAAAGTAAACTTAATTTAACGTAGTAACTTAGTTATTTTATGTAGTCAAATATTAAGTTTCTTGAAATAACAGTATTAAACTGACTGAAATAATGATCACTATTGCTCAATAAAAATCCAGTTAATTATATTTAATGTTATTAATAGATGATTTTTTTGTTTTTATAAACTGACTTAATTTAGTAAATCAAATTGTTCAATTTTAAAAGGTAAATTTGAATTTACTCAACCAATAATATCTAACTTCGTAACAAAAGTTTATATCATATTTTTATATACAATCAAACTTGAACTAAAAGAGTCAAGGGGTATTAACAGTCCTTTCTCTTTTTTGACTTTATTTTTTTCAAGACGGTAAGGTTTGATCAATTATCTGACTTATTATTGGAAGGGATTTTTAAATCAGTGCATACAGAAGAACTGATTGATTTGTGTTTTTTGAATAAAAATTTATTCAGTATTGGAAGCAAGGTAGTAAAGTATAATCCAACGTATTCATTATATTATCAGACCAAATTTAATAAATATGAAAGCCAACAAGAAAGATACAACACATACAAGGATTATCAAGAAAGATCTAATAAATACAAGAAGTATCAAGAAAAATTTATCAAAGAAAATGGAGAATTAATGAAACATATAAATTTGGAAAGTGAGAACCTTAGTTTTATAAACTATTGTCCAAATATAAGATCAATTTGTTTTTTAAACACTTGTAATTATTTTGATGAAATTAATAGCGGTGATGACAATAATTCCAATAGCATTGAATTAACAATTGAATTCCCAGAACTCACAAGATTATCTATTGATTATTTAACAGGCTTTGAATCCTTAAACCCATTTTTCAACTACTCCAATCAATTTGAATCATTTAAATATAACGGATACGTTGCAATAATTACTGATATTGTTAAAAACTTGAACCCAGATAAATCAAAATCACTGACAATAGATTTGGATCGGGGTATATGTTTTAGTGGATTAGATGTGATAAAAACAAAGTCTAGTAGATTAAAAGTATTAAGATTAGGTGTCAATGGGCTTATTGATGATCCTTGTGAAGTAAATATCAATATAAATTCCAATTTCGGTTTAGATTTATAAATTAAGCTCAATTATACCTTTGATTTTTATATTAATTATTTCAGAGACTTAAAACAATTTAAAAGCATAAAGTTAGCAGGGTGTATTTACTGTAGTAGAATTTTTAATAAAGGTGGTATAGGATTGATCAAGAATAGCAATGTTGTTACTTTAGATTATTTTGATCTAAAATGCCCATTTGATTATGATTTTTTGAGATTATCAACTTTAAAAGAAATCTACATTGGTTATGTATCAGAAAGATTACTAAACACAATTTCATCATTATCAAATATACAAAAGATTCAATTTAATGAATTCTTTCATAATAAAAAATTATTTGACAATTTTGAGTTTACTATGGATAGATTTTATAAAAAGTATAATCTAATTAAGTGTAAATTCATAAAACAAATCGAGCTTCACTTAAATCATATCATAATCGAAGAATTTATTTACCTTGTATCGCTTTTCCCAAACCTTGAGAAAATTAAAGTCAAAAATTTTAAATTATATGAAAATATAAAATTTGATTATAATCATACTAGCGCTTTCCCTTTGTTGCTTACTACTCCTTATACTTCTGATCATGAGGCAGTTTATAATATTTTATTACGTTATATTTCGTTGTTACTTTGGGTTAGATTATAATAAATCAACTATGAAAGATTGCATTTTAACATTTTTGTCTATTATTAAATTGCATAACTTATCAATTGACAATTTTTTAGATGTAGGAAATATATAATAACTGGATGTATAAGTTTAATAAATATATAATATTTAATATAAAGCCTAATAATGACTAAATAGTCTCACTCTGAATGATCCTTAGAAATTACGTTTAATAATCTCGAATAAATTATACATAATCAAAACCATACATTGAATAACTAACCTCCCCATAGCCCATTTAATTCCTTTTGTATAGAAATAACATAATTCATTTTGAAAAGGGGCCTTCTCTAAATGCCTACACAGTGTTTAATTTAAGATCTTAAAAAACATGCTCACATGCTATTTTGCATTTAGATAAAATACCAATCATCTTAATACATGTGCGTTGACAGCTGTTCAGTACTAACAAAATACCAACTGCACATAAAAAAAGGACTGTGAGTATATTTTATATAGTTTTAAAAGCTCTTATTTTGGCTCACTTTTTAAATAAATTAACTTCAATAAGTATAGTGGATAAACATAAGTTTGCTACAATGAAGTAAGTTCTTTAAGATGTAGTTTAATATACATAAATACGGATCTATAAAAGTAATAAATATAGTCATACAAATAACAATAGCTATAATCAATCAAATAGTTTTAATTATTTTACATATATTTATCATCAAATTCTTTATTTAGTCCCCTTCTTATACAATTTAGGTTACTTCGCATATAATATTCCTATTAGCTATCAAGTGTTATAGATTACTGTCCTTATTTATAAAACATTGCAAGGCTAAATTAATCACATAATAAAACTTCACTTCATCTGACAATTAGTATAGTACTTGATACTAAAGAAGGAAGTGACTATAAAAACAACTAAGAATAATTGAAAATAAGACAATAAATGGCTCAAAACTAATAAAATGATTTTTTGCCTTAGCTATTTGCTACTCATCTAGTGGCTTAATTTTTTCTGCTTGATATGAAATCGAGTTATTGAAATAATAAATCTTCATGTATTTTATTAGCATACTCAGCAAATAAAGATGTAATAGTCCCAATTAAATAAATCTCCATCACTGATATTTAGTTTATTTTCAATAATGATTAAATAATTTATCACATCTTTATTTAAAAGAAACAAAAAGGCATATATGAGATAGAACAAGATACCAAAAAGGTTAAAGAGGCTTATTCATAGGATATGAGGACGAATTTCACTTTACTACAATTGCTCTATTTATACTATAGTAAAGAGCTCAAGTAATGATATCTAGAATTTAAAGCAGATTTGAATCAAAGTAATAATTTAAGTATTACACGATTCTATAAGACATTTTAATCAAATGATTATAGCAACAGGTAAAGCAAAAAAACAAGGATAAAAACGTAATTTCTTTGGTACTTTTATTAAAAGCATTTTTTATATATATGAAAGTTCTTTTTGCTTTTGTTTGAAGAAATTATAAAATTAAACCTTTTAAAAAAAAAATAGTTTATTTTTTTAAATATTAATTACAAAGCCTCAAATTAATTTATTTAACAATTTTACTTAAATATTGAAAAATAAGCTTAATTTACCAATTTAAGAAAATTTAAAAATAACAATTAAGTTTTAATTTAATTCTAAATTTAATACATTTATTTAAAGTAATAATTTTTAAAAAAAAAATAAAGCTATTAATTAACAAAATTAAAATTTCTTAAATTAATTTTATTATAATATAAGTAAAAAAGATATAAATATTGAATTTTTTTTCTTTAACTTAGTTTGTAAACTAATTTACAAATTAAACTTTTAAAAAAAATACATCATAAACTTTTTAAATATTAAGTTTATAATACTTTTTAATTTATTGATTTTATAAAACTTAAATTTTAATGACTTAATTAAATTAACATTCAATAAAATCATTAAATAAAATAATTTATAACTTTTATAATTTGGAATTATTAAACTTCAATTATTTTTTAATAAATGAGGATGTATTTTTTTGTTTAAGAATTTTACTAACAATCTTTCCACTCAAATAGCCCTTAAAAAATAGAAAAAATAATGAAGCTAAAAAAAACACCTCCAAATATATAATTAAGTTTAAAACCCTAGTTAAAATTTAAAAAGAACTCATTTCATTTTTTTATTTACTTTTTATATAATGTAAGTTTTTTTAAAAACATTTATAATATATGAAGCTTTTTATCTAAATTTAACAGTAATTCATCTGTTTTAATTAAATTGCTCCACATTTTGTATAAAGAAAATTACAGTTTAAAATCTAACAGCTTAAAATCTAATAAACTAACTAATTTTTATTCTATTTAAAATAACCATAATAATTCAAACAAATAATAATGGATTTTACTAATAAATATTTTATAAAAAGCTTTATTATTAAACTATTATTATTTTTTTTATAATTTTAAGTTTTGTGAAAGTTGGTACTCAGTGGTAGGGGTTAGAAGCAGTTCTTGGTTAATTAACTAGCCTTGAGTCGAACGGTCTTAGTTTATGTAACTAAGATAGACTTAAATCAGTAAGAATAGTGCGCAATAGGCTATGAACTATGTAAAACAAATAGAATAGAAAATACTACTGTAAAATCTACATAAGATATTGTCAGAAAGGCTTAGTGGTTTATTAATGATACGATATCAGGAAGTAATTCAGTTAAAAAGCCTCGAGTTATCATGTTGAAGAATCTCTTTTATACTCTAATAAGTATGGATATCAAAACGAGAGGATAATATTCTTTGCAATATGAAGTTAGAAATTCTCGCAGCAAATCAAAACAAGGGGCTCTGACTTGGTTGTGTTTGAACTTGAGAACACAGCAATTTAAGTGATTGTTATGTTGTAATCAATCTGAGAGCTGATAAAGCAATATTTGACAGTTTATATTAAACTCAATGCTTGGTAAAAAAAATTTAATTCTAATAACTAAAATAAACTTATAAATAAAAAGATAATATAATTAATAAAGTAACGTTTTATAATTATTAAAAAATCTAAATAATATTTTATATTGAATAATCATTTTGACATTATAATTTTAATTAAATTAAAAATATGATATTATTTTTTATTATGCTTTATGCTTATAAATTAAAGTTTATTTTAATTATATAACTTTATATTATGAAAATTGGTATTCAGTAGTTAGAATTAAAAGCAGTTTTTGTTTAATTAACTAGCTATAAGTCGAAAAGTTTTAGTTTATATAATTAAAATAAACCTAAATCAATAAAAATAATATATGGGGATGTATTTTTATGTTTAAGAATTTTACTAACAATTTTTCCACTCAAATAGCGCTTAAAAGATGGAAAAGCGATGAAGCCAAAAAAAACACCCCTATATGATAAACTATAAACTATATAAAATAAATAAAATAAAAGACATTACTATAAAATTTATATAAAATATTATAAAACTTAATAGCTTTATTAAATAGTATAATGTTAAAAAATAATTTGATAAAAAGTTTGTTTTTATAAAATTTGAGCAATTTTTAAAGTACAAAATATTTAAAAATTGAATAAAAAAATGAAACCAATTCGGACACCCCTATATACTGCTCAAAGTAGCTGTTGTATTTTTTATATTAAATATCTAAGAAACTATATACATTTACTTGTTAAAATACTTTTATAAAAGAATTTAAAGGAATCAAAAATATTAGTTGAATATTGAATAAAATATTTTTTTAAAATTTCTAAATAGAAATCAATAAAAAAATTCCCCTTATAGACACGTTTTTTATTAAAGAATTTAACTAACAAATTTTCCAATATTTTCATTGTATAAAAATGAACAATCAAACAAAACTTTAAAAAAAGACTTCCCCATGTTTATAGATTAAACATTTACTCCATAAATTAAATATTCATTAAAATTTATCCATATTCAATTGAATTTCTCTTATCCAACCTACACTTTTAACTAAATCAATAAGCCTAAACAATAATTTAAAATTCAAAGTTCAAAATTTCAACCAAATTAATCAAAAAGATGAATATTCGAACCAATCAATGGAATTTTGACTTCTCGTACCAACTTTTTAGTAACCAATGAAATGAATTAGATTTAAATTATGATAATTACTAAATATCTTAAATAGTGGCAACAGTTACAACGTTTTAATTGATAGCATAAACATTGCAGAATTCAAATTCACCTATTTTTATAAAAAATTATTCAATAGTTATAGTAAGTTGCTATGGTAGAACAAGGGCAATATGAGCTTGAAAGTGGGGCTTCAGAAGACAAAAGGATACCTAGCGAAGTATTATTAAATTGGGAAGGAATCAAGAATCATAATTTAAAATCGGGATTACCAACTTTAGAACAATTATTTTCAGATAAAGCTTATCCACCATTAACAAAACAAAATTTTATTACATTTATACAAGAGAGAAGTGATTATGGTACATTATTATTAATTTTTTATCAAGCAGTTCTTGATTTTGAAACTCAATGTATTAATATGGAACAAAGTTATCCACCAGCTACTTTAGATGAAAGTCAATTAATTAATGCAACAGTACCTTTTAGTAATCGACCATTAATCATAACTTCTGGTATGTCGATGGAACAACAAGAAACAGTATTAAATTTAAAACAAAAAAGTGAGGAAATTATCTTCGATTTTTTAAATCCAGATAGTAATCGAAGTATTGGTGTACCAAAACAATTTTTTTTAACAGCAAAAGAAAGTTTAAATTCCAATGATATACCATGGACAAAAATATTTTCTTTAAGTAAACAATTCGCTTTTAATAAGTTAAATGGCAATTTTTATACTAAATTTATTGATTTTTGTTTTAACTCAAATTTAACTACATCAAGTTCAAAATTATGTTTATTAGTAGGATTATTATTATTATTATTTGGTTTTACTTTTGCACTCACTTTGATATTTTTGGATTTAAGACCCAGTGCTTTAAGATTAGTATTAATACCTTTTATATTAATTGGTTTAATCTTTTTATTTTCAACCTATTTTAATTTTTTCCCAATACTTGGTATAATAGGCAAAAGGTAAATTTGAATTATAAATAGAATTAACAAAAATTAACTTAATAATTTAGAGAGATTGCTTTTTTTGTAATAGAACGTATTGAAGATATTAATATTAAAAAAGCTCATTTTAAAAAAGGAGTGATTCATCTATTGATTTCCTTTGGTCTTACAATGGTTTTATCACTTATCTTTGTTTTAGTACCCGGTAATCATCTTATGAGATCTGTGAAATAAGTATGAACAAGACTTTGAATTTGGTAGATAGATAAATAATTGTAAATGGAATTCATTCTTTTAATAGATGATAAACAAAAATTGTGGGGATCTTGTGACAAACTATTTCAACTTAATAAGTGGTGAAATATGTTATTGAGATCCTATTGACTTTAAAGATATTGAGAATAGATATAAATCTTAATTTAACTTACTCTTCTTTTAACTAATAATAATAATTCTATAATTTAATAATAAACTTATTTTTAATTAAGAGAAATTAATATTTGAATATTAGTATGATTTTTAACTTTATTTAATTGGTAGATATGAAACCACTAAGTAATTAGCTAATAAAGATTGACTAAAAGTTAGTATAGTTGTAGTCACCCAACTTTTTGTTAAAAAAAATATGATTTTAGAACACAATGAGAGTAAATAATATAAATGATAATATAATATATTATAATATAAATAATAACGTTTGAATTTATAATAGATCCAAGAAGCTTAATAGATATTAGAGATGGAGAAAAACAAGTGGAGATAATCCAATTAATCTTACAATATTTGGATAATTTAGGGTTTCAAAATAGTAAATTGGTATTAGCGGATGAAGCCTCAAGTTATTTAAAAGAAAAGGAAATTAAACAAGTTGATATTGAGCGAATGAAAGGATTAATTGTTGATGGAGAATGGTTGGAAGTTGAAAAATTATTACAAAAACCAGTCTTAAAGTTAAGTATTATAAATAAAAGTTTACATTATCAAATTTATAAACAACAATATTTGGAATTGATTGAATTACATGAAACTCAAAAAGCGTTTAATTTATTAAATAAGAGATTGAAACCATTGGAAACACAACATGTTATTAATCAACAAGAATTTAAAGATTTATGTTATTTATTAACTTGTAATTCAGTTCAAGAACATTTAAATTTTAAATCTTGGTTAGGCATTAGTAAAGAAAGAGAAAATTTATGTTTGTCTATCAATAATTTATTAAATTTGGAACATTTTGAAAAAAATGAAAGTCAATTATTACCGACTTTACCACCAAATCGATTATTAACTTTATTAAATCAGGCCGTTCATTATCAAGTTAATAAATATGAACATTTAAAAAACAATTCACAAAATAATCAAATTGATTCTTTATTTATGGATTATGAACCTATACCAATACCTAATAAAATCAAACATATATTAAAAGGTCATCATAAAAATGTTAAAAGTATCTGTAATTTCAATAATACTAATTTGGTTGCTTCAGCTGGCTCAGATACTAAAATATTAATTTGGAATTTAAATAATGACAATGAAGTAATACATCCTACTGCTTATTTAGAAGGTCATCAAGCTAGAATTTGGGAATTAAGTAATAATAATGAAGGTCATTTATTAGCTTCTGCATCTGCAGATAAAACAGTTAAATTATGGAGTTTTAATGAAAACTTATTGGAAAATAATGGAGATATCAATATAAATGATAAGATAAACAATACAATAACAACAAACTCTCAAGAATATACTACTAATCATAATATTTATGATTTAAAATTAAATACTCATTCAAATTATAATAGTTTGAGTTGTATTAAAACATATTCAATGCATAGTCATGATGTTTATACAGTGAAATTCCATCCTAATAAAAAATATCATTTAGCTTCAGCAGGTTATGATAAAAAAATTCAATTATTTGATATTAATAGAGAAAATTCATCTATTAAACAATTTAATGGACATCAATTAGCTGTTACATCAATTACTTTTAATCCAAATGGCAATTTATTAATTAGTGGGTAAGCTTGTTTATTTATTATTATTGAATAATATAATATATTTACTTTTTATTTTATTTTATAGTTCCAAGGATTGTAGTGTTAAATTATATGATATCAGTAGTGGTTTAAATATTAAAACTCTTGGCCATCATTTAGGTGAATTAACTTCAGTGCAAAGTGATAATAGTGGTTTATACCTTCTTACAAGTAGTAAAGATAACAATCATCGATTATGGGATATGAGGATGTTAAATAAACCTAAAATAAAATTTAAAGGTCATCAAAATACATCAAAACATTTTATTAAAGCACGATTTATTGGGAATCAATTTATTGCTTCAGGTTCTGAAAATTCCAATTATTTTATTTGGGATCGATTTAATGGTAATATTGTTAATGAATTAAATGTACCTAATTTAAATGGGACAGTATATGATGCGGCTTATAATACATTAAATGATTCATTAGTTGTATGTTCGGATTCAAATGATTTGGTCGTATGGGGTTATTAATATTTTTTTTATTCAAATGAGTTAGTCGTAAGAGATTATTAATTTTTGTCTATTGTTAATAATAAATTTAAATAAAATAAATAATAAATGTAATATATTGATTTCTTTCTTTTATTTGATTGAAAAAGAAATAACCGACAAACGTGTGTTTAGATAGAAACTGGATTTAATTTTTTATTTTGGATTTAATAGCTATAACAATAATAAATATATTAATAACTTTATAATAAATATAATAAAATTAATAAATTACCTAAAGAAACTTTATCACCTATTAAAATTAAATTAAAATATTAATAAACATATAATAAATAATTGGAATAAAGAATAAATTACCTAAAGCTAAAGCCAACCCTTGAGCTTTAGAACGAATACGAATATGACCTTGAATCGAATTTTCCTTTCTTTCCACGGATAAATTAGCCAATGCATCTTCTCCAAAAATAGTTTTAGCATATAAATTGGTGGATAAAAAGTAACAATCTTCTTCTTCTAAATCTTTAATATTGGATAAAGGTTTCATATTGGTAGCTTGACAAATTAAATTTAAGAAAGATTTTAAATCATCAGATACAGTATGATTTAAATTCACTTTATTTTCCCATTCAAATTCCGTCCACATAGCTCTAAATTGATGTAAATTGCATTCTGATGAATAAATATAATCCATAATATCAATATGCAGATCATTTAATAATATACTGTTACTTCCTTCATTGCTAGATTTTGGTAAGTCGTAATTCAAGTTTCCAAATATAACTCCAGTTTCGGTAGATGCTACTTTAATTGAAGCTCGAGTATTATAAAATTGATTTGCTGCTAATGTTGTACTAGTTGGTTTTTCAACTAATTTTAAATCACCTAAAGTAGCAAATTCTAAACTAACATTTTGTAATGTTTCATCTGTCATATTTACCATTAATATATCTAATAATATATCAAATTGATGAACTTCAATTACAGCTTCACAATAAATAGCATCTGAAAATCCAGATAATGAAATTATACGATCTAATTTAGTTACATAACTTTCTTTAGCTTCTAATTCACCTGTAGCTTTAGTCAAATCCAATTCATATTCATTATTATTATTTAATGAATTTTTATTTTCAAAAAATCGAAAAATCACCTTATCATCTACTTCAATTTTGTTCTTTTTCTTTTGTTGATCTTTATTTTCACTACCTTTTTCTTTTTGTAAACTCAATAAATTTTTATATGCTTTTTGACTATCTTTAGAATAAGCTAATTGTAATTCTGGATAATTATTAAAGCCACTTAACATTTTTAAGTTTTCTAATATACGATCATAATTATCATTATCAATTGGTGAGATAGTAAATTGGGATTGTCCAAGTCTTAATATACTAGTCATAATTAACATAGCTTCCGCATGATACGAATTTAACTGTTGGTTATCAATAGATAATTCTTTCATTCTTAATACTAATTTAGTAAGTGTAGAAGATAATACGGATGCTACAAAATAATCCCCACGTATTAATAAACTACGAATAGGTGGTCTTGGTGCTGATTTTAAAACTTCTAAATTATTACTATTGGACGTAAAGGTACTTTCTGTAGCATAAGTACCATCAGCATTAACACGTCTAGATGATGATTGATAAGTTTGAGTGATCTCAGGTTCATTACTACTTTGATCTTGTAATTTTTCAAGTTTTAACTAAGTGAAATTGCTTAATAAAATACTATTTTAATTTTATTAAATATTTACCTGTTCTGAAGAAATAATTGGAATCTCACCTAAACTCTCACGAATTTTTTGCCATGCAGATTCAATTACTTTAAATAAAAAAATTTAATATACTATTCTTTTTATAAATTTTATTATTAAAATTACCTTCTTTTTCAGTAGAATATTCACCAATAACCCAAAGAGCACCACGTAAAGCTCTTGAGGTTTTAATATCTAAAAAGGAAGCTAATAAATTGGGTAAAATATTTGCTCTTAATTCAGGGAATCTTTCTGCTACTTCTCTATTTAAATTAATTAATATCAGAAAATATATTAACTATATGATAATATGTATAATTACCTAATAAAAGAAATAACATCAACAGCAGCATTATTGTTATTTTCTGATAAAAATTCGATTAAAACATTAATAACTTTAGAAGCCACTTCAGGAAATTGAATAGCACAAGTGTGAATTGATTTAATCAATAATTCACGATATTCACTATTCTAAAAAGATAGAAAATATCAATTTTCATCTCTAAACAGTAATACAATTAATGTTACCTTTTCATATTGTTGATCATGGGTACGTGACAATTCTTTTTGTAAAAAATGAATAATTTCATCCACATTACGTTTATTAATTAATGAATTAGCAATCACTAATACTTTGGAACGTACATCAATATCTGGACTGGAAGTCACAATTCTTAATAAATCCATAGCTAATTCAGAAAATAATCCAAAATTCTTTTTAGATAAAGATTCGAAACGATCTAATACAATTAATTTAACATTATTATCAGATTCTTTTAAACCTAACTCTAAAAAGCAAGCACCAGAAGCTATTAAATTTAATTATTAATTATTAGTTGAAATTAACTAAATGAGAACTATTACCTTTAATAGCTACACTATTAGATGATAATAAAGGAAGAGATGTAGCAGCTTCATATTTAACGGAAGGTGAAGTAGCACTTAATAATTCAACAACAGTTTGAATATATCTAGCCTAAAAAAATAAAACCAATCAAACTAACCTTTCATAAAATCAAAACTACAACTTACTTTTTCACCTATATTATCAATAGCATCTTTACGAATATGTTCTAAAATGGCTAATTGAAGTAATTCATCAAACGAGATAATTTGTTCATAATTTTGTTTAATAAATTGGGTAGCTAATTGAGGAGCAGTGTTACTTAACATAATAAAGGCATTACGTTTACAAGTAGCATCGGGTTCAGCTATAAGAAAAGATTGCAATAACTCTGGGGCATCAGGTAATAAATTGGGATGAATTTTATAAATGGAATGAATGGCATTAATAGCATTTTTTCTAACATAAGATAAACGATGTTCTAAACATGCCCTACAAGAGGGTATCAATGGTTCCAATAATTCCACTTGTTGCAATTTACTTAAAAAGCGTAATGTTGCTCCACGAATGAATTCGTTAGGATGTTGTAAATCATTACGAATAGCATTACATACTAAGATCATTTCCTGTTTTAACTTACCTTCACTATCAAACTTTGGACATACTTCCCAATAAAAATGTAATATTTTTTTTAATACTTTGTTTTTGGTGGGCATAACAAAGCGGATAATATGCATTAAAAGATCCTCACAATTATCTCCATTTAGAATGAGATTGATAATTGACTTTAAACTGGATATCTTTTCACTATCACGTCCTTTCTCTAAACTCTTTTTAAGTTCATTATGGCTAGGTTCATTTCCCTCTTCCATAGAACTTAGTATAGTATATACTGGTTCGTGGCTCATTTTGAATTTGGTTGTATCTGCTTATTATTTGGTGAATAATATAAAAAATTGTATGATGTAGTATATTTAGAACTTATGGTCTGAATCCGAAGATTTATGATGTTTTATTGGTGCTATGAGATTTGATTAAATGGTAACTTATTATTGGTCCAAACTGGAATTTTTTGGTTTTTTGATCTTTGTAAATTGGGTTTTCAATAGATTGTAATATAGTTATAAATTATATTATAATGATATAGTATTAACATACAATATTGTTACTATATCATGAATATTTTTTAATAAATGTTGTATGATAAAATTATAATAAAGAATAAATTCAAGTCTAATTGAATTAAAACTATTAATAATATAACATTTTGTTAGCCTTCAATTATTTGACACCACTATTTATAATAAAAATAATCAAATTTATTAAACTCTTATTCAAATTCAAGTTATAAATAACTCAATCACTATTATCTATAATAAAAAACAGTTTTCACTCATTAATTAAGTTTATAAATAACCGTTTAAAACTGCATATTTTTATAAAGTAACAAATTCCATTCTTCAATTAACCAATGAAATCTTTTGATGTGTTTGAAGTCTTTTAAGGAAATAACATCAAAAAATAAAACATAATAAAATAAAATTTTTAAACCAAAGATAAACTTCTTTTATTCTATATTTCATAATGAATCCCAATGTACCTACAGAAAAAATGTTAGATATTTTATTAGATGATTTAGAAAGAGTAGAAATTAATGTGAGTATTTTAATAAAATATATTATTTTATTTATCATATCAATAGGGTAACCACAACGAATCAAATATTGATAAAGAAGAAAAAGAAGAAACTAGTAGATTAGACCTTAGTCAAATAAAAATAAATCAAAGTCAGGAATACTCCAAAGGATCATTATCAGAGGAAGAAGAAGAGTTTCAATGTATAAATATCAATGAACAACAAACAAAAAAGAAAGCCAAACCAACAAAGATACGTACCTCATTAACAAAGGAAGTTAAAAAAGAAGAAAAAGAAGAAAAAATTCCACTTACCAATAAAACGAGACTAGTTACCTTACCTGCAAAAGATAGTCAAGAAGAAGAAAAACATTTAAAGGAGTATTTAAATATGATGAAAATAAGTAATGAAAAAGAAAAGAAAAAGGAAGAAGAAAGAAAAGAAAAAATTAAATTATATGAAAAAGAGCAACATTTAAGGAAAGAATTATGGGAAACAAAATATTTGATAGATATTGATAAAAATTTAAAATTAATTTATTCAGATTTATATGATGGCTTACCTACAGCAGTTCGAGAAAAAGGATGGCAATTATTTTTTAAAAGAAGTATTAAATCTAATAATAAAAATCAATATTTGAAGCAAATTAATGAAGAAGAATATCAATTTTTATTAAATCGATTTCAGCATTCCAACAATTTAGAATATCAAATTAATTTAGATAAAAATTACCAAAGAATTGAATTACAAATTAAATCCACATTTCCAAGTCTTCATTTATTTCAAAAAAGTTGTCCATACTATCAAAATATTAAAGATATCTTAATTGCTTATGCTTCATTAAAACCAGAATTATTAATTAAATTAACAATTGCTAATTTAGCTTCAATATTACTGTTAAATTTGAATGATTATTGGAGTTTTATTGGACTACAATTATTATGTAATAATCCTGTTTTAGATGCTTTTATGTATCATAACAATAATTCCATTTATACGAAATTTATTGTCAAATTTGAACATGCTTTTTTAGAAAAATTACCAAAGGTAAGAAAAAAGATATTATTTTATTATACAATTTTTATCTATATAACTTTATTTTATTTTAGTTATACCTTCATTTTCAAAAAATCAAACTAAAAAGTGAAATGTATTTACATTCTTGGTAAGTAATGATGATAATAGTTATATGTTTCTATTAATCTATTATATTCTATTATTTAGGATTGAAAATTATTATACAAATATGCTAAAATTAGAAGATTGTTTAATTTTATGGGATTATTTAATATTATTACCTGAATTTGAATTTCAATTGTTAATTGAAGTTGGTATTTTAATTTTAAAACATCAAGAAATTCATTTATATAATAATCGTATTGATGAAATTTTAAATTATTTAATTAATTTAGAATTACAATTAACTAATTTAAAGCAAGATTTATTTTTATTATTAAAAAAGGGTAATTTTATTAAATAATTAGATAAAAAATAGATTTAATTTATTTTAACTTATTTTAATTTATTTAATAATAATAATAATAATAATAAAATGTACAGTTTATATATTTTTGTTTTTATATTTTCATTTATTTATACATAGTAATATTTAATTAAAATTAAACGTTGTTAAATAAAGAATAAAATAAGCATCTTTTAAATTGAAATTAAATAATTTTAAATTTAATAAATTTCTTCTTAACCTTAAGTTTTTAAGGAATATTAATTGAATTTTTAAAACAAATAAAGTATCTAAAATAATTTGTTGTTTTAAATGATTTTTAAAATGGAATTTCATTTTATCAATTAATAATTGTTGAAATTTTATATCATTTTGTTTGTATTGGTAATTTAATTGATTTAAATTTTTTAATTTATTTTCATTTTTATTTAATAAATTATATAATTCATGACTATGATTAGTATTATTATATAATAAACATTCATTTAATACTTGATTGAAATTATTTAATTCATCGCTATTATTATTATTATTATTATTGTTATTATTATTATTATTATTATTACAATTTTGTATTGATTCATTATATATATTATATTCCTTTTTAAATATAAAATTACTATAATTATGTTCACTAATTAATTGATTATAATTATTTGTTATACCAAATTTAATTTCTGTATTAAAACACTGATGTGTATTAGTTGTATTATCGTTGATTTCATCCCAATGATAGTAATTTGATGTATTATGACATAAATCTGGTATTAAATACTAATAAAATATTAAATATAAATATTAAATATTATTATATGTTAAATCTATTTACCTTTTCATATTTTGATTCAAATTTACAATTAAACAAATCATTGATACTATCTAACTCCAATCGTTTGACTATAATACCAAAATTAAATTCATTACTATCATCGCTGTTATTTAAATCAATATTATTATTATCACATAACCCGCTATTATTACTGCTATTCATTTCATTATTATTACTAACATTTAACTTGCTGTCACTATTTTTAACTAATTCATCATTAGCATCAGTATCCGACACAACTATATTATCATTATTTAAATCATTACTATTGTTGCTGTTCAATTCATTGTTATTGCCACTATTCAATTCATCGTTGTTACCATTACTTAATTCATTTTTGTTATCATTATCCAGCTCAACAATGCTACTATTATCCAATTCATCATAATTCATAATATCTATTTCTTCATACTCATCGTTAATAATATCCAATCTAACGTTATTATTGTTTACTTTGTTATTGTTATTATTGACTGTATTATTGTTTTCATTTAGTATATCCTTATTACTAGTACAAAGCCTATTATTGCTAATAAATCCCAACCCCAAGTCCTTATCACTAAATAATTCATCCTCATCATTCTCGTTATTATATAGCTCATCATCAATATTACTTATTCCATTGCTAATAGTAAAATAATTGTTATTACAAGTTAAATTTAAATCCGTTTCATTTAATATTGTGTATTTTGTATTAAAACCTAATTGATTTAATAAATTTAATTCAGTAGTAATTTCATAATTAAATATCTTTAATAATTGTTGAATATTTAATTGATTATTTCCGTCCCTTCTATTATTATTCGCATTACTATATTTCAATACATTATTATTCTCATTGTTGTTATCCGTTGTTTCATTCAAATAATAAATATTTAAATAATTTAATATTCTTCTAATATCAAAATTCAACATACAAATTAACTTTTTAATACAGTTTAACTCCATAATTTTTTTATATTTTAATCCCATTAATTGTAAAAATAAAACCAATTGTTGTTCATTCCAAGGTTTAAATCTTATATTTTTATAAACCATTGCTTTTGGTATTTGATCAGTTATTGAATCTAAAAACATTAAGATAAATTATAAAACTATTACAAAAAATTCATAACAACTTACCATTACTAATAAGAATAAATGGCCTTTTGCTTAAATTAGCAATTTGAATTAAACTGCTTAAAAAATTTTTATCACTTGAAAATAAAATATCTACTTCTTCAATTAATATTAATAAATTTGATTTCTTATTACTCTTATTACTATCCCTCAATAGTCTGTTAGTATGGTTTTTTTTCACCAAATGATTATTCGATAACTCCAATAACAATTGATTTAATTCTTTATTGGATCTTTTATTTGTAGAATTAATTTCCAATATTTGATAATTACATTCTTCTGCACATAGATAAATACAACTTGTTTTTCCTACTCCATGGTTGCCATAAATCGATAAAAAAGGTTCCATTTTATTGATTTTCTTTTTCTCTTTAGTTGTCTTCTTCTTTCTTTTCTTTTTTTTACTTCCATAATCCTCTTCTTCTTCATCATTTTCTTTTATTTTTTCTCGTAAGTTCATCATTTCATTATAAATTTCTTCTTCTTCATTATCATCATAAATACTATTATCTTCTGGTATTAACTTCCAATAGCTCAACCACGTTTTAATTTTTATAATACTATCTTTATTGTTTATAAAACCTCCATTTTTTTGTGCTGAAAAATTGTTTAACAAATCTTTATTGTTATTTGTATTCTCATTAAATAAATTAAAGATTGAATTTTGATTCCTATATAACTCATTTTGTTGAAATAAATTAAACATTATCTCAAATGAAGGTAAATAAACGAATTCCTTCTCTGATTTAATTACTCTTTTTTCTTTACTAACATTAAATTCAAAATCATCTATCGCTTTGTTTCTTTCGCTCTTTTTCTCACCACTAATAACATTCTCTTCCTTCTTACTATACACATCCTCATTCCCATAAACATTATTAATGATTTCTTTTTCCACTGTGATTACCTCTTTTCTCTCTTCAGTATTAAATTTAAGATCCTTTGTCATCTTACTACCATCGCTCTTTTTCTCACTATCATTAATGTTCTTCTCCTCTTTATTATCCGTCATACCTTCATCCCCATAAACATCTTTAAAATAATAACTATAATATTCTTTATCCGGATAAGGGGTTGACATTACTTCCTTATATGTCCACAATTGTTTAATGGATAAATTATTACTACCCGTTTCCCATTTTTTATTAAATAAACTATAATATTTTTTATTAGTGGATTCTTTTTTATTGGCTTCTAAAGGATCATCTAGTACTATGGTATCTTCTAACTTGACTTCTTTGTCTATTTCATTAACATTTTTTTCTTCATTATCTATAGCAGCTTCTTCTTCTGTCTCTTTTAAATGAAAAAAGTATTAGTTAAGTTCAAAACAGCTATAGATTATAACTTGAATTCCATTTCATATACAAAAATACTTACCTAATTTATTCTTCTTTTTTGGTATTATTAAAAAATAATTGGTCAATTTATTTTCTTTTCGTTTATTCATACTGACATTAACACTTCTTTTTAATGATTCAATATTTACTGCTTCTTATCAATCGTAGTCTAATAACCCTTTTAAGTTAAATTGAATGTTAAGCATTTTGAGTTTTGGTTAATTGACCTTTAATTGGATAATAAATTAGTTCAAATTGTAGAATGTTAAAAATATTTGATTGGATTGGAAAAATGCTAACAGCTGCTAAGAAAAACGCGCAACTTGAAGCCTTGAGAAATTGGTCAAATTGTGTGTATGTCAAAAAAGTAGGTGTGTTGATAGATTTAAATAGTAATCATCTTGGGCATACTATATGATATTAGTATAACAATATAAAAAAAAGTAAATAAAAGATAAAATGCCTATTTATAAGTATAAGTAGTTTTGTTAAAGCTGGGAATAAAAGAAAGAGGAATAGATATTTAAATACTCTTTAAAGCCAATATTTATGGTACTTAGACTCAGATTGTTACGATGGATTTCTTAAATTCTTATATAACCTAATAATGAAACATATTACAATAAAGTAACAAAAGCCTCTTTATCTTCAAGTGGGTAATTTGTAACAAGCAATATACGAGTAGTACCAATATAAATATAATCGAATTCTTCATTCTCTCCCCAGGTAAAGTTTAAGATTTCAATTTTTCCAAGGTTTGGGAAAAGCGATATAAAATGAACAAACTGTTCAACTGTGATATAGTTGGAGTGAATTTAAATTTGTAAAACAAATTTCCACTGAATTAAATCGTATTCCTTTTTGTAGAAATCTTCTTTATTAAAATTTTTGTTGTCAAATTTTTGATATCTAAGGCGTAAATTACCAGAACGTATAGTTTGAATGTTTGGTTGTGAAGATATCTTACTCGGCGCTTCTTTTGTTACATATATAAAATGTACTTCTTTTAAAGTCGGTAATTTTAAAAACTCGTAACTAATTCCATAATTTGGAGTAAAATAACCTAATGTAATGTTTCTTCTCTTTTCAGTCATCTTGAAGCCCATAAATTTTGAATCATAGTTCTCGATACCTAATAACTTTACACTCTTTAATTATTTTGAGCCATCAAAAGAGTTGTCAGTATAAGTTGGGTTAAAACAAACAACTTCGAATTCTAAATTAAAGTTGGAATTTATATTTGGATCAAATCCATTAGGTTCATATTTGAATGCACCAAATAACTTCAATACTTTTAAATTAGTAAACTTGGTTAAGTATATCTATTTCACCAAAGTGAAGTGTATCTTCTACATTTAATACAAGCGATATTAATCTGTTTGGATTTAAATGGTTAGCGATATTTCTAATTAACACAACATCTGTTACATGAAATTCAAATATTTCGATAAGGTATCTGATTCGAATATACAATCCATTGATCTTAGACTTGGATACATATTTAGTTGCTTTTTTTTAATATTAATTACGTTGATATATCTCATTAAATCAACATTTTCTTTAATAAATTTCATCTGATAGTCTCAATATTTACAACTATTTTCTCCATTATACATTGAATAAATTGAATTGTACTTGATCACTGTAGTTACGATATTGAATAAATCCTTGTTTAAAAAACACAAATCAATCACATCTTCTGGATCTAATGATTTGAACATAGCTTCTAACGATACGTCGGTCAACTAGTCGAGCTTTAATGTCATTTAGAAATACTGTAAATTATAAAAAGATAACTTGAATTGATTTTGTATGCATTTTAGCTTATCAATGAATTTTTATCAATAAAGCATATGGGGATGTATTTTTTTGTTTAAGAATTTTACTAACAATCTTTCCGCTCAAATAGCGCTTAAAAAATGGAAAAAATAATAAAGCCAAAAAAAACACCCCATATACAAAATAGCACTACTTAAACAGGTTGTTATTGGTTAGATGAATTTGAACTAACTTTTTAAGTTATATTATTTAATTTATGTTAAGTTAAATAAAATAGTAAAAATAAAATATTATTCATTTTTAATATGAAATAATAGAAGTTATCATTTTACTTGCATTATTTTTCTACTTCACCTTTTTATTATAATTATAACAATTCGTAAGTTTTAATTAAATCATGTAACACTTAAATTAGCACATTAATTCAATCCTACTTCAAAAATTTAGACATTATTAATTAAACCCACTATTATAGCATAAATGAAAAAAATTGTATTGAAGTAAGAATTAACCCCGTATTCTATATAAAAAGTCATTTTGATCTATTTCATATCCTATTCTAGCTCATACTCTGATTTTTATATTTTATAAATAAATATATCAAAAATTTTACAATCTTTATTGAAAGCAGTTTGAGTTTCAGTAAAGCAGAACCCTATAGTATAAATATATTTACTTATTCATTCGGTATATTTATAAAGTAAAAAATCAATATTTTGATGAATCAACTCCTAATCCGATAGCAAAATTGTGCTATTAGATGGGTAGTAGTTAGCCGGGTAGATAGATAATTCTACTAACCTTATACGATCTTTTTTACTTTTGTAAATATCTTGAATTTTATAGTCATTGTTGTATTTTATTATCAAATTCATACATATTGTATAAAAAAGTTCAAGTTGATTCAAAACGATAGTTTAGTTTCATAATACTTCATGATGAATGATACTATTTATCATAGCATGGTGGCTATTTTGAATATTTGAATTAAAATAGCTCTAATAATACGAAACAGATGAATGAAGGGCCCTTAGATGAATGAGTATAAGAAATGATTGAATCAAATTAATTTAACTATAGTTCCTATTATTAAGCGGGCTTATTTATTATTTTTATAAAGCTATGGTTTCTTATTCTAAGTTATGTATGAGGATGTATTTTTTTGTTTAAGAATTTTACTAATAATCTTTCCACTCAAATAGCGCTTAAAAAATGGAAAAAGTAATGAAATTAAAAAAAACACCCCCATATAACAGTTTTTTTTTCAAAATTCAATACTATAAGGGCTTCGTGGTTTATTTGTAAAACAGCATTTACTTACAGATTACATGGAAGAAATTCAATGGAGCATTGTTATTAAATTAGTACAAGAGTATATTTATATTTAAAAATTCAAACCTTGGAAAATTTTGGTAAGGTTGTTTATTGAGAGCTGTGCCATAGATGCGTGGATTCTGGCTAAGGCAATTTTAAATCCTGTGAAAATGAAAGATTTACAACTCATGTGAAATGAGGCAGAGATAGTAAAATCGGGGTTAAAAACTGCTTCAACATGACTAGACTTGTAAAAAAATCTAGAGCTAATAACAATGGAATACACTAACTGGTCCATCTTTACTCTATAAGCAAAGAGAGGGACTAAATCTATTATCTTATCAGTATTAAGAGCAAAAGAACTAAAGAAAACTTTCTACATACCAAGCCAAAACTATTCAGAGAATGAGCACAAGTAGGAACGATGGAAGAGGTCTTCATTTATTAGAGGCAGAGGACGTATAGGTTGGTGGTTTTAGGAGAAATATAGGTTCTCCTTGAACTAGCGATGTAAACGCCATTAACCTTTGATAAGATTTATTTTATTTTATTTTGTTCAAGCAAAGCTACTGGTATATATTGCTTTTTGCTGAAGCTAGTTTATATAAAATAAATCTAAATAAAAGCTTTTAAAGCTATTACATATTTATATATGAGATATTGTTCGCAATGTAATTAATATGTTGTTGGTATTGAATAGCTGTCGATTTAGATGCGTAGTAAATTTTAAATATTCCATTCTAAATGCGGAATTAATATATAACACATTTAAAAATATTAGCCTTTATTAAGACATCAAAATCGAACAGGATTGAAAATTCAGAGAACTGTCTTTTCAAGGAAGTTATTACACTAATTTTGATACAAAAGATAATTACGAATTATACAAAGATTGGCTATTTGATGTATGGTTTGAATTAAAAAAACTTTATCTGGTACCACAGCTATATAATATCTACTATTCAATACAATAAAGTTGTTTAATTGTTGTCGAAAATCAAATTAGGCTATGAAGCAAGTTAGTAGAATTCAATATAAATAAAATCGGTTAATAAATAAAACGACTTAATAGTAAAATAAGAAGTATTTAAGCACAGCTAACTGTGCTTAATTTATTATAATTTTATCCAATATAGTGATGGGATATGTCTTAATAGAATATTAAAAACGTCTTCATTATAATTCTTTAAAGGCGTAATAAGTAATAAAGGAGTGGTATGTTTATAATTAATTCCTACGCTCTGATTATTTGATATGAAATCTGGAAATTTAACTATCTCAAGGTTCGGGAAAAGGGAGATAAGGTGAGCAAATTCTTCAATTGTAACTTTAAAATTCTTCATTTGAATTCGCTTCATATATTTGGATTTAATTGGGTTATATTCCTTATAAAACTCATTTTTATTAAACTTAGAGTTGTTAAATAGTCCACCATACCGATTTAAATTAGAAAAGTTAATAGTCTGAATCCTTGGTAACAAAGAGATTGCACTTAGTAGCTCTTTTGATAAACTTTCGATATATACCTCTTTTAGAGCTGATAACTTTAAAAAATCATAATTAATTGGTTGATTTGGTTCAAAAGTACCTAAAACAACAACATTACTATTTTCAATTAGGTTTAAATCACTAGAATTGTCACCAATTATTTGAAAAAAGTCAATACAGTTTAACAATTTAATACGCTTTAACTGCTTTAGGTCTCCAAAACAATTAATATGATATTCGTATTCGTTTCTATTAAATTCATCTTTGCACTTAATTTCTAATTCTAGATCAGATTTAAAATTTAAATTGAGATTGATTTCATCAAAGTCGCAGTGAAGATCATAAGCAGTTAATTTCAACATCTTTAAATTAAAAAACTTTGTTTTCAATATGTCTAATCCATTGAGGTATAAACTGTCATGACTCTCTAATGTAAGTGACTTTAGTTTATTTGGATTTAAATCTTCAATTATATCTTTAATTGATATCTCATTATATTTATATTCAAACACTTCGATTTGCTTTAAATATTTATCAAATTGGTTTAATGATAGTAGATAATTACCAATGATAATTGTTAATTTTGTTAATTTTGGCATTTTAATCGTTAATTTGATATCACTATGGGTTATACAATTATTATCAGCAGTGCAATCCTCATTTGAATAACGTATAGACTGTACATTTGGACAATAATTCAAGTACTCGAAATTCTCACAATCTATATTTATATGTCTTATTAATTCACCATTCTCTTTGAAAAAATTCTCTTGATAGTTCCGGTATTTAGTGAAGCCAGGTTGGTTGTATAATGAATAAGTTGAGTTATACTTAACTACTCTGCTTGAGATATTAAATAAGTTTTTACTTAAGAAGCACAAATCGATCAACTCTTCTGGATGCACTGATTTAAAGATTTCTTCTAGTAATATATCGGACAATTGACTAAATTTTAATACCATTTTGAAAACAATAAAATTAAAGAAAATGATTAAAAATAATTTTTATTAATTTTAGTTCCTAATTGAATTTTATGGGCAAAGTTTAAGATATTGCTATGTACTAGAATATTATTGGTTAAACATTTTAAATTTACCTTTTAAAGTATAAGGTTTGACTAATTTACTAAATTAAGTCGTATAGTAAAATTTTAAGAAAGGTTAGAATGTTAAGATACTAAAAACGATTTTTCTATGCTCTTATTGTGTTTCTAAATCACCATATTGCTATAATAATTACCAATAAACGTAATCTGGTTATTTAAATATTTATTGTATTATTTTTATACAAGTAATATCAATGTATTGTGTATAAATTACATCATTTAATGTAGAATTTAAATAGCAAGGACTTTATTAAACATGATATAAATAGATTTTACTTGAAAGTTAATTTTTCTTTAAGGTTATTAAATGCTGTAATCTATGTCACTTGATAAAGTATAAAATGAAATATTAAAATTTAAGGTGTATTAGTATGACACTATCTTAAATTTTATAGAGTTATATAAAAAGATATATTTGTTTTATAAATAACATGATTTAATGATAAAAACAAATGTTTAAATGTAGCTTATTACTTGAATTATAATTTTATCCAATTTAAAAGTAGGATATATTTTAATAAAGTGCCAAAAACTGTCTTATCATAATCTTTTAAAAGCATGATAAGTAATATTATAGTAGTATTGACATATTTACAATCAAAGTCTACATCTTGGCTTTTTAAACTTAAGTAGTTAGCTTTAATTATTTTAAGTTCTGGAAAAAAAGATATAAGGTAAAGGAACCTTTCAATTATAATCTTAAAGTAATCAGTTTGAATTTTTTAATAAATTTACATTTAATTGAATTATAATCATTACATTTAAAAAGTTTGTCATTTTTAAGTTGATTGCTAAAAAAGTTTATATGGGGGTGTCCGAATTGGTTTCATTTTTTTATCCAATTTTTAAATATTTTATATTTTAAAAACTTTGCTTAAAATTCTATAAAAATAAATTCTTTATTAAAAGCCAAAAGTACCCGACACGGTTTTAAATTATTTTGTTATAGTTTATAGTGTAAGTTAGCGGAATTTCTATCAAATTTAATATAAATTCCCGGATTAGCAAGGCTTTTACCAATATAGCCTATATAGTGTAGTGATAGTAATTAAAGTTGTAATATGTAAATAAATATATATTTTTATAAAACTTTATTAAGAAATATTTATTATTAACTGTTTTATAGTCAACATTGCAGATTTGCTATCAAATGAATAAATTATTTTAATGTTATAATTACATTATTAATATATCGCTAAGTTAATAAATAGCTGCATGGGAGGGAGTGGTTAGCCCCAAAACTATAATTAACCATCCCTATGTAATATAAGCAGTATAATAATAGCTTTTACTTATTATTACAACTACCTGCTCTTTGACTATTTATTAACTTAGCTATTATTAATTTAAGTAATATCAACATTTAATAATTGATTTCTATCATCTAATAAGCTACTTACTTGCTTACTAAATATTGAAACTTTTAAATTTTCAGTTATTTTTGTAAGATAAGCTGGGGTTGACCTTTTAATTTTTCTATCCTCTATAGACTCTATAACTTTAATTAAAATTATATCACTTTTTTTTGATCTATCAGATACTGGATAACAGTGTAGTTTTTTATCACGTTTAATAAAATGTAAATACTTTTTAATACCTTGTATTTTTATTATTTTTATTATATCTTTGCTTCTTTCATACTTTTTAAAAATTATCTTTATTTGCCCATTATTGACAGTTGAGTTATTAAATCTATTATTTTCACAAACAAAAATCTCAAATTTTAAAATTAATTGATCAATATCTTCTATTTTACCTAATGCTTCAAGATTATTTTTCCACTGTGAAAGATTTCCAAAATGTCCGTCAACTATACTTTTTCCATGATGCTCGGCAAAAAAATTAAGATCAATATTTAAACTACTATTTATTTTATAAATTTCTTCAAATATATAATGTAAAAACTGTTGAGATTTAAAATGATATCCTGTATCTGCCCATATATTAATTTTTGTAAACTTTTTAAATAAAAGCTCTTTAGATATTAAATCAATTAAACAATCTCCTGCATATGCTGAATCATGATTTAATATTTCAGATAAATAATCAAAATAAACTTTGCCTATTGTTTTATCATTTTTTAAATACAAAACGCCAAACCCTAATACTGATATAGCCTGTTTGCTATAATGATCTAAGTTTATTGGATCTGGTCTTGTTCCTATTTCCATATTTTGTTTAAAGTCTAGAATTATTATACAACTTCTATTATCTAATTTTTCAATAGTTTCATTAAGTATGTTTTTTTGAGTATCAACACAAAATTCATGCAATTTATATAACCTTTTTTCTTTATTAAAAGATTCTTCTATCTCTGTTTTATTTTCTGTCGCTGTATTTATTTTATTTTCAAATAACTTTTTTCTAACTATATACTGGGCACATATATTATATAAATCCGTTTTTCTTGCTGGGTTTTTAAAATTATTTGGTATATATTTAAAAAATGTTGACCTAGCTACTGCTTTATCTTTTAAATCATTAAAATATTTACTGTATATCATTCTTCTATTTTTATTTAATATATATATATTCTCTGACGAATATTTATCATTATTTTTTTTACTAAATCTTGATGAAATAGTTGAATTATCAAGTAAATATTGTATAATAATCTCAATTTGCTCATCTTTAATTCTTTTTGTATTTTTGATAGTAGATCGTAATGTTGGTATTTTATTATTACTAATTATTTTTGAATAATCATACTGATTTTTACTTATATTAAATCCAAAGCTTTTACATTCATCAAAAGAATATACTGAAGCTATAGTCGATAATAATGCTACTTGTTGGTTTTTATTTCCTGTTTCCCTTAAAACACTAATTTTATACATTGTTTGATTAAGTCTGTTATTATTAATAGTAAAAGTTAATAACATTTTTTTTCTTTTTTTTGTTTTATTATAAAATTCCATAAACTCTGGGTTATTGTGAATAGTTGTTAAAATTGATGTAAATGAATTACAATGTTTATATAATGTGCTTCTCCCTATCGTATTAAAGTTTTTAGAAATTCCATTTCGAAGTTTAGTTATAAAAGCTTGCATTTTGTTTTTATTTTAATAAAAAATAAAGTCAAATAATTATATAATTATATATTATATAGCTATTGAATATTTAATAAAAAATATAAAACACTGTGAAATATCATTTCATCAGCTCTATGATTGATTATCGCATAATAATCACTTAACTTGTTTACAAAACTAGTTGGAGTATAAAATAGATTCTTCAACATAATAGCTCGAGGCTTTTTAGTTGAATTGTTCCCTGATATTTTACTTTTAATAAAGCCACTAAGTCTTTCTGACAATATCTTATGTAGATTTTACAGTAGTATCCTGTATTCTGTTTATTTTACATAGCTCGTAGCTTATTGCGTATTACTCCTATTGATTTAAGTCTATATTAGTTACATAAACTAAGGCCTTTTGACTTACGGCCAGTTAACTAAGCTAGAACTGCCCCTAACTCCAATTACTGAGTACTAACTTTCACAAACATATAATTAAAAAAATAAAATAAATAAAATAAGTCTTTAAGTTAGATTTTTATATTTAGTTTTAAGCTTTTTAAATTTAGCTGATCATACATTAAAGACTTACAAATTTAAAAACTTAAAATTTGGATTAATTTCTAGTTAAATTCTGAAACCAATTCGGACACCCCCATATATTATTTTTCTACTTTTATTTAAATTTAAGCTTTTTAAATTTAAATAATCATATATTAAAAACTTACAAATTTAAAAACAAAATTTGGATTGATTAAGTGAATTCTGAAACCAATTCGGATATCCCCATATGGTGAAAGTTAGGGCTAGAGTTATAGAAGTTGGTGTTAGCACCAGGGTTAGGGAGTGTTGGGACTAAATTTAATTTCTAATTAGTTAAGTGGGTTAATTGACTTCTATCCACTTATTATCCACTTATTACCTAAAAATTAATTCCTTATCAAAACAAATGAGAATTTGCAAAGATATCCCTATTTTTCTTGACTGCCACCTCCATATCATACACTGTATAAGCCAATCTTGTATAAACTTTTGTGATTTCTTGATCAAAAATGATATAATACATATTTTAATTGAGTGTTTTCTCAAATATCTTTTCATTGTTCGTTTTGGTAAACTAATGAGAGTATTATTTATTTCAGTCAAATATTTATTTGCATACTTTATACTAGGTCATTCGAAACGTTCCAGTATAACTTCATGCATATTAAAGCTAATAATTTTTGGTTGCGATAGTGAATTTTTCTTAACTGTAAAAACGAAAATATTCTAATGTGATTCTTTAATGGTGCTGCAACCGATAATTGATCATTTCTTAATATGCATGAATTTACAATGGAACATTTTAAATGACCTAATATTTACTTAAATCAATCTTTTCTACTCTATTTTATTAATAACTGCTCATGTACCAACAGTATGTCGATTTTATATTATAAACGGTTGATGATTTTATCTAAAATAGTTCTAAACAAACACCAAAATGTCTATTTTAATTAATTATATATTATAAATTGTATTCTATATCAATAGTTCCTATTCATATAAAAGATCTATTATGAAAATTTGAATTAAATACGAGTGTATTTTAAACAAATTAAATAAACTTATGCGGATACTAGTTATAGTTTATTTATTAATTAATCCAATTCATATATAGGGATGTATTTTTTAAGAATTTTAATAATAATCTTTCCGCTCAAATAGCGCTTAAAAAACGAAAAAATAATGAAGCCAAAAAAACACCCCCATATACAGGTTATTTTTTTAAGCTTTTTACTTTTTGATTGTTTTTTTGGTTGGCACCTTTTTCAACTATAAGAGAGAATAATATTGCAAAGATTGAGTAGGAAATCAAGCCTGTATTCTCCTTGACCACCTAAAAAACTAGTTTGAATTGCAAATAATCTTTTCAATTCAACAGGTTTAAATTTATAAATTTATATGGGTAACTTCAAAATAAATTAAAAAGCAATTCAAAATGGGGATGTATTTTTGTGTTTAAGAATTCTACTAACAATCTTTCCACGCAAATAGCGCTTAAAAAATGGAAAAAATAATGAAGCCAAAAAAAACACTCCCAAATGTTTTTTCCTTTTTTTCATTTTTAAGTAGCTTAAAATTTAGAAAAGATTAATTTCATAAAAACACGCCCTTCATTTTATAGCATTTTTGTTTAATTTACTACTTTAGTAATAAACCAAAGCCAAGAAAAAGTTGAACCTTGGATTTAAATTAATCCATGATTAATACTGTGCAATTATAAATCAAATATTTGAAATAAGAAATTAGATATTTACAGCATTGAATAACGGATATATAATGTATTGATTCAATACTTCTATTTTTAACATTTAAAATCTTTTGATATTTTCTATTTTTATCATATACTTTTTTTCAATTTATTAATTATACATTATTTATTATTAGCAAATAATATTGATAGTGAATTATTTTTATTAGTAATAGTACTTTAAATTTATTATGTGAGATAGTAATTTATTATTGATTAATTGTTTATTAGTTATACTTTTATTAGAAAATTACTACTGTATTTCGCTAAATAAAATGAAGCAAGTCAATTAAAGTGCGGTTCAAAATAGAAGACCTCAATTTATTTATAATAAGAGGAAATTGGGGATGGTAATTAAAACATTGATTGCAAAGTATAAAAAGATGAAAGATTCAACAAAAATAGCTATCAATTCAATAAAAAATCATGAAATTATTACCCTTAATTTATTTACCAGCTATAGTATTAAGTTTGCCGACTGGAAGCGGCCATAGCCATCATCATAAAAATACTATTGAAAGAAGACAATTCGAAGGTTTACTAAAATTGGGTGGTGAAAATGGTCTTATCCCTGGGTTTGCTGGCTCTCCTTTTGATCAAGTACTTTCAAGACTTTCGCAAATGATGGGTGGTCCAGCTTAGTCTGTTTTATTGAAAATAAAACTAAAGTTGTTAATTTATAGTTTTATTATTGTATATTGAAGTTATTTTATTATTGATATTGTAAAACATATTTATTGTTGTTATATAAATTAATGATTTTAGAGTTTATGAAATTTTTATAAACTTCGACTGCTTAGTTTACTAGAATATTATAACTATTGGATTATTCTAATTTTCAGTTTAAAGTCTACATCAATCAGATAAATATTACAATCTTGAAGCACAATCCGAATTTATCTAACTAACTCTAGTCTGTTTCATAACAATGTTTCATGTGAAAAGTTGATTTCAAAATCATAGCCATAAATCATAAATAATTTTATTGAGGTTTTCCTTACTTTTATTTTATTTTGAAATGGTATTACTGTTTGATCAATTGAGCAGCATGTTAATAGAAGAAGTATTTAAATTAGTCGATCTAAAAAAATTGGTTGATTTATGTTTTTTAAACAAGTATTCATTTACCATTGCAATTAGTGTAATTAAGTATAAGTTAACATATTTACTATATAATCATAACAATGCTAATGAATATTTATGTTTTCAGGAACATTTCATTGGGAGGTACCGATCATTAATGAAGCACATAAACGTGAAATTTAAAGATATTGATAATTTGTATTATTGCCCAAATATAGCATCTATTCATTATTCAAGTGAACTAGGTGATGATACAAGTGGTATTAGTAGTGATATTTGGAATGCAAATGTTCATAGTAACAGCAGTAATGATGAACGTGATGAATTCATAAATTGTTTCTATAATTATTACAACAGTAACGGTGATAGTGATAGAGACAATGGTTACAAAGTTGAGAAATCAACTCCCAAGCTGCCAAAATTAACAAAACTAGTTATGCGTATCTCACCTGTATGGTCATATTCACACATATTTAATAAATATTTAGGTCAAACTGAAGTATTTAAGTACAATGATTGCGATATAGCATTTGTATATGTTATTGATTAATTGAATCCAAGTATATTGAGCTCATTTGCATTCTATTGTGATGGTTTACACGTTAATAGATTTGATATAAAACAAAATCTACAAATTTAAAGGTACTTAAGATAATACCTAGAGAGTTCGGTAGTAATGATATGAAATTTAACCCTAATTCAAATTTCATTGCCAATTTAGACTTGGAACTCGAATGTTTCTTTAATGATTATACTATTAATTATCTTGGTGACTTAAGAAAATTTAAGAGTATAAAATTAATAGACAAACCAAGGTATTGTTTCAGTGCTTGTAATAAGCGTAGTTTTAAAAGTTCAATTGAAAATAGCAATGTGATTGTTTTAGGACATTTTAATCGTGATTGTTTAATCAATTTGGATTACTTGAAGCTAGATATTTTAAAAGAAGTGAACTTTAATAAATTTTCAAAAGAGTTATTAGGTTCAACTTCAACATTATCTAATACCCAAACAATTCATTTTAGTAAATTAATTTCATACGATGCGGAAATTGTCAAAGAAAATTTAGATCCAGGTCATTATATTAATGTAAAGGATAGTTTAGCTAAATGTAACTTTATAAAACAAATTAAGATCAATAATTTAAAACCACATTTGATGATTTTCTTCATTTCTTATTCCTCTTCCTAAATTTACAAGTATTGAAAATTACATACAATTTTGAATTAATGAACATGCCTGAAGAAATCAATTATGAACCAACTACTCCATCATTGTTTGTTGCACTTATTGAATTTATTCATAACAATGCAATTCTTGATGCAGTAGAAACGATTCCAATGCTAAACCGCGTGAAATTATGATAGATTTGCACTTTATACTATAAAAAATATTTAATATTCAAGGAACAAAATAAGGTGGTCAATTTACCAATATTACTTTTTGTTAAATTTTGTAAACTCTATTATTAACTATTAGAAGCTCCTGTATATCTATTTTATTTTGTTAAACCATTGACTGTAACCTCCCAGCTTTTTATTTCACCCCTCCAATGATTGCTCTTTTTTCTTCATTCTCTGAATAGAAAATCTTTATAAATTTATAGGCGGATTAAGTATCCCTCATTTATTTCTCTTTTTGAAACAAAACTAATATTGATAAAACTATATGGGGATGTATTTTTTTGTTTAAGAATTTTACTAGCAGTTTTTCCACTTAAATAGCGCTTAAAAAATGAAAAAGTAATGAAACCAAAAAAACACCCCCATATATTTTTGAAGGTGCCTCCTTTTATTGTTTTTACCATTAGCGTTATTTTATGCCTTTTATTTCAAAAAATGAAACATTTAAAAATTCATAAATATTTAATATATTAAGCTGTAATATTAATTGCGTTTGAATACTACTGATAATATTGACCAAAATTATTTTTATAGTCTTTTATTATCCTTTAAAGCTTGGCATTCAACGTAATCAACAAATTAATCAATTGTACCAATTTTTTTATTCAAAATAAACAACATTCAATCTAATTTAATTAATTTCAAGTCCAAATTTCAAAATTAGCCTTCAATTTTAACAACTGAGATTACCAAATTTAGCTCAAATCACTTAATAGATTACCAAGAACAAGAATCCACCAATCACTTAAATTGATTAAGAACCACCTAAACTAAAAATTTGATTAAAGTAACAAAAAAAACGTTCAATTACTAAGAATCAACTCTTTAAATTAATTTATTCTTATCTTTTTTACAATTTTATATATTATCAATTTAATTTTAATAACTCAAAACAATGTATAGTCAACGTTTATTCATTATTTTCTTTGCTTTACTAAGCTTGAATTCTGTTCTATCAAGTACTTTAGGTAATTCTATTCACCCTATAATTCACCCCATATTAAATTTAAAGAATTTTAGAAAGACGAGAAGGTTGTTTATCTGAAGAAGATTGTCGAGCTCAACAAATTGAACGATGCAATTGTGATTATACTCAACAATGTGTAGTACGCCCGCGTAGTTGCTGGGAATGTCAAAGAGAAGAATGTATACCAATTAAAGATTTAAATAAACCTAGTGAAATTAATGTAGCTTTAATTGCATCGACTTCAGTTGGTTCGGTTATTGTATTGATATTAATTATTGGTGGTGTATTTTATTTTAGAAATAAAAAAGAAATTGAAAAACATGGCGGTATTCATACATATGTTAGATATCGAGCTAATAGGGATTCTATTATTATGATGGTAAAGGTTTAAGTTTATAGTTATTTTTAATTTTTATTAATTTCAATTTAATTATAGACAGGAGATGAAGATGTTGAATTGTTAAATAAAAGGTTATCCATGTTAAGTTTATCTGGAGAAAGTCAACGAGGTTCTGTTTTATTAACAACAAAAAAACATAATTTTGATACAAATAATAAACAAAAAGCTAAGGTTATTAAAGTGGAACAGGATATTGAAGATTTATTTGAGCCAGGGACTGTTATTGATGTTGCTCAAAATGGCAATAGAAATTCTAATCGAGTTAGTTTATTTAAGAATCCTAGTTTTAATGGTTCTACTCATTCCGAAGTTTTAATTGCCCCAACTTCATTTCAAACTAGAATGCCAACTAAGCTTCATGATAAAGATGGAAATCAAAGACCAGTTTCTATTGCTTCATTTCAGACAGAAATTTTAGAAAATCCATATAATTTAAATGACAGTATTAATGAAGAGTCAGATAATAATAGTTCATTTCATTCTATTATTGTGAATAATAATCTACATGAAATTCAACTGGAAAGTAAAGAATTAAAGAATTAAAGAATGAAAAGAAAATTGAAAATAAGAAGTATGAAAAAACAAATAATTATATATATGAATTTTTATTGTTTTTTATTATTTATAAAAATTTAATTTTTTGTTATTATCTGCCATAACCATTCATCTTTTTCTAATGGTTTTATACTATTATTATCGTTTTGTTGCTTTTGTTTTAACTCTATTAATTGATCCCACATTTTAATATCAATATTTGAATCTAATAATAAAACTTTAGATTTAATATAAGCTAAGAAAGAGATAGGCAGATAGCAAGGGGTGAATAATTGAAATGGAATAGAATACCAAACATAATTTAAATAGATTGGTAAATTTAAATTAGTTATATTAATTAAATATAAACTTATAAGTATTTGTTGATCATATGTAAATGAAATTCTATTATTATTGTTTATACTTTCAGTATAAAATTGAAAAATGGAATTTTGTGCTGCTGCTTCTACAATTGATATTTGCTGAAATTTACCATTTTGTATCATTTCTTTAATTAATTCATTAGCTTGAATGTAATCTCTGGTTTGAATATAATAAACTAATAAAATGAAATTATATTCTGGATCATTATAACTTTCAATATCTTTGATTAATAAATTAAATGAAATTTTAAATTGTGGATAATGTTGATATTTTAATAATAACTTCAATTGCTCTTGTGTTAATTGAATATTATTATGTTGGTTCACATGTTGATAATATTTATTAAATAATAAAAATGTACTTGTATCTTTACTATTATCAACTAATAAAATCAAATATTTCATCATAGTTTCTACATTATTTCTATCTTTGCTTCCCAATATATTATTTTCGTTTCTAATGAATTGATCAAAAAACACATGTAATATCTTACGACTATATTCAGATTGAAGTAAAGCAAACTTAAATAAAATAAAATAACATTCAATATCTTTTTGATTCATTGAGTTAAATCGATCAATAATTAATTTATAATTGAATTTATTGAAAGATAATAATATTAAACTTAATTTTAAATGTTTTAAATCATAAATTATTTCTTCTTTCAACATCTCTTCTTCAATTAATTGTAGTTTTATTCTCAGTTGTTCATTATATTCATTACTAATATGACTTTTTTGTGTTGAAGTTAATAATTGACCAATATCTATTTCTATATCTTTGCTATTTACATTCATATCTTTAATACCACTAGCTATCGATGTTTCATTTAATAAAGTAATAAAAAAAGGAGTATATTGTTGGATACTATTAAATTGAATTCCTAACTCATTTAATTTACATTTGATATTCAACATCAATTCAAATTTGTCTATCTCATTTAACTTTACTTTTCCAATTGTTTGAAATAATATATCAAATTGGTTACTATTAAATAAAAACAACTTTTGGTAATAACTTTCAATAATATTAAATAAATCATAAATTAATTGCATAAACTTATTTTTATCCCCTTCATTAATGATTAAAAATTCACAATAAGTATAAATTATTATATTCATTTCATTCCTATGTATATAATTTTTTTTTTCAATTTTGGAATTTAATATTAATTTCATTCCCTCTTCATCTTTATTTAAAATGCTTCGCTTTAGTTTAGTATAAAATGTAAGCATCTCTAATAAATTATAATTCTCAAAACTTGGTTGAATTAATTGATTTAATATTGGATGTTGTTCAACGCTTTGTTTAAGTTCAATAAGTTCTTCCTTTGTTAATCTAAATACGGATTTGATATTTTCAATATCACCAGAAAGACTATTTTGAATAATTTTTTGATTTTCTATTCGAGATATATTATTTTTAATATTATGATCCACAGTTAAAGTAGAAGCATTAGTAAACTAAAAAGAAAATTAAATTCTTGTTAGTTATAATTAAATAAAAACTATTACCTCCTTTAACAAATTAGATTTTATAGTGTAGTTGGAATTGAAAAAACAAGTTGGAGTTGATTTGTTAGTAAGTATACGAGTTATCAATTGTTTTTTATATACCATTGTTAAAAATAGTTTAATTGATATTAATAAAAAATTAATTGATATTTTTTTAATCTGATTTCTTATCGGATTTTTAAAAAAATCCCATAAAGTTTCGGATTTAATTAAATTTAGATTCAAGATTTCGAAATTTAAATATTCATTTGTGGCACTTATAAAAAAATCAATCCGTTTATTGGTTTGACTTATTAAAATAAAACTAATAGCTTTTTATTAAACTTATTAATGGTTATAGATTAGTAAATAAAAACATTTTATATACTTCAATTTGCAATATAATAAATATTAAGTTATGATAAAATAGTGCTATAAATTATTAAATATTTTTAAAATTTTGGCAAAAAACTTAATAACTTAATAACCTATAGCCATATTAAATTTTATTTCCATCATATTTATTTAAAATAGTATATTATATCTTAAAAATATTCTCAATTTAATTGATATGAGACCAACATACTAACTATTAAATTATTTACTGTAAATTTTCACACAATTCCAAATAACTAGCTGGCAAATAAATCAATTTTTCTTCATTATCAATTGAATGGCATAACCACCAATCAGGATCTTCTTTTTCAATAACAATAAAAATACTATCTGGTTCAAAAATTGTATTCTCTTCATCTTCTTCATTTTCATTACTATATTCAAATAGTAATTTATATTTACTTCCTTCTTCTATATTTTCATTATTAAAAATAGTTTTTTCTGTTATTTTATTGTTTTCAATGTCTTTGTTAATTTCTTCTGTTTCGATGATTGTATCTTCATTATATTGTTTGGTATCAAAGATGTTGTTATCCTCACTAGAATTGTCAAATACATTGCCAGTATTAGTATAATTATCAAATGCATTATCTTCATGAGTATCTTCATAGTCCTCAATTTGACCATCATCGTTAAATAAATTATTTTCTTGTTTATATTCAATTTCCCCATCTTCATTAACAACTTCAACATAAGATTTAGGAAACCAATCCATTAAGGAGGGATTATTTATCAAATAACCTAATAGCCATTCTTCATTTTCTTCTAATACATTTAAATAATCATTACATTGAAATTCAAATTCGCTATCTTCAACCGAATAATCATAGCTAGCAATTGCTTTATAAAGTATATTTTGTTCTCCTTGTTCTTCTTGTTCTCCTTCTTTTAATTCAATTACTTCTTCCTTACTTTTATTCGTATCATTATCACTTATTTCTTCAACTATACTCTTCTTCTCTAATTCCTTTTTATTACTCTTACTCTCAAAGATATCATCTTGTTTTACCCTTTCTTTATTATTATTAACATTATTCAATTGATTAAAGAATGGATTATGGCTTTGTTTATTTAAAAATGGATTATTACTCTTTACTTCTTCTACCTTACTTCCTTTTTCGATAATTCTTTTCTTTGGTTCTTCTCTTATTTCTGCTTTTGGTTCTGCTGCTTCCACTTTTGGTTTTTCTACTTCCTTTGTAATCTCTCTCTCTTTTACTATTATGTTTTGATCCATTTCTTTTTCAGGTTGTTTAGATGGGATCGATTTATTTATATTGCTATTACTAAACAGATCGTTGCTTCTAACATTACCGATACTATTGTTAGTACTTCTATTAACAATATTATCATTATTAATGCTATTATCCTCCACTTTAGTACCATCTATCTTCTTTTCTGGAATAGCCAGCAACTCGACGTCTTTAACATCAATGTTCTCCGATAGCCTTATTAAATCCTTTAAAAATGACTTAAAATATACATTCTTACTAGCTTCAAAAGATTTATATAAATTCATTTTAACTTTGAAATTATTAAATTTTATCTTTTCTTTCATAAAATTTTCAGGTATTAAATTCCTTTTAATCGTTTCCATTTTACTTTGGATTTCTTCTTTTTCTTGTTGAATCGCTTTAACTCGATTAATTTCTTCTTCTTTTTTAATTTCAAGTTCAATTTCATATCCTTTGATCCTCTGTTTGGCTTCTTCATTAATTCCCTGAGTTTCGTTTTCATTATTTAAATTCAACTGTTGCATCCTTTTCCTTAATAATTGCTTTGCTTTTCTACTAATTTCATCCCCTTCCTCCTCTTCCTCCTCTTTCTTCTCACCGCCCAACTTATATCCATATTCCACACTATCCTTAACTTTAAATATTTCTAACTTGATCTCATAACATTTGTTTAAACTATTAACCAATTCATTTTCAACCCAATTGCCATTTTTCAATTGTTGGTTTTTTTCATATAATTGAATCACTTTTTCATACTCTTTAGAATCTATCTTTTGATATTTTTGCTCCAATTTTTGATAATATATTTCAAAAAAGGCTTCTTTAAAGACCGGTACTTGTTTATATAATTCTTTACCATTATTTAACGAACTTTCTGGTAATGGTTTATCCCTTTTGGTCATACTTTGCTTCTTTTTGAGGGCTTCGAGTTTGCCTTCAAGTAATTTGATGTTGTTTAACAAACCTTCTTTTTTATTTGAGGCTTTAACCCCAGTCACTGTTTGGTTGAATGGTTGCGTATTAGTATGTAAATTATTATTATTATTAAAAGTTTGGAAACTATTTTCTTGATTCATCGAATTACTATTATTAATACTATTACTATTATTACTATTCGTATAGCCAGCGTTAAACATTGTTAAGTTGGGATTATTACTATTATTATTATTAAACATAGGATTGACGTTATTTATAGCTGGCTGAGGACTGCTATTATTATAAATTGGGATTTCATTTAAACTATTTGGCAAATCACAACCATTTACTCTTGCTTGAATGATATGTAAACCTAAACAAAATTGGTTGAGATCTAAAGAACCTCGATTATTTGGATCCAATAAGTTCCTATTAATAGTTTAGTTTAAGTCTCAACACACACTGTTTAGTTTCAATAAAGGAAAAAGGATACTAGATTTACATCTTGTTAAAAAATAAAATTTTACTTACCAAATATAAAATAATTCTTGAGCATTCAAATTACTCTGTAGAAAAACTTGTCTGGCTTTATCTCCGGTTAATAAGCGTCTTTCATCTCCATTAAGACTGATGTATAAATTTCGATATTTTTGTGCTTCTTCAGGCGTCAATGGTTGTATTTTCATTGTTTTTTTTTGAAATTGAAGTGGTTTGGTGTTGTTTTTCTAAAGTTCAAAATGTTATTTTAGGAAAGAATACATTTCTGAAGTATAATTGGCTAATATTAACCAATAAACTGATGGAACGAAACTTTGGCTGGTGGCTTTTAAGTTTAAAATTGTAGCCATGTTTTTTGAGTGCTTAAAACTAGTTTATTGAAATGTTTTTTTATCAATTGTCTTTTTTTGTTATTTTTCCAAATTTAGAAATTAATTAGCCAATGTAGTTATTTAAGTTCGGATATACGTTGGCAAATGGTGAATTTTATAACCAACTATTTGTTGTATTATGTTAATTTGAGGCTTGTAAGTTTAATTCTTATTTTAAAATGAGCAGCTAACTAGCACATATATAAGCTTGGACGGCGTACCGATTAATTAATTTATAAGTTTAAAAAAATAGCAAAAGGACAATTGATAAAAAACACCTCCATATGAGGATGTATTTTTTTGTTTAAGAATTTTACTAATAATCTTTCTGCTCAAATAGCACTTAAAAAATGGAAAAAGTGATGAAACCAAAAAAAACACCTCCATATGTTATTCTATTTGAAATAAACTAGTCTATTTTCTTAAGGTTTTACTATCTATAAATATTATTTAACACGTATCTTGTCTTACATTTATTATTATAATTCTAAATTTTAAAAGCATTAAAACATCTTTTCATAATATAATTTTATAATAATGTTTTAAAATAGGATAAATGCAATTTCAACATAATTAATATAAAAAGGGTTTAAACCCAATATAATTTTATTTTAAAAAATATCTATACCACTGCCACTATAAGAACATAACGCCTATTCTTTTCACTATTTTTACAAATAAAGCGATGCCGCAAATATAATATCTCTTTTGATCAACCTAACACCCTCTGAAAATTTAATCTCAAGTTCATTGTTACCAATGGTTTTACTAGCCATAGCCATCTGTCTTAGCAATTCCTCTAATCTGCGGAACATACGAATAATGGATCCCTCAAACACTTCAGTCATTCCGCACAGCTGTTCAAAACTAACACCAGCACACCAAGCTAATACTACATCCATAAGATCAGGTTTAAATGTTTTTAAATAAAGATCTTCTTCCATTGGAATCCTACATTCGTTAGTAACTTTACATATATATTTTGCTTTCTGTTGGATAGTGTTAAATGCCTCTTTAAGTTCATCACGTACTTGTACATCATCATTATCAGTATTTTCATCAAATACAAAGCAAGATAAAATAGCAACGGACTGCTCTACTGTTAAATCTGTAAACATACCACAAAAGATTAATTCAGTTAACAATAATTCTCCAGGGTTAGTGATCTCACAAGCTACTCTGCCCTTGATTTCAATTACATCTGAAGGGGATACAAAACCCAAACGGCGTAATATTCTACGTCTACATTTTAACTCATCCATCTTTTCAATGTTATTACTATTGCTGACTTTTTCCTTCAATTTTTTGGCCAAGTTTTCCATTTTTAAATATTCCTCATACTGTTGTTTTTTTTCTTCTAATAAAGGATCATTATTGATTGGTTGTTCAAATAACCTCTTTTCGCAATCAGCTACCATCTTTACAATATTTCTATTATCTTCACCAGTTAATTTCATGTTCTTTATGGGATCCAATAAGGGATATACTTTATACCTTTTATTAATCTCCTATTTAAATTTTTTAGTATTATTATTTACATATAATATTAAATCAATTGTTACACTATATATCATATCTATCTTTTCAATATTGGCTTTGCTGGTTAAATCAGTTGGTAACTTCACCATAATTTGAGAGTATCCATCTAATAAAGATAATACTACTGGAATGACCTGTAACAATAATGAATAAAAAATGAATAATAATGAGGTCATAAAAATTACCTTCCAAACCTTTTTACTGGATGAATCTTTTGGGTCATAAGGTCTTAATAAAGTACTAATAGTATTGTTTAACTTGAAATCGTAACTGATTTCTGAACTTGTACTCTTCTTATCTAATGGTAACAGTACATCTACTACAACTACACCTACCTTTTCAGCAACGGTCCCATTTTTGGCTTCTTTAGAAGTTAAATTGACGATATTATAATTAACCACAAACCCATACCCAAAATCAACATCTACATGATTGACCCTAACCAATCTACCAGGATTTAAAAATGGGACGGCAATCTTGGATTGATTTAATCTCTCTCTTAACAGTTTCGAGCTGGTCTCCAACTGTTGCTGAACCATATAATATTTGGGCAGCGCAGGATCGTACTCCATTTGACTCAATTGTTTATTTAACTCTTTTAGTTGCTTTTTTAACTTGGGTAAGTTGGCCTGGTTCTGGAAGTGCATGAAAGAGTTCTCAAGGATACTTTCAGGTGTTGTACCTTCTACTCTAAGTAAATTCAACAACATATTATAATTCAAATTGAACGCAGAATTCAACACATCTGACATACCCTTGATCATCGATTTAGCTACTGCTGGCTCCATATTCTCATTAATCATCATAATAACAATACCTCGATCATCCAGACCTCTACGGCCTGCTCGACCACTCATTTGAATGTATTCACCAGATGTGATCCAACGGCTTTCTACACCATCAAACTTACGCACTGAGGTAAAAACCACCGTTTTAGCCGGCATATTTAAACCAATTGAAAAGGTTTCAGTAGCGAATAACACTTTGATAAGACCTTCTTGGAATAAGAGTTCGATCACTTCTTTTAAAATCTGTAAAATACCGGAGTGATGGATACCAATACCACGCTTTAATAATGGTAAAATGTTCACAATCTGTGGTAAATTCCTGTCTTCTTCCTTTAATGAGTTCATTGCGTTGTTAAAGATGTTTTCTACTAAATCGGCTTCGACAGCTATAAATAAAATATTAGCTTACATCATGTTATGATTATATGAATAATACATGAATTGAAGTCAATCTTGGACATTTGTTGCGCTAACAACTCACAGCCCTTTTTACCAAATGAAAACACAATCACTGGGTGATAATTTTTGGTAAGGATCAGCTTGATAATTTTAGATATATCCGATTCACTTCCTAAAAATATTATTAAGTTACTTTTTATATTTGTCATACCATATCTTTATATACCTTGTGTTATTTTTCCAATTTTTCTATTCATTCCTTTTCCAGAACCTCCAACTTCTTCCTCCAAAGTATCCTTTTTAATATGTGAAAGCGCCTTTTCAAAGTTGGCCTCTTTAAACTCCCCATTCTCATCTACAACTAATCGAATACCATCACCACCTTCCGGGAACAGATAATGCTGCAAAGGAGTAGGCCTAAAATCGGTATAAACCACATGGCACGGTTGGTCATGAAGCTTACAGATCCAGTTGGAAAACTCTAACGCATTTGGTATAGTAGCTGATAAAAATACATACCTTACTTTATCAGGCAAGAGAATCAATGTCTCTTCCCAAATTACACCTCTTTCTTTATCACGCATATAATGCACTTCATCAAAGATAACCCAAGCTACTTCTCGTACGATTTCGGACCCACGGTATAACATAGACCTTAAAATTTCGGTAGTCATAACCAAACAGGATGCATTTGGTGAAATTGTTACATCACCTGTCATTAAACCAACATCTCCAAACTCTTCTGCAAACTCACGGTACTTTTGATTGGATAACGCTTTGATTGGAGAGGTGTAAATAACTCTCTGACGGTTCCTTAGGGCTTGTGCAATTGCATACTCAGCTACTACTGTTTTACCTGCTGATGTGTGGGCGGCTACTAACACAGATTCATTGCGCTCAATAGAGTAAATACTTACTTTTTGGAAAGGATCCAAAGTAAATGGATAAACACGAGCAGGATTGGCATCTGGTTTATGCTGTTGGATAGGCACATATGGATAACCGGGTGGAATAGATACTTGATGGCGGACCTATTTTTGGTAAATTAAATAAATTGATGGAAGATTAATTAACTAAATACTTACTTGATGCCTAAGTTTTAATTTTTCTTTACCCTCTTCGCCTACTACTTCTCTTGCAGTCTCCTCTTCAAAAGAATCTAAGATCTCTGGCTCCATTTTTACGTCTTCTTTTGAATCCATATTATCATCTTCACTGTCAAAATCGTCATGGTTGCCCTTTAACTTTTTATTTTTATTTTTAATGCTTGGATTATCATTTTCCAAATCACTATCATTTTCTATTGTTTTAATGGCTTCATTTAGAACTGCGTCTAATTCTTGTCGTCCTCTATTGGAGCTGGTCACTGCTTTAATGGTATCAAAAAGCTCTTCGTCGTCCGAAAACATGTTGAATCAATTTCAAAAAAATTCTTTTTTTGATAAAAAGAATTTTTAGAATTTTTATGCTTTTTGCTCCCAAAATTAGTTGTCAAGCTAAGTTTGAATTGAAATTGAGTTATCATTTTTAATTCGAGTCCTAAGCATTTTTGCGCTAAAATAATTTAAACGTGTATGTTTTCTATAAATTATTTTATTTGCATTTAAAGTTCAGTTATAAAACTATTGACTATTTAAAATCTAAATAAAAACAGCAGCAATTTAGAAATTTTGATTGCGTTTAACTTATTTGATAGAGTCAACATATTTTATATTTAATATAATTATTAAAAAAAGTGAGATTCAGATAAACCTGTAATGTTTTATTCACCAACATTATAATAACTATGGAAGTATGAAGGGGAAAGAGGCACAGTACTTAAAGAATGAAGGACGGTAAATAGTCTAAAATAGGATTCACTTTTAAGATTTTGAAGCGTTTAAATTTTAATGTTTAAGTTGTCCAGCTTTTAAATGCATAAAAAAGAGACAAATAAATGAAATAAAAGACATCTTGTTTTCTGTTGTTTTAGACAAACAGCTTTTTAAAATATCAAAATTATTATATTATTGACCATCAAAGGTTGTTATGCTTTTATTCTACATTTAATGATCTATATTAGTTGCAATATTAAACACTCAAAAGATCAATTTTTACGCTAATATTTACTTTTTTATTACAAATATATTTATATTAATTTACCAGTTTGTTAAAATAGTAGTTTAACTTGAATATAAAAAAATAGTGGATATGGGGGTGTTTTTTTGGTTTCATTACTTTTTCCATCTTTCAAACGCTATTTGAGTGGAAAAACTGCTAGTAAAATCCTTAAACAAAAAAACACATCCCTATATACTTATATCAAAATCATGAAATTATACTACTTAAGCTTTTAACATTTAAAATTATTAAGTATACTAACAAATTTGATAAAATTGGTTAAAATTAAATACCAAGTATTAAATAATTTAAGTTACATAAAGTTAAATACAAGAATAAAATATTTTTAGTAGCGTTGCTATCCAGCTCCATTTCCTATTAATAAATTTATTAAACTGACAAATTAATGTTATTTTTTTATTTGGGAAAACTAATGTTTTATTCCGGTACACTGGATCATACACTATTAACTTTGAAGTGCATCATTTACAAAGCCATTCTTATCATTTTAAAAAGCTTGGGATGATGGGTTTATTATTTTTTCTTCTAATATAATAATATATTCCAAACATGATAAGTAACAAACCCAATACACCACCAACCACTCCTCCAATTATATTATTTCTAGTCTCATAATTAGGTTGATAAGCTAATTCATCAATTAAAACCCCACTTTTTAAAAAGAAAATTGGTGTAACTTTATCGCCATCTTTATAAGTTGCAAAAGGAAGTAATAGATGACCATTGTGAAAAACAGCACATTTAATCATTAGGTAAGTTTTAGTTATATAAGGTTGAGACCAGGTTAATTTTTCCAAATCAAAGGTATGTAATTCAAGTGGTTTTTCAGATACAAGATAAATCAAATTTTTATTTCTTGTGTGAAGCCTATCTTCTCTTCCTAAATTTCGTGGTGATGTTCTAATTACAAGCTTTGTACTTGTGTCATTATCTGAAAGTTTAATTGATGTTACAAAACTATTATCAGAGTTTTGGTTATTATCCCCACAAATCAAGTAGAGTATACCGTTATAAGCTTCCATTATTGGGACTCCGGTGCAGTTTAATCCATCTTTGATGCGCCTCCATGAACCTTCTTTTTCATTATATACCAGTATTCTACCTGTAGAGTTATCGTTTCCTTTTGATCCTATTTTAGTAATATACATAAAATATTCATCTAAATTGGTATCGCTTTGGGTAACAACGAATCTAGATGGATCGGTAAAAATATCATTGTTGGCTCCTGGTATATTTGCTGCTTCGTTAAATGAGCTCATACTGCTTTCTCTAGCATTCCAGCTTTTATTATTAATGTTATAGTGGTATATGGAGGGTCCATTCGATGTGATAAATATATTAACAATCTTATTTGTATCGCTTCCAGCACCACTATACACTAAAAATTGGGAAATAGGGTTTTCCCACTGAATAAGCGATTCCCATTGGCGGTTGGAGCTCTTAGGATCGACTGCGGCATTTAAATCCAAACTATGGATTGTATTATTGATGTACCAATAGTTATTACGCTCCATATATTCATCACCAAATGTATATAGTTTATTATTTATTTTAACGCATTTTCCTTTAGTAAATAGAGGCGAATTTGTGTTGCTTGAGAGTACAACTGTTGCTAAGAAAGTAACTATTAAAAAAAAGAACATTTTTTTGCTTTAGCTTTTTATCCTTTTCTTTCAATAAATACTCTTCTGAATTCTAAGAACATCATGTGCAGTATGCTTTCATATATATTTAAAACCTATTTTGTAACACCAACTCCATTTTAATAAATAATCACCTTTTGTTCCTTATACTAGATTATGATTGAAAAAAGTTATAATTAAAGCGAATTATTACTAGACCCAATATTTCACTTAAGGTTTAAATCTATGATCAAATCATGATTATTTTGTGCACTTATATGGGGATGTATTTTTTTTGTTTAAGAATTTACTAACAATCTTTCCGCTCAAATAGTGCCTAAAAAATGGAAAAAATAATGAAGCCAAGAAAAACACCCTCATATTAATATTTTAATGTTTCGATAATCTACTTGTATATACCTCGATATCTCAAATATATTTATAAAACAAAAATACTAGACTAAATTAGAACAAGGAGAAATAAACTATTAAATTTAATATTTAAACTTTTATAAAAAATGCAGTGAATTTATTATTACCACTCAGAAATTATGAATAAAAGGCAATTCGAATAGCTGATCCAACTTCAAAAATGTTTTATTTAATTATGGAATGAACATTTCATGTATAATTTTGGATAATAGTTTTGTAAGTAGCTTGTGCTTGAGACAAAATCTTACTCTTAGTACACTAATCTATCTCCGTTTCGAGTAATCAGAGCATTCGTAATTATGATAATATTCTAACGCTAATCTTTATTTGTAATAACCTATATTTATATAGTATGACAACTGTTTGATATAAGAATTTTATTAAATTGAAGCCTAAAATTGTGATAATATCACAAAAGTTTCACTAGTTTACAGTTTGGCCCGCCCAAGGAGGCTAACCTTCCTATTAACCTTATCGTTCTCATTGTTGTGTAAGAAATTATTTGATGAGCTGAATTAAATGGATATTACTTTGCCTTTCAGCTAATTCCAAAGGTAGGCAATTATTGGAAACAATTCCTACTTTACTAGATACTTTTAGATAATGATCCCATCCCTGAAGACAGTTGTCTTGGGTATTTAAAGTTTTATTTTGGCTAATAAAACACTTGGTGCTTCGGTATTTTGATGGAAAAAATACACAAAAATAGCATACTAAAATTTGTTAGATAGTACAAAAAACAAAGAGAAGTAGCCCGGAAATCTGTTCGTGCAATTCATGGCCAAAAAGAAGAATAAAATAAGATGTATAAAAACATTTATTAAAATTTGAACGTGTTTTGTTTTTTAAAATCGTAATTGTCTATATATTATCTTTGGTAAAAATTTATTGGTTATAGCTAAGGATATTATAATTTAATACGTTCTGTATTTTTTTTAAGATTTTAAGTTTATGAATATTTTAATTTTCCTAAATTTAGCTTTCATCAAATGTTTGCTCAGGTTTTATACTTGAAAATTGTGAAAGTTGGTACTCAGTGGTTGGAGTTAGAAGCAGTTCTTGCTTGATTAACTAGCCTTGAGTCGAATGATCTTAGTTTATGTAACTAAGATAGACTTAAATTAGTAAGAATAGTGCGCAATAGGCTATGAACTATGTAAAACAAATAGAATAGAAAATACTACTGTAAAATCTACATAAGACATTGTCAGAAAGGCTTAGTGGCTTTATTAATGGTACAATATCAGGAAGTAATTCAGTTAAAAAGCCTCGAGTTATCATGTTGAAGAATCTCTTTTATACTCTAATAAGTATGGATATCAAAACGAGAGGATAATATTCTTTGCAACGTGAAGTTAGAAATTCTCGCAGCAAATCAAAATAAGGAACTCTGAATTGATTATACCACATGGATCACAGTCGAATTGATTACAAGGCTATAATCAGTTTTGTAAACAAGTTAAATGATTATTATGTTATAATTGATCCGAGAGCTGATAAACAATATTTCACATGATCCATCAGATACTGGATAACAGTGTAGTTTATTATCACGTTTAGTAAAATGTAAGCACTTTTTAATACCTTGTATTTTTATTATTTTTTCGTATTTTTGTTTTCTTAATACTTTTTAAAAATTAAATCTGTTTTCCTATTATTAATTAAATTATTAGTTTTATTATGTTCACAGATAAGAATTTTAAAGTTCAAATTTTGAAATTAAATGATTAATATTTCTTATTTTACCTAATGCTTTAAATATATTTGTCTATTATAGAAGATTTTTAATGTCGATCAACTATACTTTTTCCATGATGGTCAGCAAAAAATTAAGATCAATATTTAAACCATTATTTACTTTATGAATTTTTTTAAATATATATGGGTGTTTTTTTTGGCTTCATTATTTTTTCCGTTTTTTAAGCGCTATTTCAGTGGAAAGATTGTTAGTAAAGTTCTTAAACAAAAAAATACATCCCCATATAATATAAAAACTCTTAAGATTTAAAATAGTTTCTTCTATCTACCTATACATCAATTTTTGTAAACTTTCTAAATAAAGCTTTTTAGATATTAAATCAATTAAACAATCTCTTGCATATGCTGAATTATGATTTAGTATTTCAGATAAATAATCAAAATAAACTTTGCCTTGTTTTATCATTTTTTAAATATAAAACACCAAAAGTTAACACTAATATAGCTTGTTTATTATGATGATCTAGATTTATTGGACCTGGTCTTGTTCCTATTTATATATTTTGTTTAAAGTCTAAAGTTATTATACAATTTTTATTATTTAATTTTCTAATAGTTTCATTAAATATGTTTTTTTTTGAGTATTAATATAAAATTTGTGTAATTTACATAACTTTTTTTTTTATTAAAAGATTTTTATCTTTATTTTTTTTTAATTTTTTTAAATTATATACTAAGGACATATATTATATAGGTCTATTTTTTTTGCTACATTTTTAAAATTACTTGGTATATATTTAAAAAATATTAACTTAGCTACTGCTTTGTTTTTTAAATTATTAAAATATTTACTATATGGGGATGTATTTTTATGTTTAAGAACTTTACTAACAATCTTTCTGCTCAAATAACGCTTAAAAAATGGAAAAAATAATGAAACCAAAAAAAACACCCCCATATCCTAATCTAATAAAATCAAATTGCTTCTAAAAAGTGATGGAAGGGGGTAAGCTAAAGAGATAGAAAAACGGCATAAAGTGGAGTAATAAGTTATTAAACCTTAGTAAATTAAAAGATAAGTTAGATAAAAGAAAGGAAGTCATATTTATACAAGAGTTGTTTCAAAAGGATTTGTAAGAGCACGAGGCGGAAACACTCCATTTTCCCAAAGGTATTAAAGGCAGGAGAGGGAGTTATCTAAAACTGAGCATTTTACTTGGTTTCTGTTTTTTCTATTTTGTTTTATTTAAAACAAAGAAATTTAACATTCAAAAATCTAACTATATATATGGATGTTAAAATTATAGCTAACATGATATCTCCAATTAGCTAAATGCTTGAAAACTAAAGTTTTTTATGTACATTTGTATAACTTTGATATCTGCTTCAATTGGATTTGATAAATCATCATTACCAGTAGAGGTGGTTTGATAGTAAGGAAGGGTAGATCCGGGGTAATTATCAATAGGATAATTATCCTCAATTGACATATATAGCGATTCATTTCCTTAATAAGAAAATGAAGTTATAAATGTATTTACTACAACAACACCTTCTACAATGATATTAACAAAGTCATACCTAATATCGTGGTTCAAAGAAATCGAAAGCAATCTGTACTTTGAGGTTTTTCGCGAAAAAGCATTTAGAACCTGAAATACTTTAAATGGTGTTAGTAGTTTTGCTTAGGTATAAATACAAAATGGATAAAATATATGCCAGAACACTTATACAACTGTATTGATAATATTGGATATATTCAAGTGTATTTATAACTAATAACACATCTATAATAACTCTAGGAAGTGCCGAGAAAATTACTCATCCTTTGTTCTTTAGATATTGCAATTTCAACATAAATGTTGACTATTTGTTTCATGTATCTACACTATTTTAAAGGTTAAGCATTAATCTTTATATCAATGTAATTGAATTTACCAACTGTTTTATATAAATATAACCTTAATTTTATGGTTGAGCATTATGTATTTTACTTGGGTCATCTGTAATTTTTAATCAGTGTATATTTTAAAATACTAACTTAAATATTTAATACAGCTCTTAAACTTTTATACATTGTTTTTAATCTAGCTTTACTTTTACTCAGTCTAACCTATTGAAATTTTACTAGCCCCTAATTAACCATAATAAATAATATTGTTAAATGATTATATCAGCATTCTTATAAAGACAATTAAAAATCAACTTAATTACAAGTCAAAAGTTAGGTTGATAGCAATCCAAGTCGGATTTTGCTTATGATCTATTATTTCAAATTATTCTTATGAGGTTACTTGAAAATTATTCGAAAAATGGGGGTGTTTTTTTTAGCTTCATTATTTTTTCCATTTTTTAAGCGCTATTTGAGCAGAAAGATTATTAGTAAAATTCTTAAACAAAAAATACATCCCCAGATAACTTAAAATTTAGAATGCCAAGAGTTGATAGTTATAAATAGATGGTAATTGGAATAGTTACATAGCAGTAATTTTATTACTTTAATATAAATGTTACCAATATGTTTCTTTGAAAAAAATTTACAATTTTTCATATCACTGTAACTAAAGACTGTACAATAATGCACGTTGCTAGTGTGAATAGTAGTTTATATTCTATATTTTTAAATCATTGAAATTTATTTTAATTTATACTTTTTAGTTTTTATTGAAAGCTGATTTAATATACGCAAAAAACGTAATCTTTATTTAAAAAATATACTTTATAGGTTTAACTATTTTATCCTTCCTATGTAAAAATATTTATATTTGAATAATAAAATGAAAGATTTTATTTAAATAGCTTCATATAATTTTTTAGTAATTGATTAAATGATAATATAAGGAAAAATGCGTACGTTAAACTTCTTTCAGGAGGAAACATAAAACCTAAAACATTTAAGATATAATAGTTTGGTTACTGGTATTTCAAATAAAAATACAAAATGAGCTGAAAAATAGCGTAAAATGGGGAATACAATACCATGCCCAAAATAATTATGTCCCCAATAATAATGTCATATTTCAAATACGCTGATAGCTAATATTATACTAATGATAACATTAGAGAGTGATGAAAAAATTGTTAATGCTTTAGACATTTTAAGTTTAATACTTGAAAAGATGATATTTCTTTTATAGCTATTTATACCATTTTTTGGTAATTATTTGACCAATGGCAGCTTAATGTTAAAATAAAAGTTTTGTCTTCTTATTTCACATAGTGCAGCCCTTTTTAGGGATAAGTAATTAAGCTATTTTCTTGTATTCATGTTAAATCATTAATTTCATTTTTAAATGTATTCACTTTAGTTAATAACTATTTATTTGCAAAGAGCTTTTATGAATGTACCGAAAATAATTATTCATCTATTTGTATACAATGACATTTAATAGCTTTAATGAAATTTAGATGCATTCGGCCCTCTTTATGAATGATAGTAGTATTTTCCTCTTGTAAGTACTACATGTTGTATATATTCACTGATGATTCCAGTCTAGCAAATGTCTTTTTAAGGTTTTGTGATGATTCGAAATGGAATAGTAGTTTGTGTTTAAAGCTTTTTGAAATTCATTGCTTAAGTCTCGGGTAATTTTAAATAATTTATATTTTTCGATTTAGAATGCCAAGAATCACAAAAATAAATATGGTTAATTCAGCAATACAAGCTATTAACCAGGGTATTTATAATCTGAAAAACTTCAAAAACTTAGTACAAATAAAAAATTGCTACAATATATATTATAAAATAGCTTTATTTAAGAACACTTTAGTACTATTGTACTTGTGAAAACAAAATAAAAAGTGAAATACAAAATACTGAAAGGAGATATAAGGGCAGGAAAAATAGACTATAGGTCGAATAATAAATAACAGAAAATGGTGTTAATTTACGATGTCCTGGTTTCGAGATAGATAGGTTATATAAAACGTCTTTAAATGAATTTTATTTATTTCAATTTATATAAAATCACATGTTAAATTGTAATATGTGTTTAAAATCATACAAAAAATTTGTATCACAGCTTTGAAAAAAAAAACTGTCAGATAAAATAATTATAATATACAGATAACAATGTTTATTTAAACTAAGTTGATACAATCTTAATACATGCTTCGGTTGGATTTGATGGATTGCCGTCATCAGTAGAGAAGGTTTGATAGGAAGGAAGAGTAGACCCAGAACTATTATTAGACAGCTCATTTTCGTTTATAGGCATATATGGTGATTCATCCCCTTTATAGCATAGTGAGGTTATAAAAGTAATCACTGTAATGATTCCTAATAAAATGATATTAACAATACCATACCACGTAAGGCTAAATGATGAAATGGAAATGAACGCATACATTAAACTTCTTCCAAGGGGGAACATGTAGAATCTAAAATGTTTAAGATAGAATGGTTTTACAAGGGGTATTTCAGATATCAACACAAAGTGAGCCAAAAAGTAGCGTAAAATGGATAGTACAATACCATGCCCATAATCATAATGATATGAGCGAGTTTCAAAGACACTTATAACTAGTACTATACTAGTAATAACGTTTGCGAACGTTGAGAAAGCTCTTAATCTTTTAGACATTGAAGTTTGGTATTGGTATATTTATTTTTTAAATAAGGTATTAGAATAGTTATTTATCCTTTATAGCTATTTATACCTTTTTTTGAAATAATTTGACCAATGGCAACTTGATGTTAAATTAAGTTTTATACACTAATCCATATACGCAGCTCAATTGATATACGAGTAATTTCAAGTTTATATTTTACATGCACATTGAACCATTAGTTTCCTTTTTGAATATATTCACCCGTGATTACAAATAGTACTTATATCCAAAATGTATGAGTTCATTGTGTATGATGTAACTACTTTATTTATATAAAAAGATATTTGAAAAAATTAATAAAATTACTTACGTTTGGCCCCCTTTATGATTGATAGCTATGTCCACCTTTTGTAGCCCTTATTCATAATATTATTCCTCGATGGTTCTGGTCTATAAATTAATTTCTTAAGCTTTTAGTATTTATAATTTATATGAGATAGCTGTTTGTATTTAAAACTTTCTTAAATTCTAATTAAAGTATTGTAGTGATATTGATTTTATAATTAATTGTTTCAACGCCAAGAGTCACAAAAAATAAATAAAGGTTAATTTGGTAATGTACGGTGTTAGCTTTGATATTGGTAGTATCAAAGTTTTTAGTAAATCCCTATTTGTAAAAATTATTACAAACTATTGAAAGGTATTTCTTTAAAAAAATTTGGATTATTTAGTTTTAAACGTCTTATGCAAAAAATCAAGTGGAGTAGGATGTGTTTAAAAGGGAACAAAACTGCAGTAAAAGTAAAAGACGGGTGGAATTATAGACATTAGGTAACTGTGATAATTGACAACGCCCTGTTTTTGAATGAGATACCTATATCAAGAGGTTATGAATTAGCTTTGCTCAAGTTAACGTAGACAAAGAGCAATGAGTGAAAGATAATAAAGAAGCGAAAATGGTATCTTTGAAAATTTGAAAGCATATAAATTGGACTTAGATATAGCATACATCATTCCAAATAGCTTATAAAGCATCGTATTATTATAGATTTTTATTATATCATTGCCATTTATTGTTAAAATCAAAAGGATGGAATATTTTATAGCTTTATATATTATCATGAGTGCTTTAGCTAAACTTTAAGTGTTTTATTTATTATAAAATCTAGCAATTTAATTTCACACATATTTTGAAATTTCAGAAGAAGCTCACATTGTAATCTTCAAAAGTGATATTGTAAAATAAAGAAATTATAATACACAGATAATAAGGTTTATTCAAATTAAGTTGACACGATTTTGACATCTATTTCGCTTGAAATCGCTAATGGATTGCCGTCATTAGGTAAGGGTTGGTAACAGGGAAGGACAGAGTTAGAATTACTATTAGATGGGTCATCGTCCTTTACAGGCATATATGGTGATTCATCCCCTTTATAACGTAATGATATTATAAAAGTAATCACTGTAATAATACCCAATACAATGATATTGACAATACCGCACCACACAAGATTAAACGACGAAATGGAAAGGAATGCATACATTAAACTTCTTCCAAGGGGGAACATGTAGAATCTAAAATGTTTAAGATAGAATGGTTTTACTGCTGGTATTTCAGATACCAACACAAAGTGAGCCAAAAAGTAGCGTAAAATGGATAGTACAATACCATGCCCATAGTCATAATAGTATTGACGGGTTTCAGCTATACTAATAGCTAATACTACACCAACAAAGATGTTGGCACATGTTGAAAAAATTCTTAGTCCTTTTGACATTTTAAGTTTGATATGAAAAATTGATTTCTTATTCCATATTATATATACTATTTTGTAATATTGTTTAACCAATAATAATTAAACATTAAACTTCTGCCAAGGATTTGAATTTAAAAAGTTAGTAATTCCGAGTACGGATCAAAAAAGGTGGGTAATTCTTCACCCTTATGTGATTTAATTTATTCGCTATTTTATTTGAGTATTGTCACGATTCTTTTGGTTCTATACCTCATACTTTATCTCAATAACTAGTATATCTCTGAATTTAACATTTATTTCAATAATGCCAAGAGATAGCTGGGTTTATAATCGATATTCTTTTAAGTTTTATGTAGTGTTACCAAATGGCTTTTTTACTTGAGTAATTTGTCCACTTTTTAGAAATCCCAAAATTGAAAAACATGAGAGTTCAACTTTTTAATAAAACACATTCCTATACTATTTTATACAATTATACAATATTGATTAACTCCTTGGTAGTTTCAAAAATCTTAAAGATTACTATAAACAAATTTTAAATATAAAAGAGACTGGATAATATCAAAATTTAATCTACATTTGTGCAAATTTCATCAATTTACTGAGTAGCAATCCTATTATAGCTGCATCTCTTGTTATACACTTACTACCAAAATTAAAACTATTTACACTTTATAACTTTAATTATCAAAAAGCTTGACTTAGTAGTTTATTTTTTGAGAGTATATAGCTTTAACATATGGGGATGTTTTTTTTGGTTTCATCGCTTTTTACATCTTTTAAGCGCTATTTGAGCAGAAAGATTATTACTAAAATTCCTAAACAAAAAAATACATCCCCATATCTAATGGATTAAATATGGGCAAAAATTCATTTTACAAGTTGTAATATGTTTTCATACAAGAGAAAATTAAAATAATTAGTATCGAAGTATTAAAATTTATTAACTTGAGCTAGGGCGATTTGATATTTAATTTGATATGATTTTGATATCTACTTCTTTTGGGATTGTTAAAATGTTTTTTTCATTAAGTGAAGATTGGTGATAAGGAAGAACAGACTCTGGGTTGTTATTGGATATACCGTTTCTATTTATAGGCATATATGGCGATCCGTCTCTTTTATAACGTAATGCAAGTATGAAAGTAATTACTGTAATAATTCCTATTATAATGATATTAATGACACCACATAGCATAAGGTTGAACGATAAAATAGAAAGGAATGCATACATCAAACTTCTTCCAAGAGGAAACATAAAAAAGTTAAAACGATGAAGATAAAACTGCTTTAATGGAGGGATCTCCGACAAAAATAAAAAGACAGATAAAAAGGAACGCAAAATGGATAGTACGATATCATGACCATAATCATAGTTAGGTACCCTAGTTTCAGCTACACTTGTAGTTAATACAATACCAACGATGAGGTTAGCGATAGATGAGAAAATTTTAAAACTTTTAGACATTATGACTTATTTTTGAGATCGAAAACCTATCTCATGGTTGACTATATATAGTTTTATAAGAACCATTTAACAAATATTAATTAAACATTTGACTTTTGCCAAGGATTTAATCTTTTATAAATCAAGTAATTAACCCTTCACACTGATGTGCTTTAGTGTATTATCACTACTATAAATGTTAGCTATACCCTAATTAGTTGGATATTATATATTTTGGTTTGGCGTCAATATAGCTCAAGGTCGACAGTTGTTTTATCAATACCAAGAAATATATGGACCTATAGCCGATGTGCATAATTTGAATTATATACAACAATATTTAAAAATATTCAAAATAGTGCTTAGTTTGATCTATAGATACATTTAAATTTTAAGAGTAGCATTTTAATACTATGACATGATAATAATACATTTGATATACCAAATCAAACCCACTAAAAATATTATCTAATATATTAAAAAGAACATTTAAAAATTGTATGTATTAGCTACCATATACAAAAACAAGTGAAATTTATGTAGTTATAAATCATAATTGTGAATCTTATTTGTGATAATGAAAACTGCATAATATCCTTATTGTAAATTTGTGCTATATACATAATAAGGGAATTAAAACAAGGCTTTTAAACATTAGAATCTAGTCAGAGTATGGGATATATTTTTTTGTTTAAGAATTTTACTGACAATCTTTCCGCTCAAATAGCGCTTAAAAAATAGAAAAAATAATGAAACCAAAAAAGGCATCCCCGCATATTGGATTATTTTTAGATGTGATTGTAAATGGTTAGCTTTAGAAATAAGAATAAATTTGCTAAATTTATTATCTAATTGAATAAAAAACTTAAACCTTTGAAATTATAAAAGTAAATTTACTAGAATAAGTTCTAATTGGCACTTTTTTAAAATAAAATATTTATTTTCATCTTTTTATCATATGATAAAAATAGTTTATATATATACATTAAGCGTTTGTGTATGTATAGCAGATGTTCTTTAAGTATTTAAATGTATCAAAATATAAACACAAGTTTTGTCAGGTCTCCTCACTATTTAGTCTATTAATATTTTTAATTAGATATAATAAAAATCTAAAATTTAATTGAAGCATTTTATTATTTTATCACTTTATTAATTTATTATTTTTTGTTATATTTTATTATTTCTTATATAATAATCTAAAGTTAACATAAACAATTGCTATATTAAATTTTGCATCACATGTTTACATAATATTATAGCTAATACTACAACACTTTTAAACATAATATAGGCTTATTTCAAAATCAATAAACTATAACTACTCTTCTGGTCTATTAACTTCCCATTCCTATTCTCCTTATAGCTTGAACCTTTTGTCTCTATTTGTTATCCTTTTTACTTCTTAACGTTATTAATTGGATAAAATGTTTGGGCTTTTAAGCTTTCAAGGATCCAAAAAATATCAAAAATGCTTTAGCTTCATTTGCTTTTTATAAGGGTTATTTCTGGCTTTCTGTAAAATGTAAATTTTAATGAAACAATTGCCTTTTAGTTTTGGCAAAGTTGTCACTTTAAATTAATAATACATACCTTGGTAAATAAACCTTGTATACGATAGGTGGGGTTTATAATATTTTAATTATTAAATAAATCAAGTGATACCCATATAAAGTTTTTGAGATTATACAAAAGTTTAGTTTTAAATTTAATAATCCCACGCTTTGATTCAGCCCCCTTTTTTATTAAGCATTATGTAAACACAATTAAACTTCAATTAAATACCAAAATTTTTTATTTAATAAAGAATCAGATGAGAGAATCTAAATATTACAGACAAACATTAAAGGATAGATAGGATAGCGATATAGATAGCAATTAAATAAAAACATTCTTTCGATAGTGAAAATTAACAACTTTAACTTTTTTTTACTTTTCTTTACTTTTCTTTTTTCACCTCAACAATTTACGTATCGATTCTATAAAATTAACTATTAGTTACTATAAAAATAAAATAGAGTAATATTACTTAATAAATATTTCAAAATAGAATAAAATGGCAACATGAGTTGCGTTAACAATAAGCGATAAGAGTAGGGCCGATTCCTATACGTTTGTACAAAGATCAAGCCCATTACTATGAGATGCACAGCAGATTTCTTTAAAACATTCTAAAAATTTATATTAATAACTGATGTACTATTATCTATGAAAAAAATAATTACAATAGCTAATTCTTTCCAATCAAATTCTTTTTTAGGTATATGTGCTACATTTAATTCCTTTTGAATAACTTCCAACCTTTCATTTAAAGACGCAACTTGAGTTTGAAGTGTTTCAAGTGCATGTTCAGCCTCAGGTGGCAATCTACTTGGATATAATAAATTCCTATCCAAAGTTTGGTTATCTGGAGGACTATAAAAATTGTTTGCACGTACAGTACAAGTTGACATAGTAGCTCCATCGTCGGATGAATAATCAAGTTCATCAGAACTAAGAGGGTCAAGTGGAGTATCTTCAATTGAATTAACAGAAGGTGTTTTAATAACAGGTATACTGTTTTCCATCCATCGATGATTTATGTTCAAACTTAAATGGGTTAATGGTGGACTGGTATCATTCATGTCTTCTGGACATGAAAAATAGTCTTCTTGAGAATTAGAACTTTGTGCTGATAATGGGAGTGAGCGAGGTTCAGGAAGCTAAAATTTATGTTAAAATTTAGATTTATTGACTTAAATATAAGTATACTTTAATTTCACTAATCCTTTTTCCCCTTTCTAAACTTTCAATTATGTCATAAATAAAAGGTCTATCCGCATACCTTTTTAATAACTAAAATATAGTTAATTGATATATTGATATCATTTTATAATAATCTACCTGTAATACAGCTTTATAGTACTCTTCTTGTGCCTGAGAAGGGGATAATGACTGCTTTTTGATTTCCGAATCCCTATAATAAAATAATGAATTCTATAAATGTATTGATTATTTAAAGTCATACCATGAAGAATTATTATCATTTGTATTATTTATATTATCTGCTTTTGACTGTAATGATTGATTATAGAATATTTGCAACTTTAATTTCTCTTCAATAGTAGGCTGAAATGGAAGGGGTAGTTGACGCATAACAGTCAAAGCTTGATCGAATCTTTTTTGAGAATGATAATCTTTTGTTAATGTGACCATCATTTAGAAGATGAGAATTAGCAAAGCAAAACTTTTAAAATGAAACTAAGAGAAAAAGAATAACAAAGAAATTTAAATTTTATAAAATAAAGCTTAGTTTAAAAGATAAATTTAATACTCTTATTATTATAGTGATTGAATTGGTTTTGATTAGAAAATTGGTTGGGTGAAAATCGCTGCATTACAGCCAATTATTTTACTATTTTATAACAAACTTGATTTATTTTTTGATGAGAAATCTTTTCTACTAATTTCCCTTTAACCAACTAAAATATTATTAAAGGCATCTCAATTTTATCATTGGAGTATCGGATGATCCTTTGATTTTATAACTTGTTATTTTCAACACATGCTTAATTGTATTTTATACTTAAACCTTTTCAGTTCTCTTTTTATGCCTTGTATAATAATTGATTTTTTATCCCCTGAATCCAAAAATATCCCCAGCTACAAAGTTATAACTTTGGGGCAAAACAGAAATGGCTTAATGATTTTAAAATGAACAAAGTTTCATCACAACCAATTAAAGCTTCAAACTATACTGAATTGTTGGAATTAGCAGTCACTCAAAAGGTTGTTTAGCTAACCATTTCGTTTTAAAACTGACATTTATTTAAAACGTTTGAAATTTATTTAAAATTGGGTTTATAAATTTAATTATGACATTAATTGATAAAATGGTATAAACAGAGTTTTATTAGCCAATAATGCGTTATGTATAAGATCTTTATTTAAAAATTATAAGCTCATCATCTCATTTCATAACGACATTACTACCGTTGACTCTTCATCTCTTCTATTTTATAATTGCCGAAAGAAATGATAACAATTAATTAAAGCTTAGCACTATTGAGTAAATAAAACTTATTATCTATATGTTATAAAATTCAACAAAATACCTCAATAAACTACGATTCTTAATTCAACTACGCTTCTTAGTTTACTTTCAGTATAAATAATATAAACAAAAATATAGTTAAGCCACTTTTTTTTATCTATAAACTTTTATTTTTTAAGGTAAAATAATAAATTGCTTCTCATACCCTCAATATTAAATTCTTTATAATTTAAGCAACTACTTTACCACTGATTTTAATTGTTATGCTTTTGATATTTTTTTGTAAATTAAATATTAGTTATCAATCTTCGAGTTGCTTTGCTACACGTGGTTTTGAGATTAAAATCAGTTAAACTAAGTTGTTTTGAATATCAAGAAAGTTGTTTTTATAGCTTTATAATTGAAATAATAACACTAGTAATAACAATAAAGGATTTAGATTATATTTCTTTTATTGAGTTTCAAACTTTCTATTCTAATTTTCAAATAATATTTAGAATGGGCTGCGTTTATAGTGCGTTAAAAAAATGCTCAGAGCCTTCCTTTTAAAAAGCAAAAAACTAAACCTATTTTTAAAGTATTAAATTTCTCATCCCTTAATCTTTATTATATAACTCAGTCTATCCATTTTATTGATAGTTTTATTTATGCACTTAAATTTATTACCCTTATCGAAATTTATCTACATGAGTTTAAAAATCTAATTAAAATTAGAAAAAACTCCAATTAGTTTTGTTCAAATTCGAAAAGTTCAATTGATCAATTTTAGGCAGACGAGTGTGAATTTTTAACGCACAAAGCCTATTTCTAAACTCTTGAACCCTTTTGGACAAGTGGGTTAACACCTTTTGTATATTCAATAGCAATTAAACATTACTAGAAGAATATTAATAAGTTCCAAACTCTGGCTAATGTTCTATTAAATTCATCAGTTCAATTTAAATATAGGTAATAAACTTCCTTGTTTATTATAAAATTAATCCAAGCGTAATGTTTTTCATAGTGTTATACAATAAACCAAAACGTCAGAAAGCTAAATGCTAGGCTTGAACAACTCATTCAAAACGTTGCATTTTATCTTGACATTCTATGTCATGACCTAACAAATAGATTTTAAATAGATATCAGATACAAAGAAATAAAACGCAACTATATCTTATAATATTTTAATTTAACTTTAAAATTTTGTATAGTATTTAAGCTTTTATTTCTTTTTAGATTTATTTAATTTGATTAAAGTGTTTAGTTGTATAGCAAGCTTATAATATTTTTTTAACAAAAGTATATTAAAATCTTTAATAATAAAACATATACAGCTAAGATACCAATATCGATGAAAAACTTAACTTATAATAAGTTATATCATTCACTTTTATTAAGTCAACTCTAATAGATTTAGTAAATATAACAAACACAAATTTAAACCACAAGGAACTATGCCAAGGTTTAAAAATAGGACCAATTTTAGAAAATTTTCATCTCACTGCGGATCCTTTTTTAAAAGGTATAAAAGCTCAAGTTTATTATTCAAAGTCTCAAAAAATAAAAATGGTCTCTCTTTTATTATTAGTTATAATCATAATATTAATTAGTTTAATTTATTTCGGTAACAGACTATTAAATGAAGCTGCCTTTTCACCATGGTACTATCGATATTTCAATTTATATAAACCAGAATACCCTATCCATGGTCAATGTGAAGAGAAGTATAAGGAAGTTAAAGAAGTATTTAAAAATAGTTTTGAGCGTGGCATAGAAGTTGGCGCTTCTGTAGCAGTTTATAACAAAGGAAAATTAATGATAGAACTTTATGGGGGTTATCAAGATTATGAAAATAAGAAATTATTTAATGAAACTACATTAACGATAGTATTTTCAAGTTCTAAATTTATGGTAAGCCCTTTTAACCTTAATATTGACTTTTGTATAATGAATTTAAATCAATATTATTAAATTAGGTTAGTGCTATTGTTGCTAAATTAGTAGATCAAGGGTTACTTGCTTATAATGAAAAAATATGTACATATTGGCCTGAATTTGGTAATGGTGGTAAAGAAGAAGTGACCTTAACTGACCTATTACGCCATGAAGGTGGATTGCCATATTTATTAGATCCAGAGCCAACATATGAAGATGTTTATGATAGTAAAAGAATGAAAAAAATCATTGAAAATACGACACATGTTTATAATGGAAAAAGAGTACGTTGTTATCATGGAATAACTCGAGGATTGATTTTAAATGAACTTGTTAAATTAGTCGATAAAAAAGGACGTAGTATTGGACAATTATTCAAAGAAGAAATTAATCCAAAGTATAATATGGAATTTTATTTAGGTTTAGAAAAAGAATATGGAAATCGTAAAGCTAAATGGTATAATTATCCTACATTAGATGCTTTAACTTTGTTTTTACCTAAGTGGTTAATTGGTAGAAAAGCAGTTAGATTAAATAGAGATACTTTAAAAAAAGATTCCAATTTAATGAAACTAATGAAATTAAAACTGTCTAATGAAAAGGATCTTCCAAATGCTAATGATATGCTTGAAATTGAAATCCCAAGTGTTAATGGTCATACTAATGCAAAATCAGTAAGTTGATTTTTAATATTCTATTAGTTTTTTAGTGATTGAATCGAATTTTATTAGTTAGCTAAAATAGGTAGTTATTTTGCAAACAATGGCAGTGTCAGTTGTAAAACCTATTTAAGTGAATCCATAGCTACAGAATCGATAAGTGAAGCAGTTAAAGCATATGATGAAGCTATCTTGTTAAACACTGAAATGACTAAAGGGGGATTTGGCATATTTAAATATAAAGAACTTGAAGAATATTCCAATGTATCTTTTTATGGTTGGGGTGGTATGGGTGGCAGTTTAATTTTATTTTCTCCAGAATATCAATTTTCATTTGCCTATGTTATGAATGCTCAACATTTAGTTTTGATGAGTGAAGGTAGAGCAGTGGATTTATTAGTCACTGCTTTTAAAGCTCATGTAAAGATATTAACTAAAAACTGATTTATTTGTTTTTTTAAATAATAAATTGTTTTTAATGTTTTTAATACTTTACTTTATATTATTATTATTATTGAAATAGACTTATAATAACAAATTAACCAGCTTAAAGTTAGTATAAACTTTTAGCAATATGAAATGATTAACATAATTTAAGTTAATATATTACCAAGTAGCTTTGGTTTTACATGTCAATTGTACCATTCAATTGCTTTAAAAAGAAGAGACTTATACTAAGTGATAAACTAGATCTAATCCAACTTTAATGTATTAAATACCAAGGGTAGTTCTAGTAATATTTAACATACAATTATTATATCAAAAAATTAATCAAAGATAAAAAACTATAGGAGATTACAAAAAAATAGGATTAAAAAAGTTTTTAGGGGGTTTTAATAGCTTATAATATTACTGTTTAATACTGAAACTTAACATATTAAATTTGAAATTTGAAATATAAAAATAAGGCGATGTTTTTTGGTTTCATCACTTTTTCCATTTTTTAAGCGCTATTTGTGCGGAAGATTGTTAGTAAAATTATTAAACAAAAAAATACAGCCTCATATGGGGGTGTTTTTTTTAGCTTCATCACTTTTTCCATCTTTTAAGCACTATTTGAGTAGAATAATTATTACTAAAATTCTTAAACACAAAAATACATCCCCATATCTTAAAACTTTAGATTGTTTGATTCAATCAAAATTACAGAATATGAATATTAAGAGCATTGGCCCTTAATATATAGGGACGTATTTTTTTATTTAAGAATTTCACTAACAATCTTTCCGCTCAAATAGCGCTAAAAAATGGAAAAAATAATGAAGCCAAAAAAAACACCCCCGTATCATCTTTTGAATGAATAGCATATTTTAACTTGAAAATTTGCGTACTCTTATAATTATAATTTACTTTATTACAATATTGTATTCAACAACAAAAAGGTTAAAAAGCTTTATAAATATCACATAATAATATTTTTTACTTAGATCATTACATCATTTTAAGGGATAATCATTGCTTCCAAGAAGATTTTTTGAAAATATTAATATGGAGGTGTTTTTTTTGGCTTCATCACTTTTTCCATATTTTAAGTACTATTTGAGTGGAAAAATTGTTAGTGAAATTCTTAAACATAAAAATACATCCCTATATATTTTATATATTATAATATAAAAAACAATCTTAGTAAATATACATTGATTTTATTTAAATCATATAATTTCAAAAAAAATGATATTATATTATCTGATATCAAATAAAGTTAATCAACTTTTACTATTATTTTTTGTTTTTGATACTGCGTTATCAATAGCTTTATAAATTTTGTTTTACAATTTATAATCTAGTTTCATGTTATAATAAAACAACGATAGTGGTAAAGTTGGTTATTTAATTGAAGTTAAGATTAGATATAAAAACAATTGTATAATGTATTGAGAATGCTAAACTTTAATAAAGGTTTAATAAATTAAGCTTTTACTAAAATATTGACTAAGATGCAATTTATATAGCTACTCAAAGCTCTACACCATTTAATAAAACTAAAATAGTTATTGTTTTTAATTGCAGTTTAAATGTTTTTGGGTGAGGATGAGTATCTAACGATACCAGGCAGGCAGGACAGGCCTTTTATCTATTTGGTGCCAGTTTTAGTCATTAGCGCAATTATGATAGCATGAGTGCCCTCTTTTAGAATAAGGGATTTCCACTCGAGGAAAACGACATCCAGAGGAGAGGGGAAAGGATAGATTTGAAATTAATATTATAGAAGTTTCTGTGAAAGATCTAAACAACTGAGGATAAGAAGAAGGAATGAATATAATCCGATTGATCCTGCAAGAATTTGGTGATAAAGTTGAAGTCCAGAGTCAAGGACAATGGAATAAACAGAAGGCTTTTCAGAAAGGCAGATACGCACATTAACCAAACATTCTTTGTTTTTATTCTCATTTAATGAGGTATTTGTAATCTTCACATTCCATTAACATCCATGTTTATTTAATTATATTTACCGTGTTTATAAAAAACTACTAGTAAAAAAAGGCTTCAGTAAATGCAAAAAATATTATATAATTATAATTTAGAAAAAAGGAAGATATCATGTGTAATAAGAATATCTTTTAAGTTTAATGTCTTATCAATAATAATATTGGGTATATGATGACCGACTAGTTATATCAATTATAGTTCAAATCTTGCTATATAAAATAGATGATTAAAATAGTATGTATTATTTAAACTTTATTATTACTATGAAATAATAAATGGAGTAAGTAAGCCATTTATAGATTAATAACAAGGCCAAAATAAGTGTGAAAATCAATTAAACCCCTCAATATGTTAATTAAACAAAAGCAAGCTTCAGGCATTCAACATTGGGGCTAAGATACATGAGAATAAGCACCTTTTATATAGTTAATAGTCAAGAGGGAAAATTAAAGTATAAAACAATTTGTATTATTAATTAAAAGATATTTCAATATGCATACTTTTTAATACTTTACTTTATTTATTAGTGTCTATAGTCTGATTTAAAAAATGAGTGGAGGGTATGAATAAATTAATAAAAAAGGCAAAGTTAAATACCTCAAATTATTTGAAGGTAATGAAGAAGCATAAAAAAAGTTTCTGAAGTCCATCCTATTCTTGTAGTATAATTAGCTTCAATTCAAAATTCATAGGAAATATTGTTGAGAAAAATAGACTGTTGAAGATACGTAAGAAGTTAGGGGTAGCCGTTATAGCTTAGCATTAAGTTGAAGTTTATTGATAAAAAAAAATAGAATAAAAACAATTTAATGTTTATACATTATTTACGTTATATCAAATATAACCTTGACTTTAATTTTTAAATTGTTAAAATTTTAACAGATAGCTATTGAATAAATACAAGAGCTTCCTAATTATGCTTACCTCGAGCTATGAAGTAGGTGAAATTGGATTATTTACTAATGCTTTGACTTTTGTATATCAATTCGGATATTTTACATCAGATGTTAAATAACCAGACAAGCTCTACATACAAATTATTCAAAGCTATATTATAAAATCTAGGTATCTTTAAATCCTATATAAAAAAATAAGAATAATTACAAACTCATTATCCAGAATAAACTTAATTTAGCGGTCAAATAAAAAATACCAAGAAAAAAAAAATAGAACTGGATTTTAAATTCAACTCATTATATTGGACCCAGTATTTATTATTGTTTTTAAATTTAGACTTTAGATTATAAAAATTAGAATATTCAAATTCAATCAATATTTATTTTTCTATTACTTTTCTTTAAGATGAAGACATTCAACTTTTATTATCTTAATACTACAATTAATATCTTTATATCTATTTTGTTAATTATAAATGCGATTGTTTTATTCGATATAACTACTGATAATGGTATAAGTCATGAGAACAGAATCCATAGTATTATTATAGCTTTGTTTAGGATGTAAGTAGAATCTAATTCAATCAACTGGATATTTATTAACGATATAGTATATGTGCCGTAACTATTACAGTATCTGAATTTACTAGATTGCACCCTTTTTATTTAGAATATTTGTATGGCTTTATGCATCCTATTGGAAGGACTTTAAGTAATTATAATAACTATATAATTTTTAATTCTATTAACAATTAATTCCTTTAGTTTATTTAGTGTAAGTTTCAACCCTAAGTTTACATTAATCAAAATATATTAATCAAATACATAGCTTTGCCATTATATGTTTTAGTTATAGTTGGTGGGGGATAATAAGTACTTGTAGTATTTCAGTGTTGGCGATAGCTACTTTATTATTAAATTATAACAAAGGATATAGTAAATCACCATATATAAATAACAAACCAACAAAAGAAAAATTAAATTCAAATAATGAATCTATAATTAATCGCACATTAGACAACAATAGAAGTGACTCAAATATTGATTGGAATAATGATATTACTCCAACTGATACTATAACAACTGATGAGTTAAGTAACAATGAAAACAATAATACACAAGTCAACATTACTAGTAATACGGATTTTGAAAATATTGAGTTACCTGAGTATAGTAGCATTACTTTTCCAACCCCAACTGCACCTAGCTCTTCAATTGCTTTTATTAATTCGTTGCCTAGTGCCCCTACTTCTTCAACTATACATATTCCTTCAGCACCAAATAGTTTATCGTACATTGATTCAAAGCAAAGTAACAATGTTAAAAATTAGAATTTTTAAGTTTACAGTGTTTATTTTGTTTAATAAAAGGATTCGAATGTGATAGATAAATAAGTAATATTAATATTATTTTCCAAGTTTTATAAAATGATTTAAGTTTGTTAATTTTTATAGTTTTGAATAAGGGTCTTTCATTTTAAACTTTCAAATATTTCTATTTATTTAGTAATGTCAAATTTTAGTATTAGATGATTATACTGTGAGTATTTAATAAATATTCAAATAGGGATGTTTTTTTAGTTTCATTACTTTTTCCGCTTTTTAAGCGCTATTTGTGCGGAAAGATTGTTAGTAAAATTCTTAAACAAAAAAATAGTTCCCCATATAAAGAGAATAATTCTCGATTATTCTAACCTTTAACCCCCATTATTAAAATGACATCAATACATCAATCCCTATTTCAAACAAGTGACTCAATAATTTTATTTTTAAAATGTTTATCAAATTCATCTGATTAACGATAAATCAATTAACTCAAACAATTAAAAAAATTAAGATGAGGTTGCTTTAACTTTACATCTGCTGAAACTCTATTGTGACCTAATTTGTGGTAATTTTCAGAGCCAGTTATTATTTGTTTGTTTCTTTTTTAATGCCTAATCTAAAGATTCTAGCATGATTTTGACAATTTTTTATTCTTAAATAAACAGTTAGTTAGGTTGAAATATAGTTGCAGCAGCTGTATTGGTTTATAGTTAGCATCAATTAAATCTTAGTGAAGAGTAAAAGGATACAAGCCATTTCCCGAATTATATGTAATTTTTTTGTCACTATTACTGATTGAGCAAATAATTCGCATTCGCATTCTCATACTCCATCACTAAGATCAAGCTATCGTTAATAGAAAGGCTCATTTAAGATAAATTTGGTTAATTACAATATGAATTGTGGGTCACGAAATGGGTATTTTTAAGTGTGAGGTGAAAGTGGCCATGCTAATTTCTTGTCAAATTAATATTAATATTATTAGTAAGCTTCTAATAATAGATGTTATTTTCTTAAATAAATTCAATTTATTTATTAAAAAGCAGTAACTTATTTATATGAAAAGTGAACTTATGCTCAACCTATTATTATTATTATAAAACTATAAAACATCAATAAAGAAAATTAAGTCATTGATTGTTTATGATCCTCTTGATTTTACATTTATTTAAGCCCAAATGTGTGCTGATTAACTGCTCATTTGCAAGAAAAAAACGATATTAAATAGCAAATTAATGTAGTAATATAAATTAATGGGTACAAAAGTCATCACTAAATATTACATATTAGAGATTAATTAATACTATTATTGAATCCTTTTAACAAGCTCATAATTCTTGCATAGTTTAATTTATGCTTTTTGTATAGAAAAAACTGACAAATTCCAAAATTCAAGCTTGGATTTTTAATTTCCAAATGATTATGGTATTATTATTTCAACAAATAAGATTGGAATAACTATAAAGCATGAGATTGAATGATTTGATTATTCCTATATTTGAATTCATGCTATTTATTTCATGTCTAAATCCATAAACATTGTTGAATATGGGCTTATAGTAAAATTAAGGTTAAATGAAGTTGATAATAATATAAATATAAATTAAATGAAGGATTAATATTAATTTTTATTTTGTATTTTTATAATTAATTATGACTGATACTACATTCAACTCCTTCCGATTAACAAAAGATAATTATTCCATTGATAGTCTTCAACTTAAAGATGAATATATATCTTTATCATCAAGCAATCAACTTGAAGAACAAAATCTCAATAATGATATAATGAATAGCGATAGTAATGAATTAGTATTATCCCAACTATCAACGATAACTTCACAGCAATTAGTACTTTTTGATAACCATAATGATACTCAAACGGAAATTATTCAAGTTCGTCTGGATTATTTTAATGAAACAAAAGATAAAATAGCATTTAGTATTCAACAAAGTATTGATATAAAGAATAAGCAAAGTGAATTTGAGAGAAGTACAAGAAAAATGGAATTTTACTATCCATTTTTAAATAAAGAATGGGATAAGAATTATAAATTGATTAATTTTAATGTACCTGAAATTATGAAGATGGAATTTAGTTATTTTAATCAAGTCAATAATAACATACTAAATAGCGATAATAATAATAGTAATAATAGTATTGTCCTTAACGATGGTTTAAGTAGTATTCAATTTCGATTAACTGATAGCCAAGAAGAAGATAGTTTATCTAGTCTATCTAATAAAGAATTATCGGATGATAACTTAGAATCCTATCCTAAATTAATCTTTAAATCTTCCATTGACGATAAATCCTCTATGTTAGATAATAATTCGGATTTGTATAAAGTATTTGAACGTAGTGTTGAATTAGAAAGCAAAAGTTCAATGAATCAATTGGATGAGTTTATTTTATATCAAAATGAAAAAGAACAAGAGAGAAATTCTAAATTAGAATTTCACGACAATTTTAGTTTAACTTCCAATGATGAAGAGTATAATATATTTGAAAGAAATATTGAGACCTCTCCCATAATCACAAGTCCAATTATTAGTTTGAATGGTATTGTAGATAATGTATTAAATAGAGAATCCATTCATGAAGAAATAATTCTAAAAGATGTTAAAAATATACAATCCCCTCGTCGTACGGTTATTATTAATGAAGAGGATTTTAATTCGCCTCATTTATCCTTCAACTTACCAAAGATTGATGTGGAACCTTTCAAGCCATTTGAAGAAGACACTTCCAATAAACAAAGAGACTCTCAAGATGACTCACTAAAATTAACAATGAGTTATGATTTAACCGAAGGTTATGCAACTACCGATTTTAGCATCCCATTAAAATTTCAACGATATAATGGCTTATCAAAAGAAGAAAATAATACTGAATTATTAACGAGGAATAAGACGGATCGAATTAATAATCAAAATCATACTAAATTTCATAGTTTAAAACATAAATTTCAATCTCGTCTTTTTAGCTTTAAATTATTTAAAAAAAATAAGGTTGGAAATATTCATGAAATTTAATGTATAAAAATAATCCAAAATTTAATTACTTCAATTCTTCTAGTACTATCCATTGTTGTCTATAGCTCATTTGCACTGATTTTTTTATAATAATAAAAATAAATTCAATTGCTTATTAATATCTTACCATTCATGCTATTAACGCGAAGTTTAAACCTTATTTTAATAAAAAGTTATAAAAATAAAAATAAAACTCAATTTCTTTTTATTAGATTTTTTATATTTTTATATTTTGCACTTCCATTATTATCTCTCCACCATGGTTTACAACTTCACTTATCAACAAGTCACTACTACTGAACAATTAAACTCGGCTTATTCTATCCGTTATGAAGTATTTTGTATTGGCCAAAATGTGGATCCAAATTATGAAAGAGATGAGTAATTACATTACATTCAAACTATAAATTAAAAAACAATGTAGCTAACTCATTCTCTCAGAATTGATACCACCGCCACCCATTTCATTGCTTTAGATGGCAAAAAGGCTGTCGGTACTTTGCGTAGTCACCAAATCCCTTCTGGTGAATATCAATTATCCCGTATAGCAGTCTTACCCGAATATCAAGGTAAAGGGGTGGGGAAAGGGTTAATTTCTTATAGTGAAGAAAAATTAAAGGAATATTTTGGTAGCGTTAAAATCATTTTAGAAGCTCAAAAAGAAAAGATTGGGTTTTATCAACGTTTAGGCTATGAGCTAAAAGATACTACTACTTTTCTTAAACAGAATATTGTGCATGTGGTTATGATTAAAACTTTATAAAAAATTTTGGCTCTATTTTGAATTAACTTATATTCTTTTATTATCAAAAACAAGCTACCAAATATTTCAAAAAAAACACAAAAAAACACTTCTATTATTAGTCTTTAAATATCTCCGATACGTGTGATTTGTATTGAAATACATAGCTCAATGCATCAAAATCTTTAGTAGCTTCTTTTAATTCTTTATCGGCTAACTTATGACGACTCTGTTTTGGAAAATGAGACCAAGAAGAGATATCCGGATAGGTAGAATTTTCTTTATCAATTTCATCACATGATCCTTTACAGCCATAAGTATCATGCGTCTCACATTCCGCTTCATTAATTTTAAATAACTCCCTTAAATCTGTCAATGAAAAATGCCTTTCAGATTGTTCTTCATCTACTACACAATTTGATAACGCTTGCTTATGACTCTGTCGTTGAAAGATCTTTTCTTCCAGTGTACCAACTGCAATCAATCGATATATGAAGCATGTTTTCTTTTGCCCATCTCGCCAAACACGTGCCAATGCTTGCTGATCGGATGCTGGATTCCAATCGGGATCAAATAAAAATAATCGGTTAGCGCCTATTAAATTAATACCACAGCCTCCTGCTTTACTACTCAATAAAAATAAAAATTCATTGCCTTCTGGATCATTAAATTTATCTACTAATTTTTGTCTCTTATTAATTGTCATTGAGCCATCCAACCTTAAAAAAGGGAATCTAAATTAATAAAACAATTAATATTGCTAATAGCATAGTTAATGTTATAACTATTACCTTCTCATCTTTGATAACTTTTCAAACATATCTAATGTTTGTGTATAATTTGAAATTAGCACCACTTTATCAGTAGTACTTTTACGTATCAATCTCAACATATTATCCAACAATACTAATTTACTTGAATATTCCACATTTAAATCAGAATACCCACCTCCTCTAACCGCATTACGTGCTGAACGATCATTGGATTGAGCCATATAATATTCTGGTACAACCATTTCTGCACCTTGGATATCCTCTGGGTATTTTAAAAGAGAAGGATGATTAACTAACTTTTTTAAAATATTGATAGCTTGAAGTGATGTTGCTTTTTGTCCACTTTTCTCTTCCAATAAATTTTTTACATTTTTAGAATTAATAAATTTTTGATATAGTGTCTTTTGTGTATCACTTAATTTACAAAATACAATATGTTCATATTTTGTTGGTAAATATTTGATCAATAAATCATTGGTACGTCTAATAATAATCTTGGATACTTTGGCATTTAACTCCCTTAATTTTTCATCCCCAATATCTCGATCCTTTTGAGTAGCTGCTGCATCTCTTCCTTTTAAAATGGGGTTCTCAAAGTTACTACGAAATTCATTCTCACTCCCCAATAAATTGGGGTTAGTAAAGGATAATATGGAAAAATATTCAGATAAATCATTCTAATTAAATAATAAAATATTATTAATATGCTTCATTAATTAATTACTACTTTTTAATTTCTTACTTGAATTGGTGTTCCTGATAAAATTACCCTTCGTTTAACATTTAATTGGTTCAATGCTTGAAATGTTTGATTCTTTGAATTTTTTAATCGATGTCCCTCGTCACATAATAACAATCCAATTTCTGCATTACCCAACTGAGGTACGACTGACCTTAATGTTTCATACGAAATAATCAAAACTAGACAATTAGTTTTACTACTTATACTATTATAATTGATTAATAATTTTACCTTGTGTGGAACGATATCCTTGATCTTTAAGGAAGCGTAGAAGATCCATACTCAATTGGTCTCTAGCTGAACCAAGCTGGGCATTTACTTTATAATCACAAACAATGGGATTAACCCTACCTTTACCTAGCCACTTTACCAGTTCATTGGCCCAGTTGTTCACCAAACTAGAAGGACAAGCGATAACACATCTTTCAGCTGTAGCCTTTCCAGGGGTTGGTGACTGTTTGAGCAACGTCCAAAGTAGGGCTATACACTGTAAAGTTTTACCAAGTCCCATTTCATCAGCCATGATACAACCATAATTATCTTTAACTCTAAGTCCAGTGACACAATCATATAAAAACTTTACCCCTTCCACTTGATGAGGCCTTAAAACTTTAGCTAATCTTGGATCAACAACTACTGCTATTTCCGGTAATCCTTCGATCTCTTTATTTGATTGCAAAGCTTTAGCTAATTTTGCTTCAAGTTTTACTTTTTCATTTTCGCTCATCGTTTTAGTTGGCCTATATAAAACAAGCGCGCCTTCTCGATCCGGATCATACAATGGCCTCATTAAAGCTCTGAAATTAAACCTTGGTCTTAATCCTAATGGTACTGAGTTATAATCGAAATTTTTATATTCTTCTTGCATGGCTGGATCACTATATGGTAGAGTATATGGCCTATCAGGGTTCCCCTTTTCCTGTTTTCCATTAAACCGTATACCAAGTGGAACGTATTGACTTGGATCATCTCGTCTCGCTTCCCATCCCCTAGTCCTTCCAGCCATCATTGGGTTTACAAATGGTCTATGTACGAATTTTTCTTGACGGGTATAAAAGCTCCTCAAACCCAAAGATCCTATCATTGAGGATTGACTGACAACACTCGTTTCTTTTACCACATTTCCCTCTTTAGCTCCCTGCCTTTGTTCAATTACCCCCGCTACCTTTTTTACTTTTTTAGTTACTGGTGACTCTTCCTTATCACTACCTTTGTACTCCCATTCATCACTATCTTTATCATCCGATTTAGCATTTTCTTTATCGTCCCATCTATCACTTTCCTTACCGTCCCACGTTTCACTTGCAGCCTTTTTTAAACTGGCTAGTAACTCATCACTATCCTCTCCACTTGATATGATTAGCTCTTCTTCCACCTCGGTCACTTTACTTGTAGGAGTCGCTAAATGTTTATCTGATTCTTGAGAAAGAGGAATATCTACATTCTTATCCACCATCCCACTCATTTTACTATGAGAGGTCACTTTACTCTGAGAAGTTTTTTGAGAATCTGCTTTATTTTGAGAAGATTTTTGAGACTCCACTTTACTTTGAGAATCTACTTTATTTTGGGAAGTTGATTTTTGCGATGGTGTTTCCTTGACCACTTTTTTAACCGAAACAAAATCATCTTCATAGATATCATCATACATCGTCATAATTTCATCTTCTAAACTAGTGCCTATTGTGTTTAATGATTTTAAGCCATTGTTCTTTACCCTTTCACGTTCTCTTTTTCGTAAGGTGCTATAATTATCCGCCTGTATTTCTTCTATCGTTGGCTCGCGATAACTTATCATCATCGCTTTTCGTCGCATTGGTCGTTCGCCTTTGGTAGGGGTATTGTTATCTTTCATTGGTAGTTAATTTTGGAAGCAAGTTGGAGTTGAAGATTTGGAAATTTGAAAAAAAAGTTGGGTTTTAAACACGATTGAGGCAAATTTATCTGTTTCTCAAAAACTGCGCTTTTTATTTATTTTTTTACAATGATTTGCTTGTTTTGAAAGGTTGCAAGCAGACGAATCATTTAGAAGTAATTTGTGAGCTTGAGGCTTATGATTAGATGGACTTTTAGTAAAATTCACGTAATTTGCCTTAAATTCATAGGGAGTTGAAGCAGTTTTTCGTGATTTTAGAGGATCGTGATTGATACTGGCGTTTTAATTGGCTTAATGTGACTATGATAGCATTTTTTGTAAATTTTTCTATAGATGCAAAAAGATATTGTATTTGATCTATGTCTACCAATTCAATTAGTTGAGTGAGTCATTTAGTACAATTTGGTTTTTTTGAACATTACTCTTATTTATATTTTAGTTATTGAAGTGAAGTATACTTTATGCTCAATATTGTATTTTGGATTATGGATTTAGAATGTTTTCCAAAACTTCCCTCAGTGCCAAGCCACTTGATAAAACTTTAGTCAAAGTATTAGGAGTATTTAACTTAAAGTAACAGCTTATTAAATTGTCTGTCATCTATTAAATATATATGAAGTATAAGTTTATTTTTATTCTTATTTTTATTTTTATTTTAGTTATTATTATTCAAATACTATTGTCTAATCTACCTGTTTGCCTTAGCATAAATTATTGTATTTAATGGTTTATGAATTAACGGAACATACTGGGTTACTTGATCTAATTTTCACAATGCTAAACTGTTATAGGCGACCTGCTTCACTTTTATTTTTCTACTAACTGTAGCTGTTAAATTCTTGGTTATTTGTATTGCTACTCGATACTATATGTAGACCCATAGTATTGTCATATACTTGTGTTTAATTTTTTAATTCGTCAATTGCCTTTAGATCAGTAAGAAATTAATAATTTAAACTATTGGTTAAATAGTTTAATGATATAAATAGCATTAATACTGCTATATTTGACTTTCTTGCTATATACAGTTCTTTTATTTATATTCGAACTTTTATCATTATATTATATTATTTATATTTGAGCTTCTATTATTCTATTATTTTATATAAATATTATCTTTGAATTTTCTTTAAAAATAGCTTTGTTTTTTTCCTTTCAAAGCTAAAGAATAAAGTGGGCTTTAGATGATTAATGTGATAATATCTATAAAGTTGATAATCTCACTTTGTCGTTTTATATAACACAGTTACTGCCATTACCACTTAATATGTTATAAATAATTTAAATATACTATGAAAATAGAGACAAGGTCTAAAATCAGATAAAATCACAACTTAAATTTAAATTCTCAACCTTATTTTCTTGGAATAAGTAAGAAAAGAGCAAAATAAGTAAAAAGGTGCTAAAAATGACCATATGAAAAAAGTGCCAATTTTTGCTTACATTGATGATGTTGAGCCAAGATTAGAAAGAAAAAAAAGAAAATAGGAGGTTATGGTTTTTTTTATGTTGATTTAAATAAAAATGAGTATACAAGAGGTAGGATAGTTAATAAATTAATAAAACTAATAAAATTAACAAAAAAAAAGAGAATTTATACTTTAGAAAAGAAAGTACATTTAAAAAGAGAAGAGTTAGCTAGGACGGAAAGCAGGACGGAAGATAGGGGAGATAAAAAAGAAAGTTTGAAAAAAGAGATAGAGATGATATATGACAAATATCCCTTTTTGAGCGAATGGGATAAGGTATTTAAAACTGATAACAAAACTAGTACAAGCTTTGAACCATCAAAAGAGAAGCTTAAAGAGCTAACAGCCCGTGCGGATTTGATAAAAAAGGAACTGAGTAAATCATCTATCAATGACAACTCAACATCTAAAAAGATTTTGGATTTAAAATATGAGCTATTCTGCATAAAGGATTCCATTGAACATGGATATAGTTTAGAAAACTCAAATACCAACTCGTTTCCAACTTTGAACTTAACTTCTGGAGACTCTTCGTTATCGAAAAAGACAGCAGCGTTGTTGGCACAAAGGATGGAGGCTTTGAAAATGAATTTAAATCAAAACTCAGTTCCACAGGATGCTCTAGACAGAAGGGAAACTTACAAAAGGAAACTGGAGATGGAAAAAGAAGAGCAGGACGTTAAGTACAAAATTATGAGGGAAGAGTTGGATAGGATGGTGGTTGAATTTGATAATAAAGTTAACAGGTCAGGTCTTTCAGCAGGATCGTTAAATTCAAACAAAGTGGAAGAGCTTAAAAATCAAGCTTTAGCGTGGAAGAACTTTTCTTTGAAAAGCAAAGAAACCCAAGCGCTTTTAGGTAAATTGATTAGTAATTCTACTAATACCAAAATGTCACACGAGTCTAAAAATATCGAAAAAATAAATAATACGCTTTGTTCAAGCTTAAAGTATGGTTCAAGTATAACACAATCCAGTAATAATAATTCAAAGATGACAATTAATAATATGTTTAATAAGCAGAGTGAGGTTAATGGAAAAGACACAATAAAGAATGAAGTTAAAAAAGATCCGATAACAAAGCAAAGTCAGCCAATAACCTATAATGATAAAGAAAAAAGTAGCTTTGAAAAGCAAAGTCAATCGATAACCTGTAATGGTAAAGAAAAGAACATGATTGAAAGAGATGAAAAAGAAGGTAGTGATTTTGATTTAACATCAGACCGTTTAGCAATTGAACAAGCAAGTAAAAAAGCAAGAGAAAAAGCAAAGATGTTTGAAATAACAAGCAATTCTTATGTGCCTAAACGACCAATGAGTCCCAAACCTCAATTCAAACCACAAGTTAAACCTAAACCTCAAAAAATCCAAAATTACAACAAACCAATTATAAATGTAACCCCAGCTGCTCAGCAAAGTATTGATAAAGAGAAAGAGAAAAAGGATGAGATAATGAAAAAGCAAGAGCGGGATCGAATACTCCGAGATAAACTTAAAGAGCAAGGAGATAATCAAAATCAAGAATCAAGTATCGAAGATATTCGAAAAGCAGCCAGGAAAGCAAGATCTCATTTCCAGGATGCACAAAGTGGCAACGCTGGAGTTAATAAATTCGAAGTTAAAAAAGAAAGTAAAGTACCACCTCCAGTTAAAGCTAAGCCTTCTTTCTTGAATAATAGTAACCTTAAACCAGAGGTAAAAGAGAAGAGTAATCATGTTAGAAAAATATCGAATGAAATAAATGGGCATAAAATCAATTTGAATCCTATAATAACAAAAGAGCATAAAATTGATTTGAATCCTTTAGTAACAAATGATTCAGAAACTAGTAATAAAGTAGCTGATGAGCTGAAAAACGAGTTGCAAAATAGCAATAAGTTGGTTGAGGAAGTAGCTAACGAGTTGCAAAATGATGATAGGATATCATACAATCAAGCTAATTTTGATGACAAATACGAATTAAATGACAATCATCATACTGCTATGGGAGTAAAAGAAGTACCTGAGCAATTAGAGCAGAAAGCTGATTATTCACTGAATAATATTAAACCATCAACCAATGAAAGTAATAACAATAAAATCTCCAATATACAAAATGAAGCCGGCTCAGCTTACAAAACATCAAATTTAAATGGTGCTTATGAAAAAGCCACCAAAGAAAATGGTAATTATAGTCAAATAGCAAGCGAATATGTCGAACCTGTACAAGAAACGCTAACTTTAAATCAAGAAAATGCTGCCGCTGCTACTCAAGATCTACCAAGCTCAGAAAATCCATGGGTCGTACGGGCATTATATGACTATTCAGATTATGGCTCAGAATTAGGCAGTAATACAGTAGAGATTAAGGCTGGGGAAGTCATTTATATCACAAGTTTACCAGAAGATAATATTGAATGGTGTATGGGATACATTGAAAGTAAAAAGGATTTGCTGTGCTGGATACCTACTTCTTATCTAGAGATGCCAGAATCATTCTATAAATTAAAAGAAAGTAAGGGCGAGAATGACAATGAAGTTGGAGTTGAAATTGAAACTCAGAGTATGGAAGCTAATGATCATTTTGCGGATGAAACAAGCCAAATTGAAAATGAAGCTACACCTTCAGCTACTTTGCTATGTGATTGGGAAGCAGAAGTTGAAGGTGGGGTTACTATGATTTTTGAACAAGGATTAAGGGTGGATATCCTTGATATTAGTAACCCAGATTGGTATTTAGCACGTCATCCATCCAATCAAACATTAGCTTATTTACCAGCCGACCAATTATTTATATCAAATGATAATCCATTCTATAGTATTTCATTAAAGCAAAGCTATGATACGGAAAGCGAACAAGTCTATAACTCGGACTCGGAGCACTTTGATGTTGAATCTAGATTATCCAAATTAGGAATAAGTAGAAATTCATCTCTAAGAAAAGTTCAATCTTCTCATAGTCTATCTACAACTGACTATAACGATATGGATAGAATGAGTGTAAGTAGTTTAAACTAATTTTATAAATATTTATATTGACTTTTTGTTAGTCCCCACATAGGCTAGGTTGGGCTAGTCAAGTTGATCAAGAAGCACTTAACGGGTTGGATCAAAATGAGATTAAACGAAGAGAAGCAATTCATGAGCTGATAGCAACTGAAAAAACATATTTAAGAGATATGCAGTTAGTAGTTGATTTGTTTTTAACACCTTTAGAAGGACAATTAAATGGTGGCGAAATTAAATTGATCTTTTCCAATTTAAGTACTGTTGTTATGGTTAATACCATGTTTTTATCAGCTTTAGAAGGCACGTGTGGTGAACTAACTGAGAACACATGCATCGGTGAACTCTTTTTAGAGTATGCTGACCAGTTTGCATGTTACGCAGAATATTGTGGTAATCAAGCAGCCTCATCAAGGTTTGTACAAAATAAAATACAAACGGATATCAACTTTTCAACACTCTTGAAGAACATTTCATTCAAACCAGAGTGTAGGATGCTAACGTTATCCTCCTTTCTTTTAGAGCCGGTTCAAAGAATCACTAGATATCCATTGCTGCTAAAAAATGTAAATAATAGCTTAATTACTAGTATTGTGTTTAACGTTTTATTCGTTTAGGTTTTAAAATACACTAACAAAAATCATGGTGATTACGAAGCGTTAGAAAGAGCGATTATCAAGGCTGAGACCATGTTAGAAGATATAAATCGACAAGCACAAGCATCAGAAAATGCACAGCAACTTTTAGAGTTAAGTAGGCAAATTGATTTACATAATTATCCAGATTTTAAGTTAAATGGGCTTACACGTAATTTGGGACCACGTCAAGCCATTATTGATGGACCAGTAAATAAGCATAAATCTGGTAGACAACTACATGCCTTTTTGTTTAACGATCTATTACTAATTACACAGCCAAATTCTAATTCAAACATAGTTAAATATACGTTATATTTACCAGTAAGTTTATTTCACTTTCTTACTAACAACTAAACTTAACTTTCTTTAGCCCATGCCTTTAGCTCGACTTAAAATTAGGGATGCTCAAACAGCACAGGGTAGAAGGGGAATATTTTCACCATATGGTAAGTTCATTATGTTAATATTAGGCTGAGTTATTTATTATTATCTTAGATGATACTTGCTTCCAAATAATTCACATTAAAGAAGTAATAACATTAAAAGCATCGACACCTTCTACTAAAAAGAAGTGGATATCCGAAGTTACTAAAGCTATCGACCTTGCTGTTAATGCTGAAAAGATGAGCCGATTTTAAAATAGGTCAATATCTTGTTTTTTTGAAGTTTACTAAAAAAAGTTTTTTATATTTTAAGTGAAATAAATTTTATTTTTTATTAGATTTTAACTTTTAATTTGAAAATATTACTATAAAAATATATGAGGTTTTTTCTATGCTTTTTATAATAATCAAATGGATATTGTATTTTGTTTTATGCAAGTTGATGTTGTTTATCAAAAAATACTAGAAGCATTTAATTATATGGGAATGTATTTTTTTGTTTAAGAATTTTATTAACAATCTTTTCGTTCAAATGGCGCTTAAAAAATGGAAAAAGTAATGAAACCAAAAAAAACATCCTCACATTTACAATAATCTCATTGTTTTTATATTTTAACACTTGAGTGAGTACATCACTTTAAATGGAGAAAGGTATTATTTTAATTCATTAAGTTCGGAAAAATTTTATATTCCAAACTTTATTAAAGTTAATGTTAGACTTTAACATACATTTAATATATCTGTTATATATCTATTATATAGATAAATTGGAACATAAACCCCCATTATTTGAAATTAAACTTATGTAATCATTACTTTAAATTAGTCTACTTTAACAACTAGTTTACATTTGAATTACAGAAAGCCTGTTAAATTTTTTAATTAAGATAAATTTATTTTAATAATTATTCCATTCAATCCTTCTACAACTTTTCAAGTGATAATTTTTGTAATCAAAATATTTATATAGCCAATTTTTAAAGGCTGATTTATATATTTTATTCAAGTTTTAACATATACTTTTTCTTAAATCAATAGTTAATTTGATCTTAGAAGAGTTGTAACATCTATAAAATTTCTTTTAAATAGAATAAAACAGGCTAATAAATTCTCCAGAAAAAAACACATAGATAAAAAAGGAAACCCAGATTGTCGTTGAACCAATAAGAGCAGCAACTAGTTAGTAAGCATCAAGTTATTGGCTTTGGAAAAAACTGAACGGTTAAAGATAAAAAAATACAGACTATATAAAAATAAAAACTAGACTAAATATAAAAACCGATCTTTAAATATTATAATAATAATAATGAGTAGCTTATTAGAACGGATATTACAAAGATTGATTGATGAAAATTTGACGAAAACTCATAATTTGTTGAATTATGATTTTAAAAATAAGTTCAATAAATATAATTTAACCGATATAGAACAGAATGAAAGTACCTTAGAGCCAAGGTAATTGAACTCAGTAAAGCTAAGCTTTAAAAAATAATGAAAATTTTGTAGATGGCAAAACTTGTTTTTAGAATATTTCATTGAGAATCAAGACGAGATGAGCGATGATATGTTATTTTTTGTAAAAAAGTTGAGTATTCAAGACTTAAGCGACCCTGTTTTTGTAAAACGGAGGCCAAAACAGGGTAGCCTACCAGGACTTGAAGAAACTATTCTTTGGAAAGAAACTTTTTTTTTAAACCTAATTGTACAAGTAAGTTCGATTTTATTTAATGTAATCTAAATTTAGTTTTAATTATTAAGTTAAATTGTAAATTAAGAGTCTCTATTTGTAAAAGAGGTATCGATCAAAATAAATCGAATAATGGTGGCAATTCTGGGCCAAGACTTTTAAAAATGTGCGTTAAAAGGGTATATGCATTACCTTCACGTTCTAGAGGCGATCTAAAAGAAAGGCAGTGGGAATGCTCATATCCGTTAATTTATTATGCAGTTGAAGATCATGAAGATATGTTTGAAAACTTAGTGTTGGGAGAGGGAGAGCATTTATGTGTAGAACTATTATGTTCTTTAAGTAATGATTCCGAACAAGATATTTTGATTTATAGTACAACTTCTTCTGACGAAAATAATATTGCTTTTCTATCTAAAAGGCCTCAAAATACAGTTTCTTTGTTTCAAGGGGCTGCTACCTTCAAATCTTTATTAACAGTATTAAGACAAAAATTAGCTTTGAAATCTAATAAGAAAAGTAAAGTAGCCCATCAATTTAACAAATTACCTGAGTATATAATAATGCGCGGACCAGAAGGGAAAGGACATGCTCAAGTAATAAAAGTTTCGATAATTAACATTAGTAGTAATAATCTCTGTATTTTTAGGTAGCAATGACATTTTTAAGTAGTCCACCTAATAACAATAGCTCGAATTGTTTAAATAATGACAATAGTAATGATGAAGTGGTAGTTAAACCACCTACCTCTTTTTTACAATCACTTAAAAGACTTTCATTATCCCCATTAATAGATAAAAACTCAGAACCTCCATTAGACAGTAATAATATCCCATCATTAATTAATTGCTCTATAACCTTTGTTAATATACCTTGGACTAGTATAATACAGTAATAGAATTTATTTATTATTGATAGTATTCATAACTGTTTTTTCGTAGGAACTTATTAAATTACATTGATCAAAAAGGGAGCGAGTAATCCAATGATCTAGCTGGTAGTTTTAACTTGTATATACTGACGTCTTTTAAATTGAAAATATTGTGTAGTTGCTATACTATTTTGTATATATCAAAAAATACTCTTAAATTAATTTATATGGTTTTTAACTTTCGTTTTTTTTTTGCCACCATAAAAGAACTTTTATTATTATTTATTAGAATTATTTATAACCATTTAGTAATATCTATTTATTATTTACCCAGTTTAAGTTTATTGTTTAGATGTGTTTTGTTGGCATTTATTTTCATGATTCTATTTGCTTGAGATAATTACAGTTTATTATATTTAAAATAAATTTACTTTTATAACCAAAATTATCGTTATTCTCTTTTAAAAATTATTAATATGTATAGTAATTTATTTTTAATATTTAGTGTAATATTTAATTCAGACGTTTTTGCATAAATTTAGCTCCTAATTAAAGAAAAATGGCGCAAAAAAGTTACATCAGATAAAACGTTTTGAAAAATTACCAGTAATTGCTTAAAAGTAATAATAAATTTAACTTGTCAGCTTATATTTTATTTTATTTTATTTTATTGAGACACAATAATGGGTTTAAGTATGGATAGTATCATACCAATTATATTAATAATTGGGCCATTGATTTATTACTTTTTCACTAAGAAGGAACAAGTAATAAAGGAACAAGTGAGCGAAGCTACTAATATAGTAGAAGAAAAGAAAGAGATTAGCGGAAGTGGTGGAGGGTAATTAAAACATGAATCGAATAAACCGAGCTTAATTTTTGAAATTATTTAGTATAAGCCCAGGTTCTTTGTTTGGCAACCAAAAAGCAAAAGATGATTTACCAGAGCCAAAGGATGATATATTTACACCAGAAGAGTTAAAAAAGTATGATGGTAGTGACGAATCACTTCCAGTTTATTTGGCTATCAAAGGAAAGGTGTTTGATGTATCTGATGCTAGAGAAGCTTATGGACCCGGTGGTAACTACAATTGTTTCGCTGGAATTGATGGTTCTAGAGTAATATTATTGGATACTATTTTATTAAAATTTTTATCATATTTATTTAGGGTTTAGCTACTTCTTCACTTAAAAAAGCGGATATGTCACATGACTATTCTGATTTAGGACCAGATAAAGTAAGTTTTGTTAAAAAAAATATTTTAGCTACTTATTTATTATAATAGTTGAAAGTATTAGATCATTGGTATAATTTCTATCTTGGTAAATATCCTATCGTTGGTGTAGTTAAAAGAGATTAAACTGTTTTATAACAAAACTTTATCTTATTTTTTTACCACAAAAGTATATAATTGAATCAAATACTCTTAAATATAAAAAATCAGATTAAACATTAGACAATTTAGTAAATAAAACGCCTTTAACTGTAATATTCTCTTTAGTAAAAAAGCATAACTTTAGCCCAATATATAACACCAACCTCATTCTCAAACTAAATCTGTATTTCAATTCATTAAATAAACTGACAAGTAAAGTCTTTTTTGAGAATCTCTACTTAATAATCAAAAAATCAACCTAAATTATAATTTTTTATTTTACTAAAGTAACTTATTTGGAGATGGCAGCGTTAAGAGCTTCAAAAACTTCGACTTGGATAGAAGCAGTAGCTTTTTCTTCTTCAGTACCATTACCTGAAGCAATACGTTGAGCTTCAGCTAAGTTATTGTTGATAGTCTAAAAAATGTTTTAGCTTATTCCTTAAAAAATATCTTTTTAAATTACTTCTTTGTCAAAAGAGTCGAGTGGGAAAGCTTCGAGGGCATTGATATTGAGTGAAGAATCTGGGTTAATTACAGCAAATCCACCAGAAACTAATATTGATCAATTTGAATTCCAAACAAATGCTATAAAATAATTAAAACTTACCAAACCATTTATCAGTTTTAGTAGCATCAGTAATAACTTCAATGACTCCTGGTTTAAGTTGTTCAATAGAAGGTACATGTTGAGCTAAAATACCCATATCTCCGGAGGTGGAGGAAAGGTTAACTTGTTGAACTTCAGCTCCTTTAACGATAGACTCATGTGGAGCTACAAAGTTGAGTACAAGCTTGCCACTAGCGCTAGCTTCACTTGCGTAAGAACGAACTAAATCAAGTTTAACTTCTATTATTGCTTAAATATTGACTTTTTTTACCGAAACGTGAAGTTCTTAAATAATTGGTAGTACGGAAAGCGTTACGTAAAATTGACATTTGATTTCTAGCCTCTTTGAACAAGATTTGATTTTATATAAATAGTGATATCGCTAAATCTGATATGATTTTGTTACAAATTATTGGCTGAGATGAGCGTTTTGGCTCATTAGCCAATCATTTTCAAGCTTAAATTGACTATTTTTCTTTTGGGATTAATTATGGGAGGCGGTGTAAGCAGTAGTAGTTTGAAAATAAATCAGTATAGGTAATATACTAATTTAATGACAACTACTCCATTGAAACGCTTGTCTTTATTCTTAGACATTTTTATTTTTTAATATAGGCATTACAATCTTTTTAAAGAATCGACTACTTCGATATACAATTTTGTAGGAATTTTTTGCTAAATTTTCAAAAAGTCGAAATCTTAAAATAAAGTTAGTATTTTTATCCTAAAATAAAAACACTCCACTTTGAACATAATCACAGACTCTTTATTGAAAGTGCCATAAGTATTATTCTATAACTTTGAACAAAGTTTGTGTTTTTAATCGATATTATTATACTCTTTAGATGCAGGGAAATATCAATAAATATATCTAGTTTGTTAGCTGCTTTTAAATTGGGACTAAATGTGAATGCTCTTTTGATTCAGTATTTACTTTATAAATTTTAAAAATTTTACGCTACTTAAAAATGGACAAATTAATTAAAAGAAACATGCATATATATATTTTGAAATTTAAACCTAAATCAAGTTGAATTTTTTTTTATATGGGGATGTGTTTTTGTTTAAGAATTTTACTAACAATTTTTCCACTCAAATAGCGCTTAAAAAGTGGAAAAAGTAATGAAACCAAAAACACCCCCATATGAAAAACAATTTAAAATAAAATGTATTTAATATAAAAAACAATTGCACTTTTTAAATAATAAAATAATTTCTCTATTTTTGTTTTTACATAAAATACTTAGCAACATAGAATTTTTTAAGTATTATTTAATTTAATTGTGATAAAAAAACTATCATAAAACATAACTTTATTTTACAATACTACTTATGAAATTAAATTGAAAAATGCAACATAGCTGATTGAAGATTATTTATATGATTTTTTATATTTAAATATTTATATTTTTATGTCTATAATAATTCTGAAGAAATTATTTTTATTCTTATATCTAATGTATATAATTTACAACTTTTATAATTAGAAGTTGGAAATTTTTCCTTTGCAATGTGTTTATTTTATTCGGATATTGTAAGAAAATACAGTCAAAACAAAATTCCTAAAACAATTAAGACAATATGAAATTTTTATAACAAAGTACTTTGTTCATACCGTTTGATTAAATTCAGGTTTAGCATCATCAAATGAAAAGGTTGGATCTTTAGTAATAAACTCTTCATTGTTACAAGTTAGTTCATTAATAGCTAAAGGTACATTTTTCATAATAAGATATTGTTTGAATTTCTTATACATAAAGTAGGTAAAAACAATTAATAAAATAGTTCCTATAAATCCACCAATTGAGCCACTAATAATAACAGGTAGTTGACTTTTTGACTTTGAGTCTTCCAACTCTTTTACTGAAGGTAGCGGATTTACTAAAGTAAAATTCTTTAAATTGGTTAGAGGATATTTTTTTTGCTTTTGTGAAATATCGCTTCATTAGCTCTAGGATTGATTATAATATAATAGTTAATTATGAGTTCCTTATATAGATTTGCTGTGAGAATTACTACCACCTGATCACGAACAACTTATTGTCCATGTTTTATTGTCTATGTTTTAATGTCCATACTTGCCAACTATAATAAGGAATAACTGCTATAATGCTCCTTACATACAGCCACCCAGTTGGAGTATAAAAGAGATTTTTCAACATGATAACTCAAGGCTTTTTAATTGAATTATTCTCTGATAACGTATCATTAATAAAGTCACCAAGTCTTTCTGACAACATCTTATATAGATTTTACGGTAGTATCTTCCATTGTATTTGTTTACATAATTCGTAGCTTATTACGTACTATTTCTATTAAGTTAAGTCTATCTTAGTTACATAAACTAAGACCGTTCGACTCAAGGCAAGTTAATTAAGCAAGAGTAGCTTTTAACCTCTACTACTGAGTACCAACTTTCACACTTTTTGACAAAAAATAAAATAGCAGGTGTTTTATAATAAATAAATTTTTTTGAAAATATTATAATAAATCTATTAAAAAAAACTATAAATTAAAAAAACTTTAATATTTTTGTTTTTTAGCAATCATTTTTTTTATTAATTTTAGTTTATAAAAAATAATAGCTAATTTAAAAACTAGTTTAATCATTTCAATTATCAAATACAAATCAAAACATTTTACTATTATAACTAATACTTTATTTGATTTTTTACTTTATGTTAAAAGTTTATTTTCACCTTATTAAAATATGTTTGCTTAAATTGCTTAAAGTATTAAAGTTTTTTAAAAACAACTTGTAATTAAAATTCATCAAAAATACCCAGATGTCATTTTGTATACTTTTAATTTTAAAGGTACTTTAATTGTTTTTTATTTTAATTTAGTTTTGATATTAATTTAAATTATATTTCAAATGCTATTAATAATAATATTTTAACTAACAATTTTGGTAATTCAAAAACTATAAAAAAATATATTAATAAAGTGATTGATATAAATAATACAGTTATCAATACTATTGTTTTATGTAAGGATCTTGAAAAATATATTTTTTATGAATTTTATTTTATTACTTAAATTCATAAACATGTTGCTGATTTAGTTTATAATAAAATTATTAAAGCTTAAATAAACTTTAGTTTTTACTAATAACTTTATAAAATTTAGTTTAATTATATAACATCTATAATATAAAATTTAATAAAATATTACAATATTAGAATTTTTAGTTGAATTTATATTTTATTAATTAAATTATTATATGGGGGTGTTTTTTTTGACTTCATTATTTTCTCCATTTTTTAAGCGCTATTTGAGCGGAAAGATTATTAGTAGAATTCTTAAACAAAAAAATACATCCCCATATAGCACAAGTCAGCTTATTTTTATTTAATAATAACTTAATTTTTACTTAATTATCAAATTAGTAATTTATAAATGTTCAATAGGATAGTTTATTATTACAAATTTATTTAAATAGTATATAAAGCATCTTTTTAACCTTAACTGAATATAATGTTACCTGCTTTTATCTTTAAAAATTAAAGCTATTGGAAAATTAAAAAAACAATTTAAAAAAAATAATCAACAATCAACTATTAATAATCTTATTTAATCAATACAAGTATTTAATTATAAATTATATACTATTTATTCACTCATCCAAATCTTCTACTTCCAACTTTTCTTCTGGTAACTCAATAAAAAATTCCAATTTTAAATCATTTAACATTTGATAACCTAAATTAGAAAGCTTCAAATAACTAAAAAAAATCCAATATAAAAAACTTAATAATATCAATAAAAAAATGAAATTACGATATAGGTGAATAGCTTGTAAAATGAAATTCTTCCATTAAAATATTATTAGTTAATAATTTTATAATAATTGATTCACAAATCTAAATTATAAATAAAAATATATATAATTTTAATAACAAAGTATATTATATCATATTATATTATATTACCTCTTTACTTACTTCTTTTCCCAATGGTAACACTAATTCCCCACTTTCTTTAGCTGATATAATTGGTTTAGGTACCCCTCTATTGCTTTTAACTTTTAATATAGTTATTAACATATTAAAAGTCACTCTATACTCTTTTACACCATCAATTAATTTCAATACATTTAATATTATATTTGCTACTGTAGTACATTCTAATTTTCTAAACCTTGTATTACAATTATCACATTTATTACAATTTGATATAGATTCATTATTAAAATATTCATTAAAATATTCATTTCTACATTTATTAGTAATACCATATTCTATCATTTTATATAATTGATTTAATCCTGATACTTCAGTTACTACCATACCACTTATTTTAAATAAATCACTACTTTTATATAATAAGATACAATTGGATTCATTACCATCTCTACCCGCTCTTCCAGATTCTTGATAATAACCTATTAAATAATTAAATAAAGATGTTATTGCGATATTATTATAATTATTAAATAATAAATTACCATCAATAGATTTAGATATTGTATGATGAATAACAAATCTTACATTTGGATGATTAATACCTAAACCAAACGCAATGGTTGCTACTACTATTTTTATTGTTCCATTTCGCCATAATTCATGAATTTTTAATTTTTCTTCCTAATAATATTATCAATATTAATGAAGTTAAATAAATTATTATTATATTATTATATTATTATCAGCTTACATCATCAACTCCAGCATGATAATAAGCCACTGAAATTTGATTATTTGATTCTTGAATTATATTTTTAGTTACTTCTTCTGTTTCATTTTTTGAAAAACAATAAATTATGCCACATTGATTTTTTTGTTTAGTTAATATATAATTTACTATCCATTGTATTACGTGTGAAGATTTACTTTCCTTTTTTATTACTTGATATTTGAGATTTTCTCCTATTTTAATTGATATTATTAATATTATTAGTATTATCATTAATATTTACTTATCAATGGTGCTTTAGTTATTATACATCCTTGATTATATCCATCGCTACGTTTTAAGTTTAATATCTCTAATACTTGGTTTAAAACAATGGTAGAACAAGTAGCCTATAAATAATGGTAATATTAATTTTATTTTATTTTTTAATACTAATTTAAAACTAATTACTTACTGTTAATGCCATAATAGGAATCTTTGGAAATAAAGTCTATAAAAAAATGAATTTAATATATAAAATATTAAAATTATTTTCTTAATTTTATACCTTTAATATATGTAATTTCTAAATTTAAAATTTAAAATGTTAACAAAAATATCAATAAAATACATTATAAAAGTTTTATATTAAAATTACTCGATAATCTGGCCTAAAAAAACCATAATTAATATTAAATAAACAATCAATTAACATTTAAAATTACCTAAAATCATGTCCTAATTGAGAACAACAATGGGATTCATCAATAACAAATCTACTAATATTATTAATTTCATATCCTTTTTCCAATGCTCTTTTAAACATATTTCCTTTTACCACCTGTTCTGGTGTTACATAGACAAAACTTGGAATTTTATTTAATCCTAAAATTTCCAATTGTTTTAATGTTATTTTCTTAGTGATACAATCCATCACTGCTTTTTTATACAATTTTTTAGTTGGTGTATTCATTTGTCCATATAATCCAACACCGGGTATTCCTTTCAATTTTAAATCATATAATTGATCTTTAATTAAAGATATTAAGGGGGAGATTACTATTGTAATACGAGAATATTCATCTAATATACCAGGCAATTGGTAACATAAACTTTTACCGCCACCTAAATAAAATAGATTAATTTATTGAACTATATTTAATATACTTAATTCTATTAATAATAATATTCTTTACCAGTGGGCATAATAACAAATAAATCTCTGTTATCTAACGCTGCATTAATAATTAATTTTTGATTCAATCGAAATTGATTTGTATTCCAATTTTCATTTAATTTCAGCATAATTTCATCTTCCCAACAAAACTTAGTTATTGAATAATATTTAATTTCTTCTAAATATTTATTAGGTTGTTTTAATAAATTCAATTCATTTAATATCTTCTTTTTTTCTTTAGTTAAGTTAGTTTTCTCAAAAGTTAATAATTCAATTTGTTTTTTTATACTAATTAATTCAATATCAATAGAATCAATACGTTGGTTTAATAATTGATGCTTTTGTATTGTTTCTTGCTTCAATTTATTACTTGTTTTCATTCCACTATTATCATCGTTGTTTGATTTAATATTCGATAGTGTATAACTAGTAATTAATTGATCTTTAATTTATTAAAAATAAATTTGATTTACTAAATAATATTATTATTAAAAATACCTAAATCTTCTTTGGTTTCTATTTCTTCTTTATTATTTCTCTTTTTTCTATTTTTCTGATTATTTTTAACCAAATCTGCTCTTTCTGTTTCTTCAATTTCTTCAATTTCTTTAATTTCTTCCACCTCTCCACTAAAACTACCTTTTATCTCTTCAATTTCTCCAAAATCAAATTCTATCTCCTCTATTTCCTCAATGCTTTCTTCAATCTCTTCGTCACTAATAACAATCTTCTTCATTTCAACTTTTTTAACCTCCTTATCCCCATTCATCTCCTCTTTCTCCTCTTCATCACTTTCAAATACCTTCTTATGTTTCTTATATTTCTTATTTTTCCTATAATTAATAACTTCCTCTTCTTCTTCACTTTCTATCTCCTTTTTATCCTTTTTAAAATCAATAAAATCTTCATCATCACTATATACCACCACTTTATTTTCGTCAATTTCAGGTGAAGAGACTTCAATTAACTCCACTTGATCCATATATTACTTTAAAAACAAATGAAATAATCAAATCAAAAACAATAAAAATATCAAAAATTTAAAAATAATAATTTATATAATTAATTTAATTTTTTAGATTCAATTTATTTTAAATATTAAGAATCTTGATATTATAATAATTATAATTCCCCTTCTTCAATAGCTTCTAATTCTTTTAATCGTGCTTCCAATTTAGGTACTTCAATAAGTTTATGCTCCAACTAAAATTTTTAAAAAAAATTATTATTATTAATACACATTTAATCTTAATATATCAACTAAAAACCACTTACGTTTTGTTTTTCTTCTTGAAGTGCAAGTCTTTTCTCTGCATCTAATTCCGTAAAAACATAACCCCCTTGTCCATCATATTGTAATATATAATTATGATATTTCCATAAACTAGGACGATGAGATACAGTTAAGAAACTGATACCTAATTCTAAAATTACATGTTATTCCATTGATATCTCATGTTAAAAAAATGGGAAGAATTAGAATTAACTTACCAGATGCATGATTATACATAATTTCTTCTAATTCCATTGAAACTGCTGATGTACATTCATCTAAGATAGCAAATTTAGGTTGATGATAATATAATCGAGCCATAGCAATCTAATTAAATTATTATTTAATAACTATTTCATTATAAAACACTTTAACCTACCCTTTGTTTATCGCCACCCGAAAGTGCGTCTTTCCATTCTCTTTCGGTATCCCAACCACCTTCTCTTTTAACAATATCTTGAAGTTGTACCACTTTTAAAATATCTAATAAATCTTCATCCGATACCTTTTTTTCCATCATTTCTTTTTTGGTATCTGGATAAATAATTTGATCTCTTAATGTACCTAATGAAAGATATGGTCTTTGTGGTATATAAAACATATCTTTTTTTTTAGGTCGAATTACTTTGCCTCCTTTGACTGGCCATAACCCACCAATAATTCGAAATAAACTTGATTTACCACATCCATTAGGTCCAACTATTAATAAATGCATACCTGATTTTACTTGAAATGATAATGATTTTAATAATACTTCATCACCTGGTGATATTATAGGTACATTTTCAAATTTAATATAATCTCCTTCTTCCCATTCACCTTGACCATTTAAATCAAATGACAAATCATCTTCATATTCATTTTGACTCACTTTTTTCTTTTCATATTTTCCCAATTTAACTTCTTCAAATACGTCTAGTAAATCAATTACCTAATATAAAATAATATATTAATAAACATATTTAAACAATAATATTATTATTTAAAATACTCTAGAAGTATACCCCGCCAACTCTGAAATTTCTTTATAAGAATATAAAACTCGACCAAAAGCATCTGAAGATTGAACCAATAATCTTCTATTAACCACAAAATCTTTGGTACGTTCACCAACTTCAGCCATAGCATTAGCACCACTTTTACCAGTACCTAAAAATACTGGAGCGGAGCATAATACTAATCCTAAAGCTCCCCAAAGATATTTAATTATAAAATCTTCTAACATGCCATGGAAGATTCCAATTCTAAACGTTTGATTGACATGGCGTATTAAACTATAATATGCTTTTTCAACTAATGTTTTTTCATTCTTTTGTCCATGATATAAGGCTATTTCTTCCGCATTTTCTATAATTCTGGAATGACGTGATCGAAATTCTCCCTAAAGGAAATAAAATTAGATCAAATAAAAACCCATACAACTAGACAATATTAATACCTCAAATATCTGTTCTTCAGCAGCCAATTTACCAAAGGGTGGGGTTAGTTTTCTTAATAAACCAGAAGAAAGATTGACCATTAAATTAACAATAAATAACCCTTCACCACCTACATTTCTAGATAATTGGATATTATAAATTAATGTATCTAATATTGGTTTAGCTAAATTAGAGTAGATACTCGATAATGAATTGCAAAATTTATCAATATCCACAGTAATTAATTGATCTGCATTTTTAATTCGATCATCTAAATTACTCATTGTATAAAATGTTTTATCACTTAAATATTGTTCATGTACATGATGAGTTAATCTAGTACGAAATTGTATAGCTAATTTACTTTGTAAATAAGTAAGCTAAAAATGTATATGTTATTTATTTTAAATTTCTATATTAATATTAATTTCTACTTACCATACTATTGGTATAAGTAGCTGGTAAAGCAACACTCATCCAGTAAAATATACCTTTAATAAAATCTTGACCTTGGCCACGAACCTATAATTTTAATAACTACATTAAAAACACTATTAAATTCCAAAATAATAATATTAATTTACCAAAGCACCAACAATTCGACCATCTAAAGCAGCCACATAAACAGATAATATAGTTCTAAATACTAAAAATAACATTAACTAAAATTAATTTTCTATTAATAAAATTTTAACTTACCTAAAAAGAAAGAATGTAACATCAATAAACCAAACTCTTGAGATCTTATACCAGGTATAACAATTTTTAATAATCTTCTTAATCTCATTAAAAACAATTGATTAACCTAAATAAAAATTCATCATTCATCAATCATATCTACAACTCTCATAAAACAGTTCACTTACCTCATATTTCTTTTTACCCAACTTACCACTTTCAATTTCATGTTTTAATCCCTTGATTTTTTTACTTGAAAACAAGTCTTTAATACGAAAGGTAATACCACTTAATATACAAAATAAAACAAAACGTTTTAAACTCACTCGATGTTGAATATATTCTTGTATAAACCCACGCATCAATTCAGTAGCTACACTGAATTGGGGTTTCGATTGTGTATTGGCCATAATTGTTTTGTTTTCACTTTTATTGAGAATTTCAAATAGGAAGTAAAAACAATATATCAAAAAAAAATCTTATTTTTTCCTAAACTTGAATCTCCAATCTTCAACGTGAAAATTGAATATATTCTATTCTTTCATTGATTTTTAGTGACTGTCCTTTTTTTCATTTTCAGATGCTTGACTCTTTTTGATGCTCACTCTTCTAATCGCCATTTGAAGCTTTAATTTTCAACTGATTTGATGAAATTAAGTTTGAAAAGCCAATTAAAAGGCATTAAATATTGCATACAAAATTTTAACTTCATAATGTTTCTATTGAAACAGTGGAATAAAAACTATTAACAGTTTATTTAATTGAATGTATTTTTCCCAATACACTAGTATAATGTATAAAAGGTTACAAAGCACATTTATTTAGTATAAAAATTACTCAACTTCTTACTTCAAAGGTATGTTTTTCTCATTTAATAGTCCTTTCATTTTTTATCTAGCTCAAAATTTAAAATTAAACTTAGTTGAAATATTGAAACAAAAAGATAAATGATTTTATTATATTTATTTGTCCATTTTTAATGACTTAAAATCTGAAAAAAGTTCTTAGTTAAATCCTTTAATTAAAAAACATTTGATAAAAGTTTATTATCAATAATAATAAAAATTTATAATCCTATGCAATAATATTGTAGTTATAAGAAGCAACCTTAAATATATTAATATTAAAACCTTAAATTAATAAATTAATAAATCTTTCATTTTCATCCTATTACAATTATCCATTTTTTTAAGTAAATATAAATTTAGAAATTTACATTCATAAAACTCTACTATTTTTAATATTTATTAGTTTAGCCTTATAACCCCAATTCATAATACTTTCGGCTATTTTATAGTTTTAATACTCATCTAGATAGATTCTATTACGCTTGAATTTCAATATATAATTATTGCAATCCTTTTTAAAGTAGCTTAACTATTTATTTAAAAGTAGAATTTAAGCTAAAATTAAGGTAGAGGGTATAAGGATTAGGCTTAAAAAAATTAGCTTAAAATTATTTAATTATAAAAACTACTGCTAATTGTTTCTCAATAAAGCTGCAACAGCTGGAGCCATTTTCTTAAATGCTATTAAAATGGAAAACACTTTTTTATTTACCTCACCATACTTTAGGTTATTTTGAGACTTCAATATCCGCTTTCTTCAATTATACAACGCTCTAATATCTGTCTCCTTGAATTTATAGCGCTTAAATTTTAATCTAATATTTTTAAAGTTAATTAAAACGGAAATTTCTTTTTTTAATATTGAGTAATTTGTCCACTTTTCACAAAATTTAATTTCAGAATACTTTTAAATAAATTAGAAGTAGAATAACATTCTCAAATGAAGGATTCTATTATTATCCGAAAGAGACTTTATTAATATGACTTACCAATTTTAATATTGGACCTTATAACATGCTTTTAGCTCTCAACATAATACCAATTTTATTATTATGGTTGAAAGTATATTTATATTTTGTTTTGTCATCTCAAGGATTTGAATGTTCTTTGAAAGGACATAGTTTTAAATTTTGTTTGTCCACATTCAAGTTCAATTAATAAAAATGTAATCTTAAATAAAAATATTATTAAACATTATTAAAATCAACTTTATATATTTACTCTATAACTTAGCTCATAAATGTAATATTCTAAATCTAAATAAATTTAAGTAAGATCAACTTTATTAAAATTTCTAATATTTCATCATTATCTAAGTTGAAACAAGGGTTAAAAAAAAACACGATAATAAACAAGATTAGGGAATTCCGATCCTTCAATTTCATAATTAACTTTATTCTTTAAATAAATCGAGTATAAAAGCTCAATTAAGGGATTAGAAAAGTAAAACAAAATCAAATAAAAAATGGTGGGCTCAATAAAACCAAGTAAATTTCAATTAGAATGAAGAAGTAAAATTGATACTAATATTAAAACTAATATTCTAGAAGAATGTAAACAAAATGAAATACCAAGTCATATGGGGGATGTTATGTCTTATTTAGAAACTTCTTTAATTATTAAAGGTAATTACTCACCAATAGAAAGGATCGCATTGACAGCTAATGGTAATTTACAAAGGATTTTAAGGTAATGAGCTATTATTATTTATAATGTGTAGAGTTAATGCTTCTTTAGTGCTTTTTACAACTCTAAAATTAAAGTTGAAATAGTAAAAAACGTACAAAGAGATTTAGAACAAGGTTCAGAATCGATTATATTTGATCGTGAAGTTGATTTAGTTTGTAACGATAAGGTAAAATTGAAATTATAAAACTTTTTTTATTCTATAGCTAATAAAACAGATCTTATGTAATGCCAAAAGTGTAATAACTGTTGAAAAAGAAGAATATAAATCAATGATTAAAAGTCAACAAGTTGGTGTGGGTCAACTTTTTAGGTAATTTTATACTATTATCATTTGTAAAATAGATTTTACTTATTTGATTAGAGTTTTAAGTATTCTACCTAAATTTAGATTAATAGAAGTTGGAAGATTAGATTCAGATAATAGATTATATCGCACATATTCATTAAGTGCTGAAGGTGTTGATTGTTTACTTACTGAAACCTTTGCTAAAGATATCTTTCAATTCTCAGATTAATTTTATATAATTTTTAAAGATTTCCCTTTTGATTTATACTAAATTGTATCAAATAAATTGTGAAATTTTATATGTTTAATAAAAAATTTGAGTTTCGTACTAGTAATAAAATATTACATTAAAAGATGAGCAGAGGATTAGGTTTTAATAATATATAAATTATAAAGCAGACGCAAATACAAAAAAGTTATAAAGTTAGATAAAAGGGTGAGGTATAGTTAGTAACTAATTCATTAAATGAATAGTATACTATTGAAATTCTAAGTCTTAATACAATTTTCTATTTAAACTTGTTATTAAAAATATCGGTTAAGTACATCTTCTGCTCCTGGATTCAAACCATATGATTCTGGTTTCCTACTTGGATTCTTTTTAGGTGCTCCAAAAAATAATTTTTTTAAACTGGAACGTGAACTTCCTGAAAGTTCTTTGTTACTACCCTCAGTTCGATTCGAACAATCGGAAGAGGTAGACGGTCTATGTCCATCCATCCTATTGGGACTTACATTCATATGATTTGGTGTATATGTTGGTATCTGCGCCGGTGTCTGAGTTGATATCACTGTAGACTTTGGTTTGGGTTTAGGTTGTCTAGCTTCCTTAAATGATTGAGGATTGATATCTAAACCCATTGAGCCTTGTATTGTTTTTTCATATAAATTCATTAATGAACGTGATCGACGTCTAAATGCTTTAGAATCAAGGGGTACTACTGGAGGTGGACAACTCAACTCACCAAGCCCATCCGTTTCAACTACAGTCGTTTTTGAAATATTAGGACTTTCTTTCATCTCTGGTTTATTTAATTGTTCATCCGAATATCTTCTTAATTTAGGTCCTTCATAATAATCATAAGATTTATAATAATTTTCCAAATAAAGCATATCCACCGACATCTTTTTAGGATCTTTACTACGCTTTGATGGTAAAGATTCTAATGGGTAATCTTCTAAAAGTAACTCTTCTAAATCATATGTCATATCAAAATTGTGTTTCTCTGAGCTAGGGCAGAAAGGTGGCCTTAACATCTTTTTCTCTAATAAATCCCATTCAATACCATTAAATAATGGTAACCTTTGAATTGAAAAGAATCCTGTTTTTCCGCTTCCTAACCTTTGATTTGGATTTTTATTTAATAACTTTTGAACAAACTCAAAAAACAATGGACTTAATTCAAGCACTGTATGAACATTAAAATCAATATGTTGTTCTAAAATACATTCCTTCTTCCTCGTCCTTTTAATACTATCATAAAATGGTGTTTTTCCATATATTCCTTCATAAAACGTAATTCCTAATGACCACCAATCTACCCCATAACTATATCCCTGATCACCGACCATTTCAGGTGCTATTAAAAATACAATAAATAAGTTATTCTTATTTAGTTCATTGAAAATATTCTTATACTAACAAAATTTAAAATGTGACTTACCCATGTATTGTGCTGTTCCTGAATGAGACTTTAATAAGTGGTTTGGTTGGATATAAGCAGCAATATTAAAATCAGTTAAATGAGCATGGCCTAATTAATTAGTAAAGTGAGTTGGGATTTTTAATTTATTACCTTTTTCATCTAACAATATATTATCTGGTTTAATGTCCCTAAGTTAATATATGTCAAATTTTCAACTTTACCCTTAATTAAATTTACCTATGAATAATATTTTTTGAATGAAGGTAACCAATAGCGGAAGATATTTCAGCAGCCAAAAAGATTAATTCATCTTCCGAAAACTTACGACGATGTAAATGAAATCTCAAATCACCTCCCAACATTAAATCCAAGGCCATATACAAATTATAATCATCTTGAAATGCATATCTTAAATTACAAACAAAAGGATGTGATAGCCCTTCTAACATATTTCTTTCCCTTATAATATTTTTACTCATTTTTCGTTTAATTAAGTCTTCTTTTGAAAAATATTTTAATGCCAACTTTGCTTTTGTTATCTTATGCTCGATTATTCGAACCTATATATTCTAATTTTAATACTCTGATACTTATAATAGCCTTTAATAAATTCTTGGCTGCATATATGCTATTAACTGTTAGCCTTGTAGTATACTTACTTTCCCAAAGCTACCTCGGCCAATTGAACGTAACAATTTAAAATGGGTTAGATCCACTTTATAAAATAAGAAGGGTTATTAAAATATTCATAATATACAATGAATTTAAGAGTGTAAGTTTAAATAGAAATATATACCATCTTCATTCATATAAGATTTGTTCTGTTGATTACCCATTTTATTGAAGGAGTTGATAAAAAATGTAATAAAAAAATTGTCTAATGAATATTAATTTTAATTAAAATACTCTTTAGTCTAAAAATAAATAAAAGCCATTAAAATGAATAAATTGTATCAACCAATTAAACTTGTTATTCACCCCTAGTCAGATCAAACTTAATTGGTCAGATCGGTTTTATCTGCTACATTCAAGTTGCCTAAGTTCCATAAATTATCATACCAACATGGTTATTTTAGTACTAAATTTACATATTAAGTAAACCTTCAGCTTACCGTCCAAATAAACTTCAATCTAAAAATTCTGTTAAGAGAATTATGCTTCTTTTATTTGAATTTTATTAGCAGTTTTTTCAATTTTTGGCCTAATAATGAACAGAAAACTGTAAGAAAAAAGATATTACCATTGTTTCCTTTTGAGATTCTAAGCTTCCCCTCATTGTTAGTTGTAAGTTTGCGTGATTTCAAGTCAATTTTCGATCTAGATTTTAAAATTTCAAGGGGTTAATTTAAATAAAGTTAATAGTAAGATATGTAATATATTAAAAAAATGGAGTTTATTTTTATAAAGAGTATATCAATATATTGCTATTTTTTTACTTTGGTTGTTTTTTTAAAATGAAGCAATATTACATCAAATAAACTTTATTAAATTCTTAAAAAAGCAATAAATTCACAAGTGGCTTATTGACAAAATAATACAAATGAAAGGTTAATAGAGGGGAGTTATGATTAAAGTGAAAATGTATCCAGATTTCTTTTAACAAGTTGATAAATTTAAACTGCGGGATTTATATAGCAACCTCATAATACTCGAGTTTATTGATTCGAATAGTATACTATGATGCAACAATGAATGAATTGTACCTTATAGTATATTAAATAGCCGTAAAAAACACTTCAAACTTTTTGATATCATTGTCTCTTACTCCACTAGATCCTAATTTATTTTTAATAAAGCATCTGGGCACATACCGTTTTCAACCAGTTTGAAAATATAGTATGGTTTCAGTATTGTGAATTTTATTCTTGTACTGAATTATAAAAAACTATTCCTTATTAAGCATACTGGAGTACCAGTAAATAAAATATATGAAAACATAATTTCTGGTTTCATTTTTTGTCCATTTTTTATTCGAAAAATAGAAAAGTTATTAAATACTGAAATAAGACATCCCCGTATGTTGATAATAAATTATTAAATATATATCGAAAACGAGTGTATGAAGTGGTAGAGTGAATTATTATGTAACTGTTAAAAGCAATAAGCTATAACTATATAGCAGCTAATAAGATCCAATAAATCATTATTGAAATAGAGGTACAGTAAAGTTCATTAAGACTATCATAGATAATTAGATAATTGAAATGAATTTATAAGATAACGAAAGTGACTCTGAACTCTAAAACACTTTAATAATGAATAAAACATAGTACTAACCGCTCTTGATAAAAAAATTATATGCATTGAGCAACTAAGCATTCGTTTTTTTGATAAATCTTAAACTGGTGCTAGTATAAAACGATCGGATGCTATCAAGAAATCCAAGGATTTTAAAATTGTTAAAACGGTAAAAACAATAATGAAAAGTTAAAACAAGAGTGATTAATTATAAGTTTGTAATTTATTAGTAAGTTAAATCAAAGATGTAGTAGTCAGATTCAAGTATAAACGACATTGAAATCATAAATAACAGTAGTAAATGAGCTACAAAGATTAATATAAACCTTTACCATTAATCTTAGGATACTCTAGCGCAACTGAATTCATTAAATAAAGTAATTGCGACTCTGAGCTCCTAGACATTGTTAAGAGAAATACAGTTATTAGAATTTTGATTTATATACTTTTTTGAAAAGTGGATGTATTGTGATTGGCTGCTACAATTTTGTAAAGAACTGTGAATGAAACTGAAATCAATAGAGCCAATTAGAGTCGAGATTTGAAAAATTCGATCCCTTTGGGATTATTAAATTAAAAACAAAAAAGGGATTTGAAAATCTATTTGAAAATTTTTTTCAAATGGAATTTCTATTCTCATGAATTGAAAAAATTTTCAATTCAAATTATGAAAAAATACTTCTGAATAGAAAAAATTTTGTTTGAAAATTAAAACTCCGAAAATTATAATATACAAAATTTAAAAAAACTTAATTTGAATATTAAAATGCATGAAGCTATATAAAAAAACTAAAATACAATTATATACGATTTTTATTAAAGTACAACCATTTTCACCTTGTTTAAAGCAAACTATAAATAAACATTCAATAAAATGATTTTAGAAAGTAATAAATTTAAATAAGTAAAAAATTGGCTGGAATATAATACTATATAAGGATGTCTCTTTTTCTTTGAGAGATTTACCAACATATTCTCCACTCAATAGCGCTTAAAAAATGGAAAAAGTAGTGAAACCAAAAAAACATCCCTATATGGATTTTAGTACATTAAGTAAAACAATAATTTAAATAACTAATTAATCCTACAATACTTATGATGTTAATAAATGGGACGATAATATGAAATAGACAGCTTCTATTTTAAGTTGATTTTCAAAGGACAGATAGAGTAACTAACCACTAATATTAATACTAAAATAAAGTTCAATAGTGAATAAAATGAAGTTTAAAAGTGTGAGGATTTTTTTTAATTTCATTATTTTTTCTATCTTTTAAGCGCTATTTTGAGTGGAAAAATTGTTAGTAAAATTCTTAAATACAAAAATACATCCTCATATATAAAAGCTAAAAAATCATTTTAGCCTTCAAAGATAAAATCAAATGAAAATAAATTAACTTATTTTGAGAAGTTTTGTATATTTTATGACTTATTTCATCATGATAAATAGAATATATTAACTCATATCGTCTCTGTATCCCTCATTCTTTAGTCTAGTTTTAGTTTACATCGAAAAATGGGGAATATGTTTCAAACTAAGAGTATTTGATACCCAAATAGATGCCAATTTGTTTTTACTAAACACTCTTTTTTATATAGTGTATTATCTAGAGTTAGAATTTATTCCCAAGTTACACATTACCCCAATCCTAATATTTTTCATTGCAATGCAGACCAGTTCAACAAAACCTATCTAATGTTTTCTTTTAAGTTAGAACTTTGACTATATGCTTAAAGTTGGATAGATCAGCTTATTTTACATCATTACTTTGAAAAAAGGTCACCAGGCTCTATGGACAAATTTTTCAATTATTTTCTCTAACACCATTATTTGTACTAAAAGTTATGCTTTATTTTAGTCATAATTCCTCTTATAAACATTATATCATGGGTGAAGTTTCTAAAGAAGTAGCTGATTTTAAAAAAAGCAAAAGCTACTATCAATCGTAAATAAATTTCCCCAAAGCTCCCATTTTTATTTCAATTACTGGTGATAACGATATTGTTTAATAAGTTTAATTCAAATAGGTAAGTCCAAAAACTGGGCTAAATTTTGAAATAATTTTTTCCAATCTCAATTTAAGCATAAACTTGTATAGGTTGTAAGAGTATATGGGGGTGTATTTTTGTGTTTAAGAATTTTACTACCAATTTTTCCACTCAAATAGCGCTTAAAAGATAGAAAAAGTGATGAAGCCAAAAAAACACCACCATATGGGGATGTATTTTTTTGTTTAAGAATTTTACTAACAACCTTTCCACTCAAATAGCGCTTAAAAAAATGGAAAAAATAATGAAACCAAAGAAAACACCCCCATATGGGGATGTATTTTTGTTTAAGAATTTTACTAACAATTATTCTACTCAAATAACACTTGAAAAATGGAAAAAGTGATGAAATAAAAAAAACATCCCCATATGAAAAGTTTAAAAAAAACAATCAAGAAATTAGTTTCTTATTAGATATATATATATATTCTAAGTAGTTTAAAACATAACCATAAATTTAATTAATTGCTTTAGAAAAAAAACATCCTTCTATTTTTTAATATTTATATGCGCAATTTACTTTTTGCAATAAATTAAAATTGAAAAAAAGTTTAACCTTGGATGTAAATTAATCTATATCACAGTAGTTTATTTTAGTAAAATAATAGTGACTTTAAAGTTATCTAATTCATTATCAAACTTTATTAGTTCTTCTTTAATTAATTACTTATTCATGAATGATCTATACAACACTTAATGTTCATCAACAAAGTCACAGCTTAAATGGCGTATACAATTAACGAAGCTACTCAGAAAGTATAATGAATTATTTCAAATATTTTTAAAAACTATTAACTTTTGACACTCCATCAGTATTTATACTTTGCTTTATTTAGTTAAATGTATAATCCAATATATAAATATCCTATGTGTAACAAACTTAACATTTGGAACATTATATCTTTATACTGTACATCTTAGTTCAAATAAAAAAATAGTTGTATGTATATAAATTAAATAACAATTATAATTAAAAGCAGTACAATTTTTGTATAATAAAGTATGTTTATATAAGGCTCTACTTAATATTTAAATCTTAATATTGTTATAATGTATACTTTTTTAAATCTTGAAGTTATATTAAATGTTTTTTTTTAAACCTTCCAGTAAAAGTGTAAGATTTTCTTAGCTGGTAAAGAATAGATATAATACGATAAGGTGGGAGAATAAAATGATGATCGAGAAATAAACGCTTTAAATAAAGCTTGTAGTAAAGAACAGTTGAAAGATGTTATATAAAAAACTATTATAAAGTTTTGGTTATTTTTAAATATTCTTTTTTCCAAAGCACCAAATTAAAAGCGTTACTTTTGTTACTAACATTTTTTGACTATACAATTTATAATACCTGCCCTTATTTGGTTTTCAAAATGTAAACATAAGGATATACTTTTAATATATTGGGTAAAATAAGTAGTTTTAATAATTGGTTCTACAGTGCTTATAACATTTATCACCATACTAATAACATGAAATGACTAACTCCTGTTATAACTGATTTCAAAAGGTAAAAAGAGGAACTACTTATGGACTTCGATTCTGAAACAAAGTTTAAGGGTGAATAAAGCGCATAACTTTAAAAATATATAAATATGTAAAATTTTATTTCAAATTTTTGAAAATGAAATTGAATAATAATAAACTGACTTATTTTGAAAAGCAATACATATTTTATGGCTCATTCCATCATAATAAATGGAATATATTGACCCATGTCATCTTCGTACCACTTATTCTTTGGACTAGTTTAGGTTTGTTTGAGAGAATTGGAAATATATACGAAACTAAAATATTTAATACTCAAATAGACGTCAATTTGTCTTTACTAACAACTCTTTTTTATATTGCTTATTATTTAAAACTAGAATTTGTTGCTGGGTTACTCATTACACCAATCTTACTATTTTTTAATTGGAGTGCAACCCAGTTCAATAGAAACTATCCTGTACTTTCGCTTAAAGTAGAAATCGGGCTGTTTATTGCTAGTTGGTTGGCCCAATTCGCTTCACATTATTACTTTGAAAAAAGGGCACCAGCCCTTTTAGATGGTCTTTTTCAAGCACTATCTTTGGCTCCACTATTTGTGTTTTTAGAGGTTTTGTTTCACCTAGGGTATAACCCCTCCTATAAAGACTATATAATGGACATAGTTTCTAAAGAGGTGTTTGAGTATAAACAAGAAAAGGCCACTATTTATCCTAAATAAAATCCCCCAAGCTTCAACTTCTTAATTAGTAATGATATTCATATTGTTTAATTGAATTTAATTCACATGCAAGGTTATTTTATTTTATTTTATTTTATTTTATTTTATTTTATTTTATTTTATTTTATTTTATTTTATTTTATTTTATTTTATTTTATTTTATTTTATTTTATTTTATTTTATTTTATTTTATTTTATTTTATTTTATTTTATTTTATTTTATTTTATTTTATTTTATTTTATTTTATTTTATTTTATTTTATTTTAATTAACAATTTTTTAACTTTAGAAATTTTAAAATATTTTGTCGTTATATGATATGATCCACTTCTGTTTTATACATGTATATTAATACATCACTTGATTATACGATTATTTATAATTCTATTGATTTTAATAATACATGCTTTATAAAATGATTGGGTAATGTGAATAAATCTCACCTAAACCAAAAATAAATTAATAAAAATAGAAAAGAATGTGACATAATATAACAATATAGTAACCTATCTTCTACAATATTATTACAATTTAGATTCCCCTCATTTTTTAGTTATATGCTAGTTATGGTATGTATTATTATAATGTAAATATATATATATATCATTAAATCCTGATATCAAAGTATAAATCATCATAAAACTACGCTCCAAAAAAGGAAAGCAACTACAATTCATCAGCAGAAAATTATAAATAGACAAAAAAATCAATTTAATCTTTATTTTCTCCAAAAACATAATATCATGTTAAAAAAGTATTCCAAAGATCAACTCTCTTATTTTGAAAAACAGTTAGTTTTTTATGGTGCATATCACAATACGCCTGGTAATATAGTCATACATTGTATCTTTGTGCCTTTGATTGCTTGGACAACGTTAGGTTTATTGTCTCAAGTAGGTGATGTGTTTAGTATCCATTTATTTAATCAAGTATGTAATATTGACCTATCAATGTTATTAACTTTAACTTATATAACTTACTATATCAAATCAGAATTTACTGCTGGAGTATTAATTACGCCAATTTTAGTATTTGTGAACTGGAGTGTTATAAAATATAACCAAGCGAATCCTAAATCTAGTCTAAGCTTCGAGCTATTATTGTTTATTATTAGTTGGTTAGCTCAATTTGCTTCTCACTTTTTTATTGAAAAGAGATCACCAGCATTAATAGATGGTTTCTTCCAAGCGGTATCTTTAGCTCCATTATTTGTCTTCTTGGAAATATTATTCCAATTAGGCTATAATCCTTCATATAAACCTAAGGTTATGTCTTTAATTTCATTGGAGATCGGGAGTTTTAAAGCAGAGCAAATAAGAAGCAATAAACAATAAAATATGTCTTTAAAGCTATGATACTTAATATTCAACATTGAATTTTATTTTTACAATAAAATTTTGCATTCGGAATAATCCATCCGCTCTTATAAGGATCTTATTTTATTTTTAATAATATATTTGTAATATTTTCGTAAATTTAACTTTAGTTGAAATTAATGGAGTATAGTTAGATTTTCCGCCTATTAGTGGAAACTTTCTATAAATAAAAAATTATTTTTCGCATCTTTAACATTTTAACTAGTTGTATGTTTGAGATGATCTTAGATTGATTGGATGTTTGAGGCTCCCTTTTAATTATTAGATGACGTTTAATTTCATTCATAGATAGATGTTAAAGTTCAATTGTGCTCTATCTAGCACTTATCTTATAATTAACCTTTCTATTTAAATATATTCTTTAGAGATTGATGTTTAACTTTACATTAAAATGAACCACTAGAAACTGCACAATTAAACTTAAAAGTTGTATTAGGTACAAATTAAAGACTAAAAAACAATTGAAATGAATTAATAATTAAGTTCAATTCCAAATATGTCAGAAGAAATTGCTAAAAATAAAGAGTTTGAAGAAAAGGCGGCATTGACTCACCCAAAAGTTACTTCTTTAAAACAAGTACGATCTAGTGCTAGTTTGAGTGAAAAATTACCTGGAGAGGAAGATAATAACAATAATCCAGAAGAGCATCAGACTGAAATTCAACATTTTAAAGATGAGATTAAAGCAGGAGTGAACTCAATTTCTAATTTTTGGGATGAATTCAAAGATTATTTAGAAGATGCTGAAATTTTTGATTCCTCAGTTATTATGGTGACTGGGCAAGCTTTTACTGAAATTGCTAATTCCTTTGTACAAGATATTATTGTCCCCCTTTTTACTACTTTAATTGGTAAAGTTGATTTTCAATTCATTAATGTCAATCTAATTTTTTTATAGGTAGACCAAATGCAACTAATTATTTTGTAGTATTAAAAAAGGGCAAGTCTTTTAATACCAATTATCGTAGTGCAAAACAAGCTATTGCTGACGGGGCTCATATATTTCATTATGGGAAATTTATTCAAGTAAAAAATATCCAAGTAAATTATCTATTAGTTTTAAAGTTTCTTTATAGAAAATAGTCAACTTTGTATTCTTGGGTATAACTTTAATAGGCTTTGTCAGAGGTAAATATATATATCAATAATATTAAGTATATTTAAAATTTAAAATTTAAAATTTTAGTATTTCGTACTATACTATTTTTCCGTCGACTCCGAAAACTTAAGGAGGAAGAAAGTATCAAGAAATTGAAACAAAGAGAATGCCCTTTTTGTCTCTCAACTATTAATTCCAAAGCTTCTCGCTGTCCTAATTGTACTTCTGCTTTACCAACTTCTTCACTTTCTAGGAACATATCTCCAACCTTGAAGCCTGCATTGATGCCACCTATATCTGATGACCCAACTTTATTGAATTAATACTCATAAAAGTGTGCTATTTATTCCTATCAAAAATAATTCATATTGATTATAATGAATTAAATAAATAACTATGTATAAATCAATAGGATATTTTATAAAATACTACAAAAATTTTATTTTGAAATTTTAAATTTAAATTATTTAGTGACGTGATGAATAGATTCAGCTAAATATTCGACATTGTTGGATGAGATACCGGCCATAGAAATACGACCATCCTTAGTAAGGTAGATATGGTGCTCATTCTTTAATTTTTCAACCTAAAAAAATTATTTAATATATATATCTTAAACAAAAGATGATAATTACTTGTTCAGGAGTTAAACCAGAGAAGCAGAACATACCAATTTGGTTAGTAATATGTTCCCATTGTTTTTGAGATCCTAATTGTTCTAAGTGTCCCTTGAGTTGAGTACGCATAGAGATAATACGATCAGCCATAGATTTAACTTCTCCTAACCTGAAATTATGATTAAATAAATATATATAGAATGAATAAACAACGAGTTACCATTGTTGGTAGAGAGCTTGGTCATTTAAAACGGTGCTTACAATACGGGCACCATGAATTGGAGGGTTGGAGTAAAGAGGACGGACTAAGATCTTTAATTGAGAATCAACAGCATCCTTCTCTTGTTTGTTTTTGCAAACTAAAGAGAAAGCACCAATACGTTCGCCATAAAGACCCATATTCTTAGCAAAAGATTGACACAATGCAACTGGATGACCTTGTTCAACGAAATAACGTAAAGCATAGGCATCTTTAGAAATATCACCAGAAGCAAAGCCTTGATAAGCCATATCAAAGAAAGCAAAATGATTTTTAGATTTCATTACAGAGGAGATTTCTTTCCATTGTTCTGCAGTAGGATCAACACCAGTTGGGTTGTGAGCACAAGCATGTAATAACACGATAGAGTTATCTGGGATAGACTATTGAAAATAACTTAATAAAAACAGTCATTGTTTAATTTTAAACTTACTTTAATATCTTCTAACATGCCATGGAAATCTAAACCATTGGTTTTTTTATCGAAATAGCGATAAGAAGCAACCTCAACACCAGAATCCTTAAAAATAGGATTGTGATTGCCCCAACTTGGAGTTGGTAAGTATACTTTTTTAGCATTTGGGTAAAAACGGGATAAGAAAGCAGCCCCAATTCTTAAAGCACCAGTACCAGAAATTGTTTGAGTAGAAGAGATCTTAAATAATAGTATAAATAATAGTATAAATAATAGTAATTAGGATAATAAAAATACTTACCAAATCTTGAGATAAAGGTTCACTATCTTTACCAAAAGCTAAGACTTTAGAAGCTTTTAAGAAATCGGCTAAACCTAAGATACCAAGGTATTCTTTGTCTAAGTCTTTATTTAAAAGGATATTTTCAGCCTTTTGAATAAAAATTATTATGTTTTCAAAATGACTAAATAAAGCTACATTACCTTTTTAACACACTCTAATACGAATGGTTTCCCTTGATCATCACGATAAGCGCCAACACCTAAGTTCATTTTACGAGGATTACTATCCTTTTTGAATGCTTCAGTGATACCCAAAATGGCGTCAGGTGGACCTGAAATAAAGTTAGAAAAATCATAAAATATGAAGAATAATAGTACCTTGTGGTACATTAGCCCAGGTGGAGAGTAGTTTTATATTATTAAATAATAATTTTGAGTTTTGGGTTTGAATGATTTTTAATCCTTTAATCATTGTGAAGTTCTAATAGTAAAATATATTGAGTCATCTTTTTTACACTCAAAATTTATAAAGGTTGACTTTACATTTTAATTGGTTGGAATTATCCTTTTGATCGTTAACCATTTTTAAATTAACTCTATTAGCTTTTTTAATTCATGTCACTTTTTTGACCAATAATATTCCCTCATTATTATAAATGCGTTATTTTATTGGATATAATTTAGTCTAAAAGAATCATTTGAAATTTTATCATTTTTGATCAGATAAAAATTTTCAAATTCCACCAATTAATTATCAGGAAATACTTGCATTCATTTGTTTTAGCAAACCATAAATCATTTAGTTATTATTGGCTAAAAATATTTTCAAATACAATTTCAGTTTATTGGTCGCGTTTTAAATGAATACACAGAATATTTAAAAAAATAAAATTATAAATTGTTTAAACTCCCAGCTGAGATTAATGTGGATATGTTTTTTTCACTCAAGGATTACTACTAATAGTTTTTCCACTCGATAGTGCTCATAAGATGGAAAAAAAATAAAATCAAAGACATCCCCATGTCTAATTTTTTATAATAGTTCAGTAAATTAAAAAACATCAATGTAAGTCTGAGCTTGAAATTCACTATGAGGATGGGAATTATTTGCCTCTAGGTACTATAGATACAGAAAATAGTTTACGTCCTCATAATACTTCACAAGCTCAAATCTAAGCTATCTAAGATATTATTTTTGCTTATATCACTCAGTTGCTAAATAAATAATCTCATTTTAAACTACTGAATCACTATATATTGGAAAATAATATTTAAATTAATTATATAACAATATAGTTATACAACTAATAAATACAAATTTGTAAAAAAAAGGCTTTGGAGTTGATTTATAAAATTGATAAATAAGCAAATTGATATAAATAATAAATCAATAGCTAATAAACAAAATTAAATAAATTAATAAAATTGTTACTTTTATTTGTATATTAAATCTATATTTATAATTATTAAAATTTATCATTTCACCACTTTTATTATAGTTTTGTAAATAATTAGGTAAAAATTATCATGACAAAATATTTTTATATAAAGTAACTATTCACTAAAGTTCTTATTTTCATTTATTTAGTTATTATTAATAAAAACAAAACAACTAAACTTTATATAAATTTTAGTTTTTTATATCTTAATATATAGGGATATATTTTTGTATTTAAGAATTTTACTAACAATCTTTCCACTCAAATAGCGCTCAAAAAATGGAAAAAGTGATGAAGCCAAAAAAAACATCCCCATATTATTTTATTTATTTATATAATTTAAAAACAAATACAAATTTCTTAAAAGAGTTTTTTTATAAACGGCCTCAGTTTTTTGATTCAAAAAAACAAGGCATTGATTATAAGAATAAATATTTCATGTTAAAATATTTACATTGCACTTTTAAACTTATTAAATTGTAACTATAACTTGATTGATTATATAAAACAATTTTAGATTAATTTAATACAATTACAAAATAGAATTTATATAAGTCGAAATAAAATTTACAAGCCTATTTTTTTTCGCACATATGCTCTTATCAAAAGAAACAAAAATATTCATCAAAAAATGACCACACTTATAACAATAATTAAATTGATGCAAATTTATTGTTTACAATTTCTATTATTCTACGCTTTCATTAATCAATAGTGCTTTAATAATTTTAATTTTTTGAATTAATTTTATTCGATTTTTGATAAATAATTCTTCCTTTTTCGATAAAAACAACTGAAAATGTATATTAAAAAGCCAAACTCTTATGTGGCATGATAATGAATTACTCACTATTCTTCAAGATAAAATTGAATTAAATCAGTTTATCTATTAAATCAAAAAAAGTGATATAAAATATATACATTAATAATACACAATATACATTATTAATACAAATTAAAAGTTTATTTAATGGATTTATTTAATAAATTCAATTTATCTTTAGTATATGGGGGTATTGTTTTTGATTTCGTTACTTTTTCCATTTTTTAAGTGCTCTTTAAATGAAAAAGCTATTAGTAAAATTCTTAAACAAAAAAATACATCTCCATATGTAAATTTTATTTCATCTAGAAATTACTCACTTTTTAATATATTTATCTAGTGCTTAACTATAACTTATATTTATCAATAATCGTAGGAATGAAAAGTATTATTAAAATCCTTGTTTTCCCAACCACAGTATAATTAACCGTATCATTAGGTTAGAATAATACAACAGTGATTGAATGTATATTTTTTTAAAGGTAATATACTAGACCAAATGAATAATTGAATTATTTCATATTATAGAATTTATTTATTTATTTATTTATTTATTTGATTGTGGCTATTTTATTATATTTTAAAATACCCTTTTTTAATAAAAATAATTTAAAGCGATAATTAACCTATCATACTATTAATTTATTATGGCTTGTAATAATATAATAAACAATCAACTAGAAACAATGAAACTAATTTAAATAATATAATTACTTTAGGTTAAAATTGTATATAAATAAATATTATATAATATAGATTATCCGATGTCTAATATTTTATTAAAATTAAAACTTAAAATTAAAACCACTAAGAATTCTATTATATTATTTATTAATATATTAAGATTAGGCTTAAATTTAATTTATTATACAATTATTTTATGGTTTTAAGACAAATAGCCTATGCCAAATTAAGTAAATATTTTTATCCAATGAATCAATATGAGTCTATAAAAGCAAAATATTTAACAATCAAATCAAATCAAATTCAAAACCAATCGAAATATTTAGATAAATCAACTCTCAACTTTTAGACAATTACTCTTTTAATTTAACTTAAATTTTATATTGAAATAATGAGCGAACATACTATCAATACTACTCAAGAAAGCCTTCATGTCAATGGAAAATGTGCTCCATGGACTCCTTATTCTTGGAAATCAAAGCCAATTAAACAACACGTTGAATATGAGGATCAAGCTGCATTTGAAAAAGCAAAAGCTAAATTAATTCAACTTCCACCTTTAGTTACTGTTGACGAAGTAATCTAATAACACAAAGATTAATGAAATTTTTTAAACTCTTTAATTAGGTTAAGAAATTGAAAGTACACCTTAGAAATGTTGCTCTTGGAAAAGCTTTCCTTTTACAAGGTGGTGATTGTGCTGAACTTTTTGATTATTGTACTAAAGTATTATTTACTTTGTAAAATTATTTAAATATATATTAACTCTTTATAGGATCCTATTGAAAATAAACTTAAAGTTCTCATTCAAATGAGTTTAACTCTTATTTATGGTGCAAGATTACCAGTGGTTAGAGTAGCAAGAATGGCAGGACAATATGCTAAGCCACGTTCTAGTCCAACTGAAAAAATAGACGGTGTTGAATACCCAAGTTTCCGAGGAGATAATATCAATGGTTTCTCAGTTGATGAAAGAAAACCAGATCCAGAACGTTTAGTTGATGCTTATTTTCATTCTAGTGCTACCCTTAATTATGTACGTTCTTTATTAGCTTCTGGTTTTGCTAATCTTACTCGATTTGATAAATGGGATCTTTCTCATGTTAAATGTTCCTCTGCTCGTAAAGAATTTCAAGATATTGTAGATCAAATTTTAAATACTATGGATTTTATGGAAGTTATTGGCGCTGTTAATAGAGAACATGAACTTCCACCAGCATTCAATACCATTGATATGTTCATGTCTCATGAAGGTTTAGTTCTTGATTATGAAGCTGCTCTTACTCGCCCACACGTTGAAAAACATACTGGAGAAACTCGATATTATAACTTAAGTACTCATTACGTTTGGGTTGGTGATCGTACTCGTCAACCAGATGGTGCTCATATTGAATATCTTTCTGGTATTGAAAATCCAATTGGTATTAAAGTTGGTCCAACTACTGATCCAGATACCCTTATTGAACTCCTTGATAAACTTAATCCACATAAGGAAATTGGTAAAATTACCTTAATTACTCGATTTGGTGCCGATAAAGTTCATAATCATTTATCTAAATTTATCAAAGCAGTTCAAAAAACAGATCATATTGTTGTTTGGGTTTGTGATCCAATGCATGGAAATACAGAAACTAGTACTTGTGGAGTTAAGACTCGTCACTTCAATAATATTATGTCTGAAGTTGCCTCTTGCATCCGTATTCATGCCGAAAATCAATCGAAATTAAATGGAGTTCATTTTGAACTTACTGGAGAAACTGTAACTGAATGTTTAGGTGGTGGTATGGAATTAGATCATCATAATCTTAATGAAAATTATCAAACTTATTGTGATCCTCGTCTTAATTATGAACAATCTTTAGATATGGCTTTCCTCATTGCCCGTTGCTTTGAAAAGGAAAGATCTGGTCTTAAGAAATGTTGCCCTTAAATTTAGGTCCAATTCTTCTATTCCTTTGTTATTCAACATTTCTATTCCCCCTTTACTATAGCCAACTCTCTTATTATCTAAAATAAAGTGAATCATTGTCCTTTCAATTTGATTTTTTTTGAAATTTTAAATTTCGAGTTTTTTTTTTAGTTATAAAAAGATATGACTCATAAAATTGGAAATGCAAATTTAATTAAGGGGATAATTTTATTAATTAAAAATAATTAAACTAAACAATAGGGTTAAATCTTAACATTGTATTAAATTCAGTTCTTAATTGAACAGCTTCAGCTAAATTTTCCACAAACATACCATCGGCGCCCATTTTAAAAAAGTAATAAAATTCATCCCTGGTATCTCCTTTAAAGCAAGTGGATTTACAACCAAAATTAGCAGGTTCTCTAGAATCATAAAAAGTATATGGTACTACTTTGAGATGTCGTTGATGACATTCTTTAATAAGATCTTTAGCTTTAATAAAGCCACCTAAACTTTCAACTTCTTTTGGATCATATGTTACATTACGTGCTTGAAATTCATCCGCAATTTCATTTAAATGAAAATCTTTACGTGTAGAAAACCAAGTGGCGTATTGAGCTACAATATCTAACCCTTTAGGCGTATAAAACCAAGCATATTTATCTACGAGAGCAACATGTTCGACTTTAGATGGGTGGGTAAATTTGGTGAGATATTTTAAACTTTCAAAATCAAAATTTTGTAAAACTACTTTACCACAAGGAACTTTAACTTCTTTTTTAGGAGAACACTTATCTTGAATATCTTTAGAAATTTTAGCTTGACAATTTTCAACATCCCCTTCTTTAAGTGGATACCCATTTTTTCTAAGTATTTCTAATACTTTATCTTCAAAATATCTTGGATTTTCAGGTCGAAGTGAAGAATGAAGCGCTGCATGCTTAATTTCAGGTACAATTTTAATCGGCTTTTTAAAAAGATAAGATAAATGATGAGCATTATCAATAAATTGTTGAAAGGATGGGATCTTAAAAATTTGATTATAAAATTGGGGTCGAACACCAACAGCTGCTTGCTTAACTCGAACTTTACTTAATTCTTTAAAGGTGAAATCCGAAATAAAATAAACGTCTTTTAAAGTAATAGTAGTATTATCAATAACTCCAGTGAAGTTACGCTTAAGATGGTCAAATTCGGGTAATTCTTTAACGTTAGTACTTTCTTCAATATGTAAATCATGATAACATACTGGTACTCCATCTTTTGTTAAAACTAAATCTGGTTCTAAATAATCCATACCATCCATAACTGCATTCCAATAACCTCCAATGGTATGTTGGGGTAAATGAGGCTTCACACCTCGATGAGAGAAAAGCTCAATTGGTTTTCCGGAGAGAGTAGGCCATTTTGCACCTGAGATATCTTCAATATGAGCGGAAACGAGGTTCAATGCGATAATACCAAAGAAATTAATAAAAAACTTCATTTTTTTTTAATATTGCCAAGTTGATTGAGCTAGATTAAGCGATTGAGTTGAAATTGTAAACTATTTATACATTTTAAAAAAAAAAATTGCACAACATAGAAATGTTTATTATTGTGATAATATTTTTGTTTTAATATTAATTTTGTACCTATTGTTTTATCATGCTCACCATCCGATTTACCAATCATATTTCAAGATAAATAATACAATTATGGACCATAATTTTTATTTAAAATCTTGGGGTACTTTTAAATGTTTATCGAAGTTTAAGATTAGCATTTTTAATTAGTTAAGGTGGTAAAGGTTGAAAATTGCAATGATTGAAGTGATTTTTGAAGTTTTAGCACCAATTTTTAAATAAAATAACCCTTAATTCTTAATATCTTTAATCAAATAAATAACTTACCATTGTAGCCAATAACTTTTAGTTTTTTTTTTAAAAATTTTAAAAGATACAAGAACAACTCAAATCAACCATATAGTTAACTAAAGCTAATAACAAACTAACAAAATTCTTTTTTAAGAATAAATTATACTTTTATATAAAGAGAACACTATAAAGTTTCAAGTAATACAAGCAGACTTTTTTAGCTAATACAAAGTTGGAAAGTTTGAAGTTTTTAAAAGAGAGACGGAAAAGTACTTGATACTTCAATGGATAATAAATAATGTAAAAGTTAAAGTATTGAGGATTGTGTTTGTAAAAAAAAAGGAATGAAATTAAAAAAAGATTCAATTAATTTATTTAATATATAACATTATGTTTAGTATTTTTAATATTTCAAAAAAAAAAAGAACACTAAAAGTAACAAAAAGATATTAAATAAAGGAGTATTATATAGGAATTTAAACATTATTATTATTTAAGGTAATCTGGTTTTGTGAAAATAATAACTATTAAATCATCTGAAGTTGAGGTTGTACTTTATTTTTTAAATTATAAAAAGAGTACAAATAATTATTTTAAAACTTCTAATAATTGAATATTAATTGAATTGAAAATAGATAGATAAATAAAATTAAGTAATTTGGATAGTTAATATAGAAGTTTAATAATATCGTGAATTGATTTATAGCAATATTATAATTCTTTAAATTGAAAGTTTCGATAGTTATTATAGTTGATAATGACTATCAAAAATAAGGTTTAGAATAGTTGGAAATTCAAGTATCCGATATTATAATACATATGAAATAAGTTTTATAATAGATTAAACAAATTAATTGTTTTATAAATCAAGGATTTGAAATTTTTGAATGGAATTTTAAAATGAAATTTCAAAATAATAAAATCAAATAAGTTAATAAATAAAAATATTTAATCTCTATTAAATCTTTAAAATAACTTAATGATAAAAAATTAATAATTTAATAAAAATTTTGTTTTTATAAAATATTAATAATAATCAATTTGATTATGATTTAATCTGTTTTAAAAATGATATATACTTTATCAAATTATTAATAGCATTTGCTTTATTTTTTGTATATGGGAATGTATTTTTTTGTTTAATAATTTTACTAACAATCTTTCTGCTCAACAAATAGCGCTTAAAAGATGGAAAAAGTGGAGCCAAAAAAACATCACCATATAATGAATTCAGCATTAGAAAATTTAATAGTTTACAGTTAAATCTTGTTATTTGAGTAAATAAATAAATATCACTAATTTTGATTGTTTTAATATTAGAAAATGAAATTAAAAAAATAAAGTAATTTTTTAATTGTAATAATTTAATATAAACCAATTATGTATATAAATTATAAAGTTATATTGAATAGAGTTACACAATCAATCAAAAATATCAATATTATATAATTTAATTTAATGTAAATCAATTGTATATTTGAAATAATACTAATAGATTATGATAATTTTTTGAATACATTATTAATATATATTTATTATTAATATGATTCTTTAGATGAGAATATATCAATGCTAATTTTATCATTTTTATTGAATTTTATTCTTTTATTTTTATTTTTACTAAAATAAATATCAGTATTCTTAAATTGATTTAAATCATTTAAAAGGAATATTAAAATCATATGGGATGTACTTTTTGTTTAATAATTTTACTAACAATCTTTCTGCTCAACAAATAGCGCTTAAAAAATGGAAAAAATAATGAAACCAAAAAAACATCCTCATATCTAATCTAATAAAATTTAATTGTTTTTTTTGTATATAATATTAGTGGTTTTAATTTGTTCAAATTAGGATATTAAATTACATCTTTAACTAGCAATTTTTTTTAGTATATTCAAACAGTTATATTTGATTAAATCGTTTTAAATAATGGATTTTCACTTTTTTTAGTTTCGATAATAGAATTTCTAGTTTAATATTAATATTATTTATATAGCTTAAATTAATATCTATTAAATTTGAACAACAATTTAAACAATAATTTAAGCAATTTACAATATTATCTGTTATAGTTATATATTTTATAGGTTTCTATTTTCAATAATAAATTGTTTTTGACAATACTGATATTTATTATATTCCTTTTTAATATAAATTCTATAACTTAATTTAATTTTGTACTTTTATTTGTAATTTTAAATAAACATTGATTTAAATAATATAATCTAAATAGTTTTTCAGGTGGTAATAAATTAAATATTACTATTAATAAAATATTAGTTAATTTATTTAATTTTATTTTCATTTTAGAATATTAAAAAATAATAAAAGTGAATTGTAGTTAATTTTAGAATTAATATCAATTAAAAGCATCTTAAGGTTGTATATTCAAATAAAAATTTAGTGAGTATTATTACAAAATAAATTTTACATCTATCAAAATTAATATTAAAATTAAGCTGATTTTTTAAAAATCTTATTAAGCTGCTTGTTTTAACTTTTGATATTTTGATATAAGTTAATTTTATTTCTATTTTATTTGAAGCATTGTATCTGTCTAAAATTTCTAGTAAATATACTTCTTCATAATTGGTCAATAAATCTACCAATCAGCTTCAAGTTAGCATTCACAATGAGCGATAAACTTATCATAACCTATTTTTTTTCAAATCATATTATGACCAAACAAAATTAAAACTATTATCCCTTCCAACAATCAATAATATATATAATAATAATAATAATAATAATAATAAATGAATTATTCCTTACTTGATCCATTTAATATTGGGTTTCCAGATCATATCAAATCCAAAATAGTGTTTACAAATGCAGTGAAATTGAAGTTTAATCGTCTAGGTACTTATCTTGCAGCTGGTAATAATAGTGGGGAAATTGGGATATTTTCTACTGATATATTTACATTAATTAAAAAAATTCAAATCAAAGAATCATTTATAACTACATTGAGGTAGGTTATTTATTATTAAAGGAATTTGTTTTTAATGAATGAAATATTGTTTAGTTTTTCTCAAGATAATGAATATTTAGCTGTTGGTACTAAAGAAGGTTATATATCTATTTTTAATTTAATATTGGAAAAAGAAATTTGTTTTATTCAATTAAATTATCCCATTATTGAATTGGAAATTATACCGGGAAAAAAGTAATTTTAATTTTTTTTTAAGTTAAATGGAACTGAATTAATTTTTTTTATTAAACATTTAGAAATTTAGTTTTTGTTTTAACTAGAGAATTAGATCCTTTGATTTTAGATATTAAGAGTGATATTCCAATTCAAACTTATTTAAAAGCAGAATCGGAGCAAATTTTAGACATTGATTCTCAAAGATGGTGTGAGTAAGTTATTTTTTTATTATAAAGATTTAAAATATAACTTGATTAAAAAATATTCACAAATATTAGTAAACTTAATTTGAGCTCTATCTAATCTATTTTTATTAGTCAAATGTTTGATTTTACTTCCGGTTGTATTGATCGGTTAGGAAAATTTTTGATAGTTGGAACAAGTAAAGGTTTATTAGCAGTTTATCATTTTGAAAGTGAGCGTTATGTACATATTGAAAGAAATTCAAGGACAACCATAAAACAAGTATTGTTTAATAAAAATTTAAGGTAAAGTTTATTTCTATTATTAAATAATAATAATTTAATTCATATAGTGAAATTTTATTAAATTGTAAAAATCATATTAAAGTAGTTAAATTTAATGTTGAATTAATTGAAAATGAAAATATTAAAGTATCATTTAATTATACAACAAAATATCAAAATCATCTTGATGCAGGGGAATGGCAATATTGTAATTTCGATAATACAGGAGATTATATAGTAGGAGTCTCAGATAAAGATATAGATCGTAAAATACATATATGGGAAAGAAGTTCTGCCCAATTACATTCGTTATTAGTTGGACCAGGAAATAAAGTATATGATTTAGTTTGGCATCCGTTAGCCCCCACATTAGCTTCTTTAGGTATCAATGGTAAAATTTGGTTTTGGGCACCCACTTATTCACAAAAATGGTCTGGATTTTCACCCTTTTTTTCTGAATTAACACAAAATTTAGTATTTAGAGAACCTGAAAATGCATACGATTTACCTTATTCTCATAAAAGTCATCAAAGACATGATTCTACTAAAAAATTATCACCTAAATATAAAGGTAATAGATTAGATATTAATGAAGAAGATGATATTATTGTTGATGTTTGTACTATTGATAATCCATTTTCATTAAGTTTAAATCATGATTTTAAAGGTAATTTAAATCAAATTAATTATGATGAAGCATTTGAATTACCTTTGATACCTATTACTGAAAATATTACATCACCGGAGTTAAAGGATGAAAATAAACTAAATTTAGAAAATGAAAAACAAATAGATTTACAAAATGAGAAATGTTTTGAATCTAATGATAATAATAATAATAATAATAAATCATTAACTCAGTCACCAACTTCTTTACCAACTTCTTTACCAAATGAAAACGATATTATAAAGGAAAATGTTATTGAAGATAATTTACTTAATAATAATAATAATAGTGAAGATATTAAAAAAGAAGATGTATTAAAAGATTCAAATGAAGGTGATAAAGCAATAGATGACATAAAAGAAACAGAAACAGAAACAGAAGTAATAGTTTCTAATGATAATGAAAAGAATCGAGATGAAACAGCGTACAAGAGATCACTGTACAGTCATTATGATAATAATGAAAGACTAGATTATAATAATCGACGTAGTCCGATAGAAGATTATAATTATAGAAGTTCCTATTATAAAGATAGATATGAAAGAGATTACTATGATAGTTATTATTCTAATCGTCAATCATATGATTATCGAAAATACAATAGGGAACGATATAACTTACCTCCAAGAAATCGACATAGATCGAGTTATTATCAATCTAATAGATATTTTAATGGAGATCATTATAGTCCACAAAGAGATAATGATAGATATGATTATAATGATTTAAGAGATAATAGAAATACATCTGATAAATATAATAATAATGATAGGGATTACTATAATCAACAAGATAACTATAATAGAAATGATAAATTTTATTATAACTCAAGATATGAAGATAGAAGTTATTATAAAGATAATTTGGAAGATAATTATGAATTCGATGAAAAAGAAATTAAAAACAAACAGCAAAAATCACCTTATAATAATAATAATAAACAATCTTATTATGATGATTATAGTTATCGAAAAAGAAATTCAATAAATGAAACCCATAATAATGAAGAAGATATAAATAATATTGATTATTCAAAAAGTTCTTATGGTGCGTTATCAAAGGAAATATATCCTAATTTTAAATATAAAACAAGGGATGATAGTTATTATAATAAGAAATATAAAGAACATAATAATGAAGAGGATAAAAAAGAGAAAGAGAAAGAGAAAGAGAAAGAGAATTCCAATAAAGAAGAGAATATTAAAAGTGATGAGGGAGAATATTCAGAAGAAGGAATTATTGATGATAATAAAAAAGAAAATTATCAAATTGATAAAGAAAGTGAAAATAATCAAGAATATATTAATAAAGATAAAAAGATAGATGAATTTAATAATTTTAAAAAGGATCATCTTATTAATAAAATTGAAGCTTCAACTGTAGTCAATGAAAATCAAGATAATAAAGGTATCATTGAATCAACTAATACCAATATCAATATTAATGAAATGGAAGAATCAAAAATTAATTTAGATATTAATGATACTACTACTACTACTACTCCAATTAATACTTCTATAATTAGTAAATTTTACTCACCTAATAAAAAACAAGTTAAAGGAAGTGGATTATTTATATTAAAAAATAAACAAAATCCATTAAGTAATAGTAATAATCTAACTCATGGAATTGGGAGTAGTAATGTTGCTGTCCAACGTAGTAAAGCAGTTCAAGAAGCTTTTGAAGATGGGGAAATTGAAGAGGGAGAAATTGAAGAATAAGTTTGGATTAATAAATATTTATGTTAAGTTTTGAGAATTTTTAATTGAAATATGAGTTGTATTTCCACTTTTTTGTTATTGTTATTGAAAATCATTGAATTTTATAAGGTGGACGAGTTTTTTTATAATATTATCAAACGATTAGTAGTTAATAATAAATAAATAAATAAATAATTTATTGTTAGTTAATTGAAGAATTTATAATATTTGCAATAAAACAAAGTTTGTTTGATTTTAGTTACTTTTTTGGTTACTGTCTTATTTAATATTTTAAATAAACTGAAATCATAAAGTTAATTATATTAATACTCCAATTATAATAACTTTTAATTATTGAAAAGGAGGTAGCCCAAATAATTCGGGTTGAAACTCTTCCATTGAAGTTAAAATTTGAGTTGCGCCAATATCACTACCTACCATTTCTAAAAGTTTAGGATCTGGGATCCAAATGGTCTATAAAGTTAACATTAACTTTTTAACAACACAATAAAATAAAATAAAATAAATTCCTTACTTTCATTTGAGCACTAACACCCGCTTGAACCCCCGGTATAGCATCTTCAAAAACTAAACATTTTTTGGGATCTTTGGCCCCCAATTGTTGAGCTGCTTCTAAAAATATATCTGGGGCGGGTTTACCATGTAATACATTGGGATTATCACCGCAAATAATTTGATCAAATAAACTGAAAAGTTCTTGATTATTATGAGATTTGACTAAAAATGCTTTATGATGGGAACTAGTGGCTACCTAATGGAAGAGAGAGTTACTGACTGTGGAGGGAGGGAGGTAGAAAATGATGAAACTTACTGCAATAGGTATTTGATGTTGTTTTAAATGTTTTATTAATCGCTAGAGTTTGAAGTTTGAGATGTTAGTTTTATAATTGAATAGAATAAATAAATAAAACATTATTACCATAACACCAGGTAATGGTTTACAATATGGAAATTTTTCATTCTATATTAATAGTTATATTAATATTTATTTAGTAGTTATTAGATAATAATTATAAATAATAATTTACTTGTAATCGATTTCTTTCAGTTAAATATTCCTCTGCTGTTATGGGCAAATTATGGGTATCAATAAATAGTTTAGTAGCCTAGAACAATGAGAATATTAGTTTTATAATTCTAAAAACAGACGAAATACTATTTTATTTATTTTACATCTTTTTGATTTCTACCCATCATTTGAGCTTTTAATTCCCAAGTAAACTCTTTCCCATAGCGACTAAGAATTTCATCTATATATTTTTAATATTAATTATTTTATGATCTAGTATTGTTAATTGATTTTACTTGATACTTCGGAATATACTCGTTCAGTATCCTATAGAATTTGAATTAACTGTTATTTAATTATCGAAGATTTCAATTTTACAAGTAATAAACCATCCATATCAAAGATACAATATTGAATTGAGTTATCCGATTCGGTCATTTTGAATTTTATAAAAGAATAAAATAATCAATAGTCAATTTGTATTGCTTTATACTAAATTGAAAATTTATTCGCTTTAATTTAGAAATTAATCTTAAATTTAATTTGTTACAATAATATATCGCTTTTTTAACTCGAATGTGGACTAAATAAACTCTCATTTGAGAATTCTAATCGGTTTACTAAGCGCTATATAAGCATAAGAATTTTATTATTACCTCGAAAAATTATTACTATATAAAACATTTTTGAACTAAAATAATGAACTAATTTTGGTTTTAGAAATTAGAATCATTAAATTAATACTATTTTTAAATCAAGTCTTTTCAATAAAAAAAATTGCTTTATAATCCTCATGTTGAACCAAAGCTGCTATTGGATTCTATATTGAAAACATATAGAATGAAGATTATGTATTGTGTTGATTGTCCTATATTGATTTTTTTAAATGATTAGGAACTATCACTTTTTATTAAAATTAATTTAAGTTATTTCTTTATTGATGTTTTATTATGTATATAAGTTTGAATCTATTTATTATTATTTTAATATAAATAATATGGGGATGTTTTTTTTGACTTCATCAATTTTTCCACCTTTTAAGCGCTATTTGTTGAGCAGAAAGATTGTTAGTAAAATTATTGAACAAAAAACACAGCTCAATATAATTATTTAAAATATTGACATTGATAAATACTAATTTATTAAATTTTAAGTCAATTGAAATTGATGCTGCGAAATTTGAACTAAAAATTACTAAATTTTTGACTCAAAAAGGAATAAAATTAAATCTGCAATAAGAGTAATAAGCTTCTTACAAAAATCAAGGTAAGGCTTGGGTCCTATTATATACCATATCACATCCATTAAAAAATCAGTATTGATTTCAACCAAGAAAATAAATTATGTTGGCAATAAATTAACTTTCTTTTTTATTAGCTTGTCTTTAAATTCGGGAGGACCCCTTGAACACAAGTATTATAAATAATTAACCAAGATGTCAAAGGGAGACAAAAAGAATGCCTATTTCGCTAAGCTTCGTCAGCTTTTTGATGAATACACTTCCGTATTCGTTGTCAACGTTGATAATGTAACTTCTAACCAAATGCATCAAACTCGTGCTTCTTTACGTAAAGATGCTGTTATTCTTATGGGTAAAAACACTATGATCCGTCGTGCCATGAAGAATTTCTTACCAGAACTTCCACAACTTGAAAAATTACTTCCATTCGTTAGAGGTAATATTGGTTTTGTATTCACTAACTCCGACCTTAAATCCATTCGTGATGTTATCCTTGCCAATAAGATTGCTGCTCCAGCTAAAGCTGGTACCATCGCTCCAGTTGATGTCTTTATCCCAGCTGGTAACACTGGTATGGAACCTGGTAAGACCTCTTTCTTCCAAGCTTTAGGTGTCCCAACCAAGATTACCAAGGGTACCATTGAAATTATCAATGAAGTCCACATTCTCAAGAAGGATACCAAAGTTGGTCCATCTGAAGCCATTCTTCTTAATATGATGAAGATCTCTCCATTCACTTACGGTCTTACCGTTGTTCAAGTTTACTCTGATGGTAATAACTTCCCATCTTCCGTTCTTGATATTGATGATGAAACCCTTCTTAAGGCTTTCTTCTCTGGTGTATCTTCAGTTGCCGCTATTTCTCTTGCTATTGAATTCCCAACTGCTGCTTCAGTACCTCACTCTCTTATCAATGTATACAAGAATGTTCTTGCTGTTTCCGTTGAAACTGAGTACACTTTCCCAGGTTCTGAAAAGGTAATTTATTTATTTTTATTTTATTTAATATTTCAAATGATGAGCTATAATTTTTTGAACTTTGTTTTGATATTTAAAAACACACACTCTAATTTTTTCCTGATTATATTATTATTTGAAAAACAATGTGAGAATTTGTTTATTTACTCTTTTATTTTTAGATCAAGGCTTACTTAGCTGATCCATCTGCTTTCGCTGCTGCCGCTCCAGCTGCTACTGAAACTGCTGCTGCTACTGCCGCTGCCCCAGCTGCCGTTGAAGAAGAAGAAGATTCAGATGAAGATGCTGACTTTGATCTTTTCGATTAAGCACTTGATTAAAAATATTTAATCTTTTAATAGCATTTTCATTTACAAATTGTTGAATAATTTATTTTTTGTCAACTTAAATTTCACTCTAAATATTAGAGTAGTCAAGTCATTCTAACTTAATGTATCTCAAATGATAGAAGGTTCTCAATAGATCAATCATTTACCATATTTTATTGTAAATGAGCTTATAGCAATATTAGAAAGAATGTGAAAATTAAAAAAGTTTAATATATAAGAGATTGATTTTTAACATGTAAAAGCCATGGCTAAAACTATTGCTAATATGAAATAATGAATGTCTTATCTACAAGTTAAATACTAATTTTATAACTATAACCAAATTATCTAATGTAATATGGCTATTTTTAAATATTGAAATTCATTATATTTAATTTGCAGCTATTTTTAAATTAAATATTTGTCAATTTAAAACTCCAATTACGATTATTATTTTCTCTTAATAAATCTGCCATCTAGAAATTTCTTTTAAGCCAATCTTATACTTCCACTAGATTTTAAATTCAGCAAACCAATTAAGAGGGACTATCTATTGAGTGGAAATTAATGATTTGATGCAAAAGTTTGGAAAGTAGTAGGAGAATTCCAACAGTAACCAATTGGGAGTATATATAAAACTTAATATTCACATTAAAATTCAAATTAAAAAAATCTTAAAAATTGCTTTTTTAGCAATTTAAATTTAAATTCTATTTAACAAACAGCAATACTTATTTTATCTCCATTACTTATTTAATCAGGTCAAGGAAACGCCATGTTCACTTCAGACTATTCACAACCTATCACAAGCAATTGGTCTTTAGAGGACATGGTAGCCCTAGGACAAAACTATGACACCGATAATTATGCACAATACAACAACAATTTATTCATTACTCCCAACTCACAATTACCCTTGTCAGATCACTCCAATCCTATTGTGACCTCAGCCCCTTATTCTTTTGATCCGGTTTCAACAGAACTTATGAATATGTCCCAACCAGACTATAACTCCAATCTTTCTGCTTTATTACCAAGCACCACCTTTGATCATGGCACCCCTAATGCTATGGCTGAGTCTATTGCTTTAGATAGTGAATCTAGAGACTATTCTACTAGCCCTAGTGAACTCCCGGAACCCATCAAATTAAAGCCAGGACGTAAACGTAAAGATGAGAAAGTTGATCGAGAAGCTTTAAAGCGTGATCGTATGATTCGTAACCGTTTAGCCGCCCAAAGATCTAGAGAACGTAAACGTAAAGAAGTGATTTCAGTTGAAAAAGAGAATTTACAGTTAAAGGACCGCAATAAGGAGTTAGAGACCAGAGTAAGTACGTTAGAAGCGTCCAATCTTGCCTTAATGGAAAGGTTGGATGCTCTTTCGCGTCAGATGCAAGCTATGCAAGGCCAAATGCAAATGAACAATTTAGGCTCGGTACTCTTCAATCGTTTCGGCGAGACAGCAGCGCTCGTTGATAGGGGCTTTTTGCCCCGTTCCCAGCAGCGGAAGCGATTGAACCAGTATCTAGTACTCCATTATCAAATGCTATTAGCCATGCAAACAATGCTTCGGATTTACTTCCTGGTTTGGTGGACAACCCGTTTATGGGTCATCTCTTCGATCTCCAATGGCCCTCCATTAACGGAGGATATTCTGTGCTTGATAACTAGTGAAGGTGATGAATTTAATTTTCATACCGTTTCTAAATATCTAGCTAAGTTGGAACCTACTGAGATTGAAGCGGAATTTAAAGACTTTGATCTTAAAGCTAGAGCCAGCTTAAATTTTCCTCAGAAATGGCTCCCGCCATAACTTTGCTTAAATCTTTTCTTAAAAGTACTCGATTAATTGCAGTACTCTATATTGTTGTATTAACTGTTATCTTTGTTAATCCTATGGCTACCATATTAAACTTAATAAAGAAATGCTTCTTAAATAATATTTTTGATTTTATGTTGTAAAAATTATAAATAGTATTGCTTATTATTTATTAAAATAATAGGAGCTTTATTAGTTAAAATAAGATAGTGTTAAAGAATGAAACAAAACTTAAATAAGATTAAGACCAACCACAATAATCAGTTAACTTTTGAATGAGAGTTTGAGGATCAAACACATTATTATAATACAATGTAGGTAATCTACTTGTATCTGACCTGAATTCATTAAACATCTTTCGATTACATGAAGTGCAAATACTTTTTCCAGCTCTTATACCAATATTATTAATATTAACTTCTAACTGTGTTGATATTCTTCTAAAATCATTAAGACATAAAGTCTTTCCATCATCTCCTAAATCACATACAACGCTTGCTGCTTTAGCATCTGCCCACTTTGAATACGCTTCATAATTGTGCGTTAAAATAGAAGCTCCTTGACCAGTTCCAAGCTTACAATGTTGATTGATATACCTCGATGCATTAATTGTGGCTTCAAGACAAGTGCTACTACAGACTGTGGTTAAACTGGTTAGGTAGAGAGTAGATTCGCTATAACAATAGTCTAGGATTGGGTATTGTTTTTGAACTTCATCTTTAAGACTAGAACGATCACATTGACTGCTTTCTATACCTCTTAAATCGTTACCAAATTGAGAGCTTTCGAGGAAGGTGATGAAGATGAATAACAAATAGATGAATAACATACTGATACTTGGTTTTAATAACTGAAATATAGAGTACAAGAAATAAGTTTAAATAATTTAGTTAAATAGTTTTCATTTATACACTTACAATTTAAGATTTAGTTTACTTATAATTGGTATAGTTTATTTCAACGACTAAATATGGATTAGTTTAAACTTAGTTGTTGAACGTTAGGTTTAATAAACTATTATCAATAATATTCAAACTAAGCTTAAAATAAATGTCATAATTTAATATTATTATAATAAAATTAATAAAAGTATAATTTTCGAATTAAAAAAATAAAATTATAGTTAGAATGTTAAAATTATTAAACAATATTTTAATTATATTTAATGAATAAATAAATTTGTAATCTTTAGAAGCTCTTTATAAAGATTATTTCTACTAGGGAGGATTCTGATCAATAAAGGAGTAGTAACAACACAGCTATTTTGGCTAAAATCATCAGTTAGGATAGCCATATAGAGATTGATTTTTTTGAGGTTTGAGAACAATGTTAACAGTTCAAAAAATCCATCATACGTAGCTGAAATAGAATAATTAATTCTTCTAAAAAAATGTATTTCCTTTTATTTCTCAATTCGTCAATGCTATTATTTTCAAAAATCATATCAAAACTATAAAAGCTTTAATATTTGCTACTTTAGAAACTGTTCTCAAAAGATTACCTATAATATATAAAAATGATACATCTTTAACCCTTGATACCTTTGTAAAATCATAATTATCCTTTTGGTCCAAATAAACTAAATCTATAATATTGACATTTTCAATTAATTTCATATACTCCGTATTTACATCATTAAATATAAATCTATTATACAAAACAAATACTCTTAAATTGATTTAAATCACCAAAACATTTCAGAACGTCAAAATCAAAACTTCCATGTATCTTAAACTTTAATTCTGGTTTAAAGTTTAAAATAAAATTATTTACCTTAAATAAATAAATTTCTCTACATTTAATACTAATTTTTTAAATCAAAGTTCTTAATAGTATTTAACCAGTGAGATCAATATTTTGAGATGAAGTTAATTCAAGAATTTCTGAATTATTTGAATTTAAAAAGGTAAAATATTTTCAATAATGATATTTTTCATATTTAACTGGAATGTTTTAATTTTATTTAAATGAACTTTTATTAGAGTAAATACTTCATTATCACAATTAAAAAAACAACTTTTTAAATTCTAAACTATCTTCATTATACGGGGATGTTTTTTGGTTTCAACACTTTTTCCATTTTTTTAAGCGCTACTTGAGTGGAAAAATTGTTAGTAAAATCCTTAAACACAAAGATACATCCCCATATGGGTAGGTAAATTTATTTAATTGAAAATTATGTTTTAAAGGTATAATATTTAGATATAACTCAAAAAACCTCAATTCATCAAGTCCAATTAATCCCAAAACATGACGTATAGTTATACTTTTCATTCTTTCCCCATTTTCTTTATTCTCTAATGTACTTAGCTTGATAAACCTTGTTTGATAGATCATAAATTGAGTAGGAAACAAAACTTTTGATAGTATCTAATACAACATCAAATAAATGTTTACTTGGAAAAAGTAGCCCAAACAATTCTTTGGGTTGTAACAACTTAAACTTTTAGTTTGCAGTTAATCTTAAATTTTATATTCTATAAATCTATCATCTTATGGGGATGTGTTTTTTGTTTAAGGATTTTATTAAGAATTTTTCCACTCAAATAATGCTCAAAAAAAACATCCCCATATACTAGTGCTTAGCTCTAATAAAAGTAAATATAAGAAAGGGTAAGAAAGTTTTATTAATAATGTTCACTTAAACATCTTTAGTTAACCTTTAATTTTTTTAACGACCAAGCAAGTATTAATTTAAATTCAATCATTGAATGGTGGGGGCTTTAAAACTATTATAAATAACCTTCGAAGTAAATTTAAAACGTATATTGTAATTTAATATTATTTAACTTTAATTATAAAATATTTTTTAAAAAAAGCTATTATTTGGGGGTGTTTTTTTTGGCTTTATTATTTTTTACATTTTTTAAGCGCTATTTCAACGGAAAGATTGTTAGTAAAATTCTTGAACAAAAAAATACCATTTATTGAACTGCTAAAAAACTACTTTTACCAGTAATTAATAAATGTAAAAAATATTAAAACTAAAAAGTAATAGATATTTATTTATTACAATTAAAGCATAGTTGGTGTTGAAACTTTTGCGAACTTTTCTAATATTCACTCTTAAATGAATCATAAATAAATAAATAAAGAATAGTATGAATATACTTACTCTGATTAATATTAGTGATTGATATAACTATCTAGAATTTAAATTCTTTTTGTTTACGAAAAAAACAATTTAAAAACTTCTTAATTTGTTATATAGAATCAAGTCAGATTGCTATAAATTCTAATTCGCGCTCTGTTTTGGTTATAAACGCTTTAAAAATTAAATAAAAATAGAAAGTGTTCAAATTTACATGGATTTCTGCAATTGAATTTATTTCTTGTTTAAAAATAACGCTGCACCTTTTCTCAATTTGATTAGTTTATGCTTTGAAATTCAAGTCTCCTTTTTATTAGATATAGTGCAGTTTCCACCAATTGATTTGAATTTTCAAATTACAAACTTTATACTATAAGAGTAAGAAGTATTAAACCAAATTTGTTTGCTTCAAAAAATTTGCTTCATCGGCTTTTTAGCAAGGATTTGAGAATAAAAAATTAAAAGTTTATGAAAAGTATTAAGCTTTAATTCTTTTAGATTTTTGAACTTGTATGTTTGGTTTAAATTATAAAATATCCTGGCGCTTTAACATACCCTCAAGCAGTCCGAGGGAGCACTATGTTTCTAGTTAAAGGTATTTAGATGTTTGCATAGCCTAGTAAATACATTGTATCATAAAAGCAGTGTAAACTGTGGATGTTGATTTTGAAGTCGCCCATCGTATAGGTGGTGGTACATTTCATTTAGAAAGATATTTGCAGTTTAAAGTTAAGCAATCCTGTTTTATAAATAAAAAAATTGTTATTGATTATATGAGGGGTGTTTTTTTGGTTTCATCGCTTTTTCTATTTTTAAGCGCTATTTGGTTGGAAAGGTTATGAGTAAAATTCTTAAACAAAAAAACACATCCCCATACCTCTGTTTTTAGTAATTACAAGGAAATAATTGTATTTTCTTCACTTTCATGACAACAAATTAATTAATATTATCTTTTTAATATATTTTGATTATAAGACTCAAATAATATCCTATTACCCAACACAATAAAAGAATCCGAATCTCTAACCCTTATTATAAAAACATGGTGAGTCAGCCTTACTATACTTTAGACTAAATCCCAAAAGCAATCCTTTGATTAACAAAGGGATGCTAATTTAATTTGCTAAAATTAAGAATAACTCATAAACAAGAGGTGAATCAAGAATAACTCATAAAAGTCAACTTCACAAAATTTAGTAAAAAAAACTTTCTAACAAAGATAGTTTAACTTAAAAAAGTCCTAAGGGTAACTAATACATAACTTTACTATCACCAACTTATACTAATTATTTAGCTTTTTAATCTTGATATTAAATTTGAATCAAACAATTACAAAACCATGTTAGTACTTCCAGGGAACAGTTCACTTGCCGGTTTCCAAATTCAAAAGCTAGTAAACTCTGCACAAAAATGTGACCCAAGCATTGTGAACTTAGTTTCTTACTATGTCCATTTTTTAGATTTACATGAGAACTCAAGTAGTCAAATTACCGATGAAACTCACTCCATTTTAGCAAACTTATTTAATTATGGCAACGGTTTGGAAGACAATTTTTATAAAAATTTATTAAAAGAAATTATAGCCAAGCAGGTAGAAGGTAGTCAAGCAATTGATCAAGCTGGCCATAAAGTAGATTATTTTTGGGTACTTCCTAGACCAGGTTCCATCTCACCATGGTCCTCAAAAGCAACTAACATTTCTCAAGTATGTGGCTTATCTGATAAAGTAAAACGTATCGAAAGAGGACAACTCTTCTTTATTGTTCGTAAAGAAAGTGCTCAACCATATCAATTGAATGAGATCATCGAAAAATTCGGAGATTTGGTTTATGATCGTATGACACAATCGCTTAGTTTAAGTCATCCAACCCAAGAGTCCATCTTTAAATCAGGAGATCATAAACCTTTGATTCATATTTCTCTTCAAGATTCAACTATGGAGCCAAAAGAGGCATTATCAAAAGCTAACAAAGAACTTGGTTTGGCATTAGCAGAAGATGAGATTGATTATTTAATACAGTCCTATTGTGGAGATGGTGTTTCAGGTACTGAAAAATTAAATAGAGATCCAACTGATGTCGAGTTGATGATGTTTGCCCAAGTGAATTCCGAACATTGTAGACATAAAATTTTCGGCGCTGATTGGACTATTGACGGTGTAAAAAAACCAAACTCTTTATTTTCAATGATTAAAAATACCTATAAAAAAAACCCAGCCCATATTTTATCAGCATATTCCGATAACGCAGCTGTTTTAGAGGGTACAAAAGCAAACTATTTTGCTCCTGATGCTACTGCCACTACTCCTTATTCCTTTGTTGAATCTAAAAATGAAGATATTCACTTTTTAACCAAAGTTGAGACCCATAATCATCCAACCGCTGTTTCCCCATTTCCTGGAGCTGCCACCGGTTCTGGAGGTGAAATTCGTGATGAGGGTGCCGTTGGTGTAGGTTCTAAACCTAAAACTGGACTTACTGGATTCACAGTTTCTAACTTAAATATACCAGGTCATGAACAACCATGGGAAGTTAATGTAGGTAAGCCAAAGCAAATAGCTTCTAGCTTAGACATTATGCTTGAAGCCCCACTTGGTGGTGCTGCTTTTAACAACGAATTCGGTCGACCAAATACCGCCGGTTATTTCCGTACCTATTTACAGCGCATCGGAGATACTGATGAAATCCGTGGGTATCATAAACCTATTATGCTTGCTGGTGGTCTTGGTTCTGTTTTAGCCAGAAATGTTTTGAAGAGAAGAATAGCACCTGGAGCTAAACTCATTGTACTTGGTGGTCCATGTATGTTGATTGGTTTAGGTGGAGGTGCTGCTTCTTCTATGGCTTCAGGTTCTTCAAGTGCTGATTTAGATTTTGCTTCAGTACAAAGAGATAATGCTGAGATTCAAAGACGTTGTCAAGAAGTTATCAACGCCTGTGTTTCATTAGGTGAAAATAATCCTATTCAATCTATCCATGATGTTGGTGCAGGTGGTTTATCAAACGCTCTTCCAGAAATTGTACATGATAGTGAATTGGGTGCTAAAATTCAAATAAGAGATGTTTTATGTGATGACCCAACCCTCTCTCCAATGGAAATTTGGTGTAATGAATCTCAAGAACGCTATGTGTTAGCTTTAGATGAGTCTCGTATTGAAGAATTCAAAGCAATGTGTGTACGTGAGCGTTGTCCATTTGCTGTTGTTGGTGAAGCCACCAAAGAATTTGTTTTAAGAGTCGAAGATTCATTACTTGGATCTGTATGTATAGATCTCCCAATGGATATGCTCTTTGGTAAGCCACCTAAAATGAGTAGAGTTGATGATCAACGTCCACTTCCATTAACTCCATTTGATTCAACCCTTGCTAAATATTACTCCGAAACACCAAGTAATATGTTTGAAGATGCATGCAAGCGTGTATTAAAGCTCCCTACCGTTGCTTCAAAGTCATTCCTTATTACCATTGGTGATCGTACTGTCACTGGTTTAATCACACGTGATCAAATGGTTGGACCTTGGCAAGTACCAATTTCGGATGTTTCTGTGACTTCCACCTCCTATTTCACTAAGACTGGTGAGGCCATGGCTATGGGGGAAAGGACCCCAATTGCTCTTATTAATCCTGCTGCCTCTGCTCGTATGGCTGTAGCAGAATCAGTAACTAATATTGCTGCTGCTTCCATTGATGATATTTCAAAGATCCGTCTTTCAGCTAATTGGATGAGTTCAGCTAGCACCCCTGGAGAAGGTTATGCTCTTTATGAAGCTGTACAAGCCATTGGTATGGAGCTTTGTCCAGCTCTTGGAATTACAATTCCAGTTGGTAAAGATTCCATGTCTATGAAAACTACTTGGACAGATGAAGATGGAAAAACTAAATCTGTAATTTCCCCATTATCACTTATTATTACCGCTTTTGCTTTTGTAGATGATGTTAAGAAGACACTTACCCCTGATCTTAAAACATGTCACCATAAATCAGGGTTTAGATCCACTCTTTTATTGTTAGATATTGCTAAAGGAAATAAGAGATTAGGTGGATCAGCATTAGCACAAGTTTATAACGAGGTTGGTACTGAATGCCCCGATTTAGAGGATCATAACGTATTAGCTTCTTTCTTTAAAGCTATCCAACAAGCCCGTAAAGAACCCTCCTCTTCCAACACTTATGACAGCTTAGTGTTAGCTTATCATGATCGTTCAGATGGTGGCTTATTTGCTACTTTAGTAGAAATGGGTATTGGTGGTAGAGTAGGCTTCAACGTACAATTAAATACTTATTCTGAATCTTCAGAAACTAAGGATTTAGTTAAAGCTTTATTTAACGAAGAATTAGGTGTTGTAGTACAAGTTGAAAACGAAGATGTTGATAAAGTCGTTAATATTTTTACGCAAAATGGATTTCCAGCTAACAACATCCACAATATTGGTCAAATCCATTCTACTGAAGATGAGACTATGAACTTTTCATTTAATGAAACTGTTTTCTACTCATCTAAAAGAGAAACTTTACATTCTTGGTGGGCAGAAACCTCTTATTTACTTCAATCTTTACGTGATAATCCAGAATGTGCTAAAGAAGAATATGATTCCATTTTTGATACTAATAACAAAGGTTTATCTTACAATGTTACTTTTGATCCCAGAGCTAATATTGATTTACCAACCTATCGCCCCAAAGTGGCCATCCTTAGAGAACAGGGTGTCAATGGACATGTTGAAATGGCTTATTCCTTCTATCGTGCAGGTTTCTTACCAGTTGACGTACACATGAGTGATCTTGCTAGTGGCAAAGTATCGCTTGGTGATTACCATGGGTTAGCAGCCTGTGGTGGTTTCTCCTATGGTGATGTACTTGGAGCAGGTCGTGGTTGGGCTCAATCTTCAGTTCTCAATGCAATTATCCGTAAGGAATTTTATGACTTCTTTAACAACCGTAGCGACACCTTTGCTTTAGGTGTATGTAACGGTTGTCAGTTTTTATCAAATCTTAAAGAATTGATACCTGGTGCTGAAAACTGGCCCAATTTTGTGACCAATAAATCCGCAAGATATGAAGCTAGAGTATGTATGGTAGAAATTCCAGAAGTTGGTGCAAGTAATGTGTTTTTCAGTGATATGAAAGGCACCAAAATACCCATCCCTGTAGCCCATGGTGAAGGTTTTGCTAAATTTAAAGACGAAAATGTAGCTAAGGATTTCTTTGATTCTGGATTATGTGCGTTGAGATACGTTGATTCCACTGGTGCTCCAACTGAATCTTATCCAGCAAATCCTAATGGTTCACCAAGAGGTTTGGCTGGTTGTACTAGTTTAAATGGTCGTGTTTTGATTTCTATGCCTCATCCAGAGCGTGCTATTCGTTTACATGGTAACTCTTATTATCCTAATAATAAGGATCATGCTTTATATGGCATTGAAGAAGGCCCATGGCTTCATATGTTTGTCAATGCTAGGAAATGGTTGGCTCAAATAGGTATATAAGTAGAAGTTTGTAAGGATTTATGGTATGTAGAATTAATAAATAGAAATTTATTTAGACTTGTTTTTAAGGATTTGAATTTTCAATAATTGATTTTGGCATTTGACATTTTTAGTAAAATTTTACGATGAATTTAAAATCTAATTTTTAAAATTATAATTGTTAATAATTTAATAAGACTTATGATTTAATGTATAACAAAATGTTAAATTTACATAGATAATATAGCCAGGTTATTATTTTCATTCATAACAATAAGCCATCAATTTTAGTATGACATATTACTACAATCACTATTCATCTTACTATCAAAATTTTGATTTAATCAACTGTGACTATCGATTTTTCTTGGCTTTTGATTTGTCTAATTTAATCTTAGCCAATTTAATTTTATAATAATCAATTCCATTGCTCTACTGTTTGATAAACAAGATATACTTATGAAATATAAAATATAAATAATAAACAAAAACTAGATATTTACTATTCAAATTAAAAATGAAATTAGTTTTTACATTATTTTATTTAGGCGTCGTCCTAAGTATAATACAGGAAACGTTTTTGTCAAAAGCGCTTGGTCAAGCATTCACCAAATTAGAGCCCATTCGAGCTGTTTATAAAAGCTTGATTTTAGGTATACTTACAAGGAAAAAAGAGAAATCTAATGCCCCAGTAGGATATGATAATCCAAGCTCAAAGAGAGTCAACACTCAGCAGGAAAAAATTCTTCGTGACCAAATATCCCCACCAGCAAGTTTAGAGGAACTTCAAGGTTATGGATTGATATTAGCATCTAACACATGCTCTGATAAAAAGGAACTTGAAACTTGGAGTTGCCCTGTACATTGTGAAGGGTTGACTAAAGAGGCGAAGGCTCACCATATTCATTTTGGCGAAGGCGATGACTTCCGATTTAATATAGTATCACTCAATGATAGAAAAATAATTGCTTTGGGGATTAGAGGATCTGGAAAGCCCAAAAAAATAGCAGAAACTTTTGCTGGAATGCATCCGCACAATATCAAAAATGCAACTCTTCCCTGGCACGCGTTAAGAAGTGATATTCGAGTTCATCTTCCATTATATGAAAGCTCGAAAAAGATTACAAAGGAAGCAGAGCCAATCTTAACAGGACTACTAAAACAAGAGAAATATAAAGGTTATAAATTAGTAGTACTTGGTCATAGTTTGGGTGGTGCATTAGCACCATTAGCAGCCATGGACTTGAAAGATATTCTAAAATTAAGAAAATCAGAGATAGAGCTACATGTATTTGATACACCAAGAGTAGGAAATATAGTGTTTGCAAATATAGTAAATTATCATTTTAACAAATTGACGAGAGTCACGCATGGTTATGATCCTATACCACGTAGCTTGTTAAAAATGGCTCATTATTGTCATTTTGCCAACGAGCTTTATTATCCCCCAATTGACTATTTTGATCCAGATTCAAAAAATCCAAACTTACCTCAAGACAGACATGATTTTGTCCAAACCAAAGTCAGCAAGGCTTTTCTTGACTCTATTAGTTACTCCGAAGATAATACATTACCGTTATCTAAGCCCAGGAGAGGTAGAGAAAACCAAGATTTCACCTCAACGCCTATTTATTGCCAATCAAATCCACCATATGATCTAGAAGATTTGAGATGCCTTTCTGGAGTTAGGGGTAATTTTAACTTTACTTCCCATACTTTTGCTCCCACCGTTACTTATGAAGATACCTGTGGTGGGCCATTATCTGATATTTCTGCTACATTTAATCAACTGATTAGCGAGATTGTAAAATTCGATATTCCTTTCTTATTCCATGATGAGATAAAAGAAGAACTTTTAACTCCTTTGAATCCTAATGCTTATAAACAATATTAGATAATTATCTAATAAAAGTTAAATAAAAGTTCCAATTTTATTAAATGTAGTTACCTGTTTAACCCCTTGTTAATCGATATTAATAAATGCTAGCTAAGGTTTAATCATTGAGTAATTCATTATCTAGTTTTGTATTAAAGCCTAAAGTATTGAAATTTGAAATATTTTAAAGGAGTAATTATTAATTTTATACAATTTATTTATAACTATACAAATTGTCGATTATTAAGCTAATTTGATACTTAAATATTAGGAACGTAAGGTTTATATTCTTGTGGGCTCCTCCCACTCATCAATACTTAAGTATAATGTAACAGGCGTGAATGATACCTAATAATATTAGAAATATGATACTATTAATAAATAACTATAAATATACCTGGAATATAACCTAATAATGTTAAACCAATGTTAATGAGTAAGTCAATACCACAACCACGTTCAAAGAGTACACCTAATGGTGGAAGAATGATAGCGAAGACAAATTTAAAGATATCAGTACAAGTAAGAGCCATTTTTTTATAATAAATCAATAAGGGAAAATTCCAACTATTTATACTTTTCTTCCAATTTTATGACCTAATGATGATCTTTCAGTTAATATTATTATATGCCAACTTAAAATTTTCACTCACTATTTTTCATCCCTAAATAGTAAATACTGCACTAAATGATTTAAAGGTGACCAAATCGTTCCTTAATTGAAATTCTTCTAAATCTTAAAAGTAACGCCCAGTTAATTTAGCCAAACTTTTTATTCGCTAATCATGACATCAATAAATCTAAACAAAACTCAAAGGAATTTAGTTTTAAATTTTTAAATTTAGTTAATAAAACATTAAAATTAATGATATTGTGTATTGATTAAATATTAAGTTTTTTATTTAAACTACTTGAGTTCCATCTAAAATCCCAAACGAGTGATATTAGTGGCATTGAAATTCCATAGACAAGAATCGAGATTATGAATATCAAATTGAGTAAGTTCCAATTTCAGCTTATAATTTAAATGTCATTATTATCCTCAAGGGCGGAGTATTTTTTTTAATTTAGAATTTGTGCTTTATTAAATAATTGGCTGGATAATTTCTATTTTTAAATACAGCTTCAACTTTACTTCTTCAAATTTTATTTGCTTAAATAGAAATCCTGTATTAAATAATTTAGCTAATTTTAAATAAAGAGATCAAAATGTAAAATATCCTTAGCAAATGTAATCAAGGGTAATGATTCCTCTATGACAAACCACTTAAAATAGTATCATAACTCCCGTTTTTATAACCAAAGCGAAAGCGTTTATATTTTTATTTAGAACCTTATCCTAACACTTTTAAAATTCAGAGCTCAAAATAATCAATACGTTTAAGAGAAAGCGCCGAGGTGCACAAGTGCCTGAGTAAAAAAAATTGTTAACCTTGATAAAATTTATTCTGACAGTGTAGAAAAGCTGCTAATGATTTTTGATAATAATATTTGGTAAATCATTATGTTTCTTAATAGATCATTGTTATATTTATTTTAATCTGATTTTAATTTTTAGACTATTTTAGAAGCTGTCATTATATCAAAATTCTTTAAACTTTGTAAGACATTTTTTAATTAGATATACCAAAAACAAGCTATTTTACTTCAAAAAATTAACAAAACATTTTTTTAAATAATATGGAGGTGTTTTTTTTGGTTTCATTACTTTTTCCATTTTCAAAGCGCTATTTAAGTGGAAAAACTGCTAGTAAAATTCTTAAACAAAAAAATACATCCCCATATATACTATGATCATGCTTTACTTTTGAAGCACTTTTGTAATATTTGATGTAGACATTTTTAAAGTTTTGACCAAAGAAGCTTGTAAAAAGTTTATAAAATGCCAATAAATTTAAAAAATAAAAAATAAAAATAAAACGTGTAATATTCAATGGTATTATTTATTAAGCAAAAAAGTCTAAATCTTATTTTAAATGATTTTTTATTAAAAACAAGTTGATTTCGTCAATTTTAACATTTTAACTTTTTATATTAATTTTTTTATATAAGCCTTTAAGTTTTTTTTATAGACATTAATCTGAAAAATATAAACTTTTAGTTTTTTCTATGCAAACTATTAGTTTTTATATAGGTTTATATTTTTTAAATTAAAGTTTTATTTAGGATTTAAATCTGTAACTTTAATTCTAGAAGCTTAAATCCAAATCACTTGATTATATGGGGGTGTTTTTTTTGGCTTCATCACTTTTTCCATTTTTTGAGCGCTATTTGAGTGGAAAGATTATTAGTAAAATTCTTAAACAAAAAATACATCCCCATATATCATTTATATTTTGACAATTTTTTTATAAACAAATATTCAAATATTTTACATTTGAACTTAAACGTGATGCAGAATTTTAACTCCTTTTTTTAAATTTTTTTGGCTGATCATTTTAGAAAAAAGTGTGCTGTTTAGCAATATAGTGCAATGTTTTTTAATGTTTTGAGCTACCAAATACTTAAAAATTTTCAAAAAAACTCTTTCCGTTTAAGATTTTTAGTTACATTTGATTTAGCACTATTTACTGCCATAGTGTCATAGTTTTATATCCGGATTTTTTAAAAGTTATTTGAATGTATGTATACAAATACAAAAAGTGATAGTTTTATATTAAAAAACAATTATTTTAATTTTTAATCTACCAAAGTTACATGATTTACATAAAGTTAGTTGTTTAGATCAAAATCTTAAGCTTTAAATCTACTAAGTGGGAAGCTGCCTAAGCAATAACTATAAAGTATTAAATAAAATTTTAATATATGGGGATGTATTTTTGTGTTTAAGAATTTTACTAACAATCTTTTCACTCAAATAGCGCTTAAAAGATGGAAAAAGTAATGAAGCCAAAAAAAACACCCCCATATATATTTTAGATACAAAATTGTGATAAACTAAAAATATAAAATTCGGTTTTCTATAAGTATATATATTTTTAGTAACAAGATCATCATCTAATTGGCTCCGTTAGCTCAGTTGGCAGAGCGTGGTGCTAATAACGCTAAGGTCATAGGTTCAAGCCCTATACGGAGCATTTTTTAGATTTCTTCTTTTTCTTATAAGAAACTAAGGTATACGTGAAATAGAATAAAGCTTAAATAAATTTGGCATTTATAACAGGTTCATGAAAATTGCCAATATCTAATAAAGGCTATTGTCCATAAGGGTTTAAGATTTTTAAAAAGGTTGATATTAAAAATAAACAATTTAAACAGACAATTAATAAAAAGATTCATTTATAAATTTGAAGTAGTGTCAATAATAGAATTCAAACTTTGATCCATGGTTTGTAATTTTGAATTGACTTCCTCTTGAATCTTCTTGAATTTTTCGATAAGCTAACTTATTAGTAATAATATTATAAATAAATGTAAGCGGTTACCTCTCGAGTGTTCATGTTTTCTTGAACTGCTGTAACTTGATTAATAATGTTTTCCATATTAGCTAATACGTTATCAAAATCAGCCAACTTTTGATGCATGGCAGAAACAATCTTTAATCTTTGTGCTATTTTTGGTGCGTTTGATATATATATATCAAACTTTTCATAAAGTTTATACATCTTATCGACCTAAAAATAATTAGCTTTAAACTAGAAATAAGTTATTAAATTTACTTTGTTTTTAGTTTCTGAATCCAAATTGGTATCTGAAAATACAATTTTATCTAAAGTAGACTGTTTAAAGCTTGATTTGAGAGTAATTAAACGATCCAACTCAGTTATTAAATTTTTAATACTCTTATTAATATCATCTAAATGATTTTGATCTTTTATCTTCCTTAACATCTGTTGCATATCTTCAATCATTCTGGTTAAGCTTAATCCATTAGGCTAAGCAATTAATTTATATTATTATTTTAGTTTGTTAAAAAGTTTACCAAATCAGCCTTAACTAAAGTTTCTGCCCCCAATAATGCTTCCAGGCTTGTTACTCGTGCTTCAAGTTCTAACGCATGATTGACTTGCTAATTATAAATAAACAGATCAATAAAGTAAGTAGTAGAATACCTGTTCATAGCTTGGAGGTAAAAACTCCTTTGCTTCGTTATTGAAATAGGTTTTATTTAGTCGGTCTAATAACTGGGTACCAGTAGAAGTCATAACTTTTGCGCTAGCATCTTTTGATTTCATATTTAATTGACGTTGTATGCTAACAAGATTGTTTAGCATAGAGATAGGACTAGTTCCGGAAGTTTCGTCAATTAGTTTCTTCTAAGGGTTAGAAACGTTTGGTTATCAACAGTTTAAAACTTACGTTTTCTTTATTCATATCCTGTTCCAGTTCTTGAACTTCCATAATAATTCTCTTTAGCCTTTCATTTGGAGTTTCTATAATATCTTCGATTTCATCATCACTCTCAAATTCGATTGGATCGTTGCTGATATCCTTATGCTTATTATAAAAAGAGTAGTTGAACTTCTTTTCTTTTGTAACTAAAAATAAATAAATAAATGGGTGAATATTCTGGTATAAAAACAATTACATTTAGGTTGATCATCTCCTACTTTAGTTTTGAAGAACTTCAAGTTCTTTTTGCTATTAAGTTCAGTTCGATCGATTTCTGGTAATTGTTTATCCTACAAAATTAGCCTTGTAACTTTACAAAAATACTCCGATATTACTTCAACAACTTTATAAGGTCTAAATTGAGGAATCACTACATCAGTGGATTCAAATACTTGAGGTTCTATCTATTTTTTATTAGCTTGTTTAAATAAATTTTATCCTTTTACCTCCTCTTCAATTTTTAATATATCAATAACCATAATTTTAAGCCACAAACTTAATCAAAAAACTAACTCTTTAAATTTACAAATTAATTTATCAAACAATTTTGTTCAGCATTTTCAATACATTTTCTTTTTCAGGTTTAAAAACCTACATGTAAATTATTTTAAATTTCATTTATTAGAAATAGATTATTTAATTATAGTAATAGTTTTATAAAAAATATAATAAGGCTATAATTAGACTTAATAATTTAATTTATCATTTCAAAAAATATTAATATATTAAATAGTCCTAAAGCGTGAATCATCTTTTGGAAATCATATTAATTTTTCAAAATTTATCCCAACAATAAAAATTGTAAATTTTCGAATTCAAAATGGGAATGGAATGCCTTATTGAAAATGTGATACTCGAAAAAGCTGCAAATCCTTGTTATCATATTCAAGTTGACTCAATAGACAAAAAGTATAAGATAATTAAAACGTCCGTTGGATATAAATTCAACTCGTCTCAGAGGTATTTTGGGCATGTTGTTTTAAAATTAGTTTTTTTATAAGATTAAAATGTTAATCAAATTTATTGAAAATATACAACAACTATTTTATGAAGTATTTATAAATTGTAAACCATTTGCTTTGAGTGGAAAGTATCATAAGCTTTGTATATATATTATGTTATTAAAAAATGCATTGATTTAAAGTTTGGCTGTAGTTGGTTGAATTCGTACAGTTAGTTATTCATTTAATTCTATTTAAAAAAAGTAATGATAAAAGTTAATTGCTAATGTCTAAAAAAGTTAATCTTCCCTTTATTACCTCTATAAAAGTTGACAAAAGGTACTATTTTATTTAATTTGCAATAGCTTCACGGCTAGCTTTACGTTCTTCTAATTTAGCACGACGCTTTTCGATGGTAGCAAATTGACGTTCTTGGAGTCCATATAAAACATATCCTAAGGAAGCACCAACAGTGGCGTAAATAAAGTAACCCGAAGGCTCTAATAATAATAAGCATTTCTATAAATTTAAATATTATAATTTTATTTACTTGAAGACATTGGTCTCATTTGTAACCCTAAGGAATAACTACGTATCCCAATACCAACTAAGGCACCTCCGATTACTCGTGTAAATAAACCCATTTTTTTAGTCTATTTTTGAAGTTAGTTTATCGCTTTTTGATGATTAGTTGTTTGGTTACCTTGATTAGATATAAAATGATTAGATTAAAATTTAGTGTTTTTTTTTTAAAATTTCAAGCTGCTTTTTGCAATGGGATCTCAAATTTGCGATAAAGCGAGATTATGCTGTTTTGGTCACTATTGAGGTAATATTCATTCTACAATTTGTTGTAATATAACTTTATATAACCTTATATATATATATATTAATATTAAGATGTAGCTTAAAACTTAAAATAAATCAAAGTTAAGTGTATTAATTGAAAAATTATACTATGACAAAAATAAAGTGTAAAAATTAAACTTTAATATTAAGCAACTTAGTTTCTGTCTTTCTTAACCGCGTTCCAATCCACTTGGTTGTAGCCTTTATAAACACCTAAACGGTGATAGACAGTAGGAGCTCTAACATAAGGATCCACCTTTTTGTATGCATCTCTCATCTCTGAGATAGCATCCTTTCTTTCTTGATCGAGCTCATCGTTTTCACTATTTGCCCATTTCTTATTGATAAGGTCAAATTTATCCCAAGCAGCTACAAACACTTTATTAACTGCATTATAACCAGCTTGATCTTCTATTATTCTATCTTCTCCTTCAACAGGTCCTATATACTCATAATCTAATTCCCCGGTTCCGCCTTGGGTTTCACGTAATTGAGAAGGATCAATAAACTCAGTCAATTCTTTAGTGCTTAAAAATTTAATCTTGGCTGCTACTACAGGGTCAATTAAAGGAGATAATACTTTCCAAATACCTAAAAAAATGTAAATAAAATCACAACAAAAAGAACATAATCATAATAAAATTACCATTGAAGAACCATGGGGCGTTTAAGGCTACAACACAGCCTAAGCACTCTGGATAATATTTTTCCAAACAACTGATCAAGAATTTTACAGAGTTATAATCCTAAATGATTGTATTATTATATTAAAACATTTGAATAGCGTTATTGTTACCATATTATTCATACTCATATCGCTTAAATCGAAAACAATAGTAACTGTATCAGAGGGTTCAACTAATACAAGTCTAGCCGACTCCATTACAGTCAAAATAAAGTTTTGAAGTTCATCCATAGTGAGTGCTTTAGGGTCATGGAGTTTTGCAATCACATGACTAATAAAAAGTCATAAATATAAAACAATAAACAAACCATAAAATTAGCTTACCAGATAGGTCTACCAGTCTTATCATTTCCTTGCATATAAAATTGAGATTTTTTAAATAGCTCCATATTAACGTTCTTTTCTCCTTCCTTTTTAATCTTCAAAATTTCTACAGTATGAAACCACTGTATAGCATTAGTAAACATTTCAAAACTATCTTTAATGACCCATTTTCTAGCTCTAATATAACGTAACATTACTGAGTCTGGATGATCAAATTGAGTTTGACCCATAACCACGGCTCTAAATTCATTTTGTAATAATTGATCTTTGGTATCCTTTACAGCGCCTTCACTGTTTGTTTTTTGCATCATTTTAGGTAATCGGTTACGTAATGAAGCAAATCCTACCTTACTCGCTTTTTCTACTTCTTCTTCTTCTTTAATTACTGCCTGTACTCTCTCCTTGGGTAAGGTATCTAAATAGTCGTAATATTGCTTATAAAAAGCTTTTAATTTGTTGGTCTGCTCTTGGTCTAAATTATGATATCTTCCGGGTTGCTCCATCTTTTATTAAGTTTTTATTTTTTATGAAATGTGTTTTTGATCGATTTGTAATATGCTTAAATATTGGTTTAGTAGCTGAATTTCATTGGTGGGTTTAGTCTCGACTATCATTTTTTTCAAGCTATTCTTTTTTGATGTTCTGTAATTATTGTAGTGAGGTCAGTTTTAACCAATAAGTCAATGAAATTGTTAAATTCTACTTCTATTATTAAGCTATTTATAGCCGCTAAAAATAGACTTTTAATTAATTAACCTTTTACTAAAACTATTGTTTTATTATTATTACTATATAAAACGATAATATCATCTTAATAAATACATGAATTAAATCTTAATACTTTATTGTTCTAAAATTTTGACACTACTAATTGACTATTAATTAAAAACTGTTTATAATCTCTCACCAACAATCCACGTCAATTTGTCTTGCTACTAAATATAGTAACTCCATTATCCAGAACTAAAAAATTAAATTGACGAGTCACATTTATACATTAATTTAATAACTATTAATACCAACAACAAATAGTAAGTAGCAACAAAAAAGATGAATAGGAAGAAAGTTAGCGAAATATGCTTCAAACTAATCTTTAGTGGGTGTTGTAGGTGGGGCAGGTGCTTCTAACCCAGTCACCGTCACTGTGGTACTCTGCGATAACCCAGCATATTCCACCAACTGATTTTGATCTTGTATAATCCTTAAAGCTACTTGATTAGCGGGCTCGACGCGACCATTCTTTCTCAAGCCAACCACTTGTAAAGCAAGTTCCAACAGATCCTGTTCAGTCCCATCTTTATACGTAAATTTTGAAAGTTGATCCAAATACGGTTCTTCAACTGCTTGGTTAGTAGCTTTATAATTCGGTGGTCGAATCGTCACATTCACTATCCCTGCCATAGTCCTTGGTGGGACCAAACATAGGGCTGATTGATCTGACCATACATTGCATATCGCTGACGGTATATCTCCAAAGTAAACTATCATGCCCTCTAAAAATAAGTTAATATAAATAAAGATTGCATATGGAATTAAAATTACCTTTGAAATTTGTACCCAAAATAGCTACTTCCACACCGCCATGTAGTGGTGATTGTGATGGAACGATGCGTGCAATTTTAGGCATTGAAGATGGTTTAATCGTTTTTAAAAGTGGCGGTGGACGTAGTGTAACCTGAGAAAAAGGTTGCTGAACTGCGATATTCAACGAATGAGCTAGATTAGGTTGAAATGCTGAGCTAAGGGGCATTGTAGGCTTATTCATCACATTGGGAGCAATTGAATAAAAGTTAGGCATTGTGCTATAAAGTTACAATTAATCTTAATTGAATTTAATACAATTCTATCTTACTTTATTGGTATATGTGGAATTGCTTCTGGTATTGGTGCTAAAAACGACGAACTTTCAACTTTAGTACTCTTTGGTCCACGTAGCTTTTTATTGTTGCTAGCTTCAAGGGCTTTTTGTTTGGTTTTATGATCATCCGTTATCATAATTGGAGGTGTTTCACCTACTGCCAACAATTTCAATTCATCATCATATAATGAAAACTTAACAATAAACCCTGTAGTCTCTTTATGATGTCTACAGTAGCAAGTGATCCTTGAAGGCAATATAACATCCCCTGTAGAAAGATCAATGATATTGGTGGTATTAAATGTTATGATTTTCTTTTGCTCTTGATCAACCGAATCACCTTCCAAAGTCTCTTCATATAATGAAGGCGAACCCGGTAAGCTTGGGATAGGTGTAGTTGATGGGGTATTGCATGACTTTGAATGTCTTTTACTTTGCCTTTTTCTTTCCCTTTGGACGCATCCAATACATACCTGCACTTTTTGTTTTGGGTTAGAAGCGCAAGTAACTGTGGCTCTAAGATTTACTATTTTGTCTTCCCTTGGTGAAATGCTTGCTACAAAATAAGTTAGAAGTTAACTAATGAATTTAATTATAATCATACTTTTGGGCGCTTTTCTTCTATCTTTTTGACCCACTATTAAATGAGGTGGTAATCTAAGGTGGGTCCATGGTATCGAATTTGCCCCAGCTTTATTTATTAATTTTAAGCATAATTTAACTTGCGTTTCTACTCGTGACCTTATTCCAGTGGGTGGTATTCCCATGATTAATATTTCATAACTAAAAAAATACATTTAATAAATTAAATATTTAAAGTATTTTTTTTTTACTTTAAAGGGATATTTTCATTTCTAGGAGGCGTAGGATCTTTAAAAAAAGTATAAATATTAACTGGCATATTCATGGACTCTTTCGGAGTATTTGGACTGCTAATTCCATTCTTTTGCTTCAATTCATTGATCCTTGGAATTTCAATTGGCTTCAAATAATCAACAGCTAAATTATTAACATTTATTTTCGTATTCATTTCTAAGTCATTACTTTCTTTAGTATTTGCCTTTGGTCTGATTTCTTTGAATGAATTGCTTCTCTTTGGTGCCTTATTTACGTTTTCTTTTTTAATGTTATTATTGATGCAGCTACTGTTATTGTTATCCGCTATTTTATTATTGATATTATTATTTGGTGGTTCAAGAGGTTTAGTTATGGCCACTATGGGGCTGTTGAATGTTTGATTAATGTTCATTACATTTCCAGACCCTTGTTTAGTAGACTATAAAATATAAACATGGATTCATTAATAGCTAAAATTCTATATTACCTGAGGATCTAAATTCAAATAACTTGAACTACTGACTAAATTCGAGTCACTCATTGAAAACATTTGATTACTAGTAGAACCTGTTTCATTCATATTAAACGCTATGGTTGGAATCATTGGGTTTTTATATGAAAGTTCAAGCATATTATTATTTTCCTGCGGGTTAATATTTGTGAACGCCATACTATTAAATGGTTCCATTTGGCCATTATTAGCCAACATCGGCTGAGTATCATTTGGATTATTCATTGGTAAGTTAGAAGCCACATCCTCAGCATACAGGTCATTTAAATATAATGAAGCTTCATCTTGAAGCTGCTGCTGTTGCTGTTGCCTTGATCTTGGTGAAACAGGAGCTGAATAAATTTCAGTGTTCATTCTAGGCTGCATAAAATTGTGATTAAATCCATTATTTGGTGTAGGTGCAGGTCCATTGAAGAAGGGATTATTTCTACTTCTTGGGGAATTGGGGGTAGATCGAAAGAAAAAGTTAGCTTCGTTAAGCATATTATCTGGGAATAAAGCCTGCCTTGGTAAGCTGGCATTATTAAACATGCCAGTGTCAATAATGCTGCGGAAGGGTATATCACCACCCTCAATAGGCGTATTGGTACCAGAGTAATAAGGTGATATTGTATACCCTATTTCTGGATTGTGTACCATATATAAATATTCTGACGTTATTTCTTCATCCATGTTATTTTGACAAGAAAGGATAAAAAGAACAATAACGTGACTTTAAAAAGAAGTTATTTATGCCAAAAAAAAAGCAAATTCTTTAACTTCGGAATTAATTGGTTGCTTTTATAATTAATTGGTTCATAGATTATGGATTATTAGATGGGTTGAAATTGGCTATGGTAAAAAGATCAAGGTTTAAGTTAAAATTAGAACTTATTTTATTTATTGTTATTCTAATGGTAGAATTTTAAACTCAAAATACGTATAAATATACTTTTATTTATTCAAATTATTTTAAATTTCATTTTCAATGAGAATGTGCGCTTTTTTTGATCAGCAATCTTGAGAATAATTATTGCTCAAGGCATGAAAATTTTGGCCTTTTTATACATATAATTTTACAGGAATTTGGTGTTTAATCAATAAAAATTGATTCATGTGAAAGGTGGATTAAATGTTTGGGTTTTTACATTTTACTCGCGTTTTTATGTTCTATTAAGTATGTATTACAACTATAAAAATAACTAGAAGACTTAGCTTATCAATATCTTACTCATTTATCTTTATAATTTAAAGGACAAAATATATCAAAGTAAATAATAAGTGTATAATTGTATTAAAAAATCACTTAATTTAGTATATTTTACAAGCAAGGGGATTTTTCACTCCTTGTGTCCTAAAAAAACTTCTAATTGCCCATTTTAAGTTGTACCAAAAAATAATGCCCAATTTAAATTTACGTATTTAAATATCAATCTTATTTGTATTTTGACCATTTTAAGCAGCTTAAAATTTAAAATGTTTATTAGGATTTTAAATAAAAAACATAATTGTTAAAATTTTGCTAGCTATCAACTACAGGAGTTGTAAATTGATTTATCTAATAATTTATTTAAATGTCAACTTAATTTTCTAAATTTAATAAAACTATCATAAAATTAATATTTAAAAGCTTATAACTTATATTTGTTTAAAAAGTTTAATTAGTAAAGCAAATTTTAAAAAAAAGCGATCAAGTATTTATAAAATATATATATTTTCATATACTTATTAATATAATTTTTATTATTAATATATGGGGATATTTTTTTGGCTTCCACTTTTTCCATTTTTTAAGCGTTATTTGAGCGGAAGGATTGTTAGTAGAATCCTTTAAAAAAATATATATGCATATTAATAGGTTAATAAATAGCTGCATAGAAGGGAGTGGTTAGCCTTAAAACTATAATTAATTATCTTTATGTAATACAAAAAATATAATAATAATTTTTATTTATTGCTATAGTTATTTGCTTTTTGACTATTTATTAACTTAGCTGTTAATAATTTAAATAATATTAATATTTGATAATTAACTTTTATTACTTAATAAATTACTTAATAGATATTAAAACTTAAATTTTTGTTATTTTTATAAGATAAGCTGGAGTTGGTATTTTGGTTTTTTATTTTTTATAAACTTTATAATTTTAGTTAAAATTATATCATTTTTATTTTATTTATTAGATACTGGATAGCAGTGTAATTTATTGTTACGTTTAATAAAATATAAATACTTTTTAATACCTTGTATTTATATTATTGTATTTATATTATTGTTTTTTTATGCTTTTTAAAAATTATATCTGTTTTCTTATTATTAACAGTTGGGTTATTAATTTTATTATGTTCATAAATAAAAAGCTCAAATTTTAAAATTAATTGATTAATATTTTTTATTTTATTTAATGCTTTAAAACTATTTTTCTATTGTAAAAGATTTCTAAAATGTCTATCAATTATACTTTTTCCATGATGCTCAGCAAAAAAATTAAAATCAATATTTAAACTATTATTTATTTTATGAATTTTTTTAAATATTGTGAAAGTTGGTGCTCAAGATAGGAGTTAAAAGTAGTTCTTGATTAACTTGCCTTGAGTCGAACGGTCTTAGTTTATATAACTAAGATAGACTCAAATTAGTAAGAATAGTGCGCAATAGGCTATGAACTATGTAAAACAAATAGAATAGAGAATACTACTGTAAAATCTACATAAGATATTGTCAGAAAGACTTAGTGACTTTATTAATAATACGATATGGGGATGTATTTTTTTAAGAATTTTACTAACAATCTTTCCACTGAAATAACGCTTAAAAAATGGAAAAAGTAATGAAGCCAAAAAAAACATCCCCATATTAGGGAGTAATTCAGTTAAAAAGCCTCAAGTTAGTATGTTGAAGAATCTCTTTTATACTCCAACTGGGTGGCTATATATAAAGAACATTATAACAGTTATTCCTTATTATAGTTGCCAAGTATGGACATTAAAAGGTGGGCAATAAGTTGTTCATGATCAGGTGGTAGCAATTTTCACAGCAAATCTATATAAGGAACTCTGAATTGATTATTATATTATAATCAATCCTAGAGCTAATGAACCGATATTTCACATAAATCATTAAAATATTTATTACATATCATTTTGTTACTTTTATTTAATATATATATTATTTAATAAATATTTATAGCATATTAATAAATAAAACTACTAATAATTTTTTAAATCACTTTTAAACAAAAAATAATAATTAAGTTATATATAAAAAAGGTAACATAATGGAAAAAGTAGGGTTTCACTGTAAAAAAAGTTATAGGAAGCTATCTAAAAAGGGAGGCTATAACCTGAAAATACAATATTAAAAAGTATTCTAGATTAATATTAATAGTTTATTAATTGTAACTTTTGTAGCTAAAATTTAAAAGGAATTAAGATATTAAATAAATAATTGATTTAAAATAATAAAGGTGCAAGAATATATGGGGATGTTTTTTTTGGTTTCATTACTTTTTTCATTTTTTAAGCATTATTTGAGCGAAAAGATTGTTAGTAAAATTCTTAAACAAAAATACATTCCCATATATCTAGCCAACATTTCAATAAAAATACAAAATTAATTTGATATTGCAATTAATAATATTGGATAATTTTAATAAAAAACCAAGTAGCTTAATTCTATAAATTCCTAAGTTTATTATAAATAATAAGGACCCCAATTTTATTTAATTTAAATTAGAGGTTAAAGTGGGTTACCTGGAATAAAAAAACCGAATTTGAGAATTTTCATATTTTTTCTAGGATTATTAATAGTTCTAAATTCTCGAGAATTTAATAGTGTGATAAGGGTATGTGAAAATAGAAAACGATTGTTAGTGGGCTTAAAAAGGGTCTTTTAGTTAATTCAATTTTTCAAAGGTAGAAGTTTATGAAAAAGATATACAAATCAAAAAACACATAAGTCAAAAAATACAAATAGAAATAAAATTTAACATTATAATTAACAATTTTTATATTCTTTTTAAAAAAAAATGTAACATCAGTTTATCAAAAATAGTTATAACAAAATTAGTTGAATTCAAATCGCTTTTTATTTTTTTGAATTAACAGTCACAGTAAAATAGCTAACTCTATCTATTCTTGTATAAGCCAATCAATTGTAATCTATAAAGAGCGTGTCGTTTAAAAATAGAAAATCAAATCAAATTATATATGAAATGAAATAACAATTCGATAAAATTCAAGATAACTTGTTATTTCTTTTTTATTTATTTTTAAAAAAAAGATATTAACTTCTTGCTATTTTATTTTTATCTCAATTTTATCAATTTATATGTTAAAATTAATAGTAAGCTAATATTTAAAAAAAATCATTATATATAAAGAAAAGATGGAAGGTATTTACTCTTTACTACAATAATATCAATACCCAACATTATTAATGAATTTTTTCTAGATTTCAAACAACCAGAAAACCAAAAAGAAGCTCAAGATTTTACAACTGAAACCGAAAGAGAAGGACAATCCTTAGAAACAACAACAAATCATGAACAACAAGCTTATAATTATACATATCCTTATATGTATCCATATATACCAATAGAACATATCTCACCTAGCAATGGACCTGTTATGAGCTATATTAATTATGATGCAAATAATCAACAACAACAACAACAAGATAACAACAATGACAATAATAGTAGTAATAATGATAATAATAATAGCAATACAACCGAATCCAACAATTCCAATCTCAACCCTAATAATCAAAACCCAATGTTACCCTCTATTCCCCCATACTATTTAATATCCCCAACAATATACCCAAATAATCAATCTTCACCAATATTATATCCAAGTTCACCAGGGGGATCCACTATTTCAACAAAGATGAATTTAAAATATATTAAAGCTAATAAATATCCCAATAGTTATACTACCAATGTTTATATTCGTGGTTTACCTCCAAATACTACAGATGAAGCCTTGTTTAATATGTGTTCTGGGTAAGTTAAATATATATTAAATATATATATATATAATATTTTATTATTTACTAATATTTTATTTTATTTATCTATTTGTTTCTATATAGATATGGAATGATAGTTTCAAGTAAATCAATAATTGATCCTAAGAATAATTTATGTCGAGGATATGGCTTTGTTATGTATGAATACTTACATCAAGCTCAATATGCTATTCATTGTTTATCAATGGCTGGATTTGATGCTTCTTTTGCTAAAACTCAAAATCAAAGTGATAACAACAATAATATTAATAATAATAACAATAATAATAATAATAATAATAATAATAGTAATAGTAGTAATAATAGTAATGTAGGGGATAACGATAGTGATTATAATGGGGTAAATGAGAATTTAATCTTTAATGAGAGAATTGAAGATTTTAATTTTTTTTTAATATAGCAAAATAATAATAATATCAAAATGAAAAACAATACTAGTAATTTAAATACTAATGTTTATGTTTCTAATTTACCATTAAATTATAATGAAAAAGTAAATTTATTTTGTTAATATTATTATAAATGACATTCAATGATTTTATTAGGACTTAGAAACTTTATTTTCTCCATATAAAATAATCTCTTGTAGAGTACTAAGAGATCAAAATCAATTATCTAAAGGGGTAGCTTTAGCTAGGTAATAAATTTAATATTGATACATAAAATAATATTTAATAGTATATATTAAATAAATAAATAAATATAAATAGAATGATTGATCGAGAATCTTCAGATATAATAATACAAAAATTCAATAATTATAAATTACTAAATGGACAAAATGAATTACAAGTACGTTATGCTGATAGTAATAATAATCATCAACATAATTATAACAATAATGGAAATTATTACAAAAATAAAAATAAAAAGAATAATAACCAAAATAATAACCAAAATAATAATAATAATAATAATCAGGTAAAGAATTTTAATCTATTTTAATATATCAGATGTATTATAGGGTTTTTTATTATTATTAACTTGTTTTTTATTAACTTAGAATTGTTTTCCTATTCCGTTTAGTCCCAATCATTTACCTTATTTTTATGCCTTTTCACCTACCTTTTATCCAGTTGATAATAATATTCATTTATCACCAAAGTAAGTGGATTAATATAATATAATATAATATAATATAATATAATATAATATAATGATACTATGTTATAAAATAACAACCGTGATACTAATTTTTTCTTCTATTTTTATTTCTATAGTCCTTATCTCCCTTATCCAACGATGTCACCCTATTTTAATGGACACCCTTATCCAAATCAACAAGTCAATGGCTATCCTATTTATTATTCCAATCAATTTTCACCTAGTACAGGAGAATTAACCCCGTTGGATACAGATCATGATGTTGAAGAAATTCATAATTTAATGAATGACAAATTAAATTTAGATGATGACGATAATGAGAAATTGAAATCGAAAGAAACAGAAAATACAATTGAAAAAGTAAAGGAAGGAGAAGAATTTGTTGAGTAAAAAAAAAGTTTTGGTACTTAGTTTTACGCTTACAATTGAATTTATGTTGATATCATTTTTCTATCTTTTCACTCAAATTTAAAAATTTCTCTCTTTTATATCCCCTTTTTCTTTTTTCATTTAAGATTTTTACCTCTCCTTCTTCTTTTTGATTTCATTTTAAATAAAAATAAAACTAAAACCGATGTTTCAAGTTGAATTATTCTATTTGTTTTATTCTATTTGTTTTTAATAATCATCTTCTATTGTTTCTAATAACTTGGATATTAATTGTTTCACTACTCTATTTGAAATTCAAACATTATTATTTTACATCAAAAGAATATTTGAATTTGTTAGTTTTATTTTATAAAATTAAATTCATTAAAAAAAGGAATTCATTAATTTTTTTTTCATTTTTAATACAATAAAAAAAATGAGACGCCACCAAAACCAAGGTTATTATTCAAGAGAAACAAATGAAAATAGACAACAAGATATTAATTTTAAAAGGGATGATAGAAGACATAATCCAAGTTATAATACAAGAGACAGTAGAAGAGATAATGAGGATGACAATAACTACAAAAGAGAGAGATATGAAGACAAAAACTTTTACAAAAGGGATAGAGAAGATAATAGGGATTATGATAGGAGGGAAAGAGTAAAAGATAATGACTATAGTAGAAGGAATAGGTTTGAAGATAGTGATTCTTTTAGAAATGAAAGAGAAAGTAATAAAGTTGATTCTAAAAGTGAGAGATTTGAAGATAAAGACAATTACATAAGAGACCAAGTTGAAGATAGAGATAGTTATATAAATGAAAGGGATAATCACTATATTAGGAAAGAAAGAGTAAAAGGAAAGGATTATAACATAAATGAGCGATTGGATAGTAGAGATTCTTATAGAAATGAGCGACTTGAATTTCAATCTTATTACCAAAAAAATCGTTTAGAAGAAAACAAACCAATCAAGCAATCAAATATTGAAGGAGAAGAAAACTTATATCAAAAACAATATAATGAAAATAGTAATAAAAATTCACATCGAGAGATAGGAAGTAATAATAATCATATGGAATTAGGTATTGGAAATGAAGCAATTTTTGAAGAGTAAGCCTTTTTTTAAAAAAAAATTAAAAGAGAATTAGGTTGCTGATCTACTATTTTAACAGGAGAAAAAAATTTCGTGAAGAAAGTCAAGTTACATTTTGGTTATTATCCGAAGAAATAACCGATGAAGAAATAGAGATGTAAGATTTCATCATTGTGAATATGGGAATTATTAAATATGGAATTCATTTTAGGGAAAGAAAGGGCACACAAGTTAATAAAGAAAAGAAAATGAGTAAGAAATTTTATAATGGTTCTTAATATTTAATTTAATAACTTATGTATATATTAAATAGACAAAAAGAAAGTTAAAGAAAATCAATATGAAGTTGAATTAGATGATAAAATAAAAAGAGTGGTTGAGTTATCGGAGATTGATAATATAAAAGAAATTTGGATTGAAAAGAAAAGTAAGTTAGTATTTTAATTAATAGAATTATTTGTTTATTTTTTCATTTTTAACTAATTTTAATTTTATAGTTGAATATTATGAAGATATTGAAGTTGGACCAGTGTATCAACCCACATTTGATAATAAAATCGATACTAGAGGGTAACTTACAATTAATACAAATTAATTTTAATACAAATTAATTCAACTTTCATTTTAATCTATAGCTTTGGTAGCTCTTTATTCCGTGGAGAAGGAGAAGCTATGGCAGCCTATGTACAAAGTGGAAAACGTATACCAAGAAGAGGAGAAATTGGGTTAAATTCAAATCAAATTGAAGACTTTGAAAAACAAGGGTTTGTTATGTCTGGGTCTCGGTAAGTTTATCATTAACTACAATTTATTTAAAATAGAATTGAAACAGTTATTAACAAATTTCAAAATAATTAGTCATCAACGTATGAATGCAGTTCGTATTCGTAAAGAAAATCAAATTATATCAGCGGAAGAAAAGAGAGCGTTGTTGAATTTTGCTCAAGAAGAAAAAGCAAAAAGAGAAAATCAAATTATTGCAGATTTAAGGGAATTGGTTAATAAACAAAGGAAAGAAAATAAGGATTTGATTTAAGCACAATGTATGGGAATTGAATTTTAATGATAATAAATAAATATTCTAAGTTTTTTTTTATAATTAAAGATTTTTGTAAGATTTTTGTAAGATTTTTGAGTTTTTTTTTTGCTTTTTTGAATTCTTTTGGTCCAGATTTTGGCCATTTTTAACTGCTATTAAATAAGAAAAAAAATTCTTAGTATCAATCTTGAGTTAAAAAACACAAGTGAAGTTTATTTTTGAGTGGTTATTCTTGAGAGAATTGGAATAAACTTAATTTTTAAAATTTTCAATTCAATTTCCATTTTTTAAATCTTTTAATAGAAAAAGAATACAAATGCCCAAGTTGCAAGGAGGTAGAAAAGATCGAGTTAAAGCGGATTTAGAAGAGATTGAAAAATTGATTTTGGAAACAAAAGAGATTGTAAATAAATTCATATATTCTCAATTGATCTTATTCTTTATTATAGACTCCACCGGAAACTAATAAGTTTACTGAGTTACCCATCTCTAGTAAAACAATTCGAGGTAAGTTTTATTAAATATCAACTGACAATTTTATTACAATATCTAACTTGTATTCAAAACTTAGGTTTGAAAGAGAGTAATTTTTTAGAAATGACGGAGATTCAAAAATTAGCATTACCAAAAGCTTTAAGTTGTAAAGATGTATTAGCAGCAGCTAAAACTGGGAGTGGTAAAACATTAGCTTTTTTAATACCTGTAAGTAAAAAAGAAAAAGAGATTCTCAATTAATTGAAAAAAGTATTAATTAATTGAAATTTCTTTTAGGTTATTGAAAATTTATATTTAAATAAATGGGGTTCACAAGATGGTTTAGGTGCTTTGATTATTTCTCCAACTAGAGAATTAGTAAGTCATTATCCTTTCCTCTCTCTTCTTTTTGACTAGCATTCCAATTCTTTTTAGGCTGTACAAATCTTTGGAGTTTTATGTAAGATTGGTAAACATCATAGTTTATCTGCAGGTTTAGTGATTGGTGGTAAACAAGTGAAACATGAAAAAGAAAGAATTAGTAAAATGAATATATTAATTGGTACACCAGGTCGATTATTACAGCATATGGATGAAACGAGTGGATTTAATGCAGATAATTTACAGGTTTTAGGTAAGTTTTAGTTGAGAAAAATGAGTTAAAAAAAGTCAATAATAATATTCTTATTTATTATTTTATAATAGTATTAGATGAAGCGGATCGAATTTTAGATATGGGATTTAGTAAAAGTGTTAATTCAATTATAGAATTTTTACCTAAAGAAAGACAAACAATGTTATTTTCAGCTACACAAACTAAATCGGTTAAAGATTTATCACGATTATCTTTAAATCAACCGGAATATGTAGGTGTTTATGAAAAAAATAAATTTTCAACGCCTAAAAATTTAGAACAATTTTATATGACAATTGAATTACCAAAGAAATTAGATACATTATATTCCTTTATTAAAACTCATTTAAAAAACAAAACTATTGTTTTTATGTCTAGTTGTAAACAGGTAAAATAGTATATAAAAATATATTATAAGATAAAGATATTAATGAAGAATTGTTTTATTTAGGTTCGTTACATCTTTGAAACTTTTTGTAAATTACAACCTGGTATACCATTATTACATTTGCATGGTAAACAGAAACAAAGTAAACGTATTGAAGTATATGAAAAATACATCAAAATGCCCGAATGTGTATTATTTTGTACCGACATAGCAGCAAGAGGTTTAGATTTTCCTAAAGTAGAATGGGTAATTCAATTAGATTGTCCAGAAGATGTAGAAACATATATTCATCGAATTGGACGTACAGCAAGGTATGAATCGAGTGGGAGTTCACTTTTATTTTTATTACCAAGTGAAATGAAAATGGTAGAAGAAATTGAAAAGAAAGAAATTAAAATTAATAAAATAGCAGCCAAAAAATCACAATTAAAAGAAATTCAACATCAATTACAAGCATTTTGTTTCAAAGATCCAGAAATTAAATATATCGGACAAAAGGCATTTGTTTCTTATATGAAATCGATTTATTTACAAAAAAATAAACAAATATTTGATGTCCATGCCCTTCCAGCAGAACAATTTGCTGAATCCCTTGGTCTTCCAGGTACACCTAATATTAAATTTTTTAAAAAGAAAGATAAGAAAGTGAATGAAAGTAAAATGGAAGAAATAGTAGATGAAAAAGATAATGAAGAAGAAGAAAAGAAAAAATCAATAGATAAACAAACTAAAACCAAAGTTGAAAAATTATTTTTAAAAAAAAATCGAACTGTTTTAGCGGAACATTATAATAAATTAGTAGATAGAGAAAGTGATAATGAAAGTTTAGATGATGATTTTATGAAGATTAAAAGAAGAGATCATGCGTTGGATAATAATGATGATGCTACATTTGGGAAAAGTGCTGAAGTAAGTGTTTTTAGAAAAGATTGTGAGATTGATTAAATAATTTATATTTTATATTTTATTAGGAAGTTGCTGCTATGAATAAAAGACAAATATTAAATGCTAAACAAAAAGCATTAAAAGGTGGTAATAAAAATGAAAAAATGGTATTTGATGATGAAGGAAATGTAAGTAGCAATTTATTGTAATAATTATGAAAAAAAAGATTAAAATTAATATACTTGATTTTAGGCACATCAGTTATATGAATTAGAAGATGGGCAAGAATTTTTAGAAAATTCTGATATTAAGAAAATTCAAAAAGAATATATTGAACAACAAAATATGGAATTTAAATTGGCGGATATTCATGATAAACAATTAGCTAAAGATAAGAAAAAAGAAAAGAAATTAAAATTAAAAGCCAAGGTAAAATAAAATTTAATGTTTTTAATTAAAATAATAATATTAATTAATTAACTAATTAATTGTTTTTATTTATTTAGTCTAAAGAAGATTATGAAGATACTGAAATGCAAGTTACTTTAGGTAGTGATGATGATGTTAGTGATAACGAAAATAATAATGATGACAGTGATAATGAAAGTAATAACAGTGATAACGAAAACGATGATGATGAAATATTAGTGGATTATTCAAAGAATAAAAGATTGTCAAAAGAAAAAGAAGATAACAAAAAGAATAAGAAAACAAAAGTTATTGAATTGGATCAACCAATTACTATTGAAGATCAAGAAGCTTTGGCATTAAAATTATTAAATCTTTAAGAAGGAGAAAATGGGAGTTTCAAGTATAGAATAGATTATATATTTAATTTAATTTAATTACATTTTTTATTTTTTATTTTATTTTATTTTATTTTATTTTATTTTATAAGTATTTATTTGAATTTATTATTGTTTGATATTTGATACATGCAATGGATTATAGAATCTATTTTTTAGATTTTTTTTGTTAAAGTTTCAAATGTTGTTTTTTAAAATTGATGTTTTAGTTGAAATTTAAAATTAAAATTCCAACATGAATTTTGTTTTATTACTGTTTAATATTGTTACACATTCTAAAATAGGAGTTAAGATTGAAATTTAACTTTTTAAAATATAAGTTTAAATTATATAACTTTAAAAGGATTATTCCTTCTAAACTTTATAATATCAAACAATATGTAACTTGAATATTTTTTAATAAAGTTAAGATATCCTATTAAAATTCAATAGAATAATAATAACAATTGAATTTTAATAACAAATAATTATAGAAAATTAATAAATAACTACTATTAAAAAATAATAATTTATTTTTTATAATAATAGTAAAAATCAATATCTTAATTTTATTTTAAAAAAGAAAGATTTAATTTTAATTACTTAACATTTTTAAACTTCAAAAATTAAAACTGAATAAAAAAAGGCAAAAATTTAAGCTCCGATTCAAGTAACAAATAATAAATATATATATAATCAATAAGAATAAAATGAAATTATTGCTTATTAACCTTACAATTTCATAAAAATCAAGCAAAACACTTGCTTTCAAACTTTGTTACATCGATAAAATAAAAATAAAAATTCAAAAGTAAGATGATAAAATAATAAAATAATAAAATAATAAAATAAAAAGATCACATTGAAAAAGTTAAAGTATATAAACATAGAATTTAAACTTATTTTGATTTAAAATTCAAATTAAACGAATATAAATAACATCATTAAACTATGGCCATTATTAGTAAACTTAAAATGAAAAAAGCCAAAGGATATGGAAAAAAAGAAACGCCTTCATTTTTAGAAGGTATTATAGTTTTTAATGCCAAAAATGAACCTGTAGCTTTGAACTCGTTATGGAATAACTGTACTGTTATCTTAAAAGTATTACGTCGTTTAGGTTGTCCCTTATGTCGATATGAAGCTCGTTTACTTTCGGATTTAAAACCCTTATTTGATGATCTCAAAATAAAACTGGTAGCTATTACCTTTGACGAAGTTGGTTTACAAGAATTTCTTAATGGCGGTTATTGGGAATGGGGACTTTACGTTGATAAAGAAAAATTGACTCATTGTGCCTTAGGATTAACAAAACAATCTCCTAGTAGTGCCATTGCTGATATCTTTAGTATTCAAGGTCGAGCTGCAATTAAAGCTTCAATGAATCGAAATATTAAAGGGAATTTTAAGGGAGATGGCTTTCAATTAGGTGGTACCTTTGTAATTAAAAAAGATGCTGGTTTAGTATACGAATATCGTCAATCACATGCAGCCTTATATCCTTCAATTAAAGAAATTTTTAAGGCCGCAGGTGGAGACCCGGAAGATGTAGAAGAACAAGCACCACCAGAATGTGTACTTTTACAAGATTCTAAGGATAAGAAATAGAAGACTTTTTTGAGAATAATGACGTTTTTGTATGTAATAAAATTAGACATTTTTTTGTAACAAATATTACATATTTATTTTTTTGGGAATCTTAATTGTATTAAGAATTTTTTATGATTGATGTCTTGTGATTTTTAAAATTTCGATGAGAATCTTATAGTTGAATTTGAAATTTCGATGAAGTGTTTTTTAGTTTAAGTTCGATGAGATTATTTTTGATCTTGAAATCTATGAATGATAGATTTTTAAACTCCATATGTTATACTTGATAAGATAATATTTCAAAGCTATGAAAATTCAATTTTAATATAAAGCTTTAAGTTGAAACTAGAATATAAACTCAGAAATGAAAATATTAGTCTCTGTTATCTTATCATCCATTAAAAATTCTAATGTTTTATATTTGAAAATCACTAAAAACAAATAAAATTTATAAAAATGTAACAATTAGTTCTAAAGAGATAAAAAAATAATAAAACAGTTCACTTTTTTTATTTAATTTTAATTTTATGTTTATTTTTTAAACAGCCATAAAATTGAATTTGGTTGATTTTAATTTTTGATATGAGTTTATTTGGTAAATGATTTTCTTATATATGATTTCAATCTCATTTTAGTGAACTAAAAATTTAAAGTTTTTTTTAAACTCCAAGGTTTCTAATGTTTGAAATTCAAGTTTTATTGAATTTAAAAAAAATTATTCTCATCTTGTTTTATATTGTGTTATTTATTAAGTTTTTATATTAAGTTTTAACAGTATTATAATATTATTGTGATATTATATTTTACTATCTTTTATTTACGATAAATGCTATTAAAAATTAATAATTAATAGTTAAAATTTAATTGTAGAATAATTAATAATAATAATAAAACTTAGATTTAGTAATAAAAAATAAGGATTTAACTAAAACTAATTATACAATGAATGATATTTTTAACTTCAATGTTTGAAATAATGTTTAAAACTAATAATATTTGTCAAAGGCTTAAAATAAAATAATAAAACTATATTTAAAAATATTAAAAATAGTAACAATTAATAATTAGCCTATTAATAAAGCATGAAAATTAAAAATTAATATTTAACATCTATATAAAAAATAGTATAAATACCGTTAAATTTTTTGATTGATTTTTAATAAAAAATAATAAACAAATAAAATAAAATAAAATAAAATGGCCATTATCAGTAAATTAAAATTAAAAAAAAGCAAGGCTACTGCTAAAGATAAAAAGCCCAAATTTTTAGAGGGTATTACAGTATACGATATGAAAAAGAACCCCATAACTTTAAATACCTTATGGAATAACTGTACCGTCATCTTAAAAGTACTACGTCGTTTAGGTTGTCCACTATGTCGATATGAATCCCGGTTACTTAGTGAATTAAAACCTTTATTTGATGATTTAGGTGTAAAACTAGTCGCTATTACCTTTGACGAAGTAGGCTTAGAAGATTTTTTATCCGGTGGTTTTTGGCAATGGGGTTTATATTTAGATAAAGAAAGATTAACCCATAGTGCCTTAGGGTTAACAAGAACGTCCGCATTTACTGGTATTTCGGATTTATTTACAGCTACAGGCAGAGCCGCTATTAAAGCGGCACAAGATAAGAAAATTGCTGGTGATTTTAAGGGTGATGGTTTTCAATTAGGTGGTACTTTTGTTGTAAGGAGTGAAGCTGGATTAGTTTATGAATATCGTCAAAAAACGGCAGCTTTGTATCCTTCGATTAGGGAAATTTATCAAGCGGCGGGTGGAGACCCAGATGATGTAGAAGAACAAGCACCTCCGGAATGTATCGCTTATCAAGGTGTTTGTGATCTTAAAACTGGTAAATGTGGATAAACCAGTAACAGTTATGTAATATTTAAGGTTGGTGAATGGTGAAATGGCAAATAGAGTTTCCTTTTTTATGTACTTTTCTTTTTCTTAATAAATTGATAAATATAAATTTAGATTTTCTATTAAATTGAAGTACGTTTATTGTTTGTTATCTTTAAAATCTTTAATTGTTTAAATCTACCTATTTTTTTCAGAGTTTCTAAATAAAGTTTGTTTGATGGTGAAAAACAGAGCTAATTTCAAACATCTACTTTTAATTAGCTTATAAGTAGAAAAGCCATTTCATGTAAGGTATGGGTGATATAATTGATTATTAGGATTATCTATAAAGTTATAAATTATTATTAATTATTGGTTAATTTTAATAATAGTTTGTTTTTATATTAATATTGAATATAAATTGTAGAACAGAGCTAAATTGGCAGTTATTAACTTCTATGAAATTAGCAGCAAACTAAGTCTACAAATAAGACTAATTAATAAAAGCATATTTTTTTAACAATAATTTACATGTGTTTTGATTTTTTCAAATACTTTTAAACTTTTGTTATTTACTTAATTTGTTTAGAAAGTAGCGAAAAAAAGACAATTGGTAGAACATTCATATCCAGAATTTATTCCAGTTTTTGGGCAACTCCAGAGATAAAATTAAGTATTGAATAGCTTGTTTAAGATGAATGACTTCAAAAAGTAGGGAATTTGCCCAACTTATTAATAATGGTTTTAGTTATACCAGATATTATTGGTAATTTGGGCAAGCTCTCTTCTTTTAATCTAAGTCAACTACTCAAAACACACCAACTAATTGAAAGCCAAGCTAATTCCCTTATTTTTTTTGCAAAAGCATAGTTGTAGTGTATTTCAGCCCAAACCTAGACCCAAACCCTAGTTCTCTTTAACATTACTATTACTGGAAAGGCTAACTTTAATGCCTGAAGGCACGGACGCTGCTATTACGCGCTTATCAGCGTTGGTTCGTAGATATCCTCAATTAAAACTAGCTAATACTTTTCATTGGACCTTTGTGAGATGATTAGTTCTAACCTAATCTTATTGTTTTTATATTATAATCAGCAAAACTTCAATTAATCTTTAATAGCTAAAAATCTGATTTGATTGGTTGTTTGAGACAAAATTTAGCAATAGTTGAATATTTTAAACGTATAATTAGATATTTTATATTGCTAATTTTGAACGAATGAGTATTTTTTAGTTTTTGCTTGGTCAAGTACACAATACAAATGCCTACATAATAGTTTAATCAAATCACTAATCAAGCGAAAATTTCAATAAACCAAATCTATTTCAATGTAACTTTTAGATGGCAAGATTTAATTTGAAATAAAGTAACTTTTATATTGATTAGTGTTAGAAATTCCGAAAGACTAGGAAAGTTGCCCAAAATATTTATAATTTATTAGCTCAAAAAATCAAAAATTGGCCCAAAATGTTAATCTATTGTTTACCATTCAATTAATAGCATGCCACTAATTTGTTTTTAAAATACTGAAGCGTTCTTTATCAATTGTCCTTTTTGCTACTTTTGAAAATTTCAAAATTAGTCAACATGCTTCTAAACCAGTGAGAATATTTGATAAAGTGGAGAGCTTGCCCAAAATCACCAACAAATCCTTAACCGCATGAAAATATGTCAGTAGTTTTGGGCAAATTCTCCGCTTCATCAAATATCTTCACTGGTTTAGAAGCACGTCAATTAATAGCAATAAGTTAAATTTAAAATAAAAGGAATTTACAAAGGGTTTTAAAAGACTGTGAATTCTTGATTTTTTTTAAAAACACTCCCACATGTATGTATATATAGAAAAATTTGAAATAGTTTCAAGTAATTTGTTTACTTTTTGAACCTAAGATTTAAAAATTACTTGGTCAAACTCTTAAAAAGCATGCTCATTTCTAAATCTTCATCAAAATGATCAAAACCCTAATGAAAAATAATAATCAAATAAGCCACCTAATCAAAACAATTACTAACCTAATCAAAACAATTACTAAAATCGATCAAAGTGATTTTTAAATTGACCATTTTTTCCATTTTTATTGAAAAAAACGATGACTAGAAACAATAGTTTTTTAGAAAGAGTAGGCTTTCCAATAAGTTGTAGTGAATTTATAGACAATGATCAATTTTTATTAGCTGGTGGTGGGGGCAGCTCAAGATCTGGGGTGAAAAACGAGTTGGTAAATCAATAAATTGAAAGATTTATCAAATAGACTAAAATCAATTATTAGAGATTATATCAAATAAAAAACAAAACTTTAGTATTAAAAATGAAAACAGATTTAACTTCAGGAGATGATGCACCTACTAGTTTATCTTACAATAAAGAAGTAAGTTTCCTCCATTCAAAAATTGAAATGGAATAGATTTAATATACTATTTTTAGTTCAATGTTTTTGCATGTGGTATCAATGGCTCTTCAGATAAGATAATAAAAGGAGAAAATGAAAGTTTAAAATTAGGAAAAATGGACAAAGATAAGTAAGTAGTCTGGTTTTATTGTTAAGATTTAGTTTTTTAAATGTTATAGAATGGACATAACCCAATCAAAGCGTATTATTGAAAATAATAGTTTAAACGATTATCAAGTAATTCTTTTTTACTATATAAAAAAAGGATATTATTAAACTTTTAAAAAAAAGAGAGTTACTCTATTCAATAAAGAAGGAAACCTTTTATTTATATCTTCAGCTGAAGGACAAGTAAGTAAAATTACTTATTCTAAATTCAATAGCTAATCTCTATTTAGGTTAGTTTATTTAGCTACCCAGAATTAACGCCAAAAGTAAATGGAAAACAATGCATCAATGAAGAAATTAGTGATGGAGATATTGATAGTGAAGACAGATATGTAAATAAATCTAATATTTAATAAAACATAGGACAAAATATTAATTCAACTACTAGTATGCCACAGCGTCAGACAAAGTGATTCATTTTTTTAATGTCAAAGATGGAAGTTTAGCACACAACATTGAAGCGCCAAGCAGTTTGAATAAAGTTAGTTGCAAATTTAGAAACATTAAATTTGGAAAAAAAGAAACAAAAGATAATTTTTATTTAGCAATAAATTCTAAGGATCGTAAAAGAAGCTATATTTCAAAGTTCGATATCAATACCTTTGAAAAAGAAATTATTCGCCCATTAGGTTTTTCTCCTATTTGTTCATTCGCTATCAGGTAGTTTAATGTTGATTTGGTTTTTTGTTTATTTATGTTTTTAGCTATGATGGTAAATTTTTGGCAGTGGCTTGTGCAGATCAATCCATTCGTATTTGCGATAGTAATGCTTTAAGGGTAGATTTAGTTTCTTTTTTATATCTATATATTTATGTACTCGAATAGGTATTGGAAACTTATAAAGAAGCACACACATTTGCTATTACTACACTAAGCTTTAGTAAAGATGGGGAATATTTAATTAGTGGCTCAGCAGATGGTACTTGTAGAGTGTTCACATTGCCAGAGAAATTTGAAAATAGTAAGCAACGTTTAAAAGATTATGTAATTTTTTTTAGTTTTTTTTGTTTTAGATGATAAAAAGTTTATTTTTAATCTTTTCTTTATTATCTTATTATTGCTTGGTGTACTTTTCTTCATCGTTTCTGCATACTCTCCTACCCCTGAAAATAAATACGATGAACTTTAGGCTTTTCATTAAAATATAATGTGCTTGTTATGTTTTATTTTTTGTTTATTATTTGTGTTTGACATCATTAACTATCAAATAAGGTACAAGTGTTTTAAAGACCTCAATTAGTAGTTAAAATTAAAATTAAATGATTAAACAGATTCGCTCTACATCCTAATTTAATTCTTTTATCTTTTTATTAAACCTTTTTCACATAAACCCGTAAGTATTTCAGTATACTTATGAATTACGCTGTGTAAGTAGTTATATTAAAATGTTTATCATAGTATCCAAATTTGAAAAATTGCTACAATTGAATGTTCTAAATGTTCACTTTTTCTGCTTGTTTTACAAAAAGAAATTAAAGACAAACATCATTTGTTAAAAGCTTATTTTACAGATGCATTTAGAGATGCTTTTTAGTTTCATCATATGGGGAAGTATTTTTTTGTTTAAGAGTTTTACTAACAATCTTTCCGCTCAGATAGCGCTTAAAAAATGGAAGAAGTAATGAAACTAAAAAAAATATCCTCATATTTTCCATTTTTAAACACTATTTGAGGGGGGAGAGTGCTAATAAATTTCTTAAACAAAAAAGATGAGGATATTTTTTTTGGTTTCATTATTTTTTCCATTTTTAAGCTCTATTTTACCGGGAAGATTGTTAGTAAAATTCTTAAACAAAAAAATACTTCCTCATATCTCCATTTAAATTTTAACAATACTGCTTCATATTTTGTTGAGTTTCTATTGAATATTTTTAATGCACTATCTACCCAACTCGATCTATTAGCACCCTAGAATCCTTATGGATCTAAGTGAAAAAGCTGTATGTAATTTTTTACATAAATTATTTGCTACTATTTTTGTAATTGCTCTTCTTTTAAAATGAATAGGAATGTCTTTTTTGCTTAAGGAATCCCCTAATATTCTTTCCACTTAATAGCGCTTAAAAAATCGAAAACGCGATGAAACTTAAAAACTCGCTTAAATTATTATTCAAATAGAGTTACATTATTCAGCAATTAATCCACACTTTTTAAAATCTAAAATTTACTATATTTATACTATATTCCATATGGTTGAATTTTAAACACCTTGTATAATGAGTTTATTATGAATTGATAGCAAATATAATATTTTTTCAATTTTTCAATATTTTTTTTATTAACCTGAGATTATTTTAAATTTAATAATTACTATTAAAATAGCATAGCTGTTTTATATTTTATTTATAAATTGTTATATATAATAAATTAGCTTAGTTTTAGTTTAGATATGGGGATATTCTTTTATATGATTCTACTAACAAATTGTTTCTTTAATACTGCATAAAAAGTGATTGAAAACGAAAAAAAACATTCACTATATTTACAGTCTAATTAATAGTTAATATTACTATATAGTCAGTGACTATATAAAATCTGCTTTTTTGCATTTTGTAATTTTGCTTTAAGATTCTGATTTTATAATTCTATGAAACTTCAAATTCAAAAAAGGTATTGATAACTTTAAAATTAAATACTATTCATTTTACCAAAGTATTAACGACTCAAAACATAAATTAGACAAATGTATTTTTTTGGTGTTTTTTATGACAACTCTGTTTTAAAGATAAGCATTAATGAAACTTAGTTTTTAAAGTTATTTCATTAACAATATTCTCATATTCATTTTTGTATTTATATTAAGTTTAAAATAGCCAAAATATTAAAATTATCTGATTGATAATTGAGTTTTCCCATAATTTATGATTTGAATTATTAGTAGAATTGATTTGGCCATCATCCAATAAAATTTGTTTAAGTATTCGAACAAATTTGGGTAATCTGATGAATGAAAAATTATGGGACGTAGGCTAGATCCATGTTAGATTTTGAACACATTTGATTGGATCAATTTGGGCAATTAACTGTGATTAAACCAATAAAAATAAACTTTGTAGACAAATGAAATAGTATATCCGATACAAATTTAAAAATTTTCGATACTGACCAATCAATAGTGAGAATAGATCATCACCTTACTATGATTTGATGGCTTGGGATAAAACTTAATCATATTGTAAGTGTAAATTTTAAAACAAGTTGGAATCGTTTTCCTTTTCATTTATTGTATAAGATGACTTTTATCACCCGTTCTGTTGCCCGTGTGGCCCAGAAAGCTAAGGCTGCTTCTGCTGTCAACAAAGGTACTTACTCCTCAAAATCAGACTTTTGATCAAAAACTCAAGACAACTTTATTAACATATCTTCATAGTTCGCACTTACGCCACTGAAGGCGCTGTCAATGGTAAGATTCGTTCTGTCATTGGTGCTGTTGTCGATGTTCAATTCGAACAAGATACTCTTCCTCCAATTCTTAACGCTCTTGAAGTTAAAGGAACTCAATCTCGTTTAGTTCTCGAAGTTTCCCAACATTTAGGGTAAATTAGTTAATTTTTATGAAATATTCAAAAATTTAACAAATAATAGAGAAAACACTGTTCGTTGCATTGCTATGGACGGTACTGAAGGTTTAGTCCGTGGTCAAGGTGTTGTTGACACTGGATATCCTATTCGTGTACCAGTTGGTCCAGAATGTTTAGGTCGTATTATGAACGTCATCGGTGAACCAGTCGATGAACGTGGGCCAATCAAGACCAAGAAATACGCTTCCATTCACGCTTCTCCACCAGAGTTCGTTGATCAATCCACTACCCCTGAAGTCCTTGAAACTGGTATTAAAGTTGTAGATCTTCTTGCTCCATATGCTCGTGGTGGTAAGATTGGTCTTTTCGGTGGTGCTGGTGTAGGTAAAACTGTGTTCATTCAAGAACTTATCAACAATGTAGCTAAGGCTCATGGTGGTTATTCAGTTTTCGCTGGTGTAGGTGAACGTACCCGTGAAGGTAACGATCTTTACCATGAAATGATTCAAACTGGTGTCATCAAGCTTGACGGTCAATCCAAAGCTGCTCTTGTCTACGGACAAATGAACGAACCTCCAGGTGCTCGTGCTCGTGTAGCTCTTACTGGTCTTACCGTTGCCGAATATTTCCGTGATGAAGAAGGTCAAGATGTACTTCTTTTCATTGATAACATTTTCCGTTTCACCCAAGCCGGTTCCGAAGTATCTGCTCTTTTAGGTCGTATTCCATCAGCTGTAGGTTATCAACCAACTCTTGCCACTGATATGGGTGTGATGCAAGAACGTATTACTACCACCAAAAAAGGATCCATTACCTCAGTACAAGCTATTTACGTACCAGCTGATGATTTAACTGATCCTGCCCCAGCTACCACTTTCGCCCATTTAGACGCCACCACTGTCTTATCTCGTTCTATTTCCGAATTAGGTATTTACCCAGCTGTAGATCCTCTTGATTCCAAATCTCGTATGTTAGACCCACGTATTGTTGGTCAAGAGCATTACGGTATTGCTACTGGTGTACAAGAAATGTTACAACAATACAAATCTCTTCAAGATATTATTAACATTCTTGGTATGGATGAATTATCTGAAGAAGATAAACTTGTTGTCGAACGTGCCCGTAAGATTCAACGTTTCATGTCTCAACCATTCGCTGTAGCCACTATTTTCACTGGTTATGAAGGTAAGATGGTCAAACTTAAGGATACCATCCGTTCATTCAAAGAAATCCTTGAAGGTAAGCATGATTCTCTCCCAGAATCTGCTTTCTATATGGCTGGTGATATCGATGATGTAATTGTTAAAGCTGCTGCTCTTGCCAAGGAAATGTCTGAAAACAACTAAATTTAAATTATCAGTGTTTCCACCTCTAATAAAACAAATAAATATTTCATTAAAGTTTAACTGATGTTGTAGGTTAATGTAGTATTGAAGTTTAAACTGTTTATATTTTAGTGTAATTTAGCAACTTGAAGATTAGAATCAGCTATGAGATACAAATGGAAAGATAGGTAACAAAGTTACAATTTTGAAAAGAAAGCCTAGTGGTTAAAATTTAATATCAATAATCAAATGATTGAGACCAAATTATGATTTAGGTTTAACATTATAAAGTCTAATAGGCTTAATAGTTAAATAGGGACTAGTCTATTTTATGACGTTGAATATCTATTTTATTAAGTATAGCATATATTTTTATTTTATAATTAGAATGAAACAACATTTGACACTAATTCTTTATGACCTAATTGTAAAATTAGGATTGTTTTTATACTATTTTGTCTTCAAAGTACTCGTCGTCACTTATAATATAAGAGTAAGGCAACATTTTTAATATCAATGGTTCTATAAAAGCTCATCTATTTACTAAAGCTAAGATGTAGACTATTTTAAGAGAGCTATATTATATTGTGCAGGGCATATAATAGCCACATTAACCGCCATATTAAAATGGATCTAAATTTTGGACAATAGTACCAAGACATTAAAATATTGACCAAAAATTTACCTTGTGTAAATTTTTAATTTTCTCATATTATAAATGTGAAAGAAACCAGTAAATAGTCAAAAAAAAAAGAATGCCAATCATCAAATTTTTTATAGATATAGTGAAGTAGCTGTATAGAGCTAATAGAACAGTCAATACTTTAGTTGGATATATCATTAGATACATCACAGCTGGCACCGCAATTAAATCAAATTTAGTAAATGGCTTCTCAAGTCAAAACTAAAAACAAAATATTCAATTATAAACTTATTTTCAAATAGAAAAGAAAAGTGTGTATGTGAAGAGAGCAAAACAAAAATGAAATCAAGAGATAACCTACTTAATAGCATGTACACATGGCTTATTTATGAGAAGTTTTCTTATAGATCTGTTCATTAAAAATATGAAGGTGACTGAAGTGCGTTTTAAAAACATCAATATTTTGTTTATTTTATATCAATTTATATTATATTTAATTTTTGAACTAATAGCAAAAACCATGGACTAAATGATAACAAAGAAGAAAATAAAAATAGCCTATCGTTAATATTTAATACTAAAAACGTTATGATTTATAATATTTAGCTTAATTATATATTATTCAATAACTATTAACTTTTAAAAGCATATCGTTTATTTGGGGATGTATTTTTATGTTTAAGAATTTTACTAACAATTTTCCTGCTCAAATAGTGCTAAAAAATGGAAAAAATGATGAAGCCAAAAAAGACACCCCCATTTAACCAATAATGTAGGTCATAAATTTACTTACGAAATCGAAATAATAAAATATAAAAAATTAGAATCGAGTTATTCTAATTTTATTACAAATAGAATTAAAGTTTAATCAATTGTCCGATATCTTGTTACAAGATGTATTCAAGCTGTTACCTCCAGAAGATTTATTTGATTTATGCTTTTTAAATAAAGACTTTTATAATATTGTAGGTGGTGTAATTAGATATAATTTAGCCCATTCAATATATAATCAAAATGGATGTTGAAAGTATAAGAATTTTCAAGGAAGACTTGCCAAAAAAAATGGATCCTTAATGAAACATATAAATCTAGTTGGTAATACAATAAATATCTTAAGTTGTTGTCCAAATATACAACATATGCTTCATTTAAGCTCAACTGACAAGTGTATTCCAAAACTCGAGATTGAAATGCCAAAATTGAGAAAATTATTATTATCATACTATGAATGTAAAAAGGGAGTAGGTATTTTCAATAAGTATTTAAGCCAGCTTGAAGTACTTAATTGTAGTAGAGAACATAGATCAATTTTCACTCTCGTTGAAAATTTAAATTCAAATACATTGAGGTCTCTTACCGTCAATAGTATAAATTTATTAGATCTAGATGGGTTAAATATCATTAAAACAAGGTTTAATAATCTGAAGATATTAAACTTAGGATCTGATCTATTTATTGTTACGCCTAATAAACTTAATCCTGAAACAAATTTTAATTCAATCTTAACTTTAAAAATTCAAGGGCATTTTTATAATGAGTCTAATATCAAATAAAAAGCACTAAATTAGCATATTCAACTGGCTATTATCCTAACATCAATAATGGACGTGATGATATAAAATTAATTGAAAAGGATTATATTACTGCTTTGGGATATTTTAACCCTGGCTATCCAATTAATTATGACTTTTTAAAGCTATCAGTCTTAAAAGAAGTTCATATTAAGGCTTTATCAAGAAATTTATTAGAATCAATTTCACTACTATCAAATATTTAAATTGTTCATATTAAATATTTAGACACTGATATAGAAGAGATATTTGGTAAATCTAGTTTAAAAGAGGGTAGCTTATGTAGTGAAGCATACAGTTTGACTAAATCCCAATTTATAAAGCAAATTAAAATTGAATATTTTGAAATTAGTCTTAGAAAATTCCATTTTTATTTATATTTTTTCCTTAATATTGAGCTAATTCAAATTAAAGCTTTGGTCTAATAACTGAATATATAGAATTTGATTACAAATATATTACTTCTTTATCATTTATTACGCCCTTTACATTTATATCAGTGAATCTCTTTTATAATTTATCAAAATATATTCCGTTGTTAGACTATATCAAAGTATACTAAGATATTAATATATATCCCATGTAGCTCCCACTTTACTATTATTATTGGATTGTATTAAATACAAATTAAAGACAAAGTTTTATACGTTTAATTTTTGAAACTTAAAACGCTAGTTTGGTTATATATCACTTAAAGTTCAAGGCTTTATTATATAGTTATGTGTTTACTATTAAATAAATACATGTGGGGGGTGTTTTTTTTTGATTTCATCACTTTTTCTATCTTTTAAGCGTTATTTGAGTGGAAAAATTGTTAGTAAAATCCTTAAACACAAAAATACATCCCCATATAAATCGGCTTTTGTCAAACACTATTTACATAATTTTTACAAGACTTTAGTAATAAAACCCATACACTACACTAGATGGTTCAATTTAATATAAAATATGAATAATTAATTATTTATAAGTTGTATAGCAATCGGTCTAAGAAAATATTTCTTTGTATATTTATACATAGATATTTAATAAAAGGTTTGATGACTTTAGATCTAGAAACAACAATTTCAGATAAACGCTCATATGGACTCATTTTCAAATTTATAGTATTATGATTCTTTATAATATATCATCAACACTGATCTGTAATCTGAAATAGTAATTATATAATCTTTGAACTAAAAATAAAAATATAAACATAAAAACAATAAATAAGTGGTTTGATTGATTATAATAATAGCTCGTCAAGCTACTCAACAATTCCAATAAGTACAAAAATAATTTAGAATACATTCTCAAATCACCCATTAGGAGTTCCTTGTTCGTCTAGCTTTTTATGTAGTTTTGTTTATTTAACTAGAGTATTTGAATCTACTATTACCTTAGAGTATTTGAATCTACTATTACCTTAGAGTATTAAAATTATGAGGTATAGCTTAATTGATTCTTATAAATATTTGTTCAAAGAGAAGGTAAATATAACTAAGAAGAGAAAGTGAGGTACAATGGAAGTTGATAACAGTTTATTAAGTATATTGCAAACTTGAAGCTATTTTGTTAGAACTTTTTTATTAGATTTATTATAAATAATTTATTAAAAATATTAATTTCTAAAGTAAACCAGAAGCAATACAGTAATTTGATTATTATATACATGTTTCAGCAGTATAATTTTTAATTGGCTTGCTTAATATTAATTTTATATAAATAACAAAAGCAACTGTAGTACTTCATTGTCATTGTCATTGTCATTGGTTTACTTATTATATTCAATTTAAATTGTTACCAATTATTAGGATTTTCGAAAAAGATTGTATTCATTTAACAAAATCTGATTTATGCAATAACATAATAAGTTTTGCTTATGAAAGCATCATGAGTTTAAAAAAGTAGACCTTTTTTCTTTTTGCACTTTATTCAAAATGGTGTTAAAATTTTGCCAATTATCCGATGTACTACTAGAAGATATATTCAAGTTGTTACACCCAGAAGAATTGTTCGACTTGTGTTTTTTAAGTAAAGAGTTATTTGATATTGTAAATAGAGTAATTAAATACCACTCAATTTATTCTGTATATTTTCAAGTTGGGTTTACTAAATATCAGAAATATCAATATAAATTTATTTTGGAGAACGGAGTTTTAATGAACCATATTTATATAAAGGATGATACAATAAGATTTTTAGAAGGTTGCCCAAATTTAACCTCTATACATGCTAGTATCGATACAGTGGATATTAATAAGTTAGAAATTGAATTACCGAAATTAAGAAGACTTAGTATAGATTCTTCTAATTTTAAAGGGTCTTTAAGTGTATTCAATAACTATTTAAATCAGGTTATAGTATTTGAATGTATTGGATTAAATATATCAATTGAAGAAGTTATTAGAGAGTTAAAGCCGGATAAATTAATAGCACTTAAAGTATATTCAATTGGAGGTATAGATATCAAAGGATTAGATATAATCAAAACAAGATTTATTAACCTAAAGAGGCTAAATTTGAAATCTGATGAGCACATTGAAATTAATAATGAAATAAATCCATCAATAAACTTTGTTTCTAATTTGAAAATAGAAATTAGAGGGTATCTTAGGAATGATTTTAATATCAGATATTTTGGTGACTTGAATAAAATAAAAAGTATAAAGCTAATGAACTATAATAGCCTTTATTTTAACAATAACAATAAACACAATAACATGATACTAATTAAAAATAGTAATGTTATTGCTTTAGGTTATTTCAATCCAAGAAATCCGATTAATCACGATCTTTTAAAAATCCCAACATTAAAGGATGTGTATTTCTGGGATTTTACAAAAGAGACACTAAGTTTGATTCCTTTATTAACAAGTACTCAAACTATTAACTTTGGATCTATAAGACTTGATCTAGAAAAGTTATTCGTGAAATTGGACCTAACTAGAAATGATTTTTATGATGAAAAGTTCAAATTGATTCAGTCTAATCTTATTAAGGAAATTAAAATCAATTGTTTGTATTCCACTTTCGAGGCCTTTGCATTTTTTTTATCTCTTTTTCCCAATCTGAAAGTAGTTAAAACTGAAGCTCTCTATTTTATAAATCGTCATACAGGATTCGACTATATCCATACTGCTCCCTTAATATTTATTGCTCCATTTAGTTGCTATAAAGATATTGATCTTTCTATTCTATCCGAATATGTTCCATCGTTGGACTGGATAAAATCAGAGTAACTGATAGTAGTATATACATTTGGCCATTATTTTTATTTTATTAGTAAATTATTGTAGATGAAAGCAATTTACAAATTAAAGTTTTTGAAAAATTTTAATCATTGATACTATTATAAACTACTTAACTTTTAATAACTATTAAAAGACTATATATTAAACCACCAAGTATCATATGTACAAATTGGCTTTCACCCCACCCATAATATACTCTATTAAAAAAGTGTTATATTGGTTGTACTTTGGATGCTTAAGCTTCTGTACACCTGTGGCTATTCTTTGCATATGAATTGCACAATAATTAATCTACAAGGGTTTTTTTGTGAATGCCTTCCTGTAATTCCATTTTGATAGCTCAGTAAATCCTACTATTGTAAACACATGCTTTCTTTATATATTTTCTGTTTTATATTAAAATACCAAAAGTATGGATCCTGGTAACGTCAATAGCAACTATTCAGATGTAAATTATAGTATCCTCTTGTTAGATCTGGTGAGATTATGAGAAACTAACAATCGCAAGCTATATCGAAATAATGTGTTTATAATTTATACAGTATTATTGCTGCCTTTTTTATATTAATAAAGCATCCATCACTAATTCGATTAAGTCAATTTAGAGGATAAATGAACTTGTAATACAATGACTTTGTTTGATTGTGCTATTTTAAACATTAAATAATAAAAAATAATTTAAAATAACATTCTTATTTTGAGTAACAAATCATTTTATAAAATAATAGTTATTATAATTTGTCAACAAGTCGTTTGTTTTATTTTTAGATATAGCTTGAATAACAATACTTATAAATAATAAATGAAATATTATTAATAAACGGTGGTATTCAATAATTTTAATAAATTATAAAATTATTACAATAACATTGGTAACTCAAAAATATAAGAATATAGAGAATAACAATTCTCAAAAAATACCCTGAATTTTATTATAAAATGTCATAATTACATTTGACTTTTAAATTTTATTATGGTGAAAGAAATTTAATGATTAGTTAAATAAATAAAAACAAGAAACTTTAGCACGGCTATAAGGTATCTCTTTCCGAGATGAACATATCGTCTTCAATAGGAGATAAGTCAACAATAATTTCTTCTTGTTTTAATAAATAATTTAATGAAAAGCTATGTCTTAGGTTAATGATTTCTTCACGCCAAGAAATGGTAATAGGTAATTTTGATTTCGATACTGATGCTAATGCTTTTAAACAATTGATAGATGAAGATTTATTTAAAGGTTTATATTCTTTTGCTTTCTCACTGCATATTGATGTGGTTGCTAGACAAACTTGAGGTTGTTTCTTTAATAATCTGGAAGTAGTATTAAAATTAAGATTCATTTCTTTTTTTGGTCGTTTTATCCATTCTTCTTCTCCTTTTGTTTCGATTTTATGTCTCCAGCTTAGATTCATTCTCTTTAATCCATTTTCTAGCATCATTTTTATTTATTTTTTAAAATTGAATTCATGGAATGAGTTTTCGTTTATTTATATGTTTTGTTATTATACACTCTTAAATAATTCTATTCTTTTTATGTTTGTTCTAAATTGTGTCATAAGTAATACTCTGTAATTAACTGATTAATGACATATAAATTCATGAAAAAGCTGCTCATTATTGGCTTTAAGTATAAGCAGTCCAATACCCTCGTCTATTTACAAAAGATGATTGAATAAATTTCTATCATTTTTATCACCTCTTTAAAGCCTTAATAAGTTCAATTCCCTCATTTTTTAATTTAAACCGAATTAAAATTTCAGCTTTATCAATTGATTTTTAATATTTGGTTTACACTATTTTTATTAATGTAGGCTTAACAGCCTTGCTTTAGAAAATATACTATATTAAACATAACAATTTTTGTTAATTTTGAATTATTTTAGGCTATAAACAAATGAGGCGTACTTTAATATATTTAATGTTTTTTAACAAAATGTTCTAAATGTATTTTTAATAAAATTAAATAGAATAATAAAATTCAGTTTAAAATTTTACACTAATATGTTGTTCCAGACGTGTTTCTAAAAAAAGAACCTAGATTAAATAAATGCAAAAGAAATTTTTGTAAAATAAATTAAACAAATTTATAATATTAAGTACTTTTAGCTTAAATTTGATATTATCTTGGTGCTAAATTACCTTAAAGGAAATATATTATAAAAGATTAGTTTAAATCTCAAATAAGTATTTTAATCATAAATCATGAGAAGTGCGTAAAAATTACTACCTTTTTAACTTTCTTATCTAAAAGAGTAATTATATCATAATGCTGTTTTGCTAAATTGAAAGTTCTTTAAACTTTTGTACATTTGAAATAACTAAGACCAAAACAAGCTTCATTTTCAGTACTATAGCTATAATAAACATAATATTTATATAGTAATAAATTTTTTTAATATATTTCGTAGCTTTAGTAGAATTACTTTATAACTTATTAATTCAATGGTAGAAATAGAGTTAGAATACTTCTATAACTTCGAAATACTTACCAAAATTTAATTTTATAACAGTTTATATTTTCTGATAACTAATATATTTTACCTTTCCTCTGAAACAAATACATAAATTAAAATCGCTCTATTAAAAAGGTGTGTTGGTTTATCTAATATCTATAACTTAGTTTAAGGAGTAAGCTTATACCTTTAACCACAGTTTCAGAGTTCACAAACATTAATCAGGTATAATATTTAAAACCTTCTCACGAATAGTATAAAAATGAGTAGAAAAGAAATACTTGACTACATTAAAGAAATATTAAAAACTTTCATTATACATTAAATGCTTTCAGAGTTAATTGTATTTAGGAAGTGGGATACTGTGATACCCAATACAAATATTAATACCGGTTTCTTATCATTTGGTTTTCGATTCATAAATTTTCTAGAGTTTTGATTTTAAATTTAAAAAAACAAGGTTTGATAATATCCCTGGTTTTATGGGCAGAGATTTAATTTTTACTATCATTACTTGAAATTAAACTAGTTTACTTAATATTCTATTTCAAATCTTGAAAAGGAACCAAGAAATTACATCGAAATATTGTTTATTTAGAAATTAACTATACAAAATGTCTATTTAAATACAAAATCAATGTTATAAACATTTACTAAAGCCATTACTAATAACAGATCCGCTTTTTTCTCAACAGAAAACTTAGTGATATAAAGCTAATTGAGGAATAATGGTTGAAAGTGATAGAATTTACTAGAATAATTGAGTTGGATACCGATAAATGCGTACTTTCCAAATATAGATTTTGTTAACAAATGAAATTGCAAATTTGTAAATTTTGACCAACATTTAAGCAAATTAAGAGGGAGCTCCTAAGTTTAAATTATTAAAGCTTAAAAAAAAGTTGATAATTTGGGCTCCAATTTATCAACTCGAAATTGATTGGATATAAAAACTAATGAAATTTGGGGTGATTGAGATTAGAAATTTAATTGGCCAGTTCAAAAAACATAAAAGTTTAGCTTTTGTTAGTTTTATTTAATTTACATTTGTCTATTGCGAATTCAACTTATTCAACATGGTAAAGGATACTAAATTATATGATTTACTCGGCGTAAACCCTGAAAGTAACGATTCTGAGCTTAAAAAAGCCTATCGTAAATTAGCACTTAAGTATCATCCAGATAAGGTAAACCTTTAATCAAATTAGTAATGAATTATATTCATTTGTTTAGAACCCCAACGAAGGTGAAAGATTTAAGGAAATTTCTCATGCTTATGAAGTCTTATCTGACCCACAAAAACGTGAGGTTTATGATAGATATGGTGAAGAAGGTCTTAGTGGCGATGGTGGTAATGGTATGTCTGCTGAAGACCTTTTCTCCCAATTATTTGGTGGAGGTGGTATGTTTGGAGGCCAACAACGTCGTCAACCAAGTGGACCACGTAAATGCAAGCCTATCCACCATACTATGAACATTTCTCTAGAAGATTTATACAAAGGCAAAGTATCTAAAATTGCCATTTCTAAACAAGTATTATGTAAAGGGTGTAACGGACGTGGTGGTAAAGAAGGATCAGTCAAAACTTGCAGTGCTTGTCATGGTCAAGGTATTAGATTAATCACTCGTCAAATGGGACCAATGATTCAACAATTCCAACAACAATGTACTGATTGCCGAGGTGAAGGAGAATTAATAAATGATAAAGATCGTTGTACTGACTGCAGAGGAGGAAAAGTTGTCAATGACCGTGAAATTGTTGAGGTTAATATCGATAAAGGTATGAAAGACCAAGAAACCATCAAATTCGAAGGTAAAGGTAATCATTTACCCGGAACTATTCCAGGGGATGTTGAAATTATCCTTGAAGAAAAACCACATGCTATCTTCAAGAGAAGCAAAGATGATCTTTTCATGAACAAGAAAATTTCCCTTAATGCTGCACTTACTGGTGGTATTTTCCATATTACACATTTAGATGGTCGTAAACTTGAAGTTTCAATTCTCCCAGGTGAAACTATAAAGCATGGTAAGTTTATTTTAGCGATTTAATTTTTCTTTTTGTTAATTGTGATTAGGAGAAATTAAATCTATCGAAGGTGAAGGTATGCCTTCTCGCCGTCATCATGTACATGGTAACCTTTACATCACTTTTGATGTTGAGTTCCCTGAAAATGGATGGGCTACACCTGAGCACCTTGCTCAACTTGAAAAACTACTCCCACCAAAGAACTCCCCAGCCCACGATACTTCAGCTGAAGAGGTTATGTTAACTAATGTAGATCCAACACAAAAATCACGTTCAGAAGGAGCTGATGAAGGCATTGATGAGGAAGGAGAAGGTATGCATCAAGGTCCAGGCGTCCAATGTGCTCAACAGTAAACTAACTGGGATGTATTTATACGATGTAGATTCAGTTAGTTTTAGTAATAGACTTCTAAATTGCTAATATTAAAATGTTATTAAATTTGTTTTAACTTATCATGATAGCTAATTAAGGAATAAAAATAACCTACTTCTCCTTAGAAATTAAATAACTTAAATATTTTGCATCGTATCTAATTGATTTTGTGTTTTATTCTGAAGTTTTTGTAAATTTTATAAAAGATAGTTTTAATTGATGTAATATAAATAATTCAAATATTATACTCTTGTTTTTATACTACATTTAAAGTATATTATTAAACTATTCGCTTTAACAAAGTACTGTGATTTTTTATCAATACGATTTTGGTTTTGGTTAAACAGCATCTTGGATTTTGATTGGATGAAGTCGAAAGATAATCATAAATTTTAAGCAAAGTAGAAATGAGCTAGGAGATAGGATTGGCCAATCATAAGGAGGAATTATGGGATTTTACAAATATCGAAGATTTTATAGTTTGTCTAATCTATATCTTGATCAAGATTTAATCATTTCTTTAGGTTTTCCTTTTAGATTCAGTAATTTTTTAACCTAACCTAAAATTCAATATCACTAAAACCAAATTATAAACAATAGATTTTTATTACTATGGCTTTCCGTTTAGTTTCAAACTCAGCCCTTAAATCAACGCTTAATAAGGTATTCTTTGTTTCAATCTTTTATTATGATTCATAAATTATAATGATTCAATTTTAATTTAATACATTCAATATTAATAAAATTATAAAGGCTTTAATTCCAGCAAAATTAGTACGTGCTGGACTTGCGTCCCACACTTCAGCTTCTTTAGCTCCAGGAACTAAAGTCACTGTTCTTCCTAATGGACTTACAGTTGCTACTGAAACTCATCCAAACTCTCAAACTGCTACTGTTGGTGTCATGATTGATGCTGGTAGCCGTGCTGAAAATGAAAAAAATAATGGTACAGCTCACTTCCTCGAACATATGGCATTCAAGGTATTTCATTTTTATTTATTTTTTAATTTTTTTTAAAGAAAATGTACCGTAGGGTACCAAAACTCGTAGTCAATTAGATATCGAATTAGCTATTGAAAATATGGGTGGCCATTTAAATGCTTATACTTCCCGCGAACAAACTGTATATTATGCTAAGTGCCACAAAAAGGATGTTTCTAACTCAGTAGATATCCTTAGCGACATTTTACAAAAATCAACTTTTGATCCAAAGGCTATTGAAAGAGAGCGTGATGTTATCCTTACTGAACAAATCGAAGTTGAAAAAAATATTGAAGAGGTTGTATTTGATCACCTTCACGCAACTGCTTTCCAAGGCCACTCTCTTGGACGTACCATCCTTGGACCAAAGGAAAATATCAACTCTATTTCGGCTCAAGACCTCAAAGCTTATATTGGCGAAAATTATTCGCCAGAACGTGTCATCCTTGCTGGTGCCGGTTCAGTAGCTCATGAAGAATTAGTTGAACTTGCTACCAAACATTTCTCAAATATGCCAGCTGCTAATTCCCCAGCTGGACTCTCAGCTATTAAAACTAAACCTCATTTCTCAGGATCTGAAGTCCGTATTCGTCATGATGATCAACAAGCTGCCCACATTGCTCTTGCTGTTGAGGGTGTAAGTTGGGGATCCCCAGATTATTTCACCATGCTTTTAATGAGCTCTCTCATTGGGAACTGGGATCGTAGTTTAGGATCATCTAACTTCTTATCATCTCGCCTTTCCCAAATTGTATCCAAGAATAAGCTTGCTAATTCATTTATGTCTTTCAACACTTCTTACTCAGATACTGGTCTTTGGGGTATCTATCTTATTTCAGAGAATAAGAAACAACTCGATGATTTGGTCCATTTCACCCTCAATGAATGGAATCGTTTAACTACCACTGTCACTGATGGTGAAGTAGCCCGTGCTAAACAACAACTTAAAGCCGGTCTTTTATTCTCATTAGATGGAACCACTCCAGCTTTTGAAGATATGGCTCGTCAAATTATCACTACTGGATCTCGTATTGAACCAAGTGAAGTTGCTTCCAAGATCGATAAACTTACTGCTGATGACGTTCGTAGAGTTGCTAGCGAATATCTCTGGGATCGTGAAGTTGCCGTTGTTGGTCATGGTCCAGTTGAGTGTTTGACTGATTACACCCGTTTACGTGGTAACATGAGTCAAAATCGTTTCTAAGTTTAGGGGATGGCAGTTTTAAAGTATAAACGAGAATATAAAATTAAAAAATTAAATTAAATAATTGTTTTTAATTATGGATTTTTTCTGTGCTTTGAGCGTTTTATTTAATGACTTTTATTGTTATAGTTAATATTGTACATAAATTTAGTTATTCTTTTGAAAATCTTAGATCCAGAAGGGCGAATATTCTATTGAGCTAAAGAAAGGTAACGATTTATATAATCTCAAAGACCATTTAGGAAGAGCATGAATTTCCTTGGAGTTAGAACCCAACCTGTTTATAGCTCAGATGATATTGTTGATTTAGGTAATTTTCTATTCAAGGTATAGATAAATTGAATCTTATTGTTAGATTTGATTATGTATTCCCATTCATAGATTTGACTTAATTTTATTAAAAATAGTAATATAAATAAATTTATATAGACTGTCATTTGAAATAGGGTTTGTTTGCTAGGGCTTGATAATATCAAATGTAAAACTAGTTTTTTTTATAAATTAAGACTCGATTGATAATCAAAAAAATTTAATGATTTCTAATTTTTTAATGAAATTAATTATAAAAGTAAAATATCATAAAAAGGTGTAGAAAAATTAACCTATATAATAATAAATAACTATATAAATAAAACGTGGTTAACTAATATTTGCTCTAAATGATGTTTCATTTTACTAGCATTTACTCAATTTTGTACTAAATTTTTATAGTAGTTTAAAAATTACATATTATGAGATAATTATTAACATAACAAAATAACATCGTACTATTACAAATAATTAAAATAATTATTATATCTTATTATTTTAACCGGGTTTACTGTCCAAATTTTTATCTTTGAGTGGTAAAATCTAAAAATAACTAGTATTTTATGAGTTTTAAATTTATTCTTAATGTTCATTTTTGATAGGTTAGGACAAATTATAAATTCAATCATTTTAAGCATGTTAGCAATAAAACTGGTTAAACTTAATCAATTACTACTAAGCAAAAAATGAAATTATGTTATAATGATAGCATATAAACGACTAACAAATTGCTTATAAGCTATATGTTTTAGACATGTTAATATTGCTATATTATATATCTTATAGCATTAATTAAACTTAAATGTCAAAATATCATATTATTTCAAAAGTAAATTAATTTGTGAAACAAGCATTTAATAAAAAAATAAATTGATGATCATTGGTTGATCCAAACACAACATTTCCAGGAAGTTTCATAAAAGAGGTAATGATTGGTTAAAAGGGCAAACTAGGTATATTAAGGCGTAATGTAAGATTCAAGTATAAAAGCAACATCTTTTACTTATTAAATCAGCTATTTTTTTTAAAAAAAAGTGAACTTTATTTTTTCAACGGATTTGATTTTATCCCATTTAGCTTAAAAGTTTATCAAGTTTAAATTCAATATTTCTCCTTGAAGCCATTTCTATTTTTCAACAAAAGTATTTCAACGTCCACGTTCTATTTTTAACTTTTGTTATTTTTAACTTTTATTTAACGGAAAGTTAGTTTTATTTTTTTAAATAACCAATAAGTTCTTAAAGAGAACCATAGCCCCTGTACCTCTTAGTTTTTAATCCCTAATTTTTGATTCTCCTTTTATATTACTTAATCTTTCTTAAAAATTTTAATAGACCCTTTTTTTAGTTCTCTTACTTCCCTTTCAAAAGTTTCAAAAAACGCCAATACTTTTTATCAAGATTTATACCATCTGTATTTTGCCATCATACTGTACTCTTAGTGTCTAACTATTGAAAAATCCTTGTTTAAAAATAGACTCATTACATTCAACCTCAGGTTAAGGAAAACATCATCTCATTTCATCAACTGTATAAATCCGCTCAATTTTTTGTATAAACAATATTAATTGTAATTCTAAAAATCAACTTTAATCACTATTTACCTAATATTAACTGCTTCAATCTAAACTTAAAACAAAAATGTCCACTTTACTTCACCCAACCTTTTCAACTAGTTCTCAATTGGACAATGAATTACCCTCTTTCACTCTCCCACTTCGCCCTGCTTCTACTTCCAATATCGGTTCAAAAGATTATTCTAATGACCTTTCGTTACTTCGTTCATTCGCATTACAGCGTTCTCTTCAATATTCGGAAAAAAATAGTGTTGAATTAAACAGTAATAATGAAGACAACGATATTATAGCACCCTCACCAAGGAAGTTATTTTCACCACCAATTATCTTTGAAACAAATAGTGAAAATATGATGAGTTATCATGACAACTATAATGAAGAGCCTATAGAAGAAGATAAGGAAAAAGAAGGAGCATCGGAAAGTAACTTGATCAATTATGAATTTAATAACGAAGAGAACTTAGTACTTTCAGAGTTATTATCCATCACAAGACCAGACAGTGTAAAAAAGAAATATAATCAAAGTCATCACTCCTCAAATAGTAGCAACTCAAACCAGCATAACATCTTTAGAGCTTACAGCTATACCCCAGACCCTACCATTGGGTTTGAAGGTTGGTCTTCCCGACAATTAGCTAAAGAGCTTGGTAGCTTACGTAGTGGTATTTTTCCACGTCATTACCGAGATTCAAATAGTAAATATTCCACTTTGCCTTCAAAGCGTAGTGGGAATAACCATCAGCATCGTTCAATCATTGAAATTTCTAAAGATTTCCAAGCCGAGTTTTGAGTAAAAAAAATAAAATCCAAATTGTATTATTAAATTTAGCCTTTTTAGTTTTCATTACTGTTATTTAAATGAAAATTTATAGCATTTTTGAATGATTTCTAAGTAGTTTTTATTATAGCATAATAGAAGAGACAAACGATAGCTTAGATTTATTTTTATTAGCGCATAAAGAAGGAGCAAAAAGGGATGGAAGTTTGTGTAACCTTCTAATTAATCTCCCAAATTGGAAGCTCCGAATCCTTATTTAACTTTTTGACTTTATCCCTAAACTTTCCAGCCCATTCTTTTTTATTTTCAAACTCTGTAACCTTAGCCAAATCAATAGAATTAAAATTAAACTCCATAAAAGCATTTAAAAAGGATCTAATAGAAGGGTTATCCATATGATGAAAATCTAACTTATCATTATTGTCTTTAATTAAATCCATCATATATTGAAGTTCACTAACATCCTTTAATATATTCCATAATATTTCTTTAACTGAATGTGTACGTTCTCTTCTTTCAATTGTTTTATTAAACTTGTTATTTTCTATGCTGGTGTAATAGTTGGTGATAGAACGATGTACTTCTGCTATTTCTTTGTTTAATTTCTATTAATTTATCAGTGAATTGTTGTAATATAATATAGTATAATAGCTTACTAAACAACCAGAAGTGACAATAAATTGGTATTCAGGGGAAGAGTGAGAGTAAGTTATAGTGTTATTTGAATTTAAAGAAGAGATTAATGTTTGAATTGAAGTTAATTGCTTATTAACTAAAATTAAGCTTAGTTAATGTAGTACAATATAATAATAATAAACTTACTTTTTATAATGTCGTTTTTCACATGGAGTATATACTCAATTAAATCAAAACTATCTCTATAATTTTGTTCCGTTTCAATCTCTATTTTTTCAATTTTATGAATTAAATAATCAATTCTACTATTTAACTGGTAGTACTTTTGCCAGTCATGCTTATGCTGTCCAAAGCTATGTTTAATCTATAAAATTTTTATTAACTGATGGCCATATAATGGCAAAACAATACTTACTAATTGTAACCTTATAAAAAAATCCCTATATTCTTTAAATTTCTAAACAAAATAAAATTTAAAAAATTTAAAAATAACGAATGAAATAATTACATTTGGATCCGCTAACTCTGGAGATGTAAACTTCTTATTGAACTCCAAATCAAAATCTAAATTATATTAAGTAAGGAACAAAAAATAAAATATCAATTTACCATTAAATAAGTCCAGCCCTTTGGATTTAAGATAAGCTTCAATGTCATTTATATCCTCTTTTACTTCCTCTTCTAGTATAAATGCTCCTTCTTCTTTTTTACCTAAATTAGGTTGAACTGCTTTAATTCCTTTTTTAATCTCTTTTTTAAAGTAATCATCTATTTTCATTCTCTGTATCTCTTCGCTTTCTCTTTCTTCTTCTTTTTCATGATCTTCTTCCCCTACCTCTTCAATTACTTCTTCAATTACTTCTTCAATTACTTCTTCAATTACTTCTTCAATTACTTCTTCAATTACTTCTTGCTCCTCTTCCTCGCTTTCATCATCGTCATCATCGTCATCATCATCATGGGTATTTATACTTTCAATTGAAATAATTCTCTCTTCAAACTTTTCATAATCAAATAAAAGTTGATTCCTTTTATCATTATAGTGTTGCATAAGTTTTGATTTCAACTCTGGGTTAGAGCAAAACTCACTGGATAACATATCATAACTCTGTAAACGACCTGAAGAATTCAATACAAGAACAATAGGCATACCATTAGTATCATCCAAATCATTAGATAAATTTGGTATTTTATAGTGATTGTTAAAGTCGATTTGTAATTGAATTAATTTTAGTTCTTCGGCTCTCATCACTGGAAGATTAATGCAATTATTTTCGTCTAAGTCCAATAAATAAAATTTATTATCTTCATTTTGGCATCCTATTAATTTAATATCGGTATAATAATTAAACCCTAATACTAATATCATTCCATACTTTTCGTTATAGTGTTGAATCTTTTGTACTTCAAATTTAACTTCATACTCTTTTTCTTCCTCATTAACCGTTGTAAAGAATAAATTTTCAAAATTAGTATATACAGGATTATCCTGGTCTTGGATATTGATAATACTAATACTTTGTTGAATATCCGTTAATTGATCACCTTCGTATATTTTATTATAATAAATAGCAAGTACTAACGCTTTATTTAGCCATTCTATTTTATTTACTAATAAATGGATCAGCAAAGATTCATCTTACAAAAATATTATTCTATTTACCTTTCCAATCACTTTCAATAACATTAGGTGGTTTAATGGTCTTTAATTGATTCCCTTTCAAATCGTAAATGGCTAAACTACAATCTTGATTTCCAACACTAATCTGAGTACCATCATATGTCCAATTTACAGCAAACGCCTCATCTTTCTTCCATATTTCTTCGTCATTTTGATTGAGTAACAGTACCTGTCTATTTTTTAATAGGACTAAATTATATTCAGGTTGTTTTGGATTGTTTAATACCAATTGAATAAAGCTCGAATTATTTAACTTAGTACTATTAATCGGCTTATTGTTATCCTAAAAGAAACTAAACGATGATCAATAGTTTAATAAAAACAAACTTACTTCATTTAATAATTGCTCAGCATCAAAAAACAATATTTGATTATCTTTAGTTGCAACAATAACCTGACTATCCAAAGAGCCCAAAGCAACGCTTGCAACTTTACTAACTCCCTCTAACTTTATCCTCTTAAACAACTTACTTAATTTCATTTGATTCCTTATTCCATATTGTATGGTATAACAATCCGCTATATATAAACCTAAATAGAAAGTAGTTAATTTACAAAAATAATATTTTACTATCAAAAATACTTTTTCTAATTCCAAAGACATAATATCCCTTTTTATTAGAAACGCATAGTAATTGACTATATGGAATTAAATTTGGGGTTTTGGATATTAATTCACTCCCAATATCTTTAGAAATAAGTCGAAATTTCAAGTCCTAATTAAATTAATAAAAATTACTATTTTTTAAAAAGAAATTACATCATCATCGATCTCAAGTATTTCATCAAACTATTTTTACTGTTAGTTATCCATTTCGACCTCATTTTATATTCTATTTACTTCACTATAGTCTGACATCTTTTAAATAAAAAATGATTATCTGTTTTTTTAACTTTAAACTTTAGATTCCAAATTTCAGATTTCAAATTTTATTCGAAGCAACTTTGCACTTTTGAATCCCAACCTTTTAGTTTTTGCAGTCAACAATGTTTGTGTCTTCATTTAATTATTATCAGAATATGAAAAATCAAGCTATCTATAGTTTTAGTCAGCTACCAACAATAAGCTATTAGTTTTGTTTTGTAACCCATTTAATCATTTATTAGACATGTTTAGTTTTTTACCCTTTATTTCTTATTTTTTATCCATTGTTTATAATGCTGTTATAATCTAAACTTAATCCCAAGCTTTATAGAATTTATCATAGTTTATATATTAGAGCTATTAATATAAACTATAAAAAATTAATTTATTCAAGTGTTTTAACAAATAACTATTTAAAACATTAAATATAAAAAGTGATTAGTTGTTATTTGCTGCATTTAAATTGGTTTATTGTTAATACTTAATCAAAATAACTATCACTATCAATGGATGTATTTTTGTGTTTGAGAATTTTACTAATAACCTTTCCGCTCAAACAGCGCTTAAAAAATAGAAAAAATAATGAAACTAAAAAAAACATCCCCATGTATTTTAATAAATTATAAATAAAGCTTTTTATATCAAATATAAAATATATAACAAGTAAGAAAAAGTAGTATATATATTTGAATTTTGTATGTTTAACTTTAAATTAATTTAAAATCAAAAAAAATAACAAAAAAATTTTAAGATTAATATTAAAAAATTTAACTACAAGTTATTTTATAAGCTTAAATCTAATTAAATTATATATTTCATTATATGGGGGTGTTTTTTTTGGTTTCATTATTTTTTCCATTTTTTAAGCGTTATTTGAGTGGAAAGATTGTTAGTAAAATCCTTAAATAAAAAAATACATCCCCATATAAATCAATCTTAATTAACTTTGGTTTATTAGAAAATTAACTATATTAAAAACTTAATATAAATTATTCAAATATTTTTTTTAGTAAAATTAATTTTAATGCTTTATATATTATATGATACAAATAAGCTTTTTTTAAAGTTAAATGTTTTTAGAAAATCACAATTAAAACTTTTAGGTTATTTTAACCTAAAGAAGTGTGAAATATTGCTTTATTTAGCTCTCGGATTGATTATAACACAACAATCACTTAAGTTGTTGTGTTCTCAAGTTCAAACACAATCAAACCAGAATCCCTTATTTTGATTTGCTGCGAGAATTTATAACTTCACATTGCAAACAATATTATCTCCTTTTAATATCCATACTTATTGGAGTATAAAAGAGATTCTTCAATATGATAACTCGAGGCTTTTTAGTTAGATTACTCCCTGATAACGTATCGTTAATAAAATCACTAAGTCTTTCTGACAACATCTTATATAGATTTTACGGTAGTATCTTCCATTGTATTTGTTTACATAATTCGTAGCTTATTACGTATTATTCCTATTAAGTTAAGTCTATCTTAGTTACATAAACTAAGACCCTTCGACTCAAGGCAAGTTAATTAAGCAAGAGTAGCTTTTAACTTCGACCACTAAGTATCAACTTTCACAAAGATACTATTCTTATATTTTTATATTTATATTTAGCAATCATAATAAAAAATAACTGTTATTATGTTTTTTATATATAGCTATTTAATTAAAGTATAATTATTTTTTTTAATATAACAACCCAAAGCTTTTTTAAATTATTTTTTAATGTTATATTTTTTAATAAAACTATTAAATCTTAATATATATATATTTTATAACAATGTTTTTTATTTTATTTGTTTTATATAATTTATAGCTTATTGCATACTATTTTTATTAATTTAAGTTTATTTCAGTTATATAAATTAAGGCCTTTTAACTTATAGCTAGTTAATTAAGCAAAAACTGCTATCGATTTTAATTATTAAGTACCAGCTTTTGTGATAATAAAAAGGTTCTATGGGGGTGTTTTTTTTGGCTTCACTATTTTTTCCATTTTTAAGCGCTATTTGAGTGGAAAGGTTGTTAGTAAAATTCTTAAACACAAAAATATATCCCCATATATTATATGTGATTTTAATTTATTCAGATCTAAAAACTTTATAACTTTTTTAACTAAAATTTAATATTTAATATTTAAATATCTTTAGCTTCGTAATTGCTATTTCTATTTAAATAAAATATAAGTTTTATATTTGGATATTAGTTTAAATAATCTATAGTATCATAATTTAAATTTATATATTTTATTAATTTTTTATATTTATTAATTTTTTTTTTTTAATAACTATAATAACTATAATAACTATAATATTTTTTCTAATTATGTAGAGAGGTATTTTTTTGTTTAAGAATTTCACTAACTCTTCCGCTCAAATGGCGCTAAAAAATGGAAAAAATAATGAAGCCAAAAAAAACACCTTCATATTTAAAAAAAAATTAATCAATTAATCAAATTTTACCATTTTATAAAAAATTTAAAAAAACATAGCTTTTACTATTAATATAATAATTATTTATTAATATATTAACTTAGATAAAATATTTAAAAATATATTAACTTAGATAAAATATTTAAAAATAAATTTTTGTTATTTATTATTTATTGTTTTTTTAATTTAATTAATTTATAATTAAAATATGCTAATAATTATGCTATCAAACTATATATAAAAATTAAATTATTATATTAATTCCAGATTATTTTAAAAATTCATAACTTTTAAATTAAGTAAAAATAGAAAAAACTGCTATTTAAAGCTAAAGCTATTCAATATATAGTTTATATAACTAAAAGCTATAAAAAATCAATAATTATATATTAAATAAAAGCCAGCTTATAATAAAACAATTTAATAATTTAATATAAAAATATCAATAATTAAAATAATTAAAAAACTAAATGCTATACAAGTTTATTTCTAATTTGTATCTGATATAATTTAACAGTAATAATAAGCGTGAAAGTTGGTACTCAGTGGTAGGAGTTAAAAGCAGTTCTTGGTTGATTAACTTGCCTTGAGTCGAACGGTCTTAGTTTATATAACTAAGATAGACTTAACTTAATAGGAATAATACGTAATAAGCTATGAACTATATAAAACAAATAGAATAGACAATACTACTGTAAAATTTACGTAAGATGTTGTCAGAAAGACTTAGTGATTTTATTAATGATATGTTATCAGGGAGTAATCCAACTAAAAAGCCTCAAGTTATCATGTTGAAGAATCTCTTTCATACACCAACTGGGTGGCTATATATAAGGAACATTATAACAGTTATTCCTTATTATAGTTGCCAAGTATGGACATTAAAACGTGGACAATAAGTTCTTCATAATCAGGTGGTAGCAATTCTCACAGAAAACCTATATAAGGAACTCTGAATTGATTATTATATTATAATCAATCCTAGAGCTAATGAATCGATATTTCGCATAAGCAAGCATTTAATAGCAGCATATAGGGGTGTTTTTTTTGGCTTCATGGCTTTTTCTACTTTTTAAGCGCTATTTAAGTGGAAAAATTGCTAGTAAAATTGTTGAATATAAAAATACATCCCTATATACTAATAATATAATACTTTTTAATAAATGATAATAATAATATGCTATAATAAATATAATTGATAATAAAAAAATAATATAAAGATAGCTCAATTTTATAGATTGTATTTTATAAATAATGTTATTAATTTAGATTATTTTAAAATAAAAAGTAAACAAATATTTCATTCTTAACATTATATACTTTAATTTTAATTTTTTTTAACAAAATTACATTTAAATTAACTATAAGCTTTATTATTTAAACCTGTTTTATTTAACTTTATTTTATTAAACATTTTTTCATAACAAAATTCAAATATTAAATAAAATAATTTAAACACTTTTTAATAGAAAAAATATTTTTAATAATATTTTTGAAACATTACCAGTGTAAATTTTTTAATATTATTAACTTATAAAAATTGCAATTAGGTTGAAATCTTGGCCTGAAAATATTTAAAGCAATGATATTATTATTTTTAACTAATTTTATATTAATTTAATTTTTATTTATATAAAAAAAATAATTATAATTTATTAACTATATTTTTTATTTGATTTCAATTAAACTATTTAAGCTTAAATTTTTTTAAAGTGCTTTTTGATTTTTAAATTTAAATTAAAGTTTATTTTTAAATTAAGTTTAAAAGTATTTATAATAAAATCTCTAGATCTTAAATATAACACTTTTATATTTTCAAGTTTAGTTTTAATAATACTTAATATATTAGAAAAAAATGTTAATATCATAAATTGTAAACAATCTTAATATATTTAGATTTAAGCCTTTAATAATCTTTTTAATTGTGATAATTTTTTTGAACTCAAACACTTTAAGATGGTTCAAATACTTATCAAATATCATTAAAGGTTTTTTGTTATTATTGTTATATATATTAATTCTGGTAACTTAATTTCAAGTTTTAAATTATATTTATTTGAAAAGCTTACATAACGCATAGATTGTATATTTAGACAACAGGCTAAATATTTTATCATATCATCACACATATTTGTATGTTTTAGTATTAATTTATTTTCCTTGATTAACTTTTTTTGGTAATAATAATATTTGAAAATTCCATTTTAATTATATATTAAATAAGTTAAATTGTACCAAATTACTTTATTTATAATATAAAATAAATTCTCTAGAGGTAGTAACTTGAATATATCTTCTAGTAAAATATTAGTCAATTGATCAAACTTCAGTGCCATTTTGTTCTAAAATATAAGTGAACAAACTTTAATTTTTTTGATTTATTGTGATGTTTTTTAATTGAAATTCATCATAAACCAATGTTATTGGTTTAATTGATCCAAAGTTGTTACTTTGACTTCTTTATTATTACAGCTGTTGTAGCTCTTTCTCTGCTTAATTAACTACTCATTTAAGAAAAAAACTAATGTTAAAATTTTGTCAAGATGTAAGGACCAACCATAGAAAAAATGGTTATATAAGTTATAAAAAATCTAGCTAAAAAAGTCACAAGAGTTGCAACAGCTGTAGTCTAATATACAAGTTTATGTTAAGCAATAGTAGTAAATATCAGTTATCTATTATAGTGTTTTCTAAATATTAGTTAAATATAAAGTTTCATTTAATGCCTTTTATAGTTTATAAGCTTATTGCTACCTATTTTTCTTTTAAATAAAGTTGTTATAAACTCTATTTCATTTTTTTAAAATTTATTAAAAACAATTTGTTTAATAAAACTACCTTAATACAATATTAAATATATAATATCTATCAAATAGATGAATTACTCTATTAGCATTATATAGCCTTTTTTTAAGCTTAAGAATATTAACTCCTTTTTAATTGATGTAGCCCTTCACCATTAAGTTAATATACATTATTGTACGTTTGAGGTTAAATTACTTTATTTCAAATATATAGATTCTAAATGCATACTATCTCGTCATTTTGTTACAATACAATATAACAATCTATTTAACCATTATTAAGTATTTACCAAAAAGTATTCTTAATAGAGATTGAACTCTCCTTCATTAAACTAGATTTCTAGAAAATAAATCTATCTTAAATTTATTTTACCTTCCAATTCAAGTTCTAATCAACTCATTCAACCTCCTTAACAGTATAATAACTTAAAAAAAGTTTATTTAAGATAATAAAATAAGACAATCTAAATAAAACCAGTTCATCCACTTCAAGCTTATCCCTTAGTTGGTACCTCTCCATCGCTTTTTAAAATTCAACAAAGCATCAACCTTTCCTTTAAAATATCCATAACTCTAACTCTATTTTCAGTTGAAAACGCTTTCAATGTATTCTCCCCTCTTTGTTTAATAATAATCGCTTGAAACTTCTTTTCCAAACCACGTTCATTATCTTTAGCCCACCAAATCGAATTATATCCTCTTCCCCAATTCATATAATCCCACCAAGGTAAATTCATCACTTCTGGAGTGGATAGAGATACTATATCAATTATATCAATGAATTTGGATTTTCCTAATGGAAAATAATAATGCTTGACTTCAATTTTAGTGGGGTATAAAGTCAGGAATTGATCACTATATAAGATGCTAGTGAGAGATAAACCATTAGATAATAATTGACTACCTCGTCTTTCTAGACGTAGATTGCTACTATGGCCTGCAGACTCAAAATAATCTTCTGTTCTTGATTCTCTTCCTTTTTCAATCAAAGAAGTTAATTCTACCTCATCTTCATCAATTCGGTTATAATTTTTATGCATTGTTTCTTTTAATTGTAGCATTTTTTCCATTTTATAGTTGATAAGTTATATTTAAATTTAAAAGAAATCAATTATTTTATTTTAACGATTTTTATTCTTCTTTTAAGGCTTTCATTAATTTTTTTAAGCTTCATTTTAATTGAATTAAAATATTAATAATGATGGGCTTTCTTAATTAATTGATAATATTAGTTTAAAGTTAATTTTAATAAAGAGAAAAAGAATAAAAAACAATGACAAAAAACATATATATTCACAAAGACAAAACTCTCACAACGCTATTTAAATAAATAAATTACAACTCCTTTATCTCGTCTTTATTTACATTCAACCACCACCAACATACGGAAAAACTGCATCACAACCACCTAAAGCGGGATTACTAATCGGTTAAATTAATAGCTAATAAAGCTATACCAATTTGAGTTAGTGATCAAAAGTTAACCAATTTTTAGCTAAAAATAACTAAAATTTGCATTCCTTTAACCCAATGATAGCTTTCATCAATTAGTTATTTGAAAGCCTATTTTTGCATTCAATTCTTAAAGTTTTTGCAATAATGCCTTGAGCTTGGAGGAGTAAGTGAGTACAAGTAGAAAAGGGGTTAAAATAGAAATAAAAATTCAAGAGAAGTTTCAATTTGATAAGTTTTAATAGTGTCAAATAATGTTAAGTGTAATCCATCCAATCTTAGAAACTAGTCAAAAAGGAATAATATTATGTATAATATTATTACTAATATTAAATCAAAATCAATTTATAAAACAAAATATTATCCATTATGGACGAAATAAAGATAGTAAAATGAAAAGTAATTGGTTAACAATATCTAAAAAAAAGTTTAATTATTTTTATTTATTTTTAATAATTAGCAATCTACTTTTTATTAGCTTCAATTTTTTTTATAAAAATCAATTGTTAACTGAATACAACTTGAATATAAATTATTATTCCAAGTATTATAATACAAATACCATTTCAAAACATGCTATTTATTTACCTTTATTATTACAATTTCAAGGTTTTAGAAGGTATTATGAAACAATAAAGATTCACCAATTTTCAACCAATTCAAAAATGAACGTGTTGATTTTATTACTAGGCATTTATTATTATTTTAACTTAAGCTTATTATTAAATTTTAATGCTACATTAAGTTATATTATCTATAAACAAAATCATACTTCATTAACTACGAATATCACCTTTTATTTTTCCATCGGCTTATTTTTTTATTCAAGTTATCATCAATTGAACTGTCATGTTGATCTAGCTAACCTACGAAATAATGATATTAAAGAAAAATATTCCTTACCATTAACTTCTTATTTCAAATACTGTAGTAACCCTCATTATTATTATGAGTTACTAATCTATCTCTCTTTTTTAGTAATGGATCAATTTAAGTCTTTAAATTTAATCTTCATCTCACTATTAGTAGCTCTGAACCTTATCATTACCGCTTATTCTAATCATCATTGGTATTTTGAAAATATGCCCAAATATAAGCATATTGTTAAGAATCGACACGCCATAATTCCTCAAATGGCTTGGTTTTATTAATGAAGTACGTTTGAAGGAGATGACATTAATAAAATTTGGATTACTCATCTTAACTCCTTTTTATGTTTTAAAGATTACTTGCATTTTTGACTCATAAGCATAATAAAGGATTTTAACAAATTAAAGGACAATATTGGGTTGGATAATGAAGTTTGATTGATGGGCTTAAAAATAAACTAATCTGATTTAGCACGATTTTAACCGTCACATTTGGCTAGTTGAACATACTGAGGAATATTTACAATAAATATTTTAACTATATTTTTTTTCATTTTTTATATTTTTATATAACTTTTTTAAACAACAACAGTAACAAGAGAAACTTTTAACAATGATGCTTCTAATTCCAAAGAAAAAAACAATACAAATTTATCCACTTCAATGTTTATTAACTCGTTGTTATACGAGTAATTTGAATAATAGTAGTAATTCAGTAATTCAAAAAAAAGAAAAGAAAATTAAATCCAATGGAGAATTGATTAAAAAAAAATGGGAAAAAAATAATGGTATTACGAGAGGTATTATTACTATTATTAATATATTATTAATAAAAAAATTTTATCTCTTGTTTTTTCTTTTATAGATATTATCATAACTTGTAATAAAGACAAAGATAAATTAAGTAATGGTAATAACAATGGTAATAATCATAATCATATATTTACATCTAAAATGGATAAACAAACGTATAATTATGGTGGTGGATTTGAACACATTGATAATGAAATTATTGAAGAAGAAGAAGAAGAAGATTTTGGTTTTAATAATTTATTAACTACTCCACGAATGGTGAGATAAAATTTTATTATTAATTTATCAATTTATTATATTTGTTTAGATTAATAAACATTTAGATGATTATGTAATTGGTCAAGAAAGAGCTAAAAAAATATTATCAGTGGCTTTATTTAATCATTATAATCGAGTTAAAGCTAATAATAAAATGAAATATCAACAAAATATTAGTACTAATAATATTAATCAACAACAACACAATGGAATTAATAGTAAATATAATGAAGATATTAATTTTGATTTAAATAATGATATTAATACAATTAATCAACACCATAATAACTCAACAATTTCAAGAAGTAAGTTTAATTTTATATAAAAAAAATTATATTTCTTATCAATGTTTACTATTTAGTTCCATTACCTATTACAAATACTACCTCATTTCAATATCATCAATTAAAAAGGAACTGGATTAATCCAAGTTCAGATCACTTAAATAATAATAATAATAATAATAACAATAATAATAACAATAATAATAATAATAATAATAATAATAATAATAATAATAATAATAATAATAATAACATTATTAATAATGAAAATGAAAATTGTATATTAGATACAATATTTGATAAAAGTAATGTATTATTATTAGGACCAACAGGATCAGGTAAATTAAATTAAATATAAATAATCTACTATTTTAATAATTAAAATAAATAATTTAGGAAAAACATTATTAGCAAGAACATTAGCTAATATATTGAAAGTACCATTTTCAATGTCAGATGCAACACCATTTACACAGGCTGGTTATGTAGGTGAAGATGTAGAATTAGTTATTCAAAGATTGTTACAAGTAATCTTAAATTTAAATAGTTTAATATTTAATAATAGTAATAATAATAATAATAAATTAGAACTGTGATTATGATATTAAAAAAGCAGAACAAGGTATTGTATTTATTGATGAAATTGATAAAATAGCAAGACGACCAGATGCTTTATCAATTTCTAAAGATGTATCAGGAGAAGGAGTTCAACAAGCGTTATTAAGGATGTTAGAAGGAACAACAATAACAATAACGGATAAAAATGGCTCATCTAATAGAAAAAACCCCAATTCTAATAATAATTCTAGTTTATCAGGTGGAAATAAAGGGGATACATTTACAGTGGATACTTCTAATATTTTATTTATTTTATCAGGGGCTTTTGTTGGTTTAGAAAAAATTATTGCAAATAGATTAGCAAAATCAGTAAGCTTATTTATTTTATTTATTATTTTAATATTAATATTATTTATTTATTTATTTAGTCTATTGGTTTTAATGCACCAATTAAAAAAGGGAATTTAGATAGTAATAATGAAATTAATAATCAAATGGATTGTTTAGAATTAGTAGAACCTATAGGTAACAATTAGAATTATAATATTAATTATTAATTATTAATTATTAATATTTAGATTTAATAAAATATGGATTAATACCTGAATTTATTGGACGATTACCTGTATTAGCTAATGTCACCTCCTTAGATGAATCTTCTTTAATTCGAGTGTTAACTGAACCTAAAAATTGCCTAATTAAACAATATCAAGGATTGTTTAATTTAAATAAGGTAAATTCTAAAATAATTTTAACTAATAATTTTATTTTTAATATAATTAATTAATTTTATATAAATTATTTTAGATCCAATTAAAATTTACCAATTCTTCTTTAAAAGCAATTGCTCAATTAGCTATTAAAAAACAAACTGGAGCTAGAGGATTAAGAAGGATTATGGTAAATTTTATTTTAAATGTATTAAAATATAATAATAATAATAATAATAATAATAATAATAATAATAATAATAATAATAATAATAATAATAATAATAATAATAATAATAATAATAATAATAATATATATTTATAAATATATTCAATAGGAAAAAATATTATTAGAACCTATGTATGATGTGCCAGGAACAAGTGTTAAATTTGTAGTTATTACTAAAGAATGTATATTAAATGATCAAAAACCCATTTATTTAAGTAAAAATCAAGAGGTAGAATTAAATAAATTATTATTGGAAGAAGATACTCAAGTTGGAAATAACAATAATAATCAAAATCAAAATGAAACTGATGATAATAATAAGAAACAAGTAGCTTCTTGGATCTAATGTAAGATCAATTTGTCTTGTTACTCTATTTATATCCCGTTAAACGAATTATTTGCTCAATTCTTTTTTTATTCTACTACGATCTTTTGACTTTTATTATTTGTGAGTTTTTTTAAATTAAACTTTTTGTTATAAATTTATTATTATTACTATTATTTATCATATAAAAAATTTAAATTTAAAGAACAATTATTAATAAATAAAAAAATATAGTTTATTATTTTAACTTGAATTCTTCACCTTGATCATTTATAACTACAACATTTTGTTTTATTTTATTTTATTTTATAGTATTATTAAATACTCATTAATTTTAAATCTTATTGATTTAGAATAGTAGCATATATAAATTCTTATTATTCTTCATCCCATTGATCATCACCATCATCATCATCATCATTTTCTTCTTCTTCTTCTTCTTCTTCTTCTTCTTCCATTATTTGTTTATCATTTTCATTGAAATCCATATTATTACTATCATTTTGTTTGTTTTCTACTTTATTCTCCTCATTCTTATGTTCAATCTTAGTTTCCATTTCCTTATATCTTTCCATTTCTTGAATATTCTCAATTTTCTCCATCTTTTCCAATTCTAAATTTCCTTTTTCAACATTAACAATATTCTCTTTTCCGTTCTTATTATTAAAAATAATTTGATTTAAATATACACAAATTGATTTAAAATGTTGCGATTTAATAATTTCTTGAGCTAAAGGTTGATAGGGAATTAATTGATTTAATTTTACAATTGAAATTGCAGATTCATTTTGTAAATATTTTTTGTTTTCGGCAGCATCCGCTAAAAAGTCCTAATTTATTATATTAAAATAAAAATCTTCAATAATGAATTAAATAAAATATCAAAAATAATAATTAAAATAAATAAATAAATATAAATATATATATCTTCACTTACCACTATCATTTCCATACATCTAACTATTTCTCTTAACTCTTCCTTCCCATTAAAACTTTGTAATTTCATTGAAATAGAATTTAAATTGGGTGGAATACAACTATCAAATAAAGAATCACTTAATGTTTTAATACCTAAAATACCCCCATAAAACGTAGTAATAGTTGATTGTGGATCAAAAATAGCTGAAAATAAAGTTTTAACTATTTTAGGTCTTGCATTTGGATGAGTAAATTCAATTTTTTGATAAATTAATCTCAATAAATCACTAGCTTGATGACGTAATTGCCAATGACTTAATTCTCTTTCCATATTATTACCCATCCTTTTAGTAATTAAACAAGTGAGTATTACTGGACAAATTTGATGGAGCTAAATAACAAAAAAATAGATTAATAAAGTAATAAATAAATGGGAATAATTGACTTACATAGGGTGTTATAAAAAAATAGCTATTTAACATAATCATTTCTAAAGCAGTTAATAGAGACTTTAATATATTAATTTTATCAAAACTTTTGACTGTCTAAGTTATAATAAAAAAATAAATTATTCATAAAATTTTAATATTTATATATTAATTTACCTTCTCAGATATGTATTGAATAAAATAAGGTAATAGTTGTTGTAAACCTGGATCTTTATTTAAAGAATCATGAGCTGCTTTTTGAACTTCAATATCCTCCGCTACTAAAGCAGATGCTAAATTTTCAAAATGTTTTCTTAATTCTCGACTTAAATTATGTTTTACAATTGGTTTCACATCCATATCCATATTGGAAGTTAAATTATCTATGGGCTTAATAGTGTTATTGATACTAATTTTACTCTTTTTTAATAAAAATTTATCAGGTTCATCTATATTAAATAATAGTATAAAGTTAGGTTAATAACGAGTTAGTTTGATTACAATTGTATAAATCTATTTTACTTACCCATTTCAATTGGATTTTGTGGTATTAATGGTTGAATACCTTCCACTGCTAACCAATGAGCTAAATGACATAAAAATATTATTAAATTAAAATAAATTAAAAATTAAATTAAAAATTAAATTAAAAATTAAATTAAAAATTAAATTAAAAATTAAATTAAAAATTAAATCAAAAATTAAATTACCAGTAAAACTTAAGTCCATAGGAGCAGGAGGAAGTGGGGTTGATAATAAAGTCTCTAATTCAATATCTTTATCTTGTAAATAATAAAGTTCTTGATTCGAGTATTTAACACTATTAAACCTTAAGCCACCACTAGAATTAAACCCATATAATGGCTAGAATAAAGTTAATTAAAGTTATTATCATTATTTAATTTATAAATTTAAATCTTACTTCAACACTACGAACTCTTAATGCTAAATTAATATCATCTAAAGTTAACCTTTCTCTTTTACCATGTTTCATAAATTTAATAGCTTCCTAATAATAAAATTAGTATATTAATATACTTATAATTTTATTTGCATTTAATATTCTATTATTATTGCTATTATTAAATTAACTCACCTGTACTATTTCTTTAATACGAAACTCAACATCATCAGCTAAACTTGATAAACCATCTTTAGGTATTGAAGATAAACCTAAGGAATCCCCTACTTCCTTTTAAAGTGGAAAATTATTTATTTATTTTTTGTAAAATAAAGGGAATATATGCCTTACTTCTATTGCTTCAATGGGATACACTGTATTAGTGTCCATGTTTTTTTTAAAATAAAGATTTGAAAATGAAGTTTTTAATTAAAAATTCATGTTGATACAAGACTGCTTTTTTAAAAGATAGGAGGGGTTTGATTGGTTTATTTCAATTTTTATTAATTTAAAATATTTGAAGTTTATTAGTGATATAAAACATCATGTTTAAAATAATATTATAAATATATACATATATATTAAATAGAGTAATTCTATTTAATAATTACAAAAATAAATTATAAAATATAAAAATTAAAAGTAGTAACATGTCTAAATTATTAATCATAATAAGAATAAAGATAAAATATTAAAAAGTCATAAATCAAAATCAAAATCAACAAAATATTTTTAATCTAAAGGTAATCAATACACTTTAATTTATGAAAACTAGTCCAAAAAATAAATAACAAAAATACATTCCAAAATACATTTCCTCCTATTCCCTCTTTCTTCTTCAATAACTAATTTCAACAAAACTATGATCCAATTCTTCCATTTGAACAAATAATTGATCTTCCAAATTATGTTGATTAGAACACTCTTTTAACTCGGGTAAATTGGAGGAACAAAAAAAGCAAAGTTCATTATTATTCTCATTAATTAGACTATTTCTTTTACTTTGGCCACTTGAAAGAAACAAAAAAGGTGAAAAAGTAGTATGAAATGTATTAGTACGAGTACGTAAACGATGAGGACGGGAGTTTGATTTTGAAGTTCCTGAATTTTTTTTTGTTAACATATTAAATGGACTTAAACTTCTTTTTTCTTTTTTTAATAAATTGTTACTTTTTTCAATCATACTTTCCATTGTTGCAGTAACATTATTAGTAGCTAAATCTAACATATCAATTGTATTGGTACTAGTTGCTAACATTTCTTTTTTAATAAAATTCGATAAGATTTTATTTAAAGTGGAATTGCTACTATCAAAACTAGGTGATAATGGTAACTCAATCGAATTCTCGGGATGAATCGTACAGTGACCAGATACTGAATTTAAATCTAAAGACAAACTCGCTTTTAAGGGGGATTTATATGTCGTTGGTGGCATTTCAAAGTAAATTATTTGGTTATAAAAATTGTTGTTGTTTTTTTATATAAAAATTAAGAGAATAAAAAAGCAATATTTGATTACTTATTTTTAAGTCTTAAAACGGATATTGATCATGACATCATAGCCTTTCCTTAAGAACTTACGAAAATTTAATTTGTTATCAGTTTGTTATGTTGATTATTCGTTAAAATAGGTTGATGCGTTCATTTGACTTTTCTTTGATAATTATTAATGCTAAATGAATATTAGGAAATTAAGGGTTGGTAAAAATATCTTTAGCATTTTTTTTAACAAATTAAACAAAAGATTTGATTTAATTTATAGAACTTGTTTCAGGGTCAGTGTTACATAGCTTCCCCTCGTTTTTTGCTAATTCTTAAAGTTCGAAATTAGTTAACTGTGAATTTTTATTAGCTTATAAACTTATTAGTATTTCTTTACTAATTCTTTACTATTTTATTACTATTATCAATAACAAATCATAAGTTTTATTTTATATCTACTTAAATCATTATAATAAGATACAAATTTCAAATCAAATATAAAAATAACAAGTTGAAATAAAAACTAATACAATCACTTATAACTCTTTTTTCCTTTTAAAAAAAGGATCTATACATGGACTTCTGACAATAAATTAATGTCAATTTCAAATTTCGCTTTTTTTTCAGTAGAAAAAACCCTAAAACTATATTTATATATTAAAAATCTATTTAAAAAATAAATGAAATAAAATAGAAGGTTTTTTATTATATCAAGTTAAATGATTTCATTGACTATTTATCGTTTTTTTATGATATGGTATTATTAAATTCTTATAGTTTTAATTTTTTTTATAAGATGAGAGATGATAAATAAAAATATTAGAAAAAAATATTAGAAAAAAATTGACACGTTATTGTTACTTTTTGGTCAATTATAAAAGTAATTGATAAAATTGACTTTTAGAAATGACTTTAGAAAAAGTGGTTACTATTAGATAATAATTAATTTACTGTGCTTTTTTAAAAAGGCCGCTTTTATCATTTTTTTCTATAAATTCATACTGTCAAAAACAGTATAGAAATACATATTTTGCTCTTATCAAGCTGTTAAAAAATATCAATTAACTAATATCTAATTAAAAATAGAATAAAGCGACATGAATTGATGCTATTGGTTGTAATTTTTTATTGAACAAGTTTCATCTTATTTGATATTTATTAGAAAGGAAAAAATGAACATAGGGGGATGTTTTTTTGGTTTCGTCACTTTTTACATTTTTTAAACGCTATTTGAGTGGAAAGATTGTTAGTTCCTAAACAAAAAAATACATCCCCATATTGTAAATTTTGAAAATAATGAAATCAATATTAAATTTTCAAAAGTGGTCCAGAAAAAGTATTATATACAGACTTAGAAAATAATTTTTTTTCATGGCACTGACTATACTACATTAATATTTACTAGAAGTATTGGAGTTAACTATGTAAATAATTTATTTAACAAGTAAAATATATCAAAAATAGATCAAATATGCTATTCTAAATTATTTAAATTAAGTTTTATATCAATAAACAGTTTTTTATTATATTATTATATTACTTTTATTATATAATTATAGAAATTTGAAACTTTATTAATTTCAATTTCATTTTGTTAGAAAAATTTCTTAATTAAGAAAATTGAAAAACATTTGGGGATGTATTTTTGTGTTTAAGAATTTTACTAACAATTTTTCCACTCAAATAGCACTTGAAAACGGAAAATGTGATGAAATCAAAAAAACACTCCCATATATTTGATAAACATGAAATTTCAAATATACAAATAATACACTAAGTACCCTAAATACATTATGGTATGTAAGTATTCAATATATATAAAATGTACAATAGTTGATTGCTTGGATACTAATAATGATTCGACTCATCAAGCTAGCCCAGTTGACCACTTGAGTACTGTGGACAAGCAATGCTCACCAAATTTTTATAGATTAAAATTATGATGAGCATTGCATATGATTTCAAGTCAAAATAAAATCATGAACATTTTTGCACAGTTTAAATTAAATTAGCCCTTTGGGTATTAGATTTCAAAAAATCTGATCCAATTAGCATAAATCGATTAGAAATCATTGTCCAATCGAATATGATTTTTTGAAACATTTGGTACTCAAAGGGTTAAACAAAAAAATTCTAATTCAATGAACATTTTACTCGAAAAAATTGGTACTCAAGAAGCTAAAAGATTATATTTATTGAGCAAACTTTATGCTAAATATTGCTAAAAGTGTCATGAATTCAAATACAAATAAATCAAATTGACTGTTTTTAATATTTTATTACAAAATGGTAAAATTTGATCAATCAACCAATATTCTGTTAGAAGATGTGGTTAAGTTGCTGCCTCCTAAAGATTTATTCAAATTGAGGTTTTTAAGTAAAGATTATTCAATATTGTAAGTAGAGTAATCATATATAATTTGATCCAATCACTTATAATCAAGATGCATTGCCTAAATATTGGAATTATCAAGAAAGATTTATCAAAGAAAACGAAGATATAATGAAATATATAAATTTAAGTGATAATGCGGTATATTATTTAGATCATTGTCCAAATATTCAATACATACGTTATTCAAGCATGTATGAATGTTATAAGACAAAACTTGAGGCTAAACCATCAAAATTAAAAAAGTTATTTTTATAGGGCTATAAATGTAAAAATGGTTTAGGTTTATTTGTTTCATATTTAGGCCAGCTTGAAGTTAAATGTAAAGGAAGTGGTATATTAATAGAAGATACTATTAAATATTTAAATCCAAATATATTAAGGTCATTTACAATAAATAGTATTTTAAAATCAAGCCTCGATGGATTAGATGTTATTAAGATAAAGTTTAGGAATTTGAAAGCTTTAAATATAGAATCCGATGGTCTTATTGTTACATCTAATAGTCTTGATCCAAATTTAAGTTTTAATTCCAATTTAAGATTAAGTATTTAAGGGTTTTTTAGTAAGGGCTTTAATATTGAATACCTTAGTAATTTAAATTAAATGAAACGTTTAAGATTAGTAGATAATTATGGGTATTTTGTGGATGTCTTTGGAGAGCCTAGAGATATAAAATCAATCGGAAAGAGTAATATCATGACTTTAGGTTATTTTTATCCAAAAGCTTCAACTGATTATGAGTTTTTAAAGGCACCAACATTGAAAGAAATTCATTTGTTTTGTATAACAAAAAAAGTATTAGAATCCATTTCATTGATTGAAAATATTCAAATTATTTATATTAGATTTTTAAAATTTGATATGATTAAATTATTTAGTAAGTTAGATTTTAATAAGATCGATTTATATAATGAAATATATAATTCACTTACATGTAACTTTATAAAAAAAATTGATACTGATTATATTACTATTAATTTTGATCACTTTCTTTGTTTTTTAGCTCTTTTTTCTAACCTTGAAATAATTAAGATTAACACTATTGCTCTCAATGTACAATATATAGAAGTTGATTATGCCCACACTACTCACTTATTACTCGTTGCACCTTTTGCACCCAATATTAAAGAATCTTATCATTATTTATTGGAGCATGTTCTATTGTTGGATTGGATCAATGTGTAATATATTTTTTTTGTACGTTTCATTTAGTTGTCATTTGTTTTATCATTAAATTATGCTAGCTACAAATTAGAAATAAAATTTTAAGTAGTTTGTTTCTGAGATTTTAAATAATTAATAATACTATATAGTTAAGTTTAACAGTCTATTGGAAGATTTTGTATAAAACATCAAATAGCATTATATATAAATTGTTCTTATTTAATATATATTTGTGTAGTTTTCTGTATAAATTTAACCAAATAAACCATGCGCTGGTGGCTTAGTTTCAGTAGAACATGTAAATATTTATTATGTGTAACCCGTATAACAGTACTTTCAAGAAATCACCATATATTCACCTTAATATCTCAGTAAAAGCTTCAACATCTTTAAATTCACATTTTGTTCATATATTTGCTCTCCATTTTATTGTAGTGCTGTAATTTTAGCTCAATTGATGTTAATAATTATTCTATTGCAAACAATTCATCAATTGTAATATGTCAAATAATATCTACGATCTTTTGTTACAGTATATTTAATGAGCATCCACATATGCTTTTTTTACAAGTTAACTTTAGGAGCTTAGATTATATATTAATAGTTTCAATTATATTAATTAAATAATTTTACAGCATCAAACTTTTTTCTTGGTCTTTTTTACCTTTATTTAGTAAAACATCTTCGAGATTTACTAAATAAAGGTAAAAAAAGATCAAGAGAAAATTTCTAGTTGAGTACAATACATAAAGTAGCTCAGTTAATATAGTATTAGTTTATCAAACAATTTAAATAAACCTTTTTAAATCAAATTGTTTTGTAAAATACAACTAATTTAATTGATATTTTCATAAATAGCCTAATATTTTTTTGTAATAAAAATGGTAGAGTTGCTGGTTACAGCGTTGTTTCTTGTTTTTTGCTTTCCTAATGCATGGTTTTTTTGATTATAATTCATTTTGCACTAAAAATGGTAATTATTTTGCAGCAGAATTTTTACTATTGCAACTATGTACTTCTACCATTGTTTACATGGAAATGGTTATATCATAATTTTCAAAGCTTAAAAAGTGGGATTTTATACTAAAAATCCCTTTTTTAACCTTTAATAAATCGTCTACTTATAATAATAATAAAATGATTAAAAAAAAGAGAATCGATAGAACAATAAAAATAAACCCTGTCATATGTTTATAATATTTATATATAGCATTATAAATGAGGAATATTAAGAAAAATATCAGCCTATTATGAATTTTCATATTTTTTCAATTTTTTCAAATTTTAACTTCACTAATTTTGCTTTTAGCCAATCAAACTACTCAAAAAAAAATCACACAATAAAAAAAGATAGAAAATTTGAACTAAACTTGACTTTGATTAAAAAGAAAAAGTTAAGATGAACAACTGTCGAATGTATGAAAACAAATACCCGGAGGTGGATGAGGTAGTAATGGTAAATGTGCGATCAATTGCCGAAGTTGGAGCCTATGTGAATCTATTAGAATATGATAATATCGAGGGTATGGTTCTTTTATCAGAGTTATCTAGAAAACGTATAAGATCGGTGCAAAAGATTATTCGAGTTGGTAGAAATGAAGTGGTTGTAGTTATGCGTGTTGATAAAGAGAAAGGTAGTTTTATACATTTTTTAGAGAATATAGGTATTAATTCGAGCTTTTTTATCAGGTTATATTGATCTTTCTAAAAGGAGAGTGTCACCTGAAGAAGTTATTAAGGCTGAAGAAAAGTTCAATAAGTCAAAAGCTGTAATTCTTTTATTTATTATTTTAATCTTTCTTTAATTTGTATGATCAATAGGTTCATAGTATTATGCGTCACGTAGCTGAAAAGAAATCTATTGATTTAGAATCTCTTTATCAACAATTTGGCTGGCCCCTTTATAAAAAATATGGTCATGCTTATGATGCTTTCCGTTTAGCCATTACGTAAGTGTTTAATTTTAGTATTTATTAGTAGTTTAATGAATTGTTATTAGTGAGCCAGACTCTGTATTTGAGTCCCTTGAAATTGAATCTAGTATTAAAGAAGAGCTTTTGAACAAGATCCGCAGCAAACTTACACCTCAACCAACAAAATTCAGAGCAGGTAAATTTTTCAAATTTAGTGTTATAGGACGAATGTATTGATTACCTTATTAGATATTGAGGTCACTTGTTTTGGCTATGATGGTATTGATACTATCAAAGCTGCATTAACAGCTGGAGAAGAATGCTCTAACGAGTCTAATCAAATTAAAGTAAGTTTTATTTTAGTAAGAATAATATAGTTCATTCAAACTTTAATATATTAGATTAAATTGGTAGCTCCGCCATTATATGTTATGATCACCAATTCAGTTGATAAAAATGAAGGTGTTGAAGTATTAGAAAAAGCAATTGGCAAAATTGAGGAAATACTTGTAAAGAATTCAGGCAACATTACAATCAAGATGAAGGTAAGCTTTTATTTGATTCTTTAACTATCATTTATTTATTGTTATTAGCCTAAAGCTGTTTCAGATACAGATGAACAAGAGTTGGCTGCACTTATGGCCCGTGTTGAAAAAGAAAATACTGAAGTTGATGGAGATGCTGATATCACCGATGAAGAATAAATTTTATCGCTTATGGCAATAGAATAGATTAAGTTAAATTTTAATATATCTAAATAAATATTAATATTTAATCTAAATTATTTGTTTAAATTTTAAAATCAGAATAATAGTAAAAACAATTAACAACATGAAATTTTATTTAACTGAAAACATTCATTTTTTTATTTAATATTCAAAACTATTATTGTGAGTCACCCTTTTCATTATTATTTAATGAGGAATCATTTTGCTTTAAAAAATCATTCAATCCCCAAACATCATCAAAAGAAGTAGTAAAGGTATCAGTATTTTTTTGTACCGGGGTACCCATTTGAGTACTGAAATCAAACTCATCCAACCAACTAGACGCTTCATTCTTTTCTTTTACTTCTCTTTTAAATCCGGGTGGTGGTGGAAATAAAGAGTAACTAGAAATGCTCGTGGCTTGAGTTGTCAATGGAGTCTCAAAGGGAGAATACGATCGAGTGCCATTGGTGTGAGACGCTAACGAAGTCTGAAATGGAGAATAAGCCTGTGTAACATTAGTTTGAGATGTTGATGAAGGTTGAAATGGGGAATAAGCTTGAGTGGTATTAGCTTGGGTTGATCTACTTTGATTAAATGGTGAAAATGATTGATTACTAATAGAAGTAATAGGCTTTGAACTTTGATATGAAAAGGGTTGTGGGTTTAAAGGCTCATTAAAAGGATCAAAATTATTATCTTCTTTACTATTAATTTCAAAGCTTCGTTTGTTAAACCATGGCGTATCATTTAAAAATTTTGAATTATCAATTCGATTTTCTATAGTTTTGCTGGAAAACCCAGGTGGTGGGGTAGACACATTCCTTCCCAATGCTTTGCTCTGACTCCTGCCCACAGGATTTAACAAAGCACTCCATGGATCTTGACTATAATCTTGATTATGGTATTCTTTAAAAGGTTTACTCGAAGTAGTTGAGTTGGCTGATAAGGAAGTTGCTAAAGGCCATGACTCAATAGCACTCTTTTTATCCTCATTAAACAAAAGATCGTAGCCATTTAAGGAATCACTATCCATGCTATGTTTCTTATTATCCTCATTAAATAAATGATCATGGCCATTCAATGAATCATCATCCATACTATGTTTCTTTTTATCTATCGTTTCATTCACCTTTTCAACTTTGTGTACCTCTTCTTTCTTATTTTTTGTAGAATTTTTATTCTTAACTTTATTAAAAGAAGCTAAAGATTGTAAAAGTTGTAACTTTTTTGAATTCAAGTCTTCAAGTCGGAAATTTAACTCTGTTTTATTTTCTTCAAGTTGTTTGAGTTTACTGACTTGATTTAAAAACTTAATTATTTCTTCCTTGCTTATTCCTTGGGTCCTATTTTGAAATTCTATACTTTCTTTAATTTGTTTTTCTAACTTTTGATGCTCTTCTCTCTTCCTATTTAATTCCTCCTGTTTTTCCTCATACTCGTGGATTATAGCCTCCGTTTCTTTACCTATCTTTTTTACTTCATCTTCTAAGCTTTGACACTCCTTTCTAAGTTTACTAATATCAATACAGTACCTTTTTTCCATTTGATGGATCAGCTTAGGTTGCTCCAATTTAAACTTTTTTTGTGCTTCCACTTTACTTTGTAAACTTTGCATTTCATTTTTTAATTTTTTAAGCGTAACATTCAACTCATCATATAATCGTTCCTGATTTAACTTTTTTCCTTTCAATTCATCTTTTTCATTACATATAACCTCTCTTTCTTTTTTCACTGTTTCTAACTTTTCCTTAAGCTCGGCAACCTCCTCCTTTTTTTTCTGAATATCTTCTTGTATAGAACTTGGTATCGCTTCTTCTTTTTGTAACGATTCCATCTCTGTCTTTATATTCTCCCTACTCTCTTGAATTGCCTTAAGATCATGCTCTAGCTGTTTCACATCATCTTCAGTTGGTATCTCATTACTCTGATAACTCGCATTATTCGCACCCTCTAAAGGCTCTTTTGGTGTGTGAAACGATATATAAAGCGATGCCGCTTTCCCCCTAGTTCTAGAAAACGCCCATATCCTTATTCTATACGTACAGTTGGGCCTTAAATTTGGTATTGATACTGCTCTCTCATGAGCATCGCAACGACAGATAATATGATTATTGACTTCCACGTGATAACCGTCAATGTATCTATCCAATGGATGTTCCCATATAATGTGAGCAGAATTGTGCTGCAACAGCCTTAGAAAAAGGGAAGGCGGTTCCATCAGCCTTACATTAAATAGATGTAGCAGTTGTTTATTGTCTATAGAAACAGATATCTTATAAAGAATCCAACATAGCATGATAGAAAGTGAATATGTGACTAAAATAGTCCATATGGAAACGTTGACAGTAAATGAAAGTGCTAGAACCACACGAATAATAGAAAATAATAAAGCTAAAAATTTGGTTATAGACTTTCCAGATAGTAACAAAGCATATACGATACAGGTTAAAAATAAGCCCTGCAATGAGGAAGGTAAGCGGAAGCTTAGCAAAGCATTTAGTAGGATTATTGAGAGGTAAAAACCCTTTGCACTCGTTGTTTCAGGAAATTGTATCTCAAATTGTGTCATGTTTTGATTTTTTGTAAAAAGAGTGTTTTTGGATAGTTTTAAACTGTGCTTTAAGAGCACTTTTTGTTCTCAGACTTTTGCTTAGAGTAAATGGAAAATAGTAAAATGAAAAATTAAGTGCAGTTTGCCCATTTTTGGGCTTATCTAATGCTGGTTTTCATATTGTCATTAGCTTTTTTATTGAAATTTAATTGGCTTGTTTGCAAATATAAGTTCAAATGTAAAAAAGCAAGTTAAATTAATAGTTTATAATAAATACAACAATGTGCATCTGCAGTTGGTGGTATCCTACGTCGCATTTGAGTATAAATTTGTAAAAATCAAATTATACACTTGTTAACATAAAAATAATAAAACTTTGAGATAGCATATTAGCTTTTAATCGTGATGAAAAGATGGATCGAGATACTTTATTAGCTCAAGAATGGAAGCTAGAAGGAGGAGAAGCTAGCTTTATTTCAGGGTTAGATGGTGAAAATAGTATCCAAAAAGAAAATGTTAATGGAATAAGTTGCTACAAAAAAGCTGGCACTTGGCTAGCGGTAGGCTCGAATGGAAGGATAGCTTTTCTTACTAATATACCAAATCCTAAAGAAGAAGTTGAAAACACAAGTAAAAAGTATCACTCTAGAGGTGAGTTAGTTACAAATTATTTAAGCGAGAATTTAGGAATTGACGAGTACATCTCAAAGGTTGTGAGTGAGTTAGAGAACTATAAAGGGTTTAATTTGGTGCTTGGGGATTTCAATAAGAGGGAAATGAAGTTATTAGCGCATCCTTTTGAGGAATCAAATGGCAATCAGTATTTCGAGGTTACTAGCTTGAAGTTGGAACAGGTTTATACTCTGTCGAATGTGTTGTTTGGTGAAAAGTTGACGAAAATTGATTTATTACAAGATAAGATTCGAAGTGTAGTTAGGGAAGTAAGTTGTAACACTACTTAAATCATAGTAAATAATTGAAAAATAGGATATGGATCTGAATACAATAGCTAAGGAAGTATTGAAAATTATGGGGTGATTAAGATTTTATTAGCTTTTAGGTGTAAACTAAATACTTTATTATTTAGACCCACAGAAGATACTAAGATAGCAAATAGCAGAAAAGATTTGGGTGATGAAGTTTTTATTAGGGGAGTTAACATCGACCCTTCGGCTATTAGTAAGAGGTTTTATGGTACTCGTACTACCACCCTAGTCATTTTAGATCATGATAATGTTGTTCACTATTTGGAGTATGTGTGGGAGAATACGTTAAACCACGTTAAAGTTAATCAACCAAATGGATTTAATTTGAATATTAAATGTTAATAAATATCGTTTATTATATTACAGCTATTTATTTTACACGAACATATCGTGTTTATTTATTTCTATAAAATCTAGATAATAAAATAAGAATTAATAATTTAAATTGATATTATTAGTATTTTTACCTAATTAGTCCAAACCTTATCAACAAGGTCATTCTAGCACAGCTAACTCAAGTTAGTCAAGCCTGAAAAAATGACGAAAAAAGCGGAGATGATTATTAATAAAAACTCAAAAAAACTCATTTTATTCTTCCATTTATAAAAATGTTACTGCAATTGATAAAAAGAAATGCCAGTTCATTTAGACCTAATGGCCATATAAAATTTAATTATGTAAGTACTATAATGAGAATATAGATTTGTTGACTAATAGTTAGCTCAATAGTATAAGCCATAGAAATCAATATAGAGTTAATTTCAAAGTTGGAGTTCCAGTAAGTGAATTCAAGTTTTTCATAAAAGGGCAAGCTAAAATTGATTTAGACATACAACAATTTACAGACATATAAGACAAAAGGAAAAGTAGAGAGCTCTACTTTATTACAAGAGAAACAAGATGAGTCTGAACGAAAGCAAGAGATGGAGATTATAAAAAGCTTAACCAAATATGTATGGCCAAAAAATGATTGGGGCACAAAATCAAGATTGATCCTTTCACTCGCTTTTTTGGGCATCGGGAAGGTAAATTTAACAATATTTTTGTTTTGTTTTATTTTAAAAAAAAGGTTTTGAACGTGCAAGTACCGATGATTTTTAAGCATATTGTTGATACTTTAAACAACGCACCAGAAGCTGCACTAACCCTAACATCAGGAGCAGGAGCTTTGTTAATAGGATGTAAAAACAATTTTTATTTTTATTCTTTATTAATCATTTTAAAAAGATGGCGCTGCCAGGCTAGGTGCTACACTATTTCAAGAGTTACGGAGCGCTGTTTTTGTCAAAGTATCACAGAAAGCGATTCGTACTGTGGCTAAAAGAACGTTCGATCATTTGTTAAACTTGGACCTACAGTTCCATTTAACTAGACAAACTGGTGGCCTACATAGGGCCATTGACCGTGGGACAAAGTAAGCTTGATTCATTACTTTCACTGTTTTATTCAATGCATTAGGGGTATCAATTTTTTATTGTCCGCGATTGTTTTTCATATGCTACCTACAGTACTTGAAGTCGCGATGGTGTGTAGTATTTTAGTAGGTTTTTGTATAACAAAAATTTGGACATACCTATAATGGTTTTAATTATTGTATAGGCATCCAATTATGGAGCTCAATTTGCAGCTTTAACCCTTGGTACAGTTACTGCTTATACTACCTTTACTGTTATGGTGACTACTTGGAGGTAGGCGAATATATTTGCATAGTATTGCCCTTTTATTGATAATTTATTTAGAACTAAGATACGGAGAGATATGAATGCAGCTGATAATGAAGGGGCGTCTAGATCTATTGACTCATTAATTAATTTTGAAGCTGTAAAAGTAAGTACTATTAAGAAAAGCCTTATTTATTTGATTATTTATTACTTTGAATGTAGTACTTTAACAATGAAAAATATGAAGTTGATAGATACGATGAATCGCTAGCAAAATATGAGGTTGCAGCCAGGAAAACGTGGTTAAGTTTAGCTTTCTTAAATGCCGGACAAAATGCTATTTTCAGCACTTCTTTAACGCTTATGATGTACTTGGCTAGTGAGGGTATTGTTACTGGAGCATTGACAATTGGTGATTTAGTGATGATCAACGGACTGGTATTCCAATTATCGGTTCCTTTAAACTTTTTGGGTTCAGTTTATAGGGAACTTAAGCAATCTTTGACCGATATGGGCACCATGTTTAATTTACAGAAAATCAAAAGTGAGATAAAGGTAATAAAAATATTCGTTTTATAGTAAGCTAGTACTTATTATTAGGAATTACCAAATGCTGTACCGTATGAATATAAAGGAGGAGAAATTGTGTTCGAAAACGTTTCGTTTGGATATAATAAAGACAGACAGATATTATCCGATTTTAATTTTGTAGTACCAGCAGGTAAAAAAGTAGCCTTTGTAGGGCCTTCGGGTTGCGGGTAAATTAGCTATAAATTCAGTATATTTTCTTGTACTAAAAATCAATAGTAAATCTACAATTATGAGATTATTATATCGCTTTTATGAGCCTACCAATGGCACGATTAAATTAGACGGACAAGATATCACTCAAGTCAAGCTTGATTCTTTAAGATCCCAAATTGGGGTTATGCCACAAGTAAAAATGATTTCAATAGTTATCATTACAAAAAATAAATATTTTTATTTAGGATACCCCTTTATTTAATAACACCATTTACTATAATATTGCTTATGGGAATCCAAAAGCCACCAAAGAGCAAGTGATAGAAGCAGCTAAAAAAGCACAGATACACAAAACAATCATGAGATTACCAAAGGGCTATGATACCATGGTAGGTGAAAGAGGGTTGATGTTATCAGGTAAGAAAATAATAAAAACAAGGTGTGTATTCTTTATTAATGAATAAAATAAGGTGGAGAAAAACAACGTATAGCTTTATCTCGAACCATACTCAAGGATAGTCAGATTGTATTTTTTGATGAAGCTACCTCCGCTTTGGATACCACAACCGAAAATGCACTGTTAGATTCTATTAAATCGTTTTTGGGTAAAGATCGTACCTCAATATTTATTGCTCATCGCCTTAAAACTATTTCAGATGCTGGTAAGTTATTTTTATTATTTCGAAATAGTTTAACTTTACATTTAGATATCATCTTTGTCCTCAACCATGGTAAAGTAGTGGAACAAGGTAGTCACCATGAATTATTAAATTCAGACTCTATTTATAGATCTATGTGGTTCCAGCAGCAGCTGGAATCAGAAAGAATGCATAAAAATTAAAATTATTGGTTAGAATAAGGTTAGAGCTATTTTATACATTTTTTTAAGTGTTTTACTCAATAAATAAAAGCTAGAGCTTTACATTTATATTTTTGATTATTTGAATACTTTTGTCATCGTTTTTATGGTTTTAAATTTTGTAAATTAAAGCAATAGATTGATTGGTTCAAAGTGGCCATTTGTTGCAAAATCAATTTACCTTTTTAATCTTGATGAATCATAAAGAAAAAACTCGAGGGGAACAAGTGAGTGCACCCCTAGTCATCTTTTGTTCCAATTGTAGAGCAATTGTGGGAGACTCTTACTCATGGTTAGGCGCAGACTCTGAACTAAGATCTTTTTCATTATATGGTATATATAGATAATTTCTTTAATAATTTGAAGATTAAAGACTTATTTTGGTAGATAAATCAAAAGAAGTGGTTGTAAATGAAGAGTTGGAAACGTCTAAACAGGGGATCGATATTGGGAGGTAATAGTAAAATAAAAAATATTTTTCTGAAACTGATCTGTTCTTTTAGCACCTTTACCACCATGAACTGCAGCTCTTGTGAAGCCTACCTTGGTAAAGTATACAAAACAACGCCTCGTTCTTTAGATCATATAAGGTAATTTAAAACTAACAAAAGTAAACAATAATGTTTAAATTAGTTAGAGACATGTATACTTTTTCGATAGATAAAGTGTCTTTGTAAGTTATTTTTATCAAAAGATAATAAATATAAACTAATTAGATAAAGATACCAGTTAGGACCAAGTGAGCACTCCAGTGATTTTTTTGCTTTAAAAAATGAACAGATGATGGACTTGCCTGCTTTGAGTAAACTTCAGGATAATATGAGGAAGGTGAGTGAACAATCATTACATTTGAATCGAAATTAATGTTTTTTAGGCACAATCTTTGATCTGTTATTTAAATGAGAGAATAATAAAACTTGAACAAACAATAGAAAACCAGGATAAAAAAAGAGAGGAAATCAAAAAGGATTCTGATCTAGAGGCATTTCACGATGATAAAACAAGTACAGCAGTTGATTTAAAAGAAAACAAAGGAGAAAGCATTACTATAGAAGATGATAGCTCAATTGAAGAAGAAGAAAGTATAGCCGATAAAAGAAGTACTGTAAAGAAAAGAGAAACTGGAAATAGGAAAGAACAGGAATTTGAAAGTGGTAAAAAGCATAAAATCGACAATAAAAGTGTTGAAAAAACGAGGGCTAGTATGAAAGAAGCAGCTAGGAGAAAAATTGTTAAGTCATTTAAGCTTAGACGTTGAAATTAATTTTTGACTATGTATTATTACTTTGAGCTTGAGTTTTTCACATTTCTTTGTTCTTTCTAACCATCCTATGTCATTTTTTAATCCTTGTAATAAATGACCATTTTGATAAAGGCTATAGCCTTTTTTACTTTTTTAAACACAAAAAACCAGGCGTATATGTAATTTATAGTCATACTATCTTTTAGCATTATGACTAATTTCTGAATAACTAGTATCATTCAATACAACTCCAGTTATGTTTTGATGTTTATATGAAAGTTTTTTACTTTCAGTTATTCATTTATTATCATCTTCTATACAGTTGAGTACTACTCTTATCTTACTTGATGGTGAGCTTTGTCCATCTATTATAAATATACCATTATAACTAACTCAGCGTGAAGCAATATTACTTATGATTTCATTGTCATCACAAATGTAAAAAAATTTATCACTTAATACATAATATATCATCCTCTAACAAATTTTCTCTATCATCACTTGAAGCATCACTGTATTTATGTCATATTCATCGTTTTATGTTTGCTTTTTGATAAAACATTCTTTATATAGTACATCACTAATATTTTAGCATTACATATTATAGTTATTTAAAACTTTTAGTCTTTAGTTTTAGTTTTAAATGTATACTAGATAAACTTTGACTATTAAAGTAATTTTTCGACTTTTTAAATTTGACATTACCAAAGGTAATGATATTAGGAGAAACTCTGGACCTAATCATAACCCTGATGTAACAAACAATAAATCAAGTTTTAATGATGCACGTAATTCTTTTTGTTAGTCATCACATTGAGGACAACTAAAGCCACAAGAACCAAAACACTCAAGCTTTTTATATTGCTTTAAATCAATAATACATACATCTGGAGAAAAATAGCATGAGCATGATATAGCATATCATAATGCAATTTAAACCCATTAAACTAAAATGCAGAATTTCAATAATTATTTAATTTATAGTTTAAGAAAAAGTCATCAAAAACTTTAACTTCAAAAAAACTTGCTTTAGCTACTACAAAGCAAAAATGAGGTTGTTTAGACCATTTTTCATTATATTTAACCCATTTTTGACTTCTAACTGCGAAATCATCTGTTATTATAGCATCATTAATATTATCTAAGCGTACTGTCACAAGTTTATCATTAAAGACTATATTATCATTTCCAGGATGATAATCAATATCTAAATTCACTGGATTAAAAATGCAACAGGTTCAGTGTAATAAACTAATATATTATGTTGATAAGACAAATCCATTTTATATATTTTTTAATATTTTTTAATAACAATCCAAGTTACTTTTAAATTTCAACTTAAACTCGAAAAATCCCATTATTTACCAACAAAACCTAAGCCAATTTTTCACTAAGCATTTCATAGTTACGTAAATTCAAAAATTTAATTTTAACTCAAATTAATTTTTATACACAAATGAGTTCCCAATTTTTACGTCAAGTAGCCAAGAACATTCAACGCTCTAGGCCAAATCCAAACTCTAACAACAATGGAAGCTTTTTATCTGGAGCTGGTTTGATTTTATTAGGTGTTGGTGGTTATAGTTTAGCTAACTGTTTATTCAATGGTAATTATTTTCTTTAATTCATTTACTTTTTGTATTTATTAATGTCTATTAGTTGAGGGTGGTCACCGCGCTATTAAATATTCACGTATATCTGGAGTAAAACCTGATATTTATAGTGAAGGCACACATTTCCGTTTACCTTGGGTTGAGACTCCTATTGATTTTGACATTCGTGCCAAACCAAGAAGCATTCCTTCATTAACAGGAACTAAAGGTAAATGATAATTAATTTATTAATGAAAAAAGACTAAAATACATCCTAGATTTACAGATGGTAAACATCACTTGCCGTGTGCTTTCTAGACCAAGCAGCGAGCAATTACCAACGATCTATCGTAACCTTGGTCAAGATTATGATGAAAAGGTATTACCAAGTATTGTTAATGAAGTATTAAAGTCTATTGTGGCACAATTTAACGCTTCTCAATTGATTACCCAACGTGATAAAGTAAGTAAGCTTGTTAGAGAAAATTTAACTTCTAGAGCTATGAGATTTAACCTCATCCTTGATGATGTTTCCATCACTCATGTTGCTTTCAGTCCTGAATTCACACATGCTGTAGAAGCTAAGCAAGTCGCTCAACAAGAAGCTCAAAGAGCTGCTTTTGTAGTTGAAAAAGCTATCCAAGATAAACAATCCAACATTGTTAAGGCTAGTGGTGAAGCTGAAGCTGCTAAACTTATTGGTGAGGCTATTATGAATAAGCCTGGTTTTGTAGAATTGAGAAAGATTGAAACGGCGCGTGAAATTGCAACTACATTATCCCAATCAAATAACTCTATTATCTTAGATTCAAACTCACTTTTACTTAATTTGGCAGAAGCTAAACCTCAAAAGAATTAAGAATGATGTGGCTTTAACGTAATAAAAGTAAATATTATAAAGAAATTTTAAATGCCTAAAGTTTTTATGCCATAATTTGATAAAGAAAAGGCATATGATTTTGTCGAAAATAACGTAAATAGTTAATTAATATTAGCATTTAAGAAATAGCTTTATTTTTATTAAATTATTTTTTTCTTTTAACTTCTCTTATCTCATCAATCTCATCTTTCCTCTCATCGAATATAGGTTTAGGTTGCGTTTTTGAATAAGCTAAAACAAATTTTAATATTGCTATTATGATTATATAATGATGTTTTACCTTGCCCAACAAATTGTGGATTTTCTAAATATAACAATTAGAAATACTTTTAAACATGAATAAATTGACTACCTTCTGCCTCTTTAGCATATTTTAATAATGCCTCACGTGGATCTTCATCTAAATGAATTAAATTAACACATGCCTTATATTTTATACGTCCATTCCCTACCTCTCGTCGTATCCTTAATGAGATGTTTCATCATCTGATTGGTATAGTTGGTACCCACCTTAATCCCCTTACCAGGTGCAGTGGAAGGCAAATCTAATAAACGTACGAGTGAATTTATTTTATATTGATCTAGTTAATAGTTACCTGGTCTTCTAGTAGCGATGGGATCTTTTCTCAGTCTGTTCTTAGATGCGTTAGGATGCTCAGGCTCCTCATCATATAAAGTTAAGATTGGACCCATCATGTCCATATCACTAATATCCTTTTTACGCGGTTGTCGACTTAAGAACAATTTTGCTCCTTTGATACTGCGATTGGGATCAAACAATACATGAATTGATCCATCTCCACTTCCTGTTACAATCTAAAGTGCTATGCTTAAAATTTTATATTCTAGATAATGACGTAGCTACTTACCTGATTAATTCCAGGATGCCATAAAACTTTGATTACGCTTGATTTGGTGATATCTATTTGTATTATAATTAATGTAAAGCATTGTTTTGTTATTAAGCTTACTCGTTCTTTTCACGGGCTCTAGATTCGTTTTATCCAAGAATATCAACTCACCATAACTATCTTCGCTACCAGCTCCGGTACCTAAATAAATAATCAATGTACATACTACAATATAGTTTATCATTAAATTTACCAGTTAAAAGGAATTTTTCATCTGGACTAAAAATCAAACTTGTTTCTGAGTTGTAGTTAGGCAGATTTTCTGCCACTTTAAGAGGGCTCTTAAAGCTACGTATATCCCATACTAAAAATATCTTAGTTATGTCTATTTACTTAAATATTATATTATATTAAATATTACACTTCACTGTATCATCCCCACCTCGACTTGCCAAATGGTAGCTATTTTTTGAAAAGCAAATACTACTTGTATCTGTAGTCGTTTGATGGGCATTATTAACCGACTTAAATAAATTTTATAAATATGATTAAACCCAATAATAAATTAGCTTACATGACTTGTTCTTATATACGGTCCATTGGCTGGCCAGATATTAATGGCACCATCGATACTTGCTAACCAATTAGTTAGCTTATTTCTTAACAATGCCTATTTACTTACCTCCAGCAATTAATTTTCCATCAAAAGAATAATCCGCTGCTGTTATAGCTGGTCGATTGCCACTACCCCTACCATTTAATAATATAGTATCCTTACTCTTATGTCTCGTATTAACGTCCCATATCCTAAAACTTATTAAAAACTTTACTACTGGAAATACAGTATCGCATACCTAATAGAACCATCCCTACACGCTGTAAAAAACGTGTCCTTCTCAAATGGATGCCACCCTACCATAGTTAAATTCGCTACATGCCCATTTGTCTTCCTCAAATCAAAGATATATGGGTCTCCTTTCACATATACTCCTTTTTCCTCACCTTCTCTTGTAAACAATCTCACTTGGTTACAGCTGGTCACTGCTAAAAATAAATCTCCACTCAGGCTGTGTTTTAAGTCATGGATATGGTGGCCTTCCACTGGTTCGAACGTTTTGAAACTACGTTGGGTTGTGTCCATACCAGAAAAGTCATATAATTTAATGTTTGAGTCGTAGCTACCACTGATTAATCGGGTCCCACTACGGTCAAGACTTAGAGCAGAAACGGCCTAGATAGGAGTTTAATGGTAGTTTGTTGACTTGATATGTGACTTACCCCTTCGTGGCCCATCAAAGTGGCTTCATGGGTAATTGGGAGTTCAGCAATATCGAGTTGTAAATCGTCTTCGTCTTCTCTAGAGCTAGAGTCTGAGTCATCACTACTATCTATTTTTTTAGTTGGAATGTTTGTTTCTTTTATTTCTCTATCAGTTCGTTTATTTTGATTAAAATTAATTTCTACTTTTTCTTCTTTTTTTCCAAAACTTTGTGGCAGTTGGTAATCTAATGACTCTATTGAGCCTTCTTTACTATCTCTTTCATCGTCTTTAGACCCCTTTTCGCTTTTGTTATTGTTTTTTGAAATGTTTGAATCCATGAATTTTTAAAGAAATAAATTTTATTGTTTTCATCATTTACTTTTTATGCCATTTTTTAACGTTTTATAAGAATCAAAATAATAATTTATTTTTGAAGTTTATTTGAAAATAATAATTTATAACCTTAATAAAAATAACAAAAAATTTTGTTTACGTAGTTTCTATTTTTATTTTTAATTCAAAAAATTCTATAATTTGATATCCTAAAAACCAACCTATTTAGACATGTCACCAGTTGTTTATCCACCATTTTTATTTATAGTTTGTTTATTTTTATATAAAATTAAATATAATTATTAAAAAATAGGTAAAATAAAATAAAGCTAGAATTAAAAAAGCAGTAATATATATATATATATATATGCTTTATATTTTACAGATTATAAAAAATAATCATTTATACTGAATTAATTTTTAAATTTTGTAAAATTTCAACTTTTGCAAATAAAAGCAAATTTTTTTTTGACAATTATTTGGCTTTTGTGATTTGTAAATTTTGTAACTCTGGTTTATAAAAACTATATTTTTAATATATATAAAAGTAATAAGCTTAGTTAAGCTTATTATTAATTAATTTATATTTAAAAAATTTAAAATTTAATTAAATTTAAAATAAAATCACTTTATTATACTTTTTCTGTCTGGAAAAAAAGTTCAGTTTGAAATTCATGCAAAAATAAAAATAAAATTACAATAAACTATCCTTATTTTTTTAAAGTCTATTAATAAGTTTTAAAATTTTAAAAATATAACTATTATATTTTGATTATACAGTGGTAATTATATGTTTTATAATAATAAAATAATAAATAAGTTTCAAACTATTATAATTAAAAATCATTAATTATAAAAGTTAATAATAATATATGGGGATGTATTTTTGTATTTAAGAATTTTACTAACAATTTTTCCGCTCAAATAGCGCTTAAAAGATGGAAAAAATGATGAAGCCAAAAAAAACACCACTATATGCTAAAAATTAATTAAAATATTTAAGCTATTTTATAGTCAATTTTTTATTAATTTGTTTATTTTTTAATAAAGCAATAACCCAGTTTTTTAATAGCTTTGATTTAATAAACTAATTTATTAAGTAATATTTATTAGCTAAAATAATAAAAAATAAGATTACTTAACTTTTAAAATTAATGTTTTAAATAACAGGTGCTTGTTTTTTATCATTTTATTAAGACTATATATGGGGGTGTTTTTTCTGGTTTCATTATTTTTTACACCTTTTAAGCGCTATTTCAGCAGAAAGATTGTTAGTAAAATTCTTAAACATAAAAATACATCCCCGTATATTATTTTTATATACATATAATACTTTATAATAACTTTTTTAGCAATATTAAGCTAATTTGATATTGAATTAGTATTTTAACTTTTAGCTTTTTAATTCTTATATTTTTTACTTAAACAGGTTTAAATTTTTGATTTTTTTATAAAGCTAATAACCCAGGTTTTACTAACTAGTGGCTTTTTATATTTAACAAAAAACTGATCAATTGTATTTTTTATATAAGCATGTTTAAAAGGAAATTGTTTAGCATCTAGTTTAAGTATATAATTGATTAGTGTCTTTTCTAAATTAATCAGCTTTTTTAATTTCAGTATAATATCTTTCTTTAGAAGTATGATATTTTTTTATGAATTAAAGTTAAATTATTAACATTAAATAATTTAGCAGCATAGTTTATTAATAATTTTTTATTTATTTATTTTAATAGCTTTAAAAGCTTTAATGATATTCTTTCTATTAAGTTTATTTTTCATTATATAATTTTTATTAATAATGATGATAAATTTATATTATTTTATATTATTTTGTTTTTTTGCCCCCACAAACTTATAAATCACTGTTGATTTAAAACCACATTAGCTAGATTGCTTGACATTTGTTAAGTAGTCTTAAATTATTTAGAAAAAGCTTAAAGTGGCTTAAAGTTCAGGCATTATAATCCTACCAATATTGATGCCAGATATTCCATACTAGCATTGTTGGATAGTCTTTAATATAAGCTACATTTTTTAAAAAGGTTTAATTTAATTAGATTTTTAATAAAAATAAAATGTTTTTCTCAAGTCAAGGCTCTTTTTTTGGACAGAAGGAGTATATAATTAATTATAATTAAATTCAACTTTTTAACAGAGCTACCATTAAATATTTTAACTATCTCTGAAAATATAAATGAAGCTTAAAGATAAATTAATAATTAATGATTATCAAATTAATTGTTTTAAAAAAATACAAAATACAAAATACAATAAAATAAAATTATGTTTGTCAAATAATTCTGTTTTCTAGCTTTATTTATATAATAATATTCGTAGTTAATAACTTTATTATTACAAATAACTTCACATAAAGGTACTTGAGTTTTGCTTCAAACGACTAAATTCGTTTTTACTTAAAAGATTAATTATATTATACGAATCTAGCTTTTAGTAATTATCGGACGTTACTCTTTACCTCCTTTAAATCTTTCAAAAGGGATACATACTAAAAACAAAAAACCAAGACAAAACAAAATATATATTTAATACATCAATTAATAAACAACTCAATCCAACTCGATAACTGTAACCGGATTAGCTTTAGCCATCTTTGACTGTGCTTTCTCAATACCCTCATTCATTTCAGTGTTGGAATAAGCACGCTTTAACTGGCCTAAAGTGTCTAGCGACTCTATCCTATTGGCACCATGATTAGAACTATTTGCCATAGTCGGATACTGTTGAGTTCCTTGAATAAAATGATTTCCAGAAGTGCTTAAGCTTGTTTGGTACAAGTTATTGGGATTTGTCACATTTTTAGGTCCAGCTATATGATTCGAATTAGTTTGAAAAACATTATTAGAAGCAGTTCCTGGCATTACGTTTGAGTTGAGTTGTGTTACACTGTCGGAATTAGCCCTTGGCCAAGCTTCACTCATATTATTTGAAGTAGTTTGATATGGATTATTATAATTAGATATAGCCTTAGCTGATGCCATAAAATTAGAACTAGGCATATCCGAATTACTGGAATAAACTCTATGCCCAGGTATGTTCATAGCATTTCGATTGAGGGTATTATTATTAACACTATTACTGGTTGAAGTTGTAGGTTTTATCCCAACACCAAGTAAAAACTTCAAATCATTTAGGGTTAATCTAGATGATTTGTTTTGACCCATACCATCTTTACCAAAAGCTCCATCAAACAAAGATTGCTTCGTCTCTTGTAAAGCTAATATACGATCTTCCACTGTACCCGGGACCACTAATTTATATACTTCAACACCCGAGCGTTGTCCAATACGATGTACCTAAAAATCAATAAATTATTTGCTTCTATTAAATGGTGAATAGATTTACTCTGTCCATAGCTTGGTTTTCAATCGCTGGGTTCCACCATAAATCCATAAAGATAACACTAAACAACATTACTAAAATTACAATAACATATTAAAAGATGCATACCAATTGGCACTAGTTAAATTCAAGCCCACCGAACCACACCTTAGAGACATAAGCAAGATACACCCAGATGGGTACTTATTAAACTGATCAATACATTTTTCCCTTTGACTGATATTCATTGAGCCATCATAAGTAAAACAAGTAAATCCATTTTCTAGCAAAAATGGCATCATTATTTTAAATACAGTTACAAACTGAGTAAAAACGATGGTTTTTTTATTATCATCTTTTGCCTTGATTTGGTGCAAAATTCCAACACATTTACTGATCTTTGCGCTCGTCGAGGATTCAAATAAAGATAGGACCATTTTTTTATCTTCCTCTGTCATTTCTTCTTCATCGTCCATATTTAGGTCCAAGTCGCTTTCATCATTCAAGGATAACCCATTTAAATTAATATCTTTAGTTACCATGCCTGTTTTCTTATCATTTAACATTTTGGATTTATAACTAAAATGATAAATAACATTTATAAACTTTATAGAATTGAACTTACTGGCATTTACTACATGCTGTTCTATTTAACACCATTCTATAGTCTAATTCACATAAATTAATAAAGATATATTACAAATCCTTAATAAATTACTATTTGAGCATCCTTTACAAACTTTATGCTCACATTCTTCATTTGTCTCATAGTCATCACTCCTATAAGTTATCGGTATTAACTATCTCCAAATCTTGTAATTATTCTACTTACTTTTCTTTACATATATGGCATTTTTTAATAGCTTTTTTAGCAGTAGCAGGGAAATATATTCCGATTTTGTTGAATTCATCAGGATCAGTATCAATCTCATTCAGCATTGCTTCTTCCTCCAGATTTTTCTCATAATCACCAATGGTCAATTTGGGATGGGTACAAACCTGACGCAATCTCAATAAAAGCACTAAAATACCAATCATACTTGGTCTCACTCGTCTTTTAAGAAGTGAGTTATATTTCGATTGAGTTTTCTTTTCTACAGATTCATAATACTTTTTTTCTTCTGGGCTAAAAAGAACTTCTACTGTTTCTTGTACTTTTTCCGGGAGGTTTAAGATTGCTTTTCCATCAATCATACTATCTTTACATCTCCTTAAGCTGATAGCTAATTTTAGATTAATTACAAGTTTGATAGCAAATGAATATAGACTATTACCTTCTAATATAGTTCTAATCTTAACAAAATTTTCAGTTGAATGTTTTTTTTTGGGATTGAGATTAAAGTCCTTATTAAATGAAAACCAATCTGTATATGGCTAAAAATAACAATTAACTATCTTATCTATTTACTGACAGAACTTCTTACCTTTACTCTCAAAAATTTTAATATGGGATAAAGATCATCTAAACTATTTTGTATAGGGGTGCCTAATACAAATTAAATTCATGTCTTATTTGTATAAAACCATCAATTACCTGACAAACACCAACGGTACTTAGCCCTAAGAGCACAGCAAGCTTTAGATCCACCTGTATTACGATTCTTGATCGTGTGTGCTTCATCCAAGATAACTCTATTCCATTTGATTGTGTAAAGTGGATATTGTTTCTTATTATAATATATGGGAATATCTTTGTCTTGGTCTTCTTTAAAGGGCTTATACTGATTAGCTAGAGTACTATATGTAGTTAAAACTACGTCATAGCCTTTTAAGATCTCTGGGCTCTTTATTTTTTGAGTGCCATGGTAAACCACTACTCTTAATAACCCCTTTTTCGTTTTTTCTAAAATCTCTTGTTGCCATTGATAAATCAATGCCAAAGGAGCTACGATAAGTGTTCTACATGGAATTATCGGCGATTCCTTTTGTTTAACAATGGTGGCTAGAGATTGAATTGTTTTTCCAAGCCCCATCTCATCAGATAATAAACCACCTTTTAAATCACTGTTTTCCATCTTTAACATCCAGGTTAAGCCTACCTTTTGATGTTCCAACAATTTTATGTTTAAGTACGTAGGTGTTTCTTCTCTCGTTAATTCAAGATTTACCTTCTCATTAATACCTGTTAATAAGGATTTGTAAATGTTTTCCATATCTTCCTGTGGTCTTATGGCCATCGAGTATTCTAAACTTATTAATAATTAAATATACTAGGTGCATTAATAGTTTACTTTGTTCTTCTCTTTCTTTAAGTTCTTTTAAAAACCCTTCTCTGTCATTTACCAATTTTGCCTGATCAAAGAAAGTAAGTTGGATCCCTGTTGAGTTTTTTTGTTTAGAACTTTTATTCATACCGTGGTTGACCTTTCCTCTATTTAAAAAATGAATCAGATATTTAACAAAGCTGTTAACAAAAGCTACCTTTGTCCAAAGGGTACTAGTCCATAGCTTATTTTAGGACCAAAAGTACTATTCGCTGATGAACTTTGATACTCAATTATTGAATCTAAATTACTATTATACAATTAATCTTAAAAAAGCCATATCTCAAATAAAAATACGCTATATTTTGTCCGTTCCTGCTTGATGATGCCCGATGAAAATCTTGTCCATAAAGCTTTTCTTTTAATGTCGCTTTATTATGTATATCAAGCTAAAAATTTAATTGTTAGCTACATATTGAGCTAATATGTACTTACTAAAGTTCTATAGCTATCAGCTGCCGTCTTAGTTTCTTCATCATCCGTATTACAAAGATCAATAACATTGGTTTGCTTATCTGAAATCACCACTTCCTTGGCAGAGCTCCCAGTTGAATTCCGGCTCATCTGATTCTCGCTCTCTTCTATTAAAATTGTGTGGTCATCGTTGTCTAAGGTCAAATCAATTACGTTGTTTTGATCGTACATCTCTCCGATCTTTCTTAGCAAAACCAAACAGCAAATTTAACTAAAAATCTAATAAATTCTCCCAACTTTCCATTTATGGAGGGTAATTTCAAAGTCAGACACTAATTGGCTAGAAAGTTTTTTATTGGACTTTTTTGATGTTTAGGTTGCTGTGTTTTGATATAGATTAAGTTTAATAATGCATGTAAATGAAGTTGAGTGCTTGTAGGTTGTAAGCGGGTTTAAGGATAGCTTATGCTATTAGAATCAAGCAAAGTGTTTGGGTATTGATTACTCCCAGTTAAATAATATAGAAATAGGATTAACGCGCTTTAGAAGGTGGAAATTTATTGTAATTCAGCTTAGTGAACAAAAAAGATAGGGGATGTTCTTTTATTTCAGTTTTTGTTCACTTCTTAAACTTAAAATTTTTAAAGGATATAGTTAAATTGATAGTTAAAAAGCATTTTCTTCTGTAGCTTTCAAAATACAGTTTTTTAAAATAAAATAGAGCATTACAAATAAAGTCAAGACTAAAGCGAAATAAATCCTATTTAGTCTTGTATGAGTATAGTAAAAAGATTCGTTCAATAACATGTGATATTGAAACTTTATTGACATTATTAAAGTTAACCATAAAGAACACTGTGTTAAACAGAAGTGTTCTTATACTTTTCCCGAAGTCATATACAAACTTGTAACAATAATATTATAATTAGCCATCATTTATTAAATGACTTAAACTCAACAAATTAAGCTCATAATATGAAGCCTGTTGTAACTATGTTTAAATACATTTTCGCATAATACTGGTATTAATAAAAAAACCTAAAACTGGACATATGAAACCTGTGAAATAGTCTTTATTCATTAAACCTCTGATCTAATATTAATATCCATAAATTTATTTAAACATCTATCTTAATACTTCTCCACTTTCTGGATCTGTATAAGTTTCGGCTTTTTTAACAATTTCAGCCACAGCAAACGCTTTTGTTTTGCTTATTGGTCGACATGCTTGGATTCTAACTACATCTCCAAGTTGACATTTTTCAAGCTCATCATGTACGGCGTAGTTTTTGTGTACTACCATTTCCTAGATAATTATTAAATTGAAAAATATAATTACTATCAAACCATATTACCTTTTTAACTATTCTATGTAATTTAACTCTTGGTACACATACTTTAATTGTTTTTTGAGCAGCTGTGCTTACTACTAAACCGATTAAATTCTGTTTCATTTTGAAAACTTGTAGGATTTCGCTTCAAAGTTTAGTAACTTTTTAGGTTGGAGATAATCTCTTAAGCTCATTGGTTAAGCCTAATTTGGAGTTCTTAGGAACGAGTGTTTAATTTGAAGTAATTGGATTTGAATTTGGATCATCTAAATATGTGGGATTTTTAATGAACTTTGGCCCAATGAAACACCAAATTACTTGGTGACCTTATAGCAATAGTATTCAAAACAGTGAACACTTCTCTTCGATCTTATATTGATCAAATAACTAGTTAAAATGGTATGTTGTTTAAAATTTAAGGGATAAAATTGTGTCAAATAATAAAAGAAATAATGAAATAAAAATCAATAATGAAGATCAGCATCCGTAAAAAAATTCAAATTGAGTAGAGAAAAGCGATCAAATAAGAAAGAGTGTAAACAGACATAGCACTTATGTGACAGAAATTTTAATGGATGCATATTATTGAAAAAACAAATAAAACAGAAATCTCAAAAAAAAAAATAGAATTTTAGGATGAAAATTAAATTATGATAATTAGGGTATTGACATCAAGAAGCATCACGTTAAGAAAAACCATCGTTCTGCCCCAAAGAGCAAGAATGTATATCTCAGACTTATTGTCAAGGTAATTCACAAATTAAAATTAAAATATTACAAAATTAAGTAAATCAATAGCTTTACTCTTTCTTAGCTCGTCGTACTGACTCTCGTTTCAACAAAGTTGTATTGAGACGTCTTTTTATGTCCCGTGTCAATCGTCCACCAGTTTCAATCTCTCGTATTGTTAAACACACCAAAAAAGTTGATAACAAGATCATCACTGTTGTTGGTACCATCACCAATGACGAACGTCTTCCAGAAGTTCCAAAGATGACCGTCTGTGCTCTTAACTTCACCAAAACTGCTCGTGCCCGTATCTTAAAGGCTGGTGGTGAATGTCTCACTTTTGACCAACTCGCTCTTAGAGCTCCAAAAGGAAACAACTGCTTACTCTTACGTGGTCGTAAAAACGCCCGTGAAGCTGTTCGTCATTTCGGAGCTGCTGGTGTACCTAAATCTCATGCTAAGTAAGGATATTTTATATGTATATTGTAATTTTTATTAATATTTTTAGACCATTTGTCCGTTCTAAGGGCCGTAAATTCGAAAAGGCTCGTGGTCGTCGTGCTTCTCGTGGTTACAAGAACTAAAAAATTCGTTTAAACTAAGGATATATATTAATAAACCAAGAGTAATTTGGGAATCAAAAATATCTTTTCCTATGGAATATAGAACATATTTTGGATTATTACTAGTAGATAAAGTTATTTATTGAGATAAAAAAGCATGTTTCTTTTTGTTAAAGAATACCTACGAAGTAAGTTTTATTTAGAATATCACATAGGAATCCTTTTCGCTTTTTACCGTAGTTTTTCTAATATTTTTAGATTATTAAATGATATTTTTTGAGATGATATCCAATAATGATATTTAGTTTATGTTTAGTACAATTAGTCAATAATTTGTTATTTGATCTGAGGATAAACAAGACTGGAATGTTATATTACGTTTCCAAATAAAAGTTAAAAGAAGATAGATTTGAATTATAAAGCTCATTTAATATTTATTGCTATCGAAGTAATGTTGTACGATTTTTAATATTAATTCACTGAAATAATATCTTTAAAGGTTAAGGAGCTTTATTTATTTTATTATTCTTATTAAAATAAATCGATTTTAAAGCCAGTATTTGATGGAATATTGGATTGTCTTCGTATTGTAATTAAATAAATTTTAATAAAGGCTGATTCAAATCGTTATACAACTAATTTGAATTAAAGTTTGAGATGAATTTTTGAACAAAACACTTTATAAAGATAGTCTATCTATCCTTCCTCTCTTCTCTGCTCCCCACCCACCACTTTATATCATGCCTACATTTATTCTGCATCTACTAATAAAACACTCAGAAGCCTTTGATTTCTTAAAGAATTTGAAAAAGATACAAATTTAACACATTAATTAAAATTTAAATTTATAAATAATATCTTAAAAACTAACTATACAAAGCTTATTTTTTAAAATGAAAATAGACTGTCCAGTACCGACACTCTGGAGAACAAATTGAGATGAGCTTTGTGTTGGCTCTTTGCTTCGTTTCTTTGGAAGAATCAATTGGAATCAATCTTTTATTTCCAGAATACTGCTGCAACAACCTAGTCTTCAAAATTTACTGGCTTCAATACCCAGTTTTTTATTATAGCTAATAAATCATCTGAGGTGCCAGCCTTGCAAAAGAAAATTTTAAAAAAATACATAAACGAAAATAACAAAAACATAAAGTTATTTAAATATCCTATTTTTGATTTTAATAATTTATTAAAACTACATAAATTAAAAACAAACAAATGTTAGTAATTAAATAAAAAGATGTGATATTTAAAAAAAATTATTAAAAAGCAGATAATTCACAACTTAGTAAAGACTGCAAGTACTGAATAATACAATAACAATGTAAAATTATTTAAATAACAATTTAAATTTAAATTCAAATTCACCCTCAATAATGATATATCTAAAGTTGATATTTCAATAATTTAGAACATACTATTCGTGTTTTCTGATAGCTTTTTTAGTACTACATTTATGATTTTAGTAGCATTTATTTTAGTTTATTTTAATTATTATATTTTCTATTTAACAAAGTTTGATTTTTTACTTTTATTGACTAACATTCAAAGGATTAAACAGTTTTTTTTTTTAAAATAGCTCATTTTATTGGAATTAAACCAATATATGGGGATGTATTTTTTTATTTAAGAATTTTACTAGCAGTTTTTCCACTTAAATAGCGCTTAAAAAACGGAAAAGTGATGAAACCAAAAAAACACCCCCATATTAATTAAAACAACATATTATTTGTATATACTCAATGAATAAAGTAAAACTTACAAATTACAAAAAGAAGCTTTAATAAACAGCAATTGAAACAATTTAAAGAAATTAAAAGATTAATTAAAAAAATTGAACGAAGCTAAACAAACTACTCATTTATTTTATACCCTTTTAAAACAAATAAGATAATATAAAATATTAACTAATGAATAAAATTCATTCAAATAATACTATTGTATTACTAATTTAATAAAAAGTAGGAATGTTCTATAAAATTTTGATATATTAATAGATGTAAAATTAATATTGGAGTTACTAAATTAAGAAAGTCATTGTTTACATTTCAAGCATTTGATAATATTAATTAATTGAATTTCTTCAAATGCGAACTAAAGTGCTTTAAGTGAGTTATATTAGCTAAGTTTTGTATTAAATGTAATAGCCAAAGTAACAACATAATAAATCAATTTGTTAAACAAGCTAATGGAATATTGGGGAACTCTTCCAACTTTAATGAAAATAAATTACTCTTTTTATAGTAGCTCTTAGAACTTCTATCACCTTTTATTTATTTAATTAAACAAATGAATAAAAAAGTATAAATAGCTCACATTTCACTTTCATAATCAAAAGTTTTATAAATTCCTCCAATTATATATATATCTACCATTCAAAACAATATGTTAGCTAAGAATACCCTGGCGGTTTTAGTGTTAAGTGTTAGCACAATGCTTGAAGCAAGTGTTAGTTACGGTGGTAAAAGTAGTGAATTTGCCAATGATTTAAAGGGAGCACCGGCTGGATTTTGTGATTCTATAAAAGATTTAAATTATTCTATTGATGATAAATTCCCTCAATTGAAATCTTGTTTCTCATCTTTTTCTTTATATTTAAGTGATAAAGATACCGTTTGTGGTAAATGTAAAGACGTTACTATTAAAGCATCCAAATATATCGTGGATCAATGTAATATTAAGAAGCCTCCAAATGATATTCAAATTGCGGATCATCATTATTATACTTATTATCAATGGAAGGACGAAGAAGGGGTAGATTTGGTTTGTAAAAAAAGTAACGATGATCCATATAGTTCATCTTCTGGTACTTGTAGTGATGAAATATCAGAAGCTTATGTTATTATTGCTAATACTCGAGCAAAATCAAATAATGGTTCTTGGATTATTACTCAAAAAGATAAGACTAAAGTTTGTAAAGAATGCGTTAAACAAATTTATGATAAATATCATAAAGAACCCAATTCTATTCCTTCTGCTTATTTGACTTCCATCGTTGACCCTAAAGATTTTTTTGAAGATATTGGAATGCTTTGTTACGGTTATTAAGTACCCCCCCTCTTTTAATCATCCTCAATCCTTACCCTCTCCAATTCAGTGAATTATTGAATAAATTTAATAATATATTATTTGTTCTTGGCTTTTAAAATTTCGAAATTTCTAATACAATTAACTTAATCAAAAATTTCATCATTATTTAAAATTCTATGAACTATAACTATAAATTAAGAATAAATATCTACATACTAAAATAACAACAATCTGATAACACTTATAATCTTATAAATGATTTAGTTACTGCTGACAATTTCCTATATCTTATTTTTATCCTCCCTCTCTAAGGAGCTTTCCAGATTCAATTTCTCCAACTCTTAGTTAATTTGAAGTATTGTTTCATGAATAAAGTTACAATAGAATTTGATTTAAAAATAAAACAAGTTTAATCAAAATGTAGGTTTTAAAACAAAACAGAATATCACTTTTAATTTTAAAAAAAGCATACCATTCATATATATACAAATAATAGCAATATAACAAAAACTAACAATATGACATAGTTTAATATGATAAAGAGTGAATGATAGTGATAGAAGGTCAAAAAGGGGGAGGGAGAAGCTCTAAAAAATTGAATAATAAGAAAAGAACTCAAAAATCAGTAAAAAGAAGTATGAGAATATTAGTCAAATACTTTTTAGAAGTAAAAGCACATAAAAAAGTCAACCAAACGATTAGTTCACTTAAACCATAAACATATATATGAAGACTAATAGGGGATATCAACATCAGTATTTAACTGTGGATAATGTTCTGTTTCCTTATTTACTTTTTTAAAATATTTAGGTAACCAAACTGTTCCCTTTCTTTCTTTGGCTAATTTTCGTTGACGATCTTCTATCTCTATTTTAGCTTTTGTTGCTATGGAATAATTCTTATTTAATATATTTTTTGTTACTTCATTCCATACTCTATTTTGAATTTATTAAATATTTGTTATTATAATTTAACTATATAATAATCTTACTTTCTTGATTCTAAATCATCCATTTCATCCATTGGTTTCACTTGTTTATTAATTTGTTCTAATTCACTAACATCAATTAATAAGTGTTGTTCCTAATTAAAAGACTTAATAACTTATTATATTTATGTTATTATTATTACCTTGTTATTTCTATCAACAAATATTTTTTCCTTCCAAGAACCAGATAAAGTAGCAAATACTTTACTATTATCTACCTCACTAAGTTTAAAGTTGTCATTAGGAACATCGGAATGTGTTTGATAAGTATTAAATGTTGGTTCATATTCAAATAATTTGCCTTCAATAGCATATTTTGATTTACCAATCCAACGCTAAAATAAAACTAAAATAAGTAAAACAATTATCATTATAATACTATTAATTACTTCTGGTTTATAATCATAAACAGTTCTTAACTTAGTTTTTGGACATGAGATAACTACTCTACCAGCAAGTGAAAGATAAAAAGAACCAGTTAACCAACCAGAGAGATAAGCATCGCAATGAGTTATATGATATTCTTCATTGTCTCGATTTTTAAGGGTAATATAAATTCCTTTTCCTAATTCTCCAGGAACAATTTTAATAGCTAAAAGAATTCAACCTTTAAAAAAAACATCTTAAAAGAGTAATTAAGAATGACTTACCAGTGCCTGTAAACTTAGCACTCAAATGATCACAGCCTCTAGCAATAACTCCAGTTTCTTTACATTCATACCAAAAAGCAGAGACTGGTGGATGATGTGAAGTTTGTTCATTTATCATAGTCACTTTCACTTTTTTATCTTTATCATCTATTAAATTAACATCCCAAGAGCATAAGAAATATTCTCCAAGGATGGAATTATATGGTTTTTTGACCCGATTTTTCTATTAAAAATATTCCATTTTAGTATATCTTTTTAATATTTTTTTTAGTTGAATACTTACTGCCTTATGTACATCTTTTGAAAAACAATATCGTGCTACATTTAACATTCTTTCCACTGGATCATCACTACTATCAATACTAAATAGCTAGTTTTAAAATCATATCAATCTTGTTCACATATTAATTTACCTAGCGAAGTAATCTGGACGGTCAATCCAATGAAAGTGTTCTAAATTTGGTATTGGGTCTAAAACTTGGGAAGGTAAAGAGATACGACTATACAGAAATAAAGTTCGAGCTTTAATAAAGGCTATTTTGTTCTAATACAAAGTCAAACTTACAGATTAATAATATCAGCAACACCAATTAACTTTTTTAATATAGAAGCTAAAAATCTAAATTTCCCAGTTTCACTAGCATCTTTATCATCAAAAGTTAAACATTCAGTACTTGCAGTTTCTTCTTTAAATTCCGTCATTTTAGTAATATTTATTATAGATATTGAAGCAACCAAAAAAGATAAAAAAGATAAAAAAGATAAAAAAATAAAAAGATAGTAAAAAATCCTTTATCAACTTAATTTCAGATTATGCTTTTTAATTCTGCATTAATTAGTTTTGCTTCGGGAACACCTTTTTAACTAATTTGCTTAAAGCTTTGCACATGGCTTAACTTTAATTTGTAAATTTTAGTCCGCTTTTATCCCGTTTCTAGTTTATTAATATTTTAAAATAACATATAAAAATACAACATATCATATATAATAATAATAATAGCAATAATAAAACATTAGAATAATATAATTATAATAAAATTATGGTTATCCTCTTACTTTGAATTCCAAAACTAGCTTTAAATTTTATTCACCCTTAAAATCATTTAACTTCTTTTTGGACTCAACCACTAATTTTTTTTATAAAATTACATAATTTGCTATTTAAAGTAATAAATTCAATCATATTAAAAAGATGAATTAAAAATTTGAATTTTCTTACAATGTAATAAAATTCAACATCAATTTCTTTCTTATTTTGAGTTACTTTATTCTCCTTCAAATACTATAAATGTTTTATGATATATGGCTTATTGGTTTTTGTTTTTTGTAGTTTTTGTTTTAATAATTAACACAAGGGCTTGTTCTAATTTTCAAAATTTCAATTTTAATATAAAAAATCTGTTTATAAAAGATTAAATAAGTTTTACATTAATTAAGCAAAAAAATATTCAGCATTTGTTAGGTAGTTGTAATTTTATTTTACGTTGGAATATACAAGATTAAAACCATTATATGAATAGGAGACTTATTTAATAAAAATAACGAGTTATTATAATATAAAAACGTACACAACTATTCAATCAATTTAAAAATATAATAGAATGCCAAGGCAGCCTATTTAATATTGCATAAGATAAAATTCAGGAGCTTGGCAATAGAAAGTTGAATAAAAAATAAAAAAATAAAAGTAGATAATAAATCGAAAGACGTAGAATCTTGGGGTTTTGTACCTCTCTTTAAGACAATAAATAACTATTCTATCCCTTAATTTATTTTACCTAAAACTGATTTTGCTTAGATGCAAAGGAGTCATTTAACTTGACAAATTTTTCTTTTAAATTGAATAGTTTTCTATGTGATTATTCTTTCCTTATTAAAAAAAGGGCTCCAATTTAATGAAGCCATTTTCAAATAAACGAAGTTTGTTTTAATAAGAAATTGAAAGAATTTTGTATTGATAATCAGTTGTCTACTTTTCTCTATGGGAAAAAAATACATTTAACTGATATTTACTTCCAATTGATTGGATCTAAGTCGTTTATTGCCCGCTTTTCATCTATCTGCTTATAGATAGAAATTATTAAATTTATTTCAGAATAAGTAATTTATTGATAAAGAGGAATGTGACTAAAAATACTTTAAAAAATATTGGGAATTTAGAATTATTTAACCTGGTCGTTAGTTATTAATAAAAGAAATTTGAAATATAGTTTATATATCAAATAGACTATTCACTAATTCCAGTTTACATATTACTTTTCCACTCCTTTTAAATACTACAACATAACATTAAAATTCCAATTAATTTTTACCTTGAAAGTAAAAGGAGATTTGTTCTAGAATGAAATCACTTAAAAAATTGTCAAAGATTAAAAAATCGAATTGTTCATCTTTTTTATTTAATATATTTAATACTGGGAATAACAATCAAAGAATCCAAAGATGAATGAAGATAAAGGGGTACAGTCAGCCATTAAAGTAATCTCATCTAACATTGAATAATTTGTTTAACCACTAACACTTTTATTAGAGTAAAGAACATTTCGCTCAATGTATCATTGAAAAAGAACGCTATTTTACATCTTTGGAAAAGTAAGTCCATATAAATTCAACAAAAGTAGTATTACTGATAAAAAATTTAGTCCGAATACCAAATTATATCTTGAATATTATTCCATAGAAACCATACCTCAAACTTTATTTTTATTTTGTTTTCAATTGATGGAAAAAAATATGAGACAAATGTAAGTCTGTTTTTATTATCTTCGTAGTTCAATTGTAAACTTTTATCAATGTTAATCCTTCTATTTCATTTTATTAATTCGTTTTTTCCTGTCTAGGTATCTCAATTCTTGTGATGGCTGGAACAAAAAATTTAAATTAAAAGAAATGAAGGAACCCAAAACCCGATTTATTATTGCTCGGTCCATTGTTAATGAAGCGCCTATAGCTTTTATATCATTTCAATTTGATTATGAATTTGAAAAAGAAATGGAATTGGAATTAAATGATTCAGAAGATAGTTATAATGAAAGAGATGATATTTCGTTTATTTCACAGGATTTGGAAGATTATAGGGAGGTTGCTTATTGGTAAGTGGAATAGAATAAGAAATATGAGGAGATGAATTTTTTTGAAGATGGATATTAATTCTTATTTTGACTTTTTAGTTATGAAATGCAAGTTGAAAAATTATATAGGAATCAAGGAGTGGGGGAATTTATGATGTTAAATTTATTTAAAATTGCCAAATTTTGGAGAATACCTTATATACTATTGACTGTTTTTACAAGTAATTAACATATTATAATAATGAAATTTTATATTTATTACTTATTTATTTTTCTATCTAGATAATCAAAAAGCAACTTCATTTTATAAAAGATTAGGGTAAGTTTAAAAAAAAAAGAATATAATAACATTAATATTAATATCTATTTATCAATTATTATTAGCTTTGAAACCGATATCTCTTCACCTAATTTTCACTCCTCAACTTTCCAAAGTAAAAAAGCGGATTATGAAATCTTGTGCAAATCCATCAATCTAAAAACGATTACCTCATCTCCAGAACAATGTACCAAATCCTCAGTTAAAAAGCAACACACACGTAATCGATCTTCTATATCATTTAAATCATTAACATGGTAAAATAATTGTTATAAAATAAAAGTTAATTTCATATATATAAATAATAAAAATAAAAAATAATATTAATATAATATCAACTAATAATTATTATTTGTTTATTATTTTTAATTATAAAATAATTTTGCCAATTGATATCTAATCATAAAAGTAATAATTGACCATCCAACTTGTAATAGCATCACACTCTTCGTTAATTGATCTTCTCTCAAAGGACCTAGATTGACTAATAAACTATTTAAAAGTGTTAAGTTTGTCATACTCTTATATGGATGCAATTTTAATTTCTCATCTCTTTCTACTTTAATTAATCTTATTTTTTCTAATATTAGGATAATTGCTATTTGATAGTTTTTTAAGGGTATATCGGATAGTATAGTATGGCTATTTTGTAATAAATTAGTGCTTTCATTATATCTAAAAAAAAACACTCATATTAAAAAGTACTCTTATCATCCATAATAAAAAGAAACTTACCTTGGCATTCTATGCCTTGGACAGGGTAAAATATGAAATAATTGGGGCAAAGAGAGAATAAAATTTGCAATCTGAGGTACAAAAAAGAGTAATAACGTCTTTGAAAAATGGCCAAGTATACCTACCACTGCGAACACCATACCAGAAAAATAACAATAAGTATCACCCACAAAAATTTTTGCTGGGTAAGAATTATATTGATATAATCCTATGGAAACAAATAATAAGGGGAAAAGCATGTATAGCGAAAAGAGATTCTTTGCTACAATAGCAGGGAAAGGGTCATTAAGCTGGGTTATGTTGAACAGGATGAGACTTAGACATAAGATAATAGTTTGACCAACTTCCACTCCATTAATACCGGCGAGTATATTAATAGCATTAGTACAAAATATGGGTACCATAGCCATATACAAATAATAAATAACACCTAATAAAGTTATTCATTAAATTATATCCTATTATTTTTACTAATTATATATTCTGATAGCTAGTTTACTTACCCAAATCCATTGAATTTCCTAGTAAAAAATGAATAGGATAAGGTATTGCTACATAAGTTGCTCCCATAGAGATATAATAAACCATTAATAATGGAATAGCTGCTATCAAAGGTAATAATACCTTATGACGCCAACGGATATCAAAGACATCATCAGCAAAACCTAATAATGTCATGGCTTGGATGGATAATAATCCAGAGAGAAACTGATTGAACTAAAATAGTATGAATTAGTTTTATTGAAATAATTTCTATTACTTTTTTTAAATTGATTTAAATAAGATTTAAATCTTACTTCAATATGTGGAAAAGGTTCGGATTTAAGATTGGTGGGATGTTGTTGTTCAATAGATGGATAAGAAAAGGTATGCGCAAATGGAATAGGCATAAATAAGTAAATGATAATTAAATAAATTACAGCAGCTAATAAACCCATGCTTTCGGCCCTAAAAATGGAAATCAATATCCATAAATTAAAAATGTCATTATCGTCGTCATCATCATCATTTAGTGTTAATTTTATATCCTGTTTAAATAGTAAATGAAATTAGCTTACAATACAGGTTTTTCTTTTTTTAATACATCTATTCCAGATAAATTAAATTTTTTAAAACTATTAACACATTTGGGTATCATATAATATAATATTAAATAGCCTATTAAACTTAATAACATAATGATATTTAAGGTGGGTTGATAGCCTATGCTATATATGATATAACTTAATATTATTACAAAACTATTTTGTATTATTGTTGAAGAGAACATTATTATTGGGGGGTTGAGATTACTTAGTTGAATTTTTTAATATATTAAATTTAAAGCTAAATTTTTGATAATTTATATTTGAAATATTCAATATTACGCTGTGTTTAATGATAGGTTGATCAATCCAAAATTCAATCATTGGTTAATTTTATTTAAAAAAAATACGTTTATTATTTTTATTAAGGTTATCTATAAGTTAAATTTTATTTACCACATCGTTGGGTAGAAGTAGAATATGTATATAATGCATTTAAAAAGGTGACATGATAAATTTGTCCTTTAAAGGGATTATGACTATATAAATAAAATGATCAATAAAAGTATCAATATTAATAACATTATTATTATTATAATATAATAATTAATTAATACTTACGTTATCTCTGCCATCCTTAATCTTAATGGTGGATAACCAATTAATTGTATGGGATTATAACTACTTATTACTAAATTTACTTCGGGAGTGTTGATATCTATTATAGAAATATTTTAATTTAATTTAATTTAATTTATATAAAATATAATTAGTTAAATAATTAAATAAATAATTAAATAAATAATTAAATACTTACTTATTATTTTTTCTGTTGTTATATTATATAGTTTCTCTTTATCATTTTGATTTATATTAACTTTTAAACTTTTTGTTATTAATTGAATATCTTTAACTGAATCATATTTATCAAACAATATTAAATCTATAATAAAAAATTAATCAATATAAATCCACATTTCATTATGAATATTATCATTATAAATATTACCTATTTCCCCATCTTTTAAATTAATTTTCATCCATTTATCTTCTTTTAATTCACATTTATCTCCAAGCTTTATTTTTAATAATTTATAAACTTTTAACCAACTTAAATCTTGAATAAAGAAACTACAATAGTTTAATTGATATTGAATACTCCATTTAATTACTTTAATAATTTCTTTAATTAATATGTTTTCTTCTTTAATATCTAATAGAATGGATATATGTGATGGTTTCTTTGTTAATTGTAATAGTTGGTCGGTTGACTGAGAGTAAAAGTAATCCTTTATTAAGGTATATAGTTTGAATGTAGTTAACTTGACTGTTTGATTTACTAAATAAATCCATTTCATTAAACTCCATAATACAAAATAAAAATATTTCATTCTTTCTTTCTTTCTTTCTTTCTTTCTTTCTTTTTGATAAAAAAATTTAAAATTTGAAATTAAAATTTAATCACGGTTTTTTACTTCGAAAAACTAAGGACTGAGTGGTTATTGGACATTTTAAATTAACTGGAAGTTCTTTTTTAAATATAAAAACAAATATAAATTGAATCCTCATACTTAATAAAATTAGTTTTATATATCAAAAAGTAAACAAATTATATTAATATATATTTAAGTAGTCCTATTTTAAACTATACAAAGTAATTCTAATTGAATTTTAATTCTAATTGATTTCTTACTCTCATTACTATCAATAACTATATCGGTAAGAGTAAAATATAACAACAGTAATATTATTGTTTCTGTTTTTTTGATCAAGAATCTATTTTTATCTCTTAAAAAAATATACTAATTTTCCCATCAATCTCAATGAACTCATTGTTGTCATGAATTATAGTTAGAAGTATATGAAAATGGTATAATTATTAAACAAAGATAATAAAAAATTGAAATAATATCAGCAAAATAGGAATATCAATAATGTTAATGGCTTTTTAAGAAGAATAAATGAACTTACTAAATTTAGAAATCACATTTTAATACTTTCAAAAAAAAGTGGCAATTTGTTAATAAATTATTTAATATAAGAGAATTTTTTATCGATATATCATAGGTAGCGTTGTTGAAATGAATCTTGTATTAAAATTATTATAGTTACTTGTTTTTTATATTTATATTTATATTTATATTTGATATACTATTTATTATATTAAATTAGTTTTATTTTTAATGTCTTGATATTATTCTTTTTTGTGAAAAGTATTGACTTAATAATAACAATAATAATATAATAATGGAATAAATACATTCTATTAATTTATTTAATAAATTTATTCAACATGTATTTTACCCCTATAAGCTAATTGTCCAATATATCTATTGATAAATTATTAAATAATTAATGAATCGTTAATATAATATAAAAAGGATCAAAAATAAAAGTAAGGAGAGTTGAGAACATAATAATACATTTTTATTTAATAAAAAAGGCGGTATTTAACAAAGTTGGAAATAGATAAAATGGACTGGGGATTAATAAATTTTATAGAGCTTATAGTTAGCTTCGTCCAAGATAATCATATATCCTAAGCTCATAAAGTCAGACCAAAAAATAGCCTTATATTGAAACGATAAAAAATTATACCATAATTTCAGTGCTAAATTAATCAATGGTATCATAACAACAGAAGACACTAACATAACTGTATTTAATTTAAGAAGCGGCATAAATACAATTGGAAATATTAATTGATAAAAAGTATAATATTTACTTATCTTATTTTTTTCCCAGATAACAATGGAGTTGATATTTCTATATACCAATTGGAAGATATACCAAGATAAAACAGGTAAATAAACGTTTAATGTGGAATGATATAAGCTGGGTTTCAATAACAAATGTGACCAAAATTTGAGGAATATACTTGCGTTAACGATAGGTTGAATATAAATAATAAGAGAAATCAATAACGATTTAAAATTGAAGATTAAAAATAAAAAATAAAGTGAGTAAAAGATATTAGCAAGTAAATAACTAGAAGATAAAAAATATTCTGTTTTAAATAAAGCATATTTAAACATGCAATAATTCATAATCAATAGTAAGGATACATGAATTAGTACATTAAAACGACCATTCTTAATTCTTATTTTACCAGATAATTGTTCGTCAACTTGCTCGTTCCATTGCTTCATTTCTTAAATTTTATAATCAAAAACAAAGCTTTCAATTCTATTTTGTTATTGAATTTATGGATCTCGTTAGAACATGTGCTTTTGAAACCCCCTAATTTTGATTATTTTTTGAACTTATCCCTGATTTTTGTTGATATTAAAACCAATAATTAATGGACTGACAGGGGTTTTATTGGTAAGTATATTGAAGCTTGTTTTTTTGGTTCAAATTACTTAACCATAATAGAGTTCAAATGTACATTATTGGTTCTCATTGATTACAAAAATAGATAATTTGATAGTTAACAGGTTAATGAAATAACGTAATTGCATTAAGTAGTTTTGTGATCTATATTTATTTATTAAGAGACCTTAATTTATATTTCGAGCTAACAATATTTTAAAACAAAAAAGTAGCCATTTATTATACTAAATATAGTTTAGCTTTTAACATTCTATCATATTAAAATAATAAAGATTATGTTAAGGAATATTAAAATAAAGAAAATTCAAAGAATAAAATATATTTTTAGATATTTTAGTTTGAAGTTCACATGATTTGATACGATTGTTTTTTGGCTTCATATTTTATTCAAGTTCAATTACTTTAGGGGAGAAACAATCTGTGACTTAGATTATAATTGATTCATTTTTTTTAAAACATTTTATTTGGTCTAAGGTAGCCGCATAAGTGAAGAATTATTGGTTTAAAAATTGGGCAATATTAATTGAATTTTTTGATCTTTGCCCAAAATTTTGATGTGACAATGTAAGTAAAATATTATCTACTTCGGCTAATTTATTTCTATAAAATGAGTTTAAATGCTCGGTTAGATTACAACTTTATATTGATATTGTAATTGTTATTTTAAGAATATGATATAAAATTTAATCTTTATTCTTATATTCTTTATCATTTTTATCATTCTTATCATTTATTGATATTAGGCAACAGGAATGTTAATAATCGATGATTAAAATATTATAAATAATTTAAGAAGTTATTAAAATACTTTTTCTGTAGTAATGTTAATATTAGTGATTCCACTATTACCTCAAAACAATCTAACTAGATTACATATAAAGATAGATAAATAAAACTAGAATTAAGTTATTACAGAAGTTTATTAAATGTTGAACTGAACATTTAACTTTTCCATCTACTAAATTTAATTATCATTTTTTCTATTTTATATCCAACTAAATACAAAATTCAAATGCCCAACTCTACATTTAGTAAGATTTCATTATTTTTATTAATTGTTAGATTTAATGGCATACTACTTTTTTAGTGTTATGTCGTTTATTATCTTTTAAAGAACCTTGAAATAATGAATCGAGGATTTCAAGTTTACTATCTATAAGAGAAAGTTAAAATATGGTTTGATGCTGAAGAGGGATGTGTATATTTTTTACTATCAAAAAATCCACATTCAACACTCACAGAACAGTAGTTTAAAATGAAATAAAAGTTAAGAGTTTTATTAAACTTATTGACTCATATAAACATTGAGAAGATAATTTAAAGAATATAAACTAACAACCTATTGTTAACCATTGATTTGATAAATAATAAGTTTTATCTAATCAAAAAAAACATTAAGAATAAAATCAATAAAGTGACTGCTGAAAAATATAATAGATAATCAAAACTTAAATTTGATTGGCTAATTTCAAATTAAAGATAATGAGTCATTAAAAAAGTTATCCAGCTGATGGATATACCTGAAAATAAGAGCATAAAACAAATACGAATAAATGTATTTGATTGGACTGAAAGAGAATTACATGTCTAAGATGACATAAACGACATATGAGTCAAAGTTAACAAGTAAAAAAAATAGTATATAAAGAACTTAATATTGATGAGAAAATGTTTTTTATATCAAAAATAATATAACTTTTTATTATTTAAACTTTATAATTAAATATATATAAAATGAGACGCAACCTTTTAAATACTGCACGTACCTTCTCCAACCTTGGATCTCATTGCAAAATCAATGGACTTAATGTCATGGCCAAAAAGAATTTATTATCTACATCTTATCTCGTTCCTTCCACTTTGGTAAGTAGCTTTTATTATAGTTTATTAAATATTAATTACTAATTATTATAGAATATAAAACGTGGGTTTAAAACTTTGGATTTTGGTGGATCAAAAGAAAATGTTTGGGAAAGAAGTGATTACCCAGCTCAAAAATTAAAGGAAATATTTAAAGACGATACAATTGCAGTTATCGGATATGGACCACAAGGTCGTGGCCAAGGTTTAAATTTAAAAGATAATCAATTGAATGTGATTGTTGGTGTAAGAAAAGATGGTAGAAGTTGGAAGAAAGCTGTAGAAGATGGATGGGTAAGGTCAATTAATTATAAAATAGAACTACAGTCTAATATTAATTTAAGGTTGAAGGTAAAAATTTATTCCCTATTGAAGAAGCTTGCTCAAAGGGTACTGTTATCTTAAATTTACTTTCCGATGCTTCTCAAAAAGATTTATGGCCAACAATGAAAAAACATCTTACTAAAGGTAAAACTTTATGCTTTAGTCATGGCTTTTCCGTTGTTTATAAAGAGGATACCAATGTTATTCCACCAAAAGATATCGATGTTATTTTAGTAGCACCTAAAGGGTAAGTTAATTATATTTATAGTTTTACTAAAATATTAATATTAATGTTTAGCTCTGGCTTAACTGTACGTAATTTATTCTTAGAAGGTCGAGGTATTAATTCTTCCGTTGCTGTTTGGCAAGATCATTCTGGAAATGCAAAGGAACGTACCTTAGCCTTAGCTGTTGGCGTTGGTAGTGGTTATTTATATGAAACTGATTTCAAGAAGGAAGTTTATTCTGACTTGACTGGTGAACGTGGTATCCTTATGGGTGGTATTTATGGAGCCTTCCTTGCTCAATATGAGGTATTAAGAGAAAAGGGTCATTCACCATCCGAAGCTTTCAATGAAACTGTTGAAGAAGCCACACAATCTCTTTACCCACTTATTGGAGCTAAAGGTATGGATTGGATGTTTGGAAATTGTTCTACTACTGCCCAAAGAGGAGCTTTAGATTGGTATCCTAAATTTCATAAAGCATTGAAGCCAGTATTCCAAGAATTATATAATGAAGTCGAAAATGGCAATGAAACTAGGAGATCTTTAGATAAAAATTCACAATCGGATTATCGTGAAAAACTTGAAGAAGAACTGGATCAAATCCGTGAACATGAAATGTGGAAAGCTGGTAAAACTGTAAGATCTCTTAGACCAGAAAATAATTAAGCTGCATTTGATGTTTTGAACTCTATAAAATTTAAATAAAATATTTTATTAGCTATAAAATAAAGTGTTTTTATTTTTAATTTATTTTAACCTTTTAACATGGACATAATAGCAACGATAAGTATCAATTATTTATAAGGTTAGTTAATTATCGGGAAATCTGTATACATTTATTAACGATATGATTATTCAAACTATAGTACAAGTTATTTAAATACTTTAAAGCTACAACACTACCTTTTTTTATGCTTTAAACTAAAGACAAGAGGAGCAAATATTTAATTTAGTATCAGTTATAGTTTATATAGAATACTATTTAAAAATAAAATAAAATAAAATAAAATAAAATAAAAACAAACAAAGTATCAAATTTCTCCTACTATAACTTAATTTAATTTAATTTATTTAATTGCTGCTCTTCTTCCTTGTCCACCTTAGCTAAGCTATCAACAAAGATTCTAGCTAAATACCTTTTCAAATACAATTCTCTGCCTTTGACTTCATCAAAATATCTTTTACATACAGGTTTTCCTACTTCCTCTAAGTTTCTTATTATAGCACTACACTACAGCAAAAAACATTACTAAATTAAGACTAATGTAATAGCTTTTAGTAATAAATAATAATTTAAATAATATAGATTTGTATATAAGAAATTTTTAAAAATAGCATTATTAAGTTGAAACAAGCATCACTATAGCAGCTAAATATTATTAATTTAGTACACATGCAGTTTTTAGTATTATAATATTACTTTAATAATTTAAATTTAACTTTTTTTTAAATATTAATAAATATTGTTAATGATTATATTATTTTTTTAAAATTTTAAACAAAACATCCAGTAATTTTATATTAAGTTATTTAAAATATTTCAGTATAAATATATATATATATATAGTTATTAATTTTTAGTTATAACAGTAGGTTTTTTTTAATTATAAAAATAAAAGTATTTTAACATAATTTTTTTAATAATGTTGCAACTAATAATTAGTTATTTTTCAATATGTATGAATTTATACTAAAACATTTTAAATAATTTAATATAAAATTTTTGAAATAATTTTTAATATGTAAATTTTTAAATTAATAAATTTCAAACTTATTAATATTATTTATAAAATTAAAACTTACAACTTTTTATATAAATATATGTGGGTGTTTTTTTTGATTTCATCACTTTTTCTATTTTTCAAGCGCTATTTGAGTAGAATAATTGTTAGTAAAATTTTTAACTAAAAAAATACATCCCCATATTTTATATTTTAATTTTACATGTTTTTTTTGTATTTAATTTTATTAGTTTATTATGTAAAGTTTAAACATAATAATTATAAATTTTAAATACAATAGTTAGGGATGTTTTTTTTTGTTTTATCGCTTTTTCTATTTTTTAAGCACTATTTGAGTGGAAAGGCTATCAGTAAAACTCTTAAACAAAAAAGTACATCCCTATTTACATCCCTATTATAACTTTATTATAATCTGATTTGAGGTAATTCTTAAAGCTGATTATTTTTTTGATTGATTTTTTAAAACCTGATCCTTTAATTTTAGTTATATTTTACTATTGAATGAATAGTTAAGTTAAAATAGAGCTGCAACAGTTGTATTGTTTTTAAAGCACAGATTTAATCTTTTAAAATCCTGCTTTTGTTATTTAGGTAAAATTTCACACTGTTGCTTTTATACTTAATTACTAGGGTTGTACCCCAAACTGCTATAATCGATTTTTCATCCTACTATTAACTTCGTTATTAATTACGAAAAATAAATAAAGTGTTTTGTACTTTCAAGGTTTATAAAAAAACTCGATTTTTTAGATAAATGAAGTAAAAATAAGTGCAGATTTTTCTAATTAAATTTGAAAAGCTAAGGAAACAATCTTCACCAATTGATTTTGATAATTTTAAATTAGTCATTAATAGGGACTAAAAAACAGTTCTGATTATAAACTTAGCATTTAGTGTTTTTTTCTTAGTCTTTTTATAATAATTTAAAATGAGTTGGTAATATAAGTAAATATAACAATGTATATGTAATTAATACTTAACTAGGTCAGGTTTTGTAAAGAGCATCAATCGTGCTGGTACCACTGTAAGTAAATTAACAAATATGTAAAAAGGGATACTAATTGAAAGCTTAGTTAATGCAAAAAGCTGGAGCGGTTGAAAAAACGGTAATATCATAGATAATGAAATAGATAAATGTAATATTAAATGAAAATTAGGTTGATGAAGAGTTTGAAGAAGAAAAGAGAAGATTCAAAAGGTAGCTAGCAGTTAGAGAAAAAATGAAAATGAAAAGAACTAATTATGATTTATAGTTTGGAATCCAACTTAGATAAATTACATACTGAAACTAGAGGCTATCTTGATTCAATTACTGGTAACCCAAAAACTCAATTAAATGTTCAAAATAGTTAACAAGTTAATAGCATTAACAAATTCACAACGTCGTATAGCGGAGTTGATCAGTATTGCAATGGTAGATCAACCACAACAACAGCAAAGTGCAGAGAAGTATAATCAAGTGATACAAAATTTAGAGAATGAAGCATTAGTAGAACTAGTAATTAATAAAGAAGTAACTAAATCAATAATTTAACTTTTTTAAATAGGAAACAAATGTAAGAAGCACCAACTTAGATCCATTAGGAAGGATGATAGCTCATTTTCCAATGATTAATGATACGATTAAAAGAAGACAAAATAAATTGTTGGATTTTGATGCTGCTCGTACGAAGGCTCATAAATTATTGCAAAAACCCAGTGAAGATCCGATCAAGGTTTCAAAGGTAAACTTAAATTTATAGAATCAAACGATAGAATAAAATTCCGTTATTTATTAAAAAAATAGGCAGAAATAGCCGCTAAAGAAGCACAGGAAGTTTATGAAGCTATTAATAATCAATTAATCACTGAAATACCCCGTTTAGTGGATTCTAGATTGGACTTGTTAGATCCCTCATTTGAAGCTTTGGTTAAATCTCAGTTACAATATGCTGCCCAAGCTTCAGAGACTTTTGATAACATTCATACATTTTTACCTGGGGCTAATAAAGCACCTAATCAATTAGATGCCGATATTGAGGATATTCTTTTGCAAATGAGGGATCTTACCATCTGCGGTTTAGTTTAAAATACAAATTAGTTTAAAATACAAATTAGTTTTATTATTAAATGGGATGGTTTTATTATGGACTTTGAATTGTTTTTGTTATGTATGATAAGTCTTATTTTACATTTATTTAGATTTTAAGCAGCTTAAAATTATTTACACTTTAAGTAGATGATAGATTAAATTATGAAAAAGGATTATATATAAAGTTAGTAAGTAGTAGATACTAATTAGGTAAGATGAAATCACTGTTTCACAAACAATAAGTATAAAGCTTTAAAGGTAGTAAAGTTTTAAAAAAAGTGAATATAATAATATCCGAAATTGATTTAATTTTTAAATAAATTTATTTTTAAATTATAATTTTTAGACCATGTTTATTAGAAGGTTTGTACAGAAAAAACCATATAATTTTGTCTAATGTTATGGATAATCTTTAGTTTAATTGTTTTGTATAAATTCTAGTTATTAAATATTAATTGCTTTTAAAGCTAAAAATTATGTTTTGTATTGAAATTAATTAATAAAAACGATTATTAAAAAAACCTAATTTTAATAATAGTAAAACAATAATGATAAAATATAATAATAATAATAGGAAAGAAAAAATAATATATCCTAACTCTAATAAAATTGAAAGTATAAAAAAAGGTGATAGGGCGATTTTATTGATGATTATCGTTAATTGCTATAATTTTTATATCATATATAATAGTTCATTTAGTAAAAAGGATTTCTATCTATTACTATTAATAGTAGATGGAAGTACAATGCCAATAAATTAAAGTATATAAATATTTTGTAACCAAGCACTAAGCTTTGTATTTTTTTCCATGTTTGAATATTTTTTACATTATAGTTATAGTTACTTAAAACCCGTCATAGAACTCCCTTCTCCCTGTATATTGAAGTTTATTGCTATTGTTAGTATATAAAACATCATTTTGACGATCAATAATACATTAGAGTTATTCAATTATTATCGAACTTCAACCATAATATACATAAGTTGCATTATCTCTATTTGTAAAATCATACATTTATAATTTTATAAAAATATGTCAAAGTTCTAAATAGACTTTATTTTAAAAAGTTGTTTTAAAATAAGATTTTAATAAAGAATAAAAGTATGAAAATGAAATAATATGTACAAAATGAAATTGATTGGCCGACTACTGATAATCACATTGAAAGTATCTATTTTTTTATAATAGTTCGGGTTTAATAGCACTTGAAATGACGTATCAAAAGCAAACTAATAAAAACTGTCAATCTTAACATTGTTTTATAAGAAATAAAAAAAATGAACAACCAACAACACAAATTATGTATGATTCCAGGTAATTAAATTCAACTTACTCAATGTTATAAGTGAATAAAACGATCTATAGGACCCATTGAATTCCATGAAGATGTACTGAGTGCCATGAGTGTGAAATCAACTTCTCATGTAGCCCCAGATTTTATTGAAATCTTTGGGGATTCTTTAGAAAAGTTAAGAAAAGTATTCTTAAGCTCTGATGCTCAGCCATTTATCTTATCAGGATCTGGAGTTTTAGGCTGGGATACAGTTGCAAGTAACTTATTAGAAAAAGATGATAAAGTATTAGTTTTATCCACCGGAGTTTTTGGTGATAGATTTGCAGAATGGTAAAAAGCTATAAATAAGTTTAAAATTAGTTAATCATAGATTTAGTTTAGAAACTTATGGTGCCAAGGCTACTAAATTAAGCTCAAAATTGGGCGATAAACATAAACTTAGTGACATTGAAAATGAGTTGAAAAAACAAGACTACAAAATGGTCACTATCACTCAAGTAGATACCTCTACTGGTGTGTTATCAGATGTAAAAGGGATTTCTAGTTTAGTACATTCTATCTTACCAGAAGCTTTAATTGTTGTTGATGGTGTTTGTTCTGCAGCAGCTGAAGAGTTAAGGTTTGATGAATGGGGTATCGATGTAATTCATACCGCATCACAAAAAGCAATTGGTGTCCCACCAGGTTTATGTATCTTCATGATTTCAAAGAAAGGAATTGTAAGTTCAAATTAATTATTTTTTTAGTTTTGCTAATATTTTATAGAAAAGATTTGAATCTCGTAAAACCCCAGTACCAAATTATTATTGTAATTTAAAGAGTTGGATTCCAAGTAATTTTTATTAACTTTTTTGTGTACTTTGATTCATTTGATTTGTAAAGTTATGAATGCTTATGAGGCACGTAAGCCCAGCTATTTTGGTACTCCAGCAGTACAATTAATTAATGCTCTCAATGTGTCCTTAACTCAAATATTGGGTCATGGTATGGAAAAGGTATTTGAAACTCACCGCAAAGTAGCTAAAGAGTTCCGTAGCAAAATCAAAGCTTTAGGGTTAAAAACCGTAAGTTTCATTCGTGCTAATAATATTCAGGTATTAACACAGTTTAAAGGTCACTGAAAGCGACGATTGTGCAGCAAATACAATGACAACTATTTATTATCCAGAAGGTATTCAAGGTCAAGAATTACTCAAAGCAATCTCATCTGATGGCGTAGTATTAGCTGGTGGTTTGCACCCTGCTATTTCTACTAAGTATTTCCGTATTGGGTAAGACTTACTTTCATTTTTTAAAATTAATAATAATAATAATGAAATAGACATATGGGATTAAGTGCTTTAGATGCCTCTCGTGGACATGTAGATAAAGTTTTTGAGGTTTTGAATAGCTCTTTATCTAAATTAGGTTTCCAAAGTAACCATTAAATTAAATATACTATTAAAGTTAAGTTGATTTATTGTAGTTTAGGTTTTTTAAGTAAACTTTAAAGTTTTGATTAAAGAATTATTTGTATTATTAAGGTGTTATTTTTGTATAAAAATTAATTTTATTAATAATTGATTTAAAGCAATAATTTTTTAGTATTCAATATATTTACTACATGTAACATAATCAGACTTGGATAAAATAATATATATTAAAAAATAACCCTAACATTACTAATGAACACTAATAGTATTGGCTTTCATTTTGATTGATTGTGTTATTAAATTTTATGAAGATGTATCAAATTAGTAATAAAATTAAATTACTTGATTAAAACGTTTTCTGTAAATTCATATTTATTTACTAAATAATATAAACATAATTGAATAAAATATTATACATCGGAAAAACTAATATTGTTGATAAATGCTAATAATATTAGTTACAATTTCACACTTGATCCTTTAGCTACCTGGATTTTTAGTACCGAAGGCGATCTTAGCAGCTTGGATCCTATTTACAACAGTTTGCCATTCACTGTTTAAATCATTGATTCTACCTGGATAAGCAGTTAAGATATCACTGTAAGCTTTGCTACATGAGTTAACGATGGTATCAAATTCAACCATTTTCTTTACGTTGCTGATATTATTCTCAAGGTCACAACGTTGAGTGACAGTTTGCCCACTTGGAACTCCAGTAGGGGTAGGGCTAGAGGATGTAGTAGTAGTGACAGTAGTAATTGGAAGAGTGGCAGTGATAGTAGTAGTAGAACCGGTAGTAGCAGTGGCTGTGGCTGTAGTTACAGGTGGGGTAGTAGCAGTAGCAGTAGCAGTTGGTTTGTTTCCAGCAGCAAATTGAATCTTAGCAGCTTGGATCCTATTTACAACAGTTTGCCACTCACTGTTTAAATCGCTGATTCTACCTGGATAAGCAGTTAAGATATCACTATATGATTTGCTACATAAATTAACAAGCAGATCGAATTGTTCCATCTTAGCTACTTTATTGATATTATTCTCAAGGTCACAACGTTGAGTAATGGTTTGACCGCTTGGAACTCCAGTAGGATTAGGGCCAGAAGATGTAGTTGTAGTAGTGGTAGTAGTAACAGGAGGAGTATTTGTGGTAGTTGTAGTAGTACCGGTAGTAGTAGTACTAGTAACAGGAGGGTTGGTAGTAGTAGGATCCTTGAATTCTTCATAAGCTCTCTTGATTCTTTCTTGGACCTTAAGCCATTCTGTATTCAACTCATTAACTTTACTGGGATCATGATTTAATAATTGATTATAAGCTAAACCACATGAGCTGTAGATGGTGTTTAATTCATCTCTTTTCTGAGCATTCTTTATCTTGTTTTCTAAATTACAGCGTTGAAATATGGTTTGGCCTGGTGGAAATTCGGTTGGATTCGGATCGCTGCTAGAAGTTGTTGTAGAGCTTGCGGTTGTTGAACTCCCAGGTGTAGAAGTTGAGGTTGAAGTTCTTGAAGAAGATGTAGTAGTTGAAGAAGAGCTAGTAGTTGAAGAAGAGCTAGCAGTTGAGCTAGAGGATGGGCTTGTAGGATGGGTTAAAAAATAATTATTTTTATACACACTAAACTGCTCTTTAATATATACAATTTCATTTTGGAGAGCAATAGCGTTTTGTTGGGATGGATCTTTAACTAAAAGAGTAGTGTAAGCATTGTTACAATCATTCATAATAGCATCAAATCCGGGCTCAGTGGTGGCTGCTGTTAATCTTGATTGGAAGTTACATGCAACGGCAATGGGGCCATATCCTCTTCTCTTTAAATGAGACACATTGTTTACTCCTGAGTAAGCCCTTGGTTGAAGATTTTCCAAAGACAAAGAATAGGTTATGTCTAAAATAGTCAATAAAGTAACTACGTTTATAATTTTCATTGTGAAATAATTTATTTTAATATTGATCCATTTAGGTAGGTTTATATAGTATTTTACAAACTTCACATATTAATATTGTATAACATACGAAAACTTTCAAATCACGATGACAACCCATAAGCCGGGAAAATAAGTATGAAAAATTATATATTTATGATATGTAAGCAATTTTTAACTAAAAATAAATGTTAGGATAATAAGAATTTTATTTTTAGAACTTTTGTATTGAAATCTAGAAATAAAGCTAGTCACGATAATATCTATTTAAGGAATATTATGAAATAAAACGTTGTCATTTTTAAATACTTTTTACTGCTATTTTTAAAGTTAATCATTTAGTGATTACAAGCTCTTGATTATTGTAAATTTGAGGTAAACTCCTTATATAAAAACGCTGAGATGTTATTTATAAAATACTTTTTATTTTCTATTTATAAGGAATATCGGTATTTATCATATTAACTTTCTATTATTAGTGTATTTTAAATTAATTTATCAGATGCTTATAGCGTTTATTTTAAATTTTTATTAAAACCATGTATTTTATTTATAGATTTAACAAAAAAACTATTAGCAGCATGGTTTTTTTTATAACCTATTAATCAAAGTTTCACATAATTGAACTCACCATTATTCAAAAAAAACAAAAACAAAAGCAAAAAAAGTCCCGATTTTGGAAGCTTTAAGTTATATAGATAATATTCGATACAATAGTGTTATTTTATATACGTAATTTCATTACGTAAAAACATTAGAAATAACCCGAGAAATAAAGTATATCGAACCAACCTTTAAAAATGAAGCTTATCAATCTAATATGACACTTTAAGTGAGGTATTTTAAGTATGTCATCGAGGATTTTAAAGCTATTTTTAAAATTTCACTTCGATATATTAATAGTGAGAGTAATAATAATGTCTATTTGCTAATTTTTTTTAAGCTGTTTATAATAACTTCAATTTTTTTTAAATTCAACCTTATAACTTAGTTATGATTTGTAATTTTAATTGTATTTTTTATGATTGAATTTAAGCTAGGATTTGTAATTATGAAAATTACGTAGATTTGCTTTCGGTAAAGTTGGGCAGCTATTGCTTGCAATGTAAGCATTTGATAATCATGTTTTTTTTGTTGAAAATATATTGCATAAAAAATGAACAAAGCACTAAAACAAGTGTATTAATGTAATCTGCTTACACTTAATTATTTGTTACTATGGAGATATTTAAAAAACTATTATTTACAAGTAAGGATAAAGTATAACTGTGAAAGTAAAGTAATTAATTAATATATACGACATAAAGTTTAATAAGATATCAAAAGCTAAGCCTATTTTTATAATATTTAGCGCTATTATTTTGTTTTCTTATAGATTCAATATGGTTTAATAAAACTCGCTTAGTTATAAACTATATAAAAACTTAGAAATTAAATGATTTATTATATAACTCTTTGCTTATTTCTTAGGTACATAGTTGATGACAACCACCTTACCCATAATGATATGTGGGGACATATGACAATGCATATACCAAGAACCTGGATTATTAGCCTTAAAACGAATAGCATACCAACCACAGGGTAAATCGTCTGGGTTAAGGGATTTATCCTTTAATTCTTTTAACCCAGAAAACATATCCTCATGGATATTAAGCGGACCAAGTCTTGAATTTGTTTGATTCAATTTTTTTCCAACTTCAGGAATATCGGTAATAAATTGAGTATATGTATCTCTTAAAACTGGTAGATTTTTAGTCGTTGCTAAATAGTCATCAATCTTTTGTCCGTCGACTGCTGGATTATAAAAGCCATCTCCATGACCAACTACATAAAATGAATGACCGTGTAAATGCCATGGATGAACTTCACATGCTTTGCCGGTTGGCATGGTATGTTGGACAATGAGTTGGACATCATCACCTTCATTGATTTCATAAATACCCTGGGTTGGTTGATACCTCCCAGCTTCCATATCATCAATCAAAACAGTAGATCTTGGGGTATTTTCAACGTCATTAACAAACCATCTAGATAAATTTCCTGGCTTTCTTAAGGTAACAATAAGGTTAATTTCTTTATTCACTTTCTTAGGGACTGGGTAATAGTGACTTGATAAGCCTTTATTATACCATTGAGAAGTAAAAAGTTTAGATTCTACCCAATGAGAGTATTCATATTGTAATCCAGGTACTTGTTTATCAGCTCGAATTAAAGGATCAGCAGAGCTAGCGCCATCATAATGTAAAATAGCAACTCCATTTTTGGCTACTGGTTTACGAGCTTCAGGACGTAATTCATCACTCACTTGAGTATACATATAATAATTATCAACTTTTTGATTTGTTTTTAATAATACTGAATATCGTTGACCGCTGCTTAATTCCATTCTATCTACATCTATTGGGTCAACAATGGTACCTTCAGCTTCAATAATCGTCAAGTTATGTTTATCAACATTAAAAGTAAATAAAGAATATCCATTTCCAGCAATTAATCTTATTCTATACGTTTTATTTGGCTTAACATTAGTAACACTGAAGCCATAATTGAATCGATTTAAATCGGCTTGAGTACCACCATTTAAATTATTATCCCATTTTTGATAAGTTCTTCCATTTGTTAATATACTTTGTGATTGATTACTAAACTTAAAAGGTTGATTAGTTAATCCATAAATCAATTCTTCAGTAGTTTTATGCCATCTTTCAGATAATAAAATAGTTAATTCTTCATCATATTGATATTTTGGGTTAAATTTAACTACATCTGCCCAGATCTCTGGTTTATCCTTAATAATCAATGCCCCATAAATATGTTCAGCATCCATGTCAGTGTGAGCATGATACCAATAGGTACCAGATTGATCATACAAATTAAATTTATAAGTAAAAGATGTCCCTGCTGCAATTGGTGCTTGAGTAATGAAAGGTACTCCATCAGCTTTCACACTACCTTTCTGGGTAATTCCATGCCAATGGATGGTCACATTCTTATGTAAGTTGTTATGTACTAATACTTCAATTGAGTCTCCAGCAACTGCATTGATTTGTGGACCAGGGAAGTTACCATTGATTAAAACACCATCAACTACATAGTTGTCTGGTGCAATTTTGGCCTCTGTTAAAGTCCACTCTTGCTTAATGATACTACTAAGAACTAAACAAGGTAATAATAGTAAAGAGGGTAAAAGTTTCATAGTCTAAATAAGAATAAATAAAGTTTAATAATGAAAGTAAGGGGTTTGAAGGACTATTTATACCTACGTTTGTTCATTTTTTATAATATATATTATAAAATAGATACTACTAATAATAAAATAATTTGAATTTAAGCGTATTAAAAAATTATATAAATAATTAAGAGGCCATTGGTTATTATTTAATTAAGAATGAGCTTTATTAGTATATTTTAAAATAAAATCAAAGGTTAGCTAAAACATCTCACTCTCAATTCTACGATTAAGGCTTCTTAAGATAAAGAATAGGTTAATAGCTATCATAACGTCCATTATTATTCTTCTAAAATTTATTACTCAAGTTTAGCCTGTTTTCTTTATTTTAATATAATAGCTTATTAAACACTATTTTAAAACATATCTTATTTTACGTATATTAGTATCTGCCTTTTCTAATCATTTAAAACCTAGACCCTTTTTAAAAGTACAGGTTTACTTGGACGATAATTTGACTTTTAAAAATATTGAGTTTTACCCGCTTATTTAAAAGTAAAGTGCAATATCAAACATTTACCTTTTATGCTCTGATTTTAATTGAGATTACGAATTCTACTATGGTTAGAATGAGGGATTTATTTGAGTGAATATTATTATATAAGTTGCTAAGTTTAAATTGTTCTATAAATCTATTAACAATAATAATAAACTTATAAAAAATCAAATTTATTAAGTAAAATTTTAAACAGGGGTTGGTTACAGTGTTAAGCACAAAGTTTTGAATTATTGAACTTTTTAATGTCTATTGTAATTTTAGAAATTTAAAGATTAATTGCATAATATTAATTTGATTAATAAAAATAGTATCAAGTTTATTAAGCTAATCAATTGAAAATAAAGATCATTGTTTATTCAAGTTATACTCATTTTACATATAAATGAATACAAATTAAAACATTTCATCTAGTGTTCACATATTAATAATTGTATTGAAGATATAATGGAATTATTCATATTTTGAATTTTTAAATTAAGTTTCGGATCATTTTATTTATTTTTATTCATTTATCCTATTCACTTTATTAATATCTGTATTCAATTTATTTAAATTTACTTGAAATATAATTTTTTTGATTTAAACTCATTTATTATGTTATATAGTAGGATAATTATTGAAATAATGTAATTAAAATATATCTAAACTTATTCACTTTAAACTTCAAATAAAAAGCAATCAATTTTAATTAGTCTAAATTTATATCTTTATGAGTAAAAAAATAGGAATACATTCTATGAACAATGGAAAAAAAATCAAGCTAAATTAAACAGCCATTCATCGTCCTTTGAGGTACTAACTTTCTGTTTAGAACCTTGATGAAACACGCATTCTAAAGGTGCAATTTCCTCCACATCATCCGGGTTACCACCAACGATCGAATAAATTTCTTTAATTGAAGGAAATACGGAACTTGAATTTTGACGAAATTCGTAGATAACCCCACCCCCTTTTTTAACAATAAAAGTACCGCCTAATTGAAATCCATCCCCTTTAAAATCACCTTGAATATTAGCTTCTTTAGCTGCTTTCATTGCCGTTCTACCACTGGAAGTAAAAAGGTCCGATAAACCAACTAGAGCGGATTGTTTATTTAATCCCAATGCACGATATGAAACTCTATCTTTATCCACCAATAAATCCCCTTGCCAAAAACCACCAAATAAAAAATTTTGATATTCTTTTTCTTCAAAGGTAATAGCTACTAAACGTACCCCAATTTTATCAAAATGGGGTTTTAATAGGGTTAACAGTTTACATTCATAACGTGTCATTGGACACCCTAATCGTCGTAATATTTTTAATATCACCGTGTTCTTTTTCCATAATAAACTAAGTTTCACTGGTTTCTTATGAATGTCCATTAAGGTCATACCATCTAAAAATGTATCACGTTTGGTACTTAAACCTACTCGGTTTGTTACCATTTTTAATAAACTCATCACGGCCATATTGTCTATTGAATAATTAAAATCTAAAATCTAAAATGTAATTGAATATAATGTTAGAGTTGAAAGTTAGAAACGTATTTATATAGTGTTATGTTTTGTATTGAATATTTATTTAAATGAAATTAAATTTTATGCTGGATTCATTTCTGGTTTCATAATGTTTGATCCGGTTGAGTTTAAAATTAAAATTGGACTAAAATTTTCAATTTTTAGCGGGGTTTAAAATAATTTGACCACACATCCAAATTAAATCTTACTGAAAATTACTTTGTTTAGTCAACTATTCGAGATAAAAGTTAATATTAGAAAATTTTTACTACTCCTATTTTTATAAAGTTATTTTAATTTTAATACTTTGTTTGAAATTAAAGTTATTATACTTGTTTTTTATTCTTGATCTTCAATAACTTTGTAATTCTCTATTATGCCCATGAACTCTATTTGGTTTATTTTGTATTGTTTATTTCCATTGTTGAGTTTTCATTTATATTTTTAATATTTATTGATATTTTTGAAAGAAGGCACTAAAAAATCGATTATAATATCATTTGATAATTTTGCAGGTTTAGTTTGTATATGGTATTCATTGTATCTATTATTTATAATTAAAAGCATAATATAAAAAATCGAGTAATAAAAAATCGATTTTTAATATTGATAATATAAATAAATTAAGTTATCTATAACTCTAATATATAGTTTTCTTTATTGGATAAAGCTATTTAACTTAATTTTAATATTAGTTTCATAATAAAAATAGATCATATTAAACGGTTGAAAAAATAAAGTTTAAGATTTTATTAAACTAAATATATTATGAAAATGATAAAACAATAATAGTTCATTCAAAATAGGGTTTTTTTAATATTAAAATTGTTTCAATTCTTTTATTTTTAAGAATGAAATATTATAAATCCTTTTTATTAGTTTGTATTCAATTTGAGTTAATATTAGAACATCAAATAAAATAAAAAAGAATGAAAAAAGTCAAAATTAATATAAAGATATATTTTTTTGTCTAAGAATCTTACTGATACCCTCTTTCCACTCAAATAGCGTTTAAAAAACGGAAAAAGTGATGAAATTAAAAAAAGCATCCCTATTTATTATTTTATAATAACAATATATCTTTGACAGTATGTTATGTTTTTTTTAATAAAGATAAAAAAATATTAACAAAAGTCTATTAATTATTTTTAAATCAGAATTCACTTTGAAGTATGAATAGTCAGTTTTTTATAATAAATTTAAGTTTTTTTAAAATTTAATTTATTTTTTAATTTATAATTTATAATTTATTAATAAAACCTATAATATAAAAAACATATCCTTGTATTTATATATTCCACTATATTGATAAGTTATTAAAATAAAATAAATTTAAAATAATAAAAATAATAAAATACATAAATAGTTTTTTTAATTTATTTTTTCAACTTTTTAAGCAGATTAGAATTTTAAAATGTAAACATGTGTTTTGTCTATAAATTTTAATAATTATTTTTCCACTTAATAGCAGTTAAAAATGAGAAAAATAAATGAAACAAAAAACATATCCTTAAAAGATAATATTTTATAATATTGTTTTTAAGAATTTTTGAAATTTTATATTATATAGAAAGTGAACAAAAAAATAAATAAAAATTATAAACAGGATTTAAATTAATAAAATAAACATTTTAGATTTATATATTATATATTATTTATTAGTCTAACAATCAAAATACAAAGATTTAAGTCATGTTCTACTTTTATGTATTTGAGTTTTTAGACATAAATTAAAAAAAAAGTATAATCATTAACTTATTAATAAATTAATTCCTTGATTTCAAAAATAATAGGTAATAATAATAAACACTCTCTCTTGATTTGATTTACATTAAATCAAACTTCTTTAATTTTATAGAACAAACAAAAACTAAACTATGCTTAAGTTATCAAAAAAGGGTACTTGAAATTCTAATATTCAAACTTTATTGTTATTAAGTTATCAAAGCTTTATTATTTTTTCTAAAACTTGCATTAATTTTAAAATATTTCAGGATCACTTTATTTCATTAATTCATTTAAGTTCTCGTCATATTACTAAAAATAGTTCATTTTATCCTTAGAAATAGAAGACTAAGGATGAGTAATCATCGAAATTTCAAATGTATAAAAATCATAAAAAAGTATTTAAGTTAGTAACTTTTTATCAATAAAATAGTTAATCAAAGAAAATAAAACATGAGTGAAGATTTAAATAATTTGCGTCATAAAGTGAGTGCAGTTGACAGTCAACTTGTTGCTTTATTAAATGAAAGAGCTTCGATTTCTCAAGCTATTGGGGAAGCTAAAAAAGCTAATAATAGGTAAATTTCATTTCATTTAAATATTCTATTCAACTTATTTGATTTAAAATAAATCCACTAGTGATGCCCAATCTACTGAAATTTATTTCCCAGGTCAAGAAAAAAAAGTATTTGAAAGGGTAATTGAATTTTTCAGGTATTTTACTTCTTCCTCTAACTTCTATTTTAGATAGAATCCCTCAACAATGGTCCTTTAAACGAAGAAGCCTTACGTAGCATTTATAGAGAAATCATGTCTGCTTCTATTTCATTACAAAAAGAAGTTACTATCGGTTTCTTAGGCCCAAGTGGGACTTTTACTCATCAAGCTGCTAAAGAACGTTTTGGTGATTCTGTTGGTTATACGCCAATTAAAAATATAAGAGCTATTTTTTCAGCGGTTGAAGAGGGAAGTATTACCTATGGCGTTATACCATTTGAAAATTCAACCACTGGTACCGTGATTGAAAATTTAGATCCATTTGTAGAGTTTCGATTAGCTCAAATTCGAGCGGAAGTTTATTTACCAGTAAGTTCTTTAAATAAGATATTATATTTATTTTTAATAATGAATTATTTTTCTATATTATTTTAGATTAATCAAGCTTTATTATCTCACTTTCAAAAAAGTGGTATTAAAAGAATTTATTCTCATAGAGTGGCCTTTTCACAATGTAGTAATTGGTTGGATCTTCATTATCCACATGTGGAAAGAGTGAATGTGGAATCCACAGCTAGAGCAGCTGAATTAGCCTCCACAGAAATGTATTCAGCTGCTATTTGTTCACCATTATGTTCTAAAATTTATGATTTACCCATATTAAATGAGACTGTTGCTGATAATAAATGTAAGTGTTTTATTAATAATAAAATAGTATTTCATTTAATATTAATAATTTTAAATAGATAACTTCACTAAATTCGTTGTCATTGGCAAATCTATAGTTGATGAAACAGGTGATGATCGTACCTTTGTATCCTTTACTGTAGATCATCGAATTCCAGGTGCTTTATGTGATGGCTTAAAAGTCTTTAAAGATTATGAACTTAATTTAACTAAAATTGATACTCGTCCAGCACCACAAAAATTAGCTCCTTGGAATTATATTTTCTTCGTGGAATTTGTAGGCCATTGTAATAATCCTAAAGTTAAAGATGCTTTAAATGAATTGGGCAAATATTGTGTGGATATTAAAGTGTTGGGTTCTTATCCTCATCAAAGACCTAGTTCAATGGAGTAAATTAAAAACTCTAATTTTTATAACATAAAATAAAATGTTTGATTTAAAAATGAATATTTTTTTAACCTATCTTATTCAGTTATTAATAAAATGATTCAAATAAAATAGATATATAAAACTTTTATTATAATCAACTTGCTTAATATTTATACTTTGTTGAATAATCTTTTGGTGACACAACTAAACCACGACCTGATAAAAATCAATATTCCTTTATTAGTATTCCATTCATAAAAAAACAATAATAAAAACAAATCTTACCCTTCCTAGCTCCTCTATAAACGGTTTCCACTAAATCAATTAACTCTTGTTTATTATCTAAAGCCCAATTAATTTTATTATTATTTCCAGTACCCAAATCAATCATTATATGTTTATTTCGATAAAAAAACATGACAGTACAAGGGTCGTATAACTCATACATCTAAAAGAGAAGGAGTTAATATATATATAAAAATAATAGAGCTTGGATTTATTTTATTTTATTTTGTTTTAAAACTTACTCGATTAAAATCAGGTACTTCAGTTATATCCACCTATAAATTTAATTTAATATTGATATTAATTTAATGAATCATTAAGTTTATAAAAAGTTTATTACTAATTTATTATCATTATTTTAAAAAAAGATTCACTTACCAAATACATGACACAGAAATTCTTCAGCTTTTCAGCAGCCGAATACAATACTTCATCCATTTTCATACATGTTGGATCCTAATATCAAAAAAATTAAATCAAATTAATAAATTTTTTGTTTTCAATTTTAAATACTAGTTAGTAAAAAATTTGAAATAAAAGGATAAATAATAACACTATTAGTACTTACCCAATCATGTCCAAATCGTATGACTACCACTCGTTCTTCTTCGGATAATATAGCTTGATCTACTTGCCAACCTTTAATGGAGGATTAATTTGTTATCAAAAAATCGATTAATAATCTAAATTTACCATTGGTTAAATGAGGTAAAAAATAAGACTGAATATTAAAGGATTAGTTATTGGAAGATTATTTTTATTATTATATTGATTTTACCATTGAATAATTATAAAGTTGAGAGAAGATTAAACAAAAATGAAAATTTTAAAAATAAATGAAATCAAAATGAAATTTTGATTTTTTTAAAGATTTAAGTTTGTTTTGATCATTTGCAATATTTAAGCTAATGAAATTTAATAAGCAATCCAAATATCAAGCATTTTTAAAAGTAAATTGAGAACGAATTATATTTATATTATTCTACTATTTTTAGAATCGATAATTTATACAAAATAAAAACATACTATTTATAATTAATGAAAATATAAAATTCATTATTATATTTATAAAAATACCAATCCTTCTTTTATTGACCACATAAAAAAAGTGCCCATATTACCATTGTAAACTGCAATAATAGTCTCTTCATTATCAATACTAAAAATCTTAGAATACAAATCCTAAATTAGTATCCCAACTATTTAAAAATAACTTTTGACACACTTTAATTTTACTTCAATTTTAGATCAAATTACACAGACAATTACAATCGGACACTGGACACAAATCATGAGAAGAAAACCAAGATTGTAAATGAATTGTATGTCCTCCATGACGACAAGACATACACCAAGAAAAGGAATAATAATAATTATGTAATTGAGTACTATTATTATCATTATTATTACCATTATCTATATTATTATTATTATTATTATTATTATTATTATTATTATTTATATAAAAATTAAAAAATTGAGTTTAATAATTTAAATTATAAATATATATTAAAATTAGTTGGCTATTACCTTGATTTAATAATGGCGTATTTGTTTGTGGTACAGTTGAAAAAAAGGGAGAAGATAAAGAATCTGGTGCCGAACCTAAATACAATCGACATAATGAACAACGTGGTAATGCTTTTTTACAATTTGGACATGCAATCGACTTTTATTAAAATTGTTAATTAAATTGTTAACTTAGATATTATTAAAATATACAAAAATATAAAAACTTACTTTATTTCCCAAAGATGAATTACTAACATTACTTGGATTTGTTAATGGTGGTGTATTAGTACCTGAGGATATAGGTAACGATCGATTACTTCGATGTTTATTTGCATTATTCCCTGTTAATAAGCCTTGGCCAGAGATACTTAAATTACAAAAATTACATCTTACTAATATTTGAGGACTGTTCATTTTATTAGAGATTAATTTGGATTTTAATACATCCAATTGACATTTTTGAGTATAAAATTTCCAATTCTGTAATATTGATTTATAATTATTATACCATATTGAGGATTGAGATATTAACTTTTGATTCGCTGAAGGTGATAATTGAGTATAACTAGATAATAATGCCACAGTTTGTATATCATGAGTTAAATCTAAATAATTATTATATAGTAATAAAGTATTATTTGTATAAAATCCTAATAAATACAATCCTTTTAAATCCCCAAGTTTAATTAATTGTTTAGAATATTTATCTAAAAATATTTTCAAATCTTCATCCGATAATACTTTAATAGCTAGTAACATTTTTTCATAAAAATCTAAACCTGGATGCTCCAATATTAATTTATAATCTCGATTTATAAAATAATTTAATAATACTTGAATTTTTTTATCAGCTATCTTATTTAATAACATGACTAATGATTCTTTCCAATTATTATTATTGCCTATATTATTGGATAATGTTAATGCTAGCCATTGATAATTATCAATATTAGAATCTTTTAATACTTGTATCGTTTTTTCAATTCCTATCATAATAAAACTTAATATTGCTGCTTTTCCATATTCCAAATTTTTTTCTAAACTAAAATAATAAATAAATTATTATTATTATTGTTATTATTATTATAAAAATGTTCAACTTACTTGTTAATAATAGTATTAATATTTTCTAAATTTAATTTAACCCCTTGAAATAAATCATGAAAAAAAGATAAATCATACGGATTGAATAATTCTAAACATAAAGCTTGACGATAATTTAAACTTAAATTTTCTTTTTTTGAGGGTGGGGATTTCATCACTCGTTCATTACTTTGTGTCCTTGAATTTATAGAACTTGATGAATTTTTTTTATTATGATTAGCTAAAATAAATTATTATTATTATTATTAAATATTACTAAATGAATTTTACTTTGTTGATTTAATAATAATATTTTACTTAAAGAATGAAATAAATATTCTTGATTTTCTATTTTAGTGCTACCTTTTTTATAAAAGTTTAAAAATTCTAAAATAAAATAAAAAGTTCATTATTAATATTATTAACATATTTATAATAATTACAACTTACTTTGTATAAATTTCCACAAATATTTTAAATCCTGTTCTTTAACAATATTAATATTTTTTTCAATATTTAATCCATAACCTAATTTAACTCTTTCATACATAATCATTGTAATATCTGGTTCATTTTTAATTAATTGAAAATTAAAACTTGCTTTTTCATTTAATTGATTAGGATGAGGTGATGGAAGTATTCTTTTAAACTTGATTTCTTTTCTATTATTGTTTATATCACTTAATTTTATATTATTATTATTATTATTATTATTATTATTATTATTATTATTATTATTATTATTATTATTATTATTAAATGAATTTTGAGTTGATAATTTAATTGGTTCTAATTGTAAAGTGATATCATTAAATGGACTCAAACTAAACATAATAGGGTCATAAATTGTATTTAAATTGAATTCTCCCTCTTTATTAATAGTTAAAAATTGATTTCCATATTTACAATTTATATTTAATTCCTTAGGTAACCAAGCATAACAAGATATATTGTTATTCAGTTTTGGTGATCTTCTCCAACGATAAATACTAAACTCATTGTTTTCTTGATTCAATATATCTGTTAGTCTTATGTATTTTTCATCTGAATTTAATAAACTTAATTGATTTTTTTTATTAATATTATAATTTAATTGAATTGTTTTATTTTTAACTTCCATTTCTTGTAATAATATTGGTTTATTGTTCTTTCTTAAATCATAGATTGTGATACTTCCATCATCACTATGACTTAATATATTATTAAAATTAAACGGATCAATTTGTAAATTATAAGTACATTTGGTATTAAATATAGATCCTGAATTATTAACATTATTGTTTTCTATATAATATTAATATATTTATATATTAATATTACTATATAAAAAGTTACCTCTTAAATCATATAATCTTAATCTTTTTAAACCCAAACCAGCAATTAATTCAAAACTATTATTGAAACTCCAAACAAGAGAATGAACTGCTTCTGAAGAAGCTAATTGATATAAAGGTAAATCATTATCATTTTGATATTGATTTTTTAATCGATGATTTGAAAAGGATCTTATTGTAGCTAAATCACTCATTACTTCAGGTAGATTAGGTTGAGGTTGATTAAACTAAAAATTAAAATAAAAGATAGATTTTAAATTAAGAGTAAATTTATAAACAAAAAAAACTTACCTTTGGTGATATATAAGCGGATTGATTCCCATTTCCATTTCCATTTCCATTTCCATTTGTATTTCCGCCTTTATTAATATCGTAAATCAATAAAGAATGATCATTTCTGATTTTATCCAAACCACAAGCTAATAAATTACTTTGATAAGGATTAAATTGAATCCCATTACATGCTCTTGGACTACGAACTTGATACCCTTTTACTATACTTTCTTTTTGATATCCAAGCCAATTCTCTTCCATTTCCATACTATATATATTTTGTAATTTAATGAGATTGATACGTCCACTACTTTGTCCTATGGCTAATAAATCTGAATATAATGGATCTCGATTTTGATCATAACACTGTAAAAAACATTAGTATAATTGTATTTAATTTTAAAAATGAAACTTACTCTTATCTGAGGTATTTCTGTATTGATAGCTATTAAATTAAAACTCGGTTTTTGTATTTTATTCTAAATTGTTTGGCATTTAAATTCTACTTAATGATATATTAAATCACTGTACCTCCATATTTAATTTATATAATCTAATATCCGAACCAGATACTATAAAAGTGGTACTATCATGGCAGGACCATTGTATTCGTGAATAGCGTGTTAAATGAGCCATTCTTTTTAAAAATGTTTATAGAATGTCAAAAGTTATAAAAAAATAAATGCTTTTGATTTAACAATTTTTTTAAATTTTTTTATGATGAAATTTTAGTTAATTTTTAATTTGAGATATGAGGATGTATTTTTTTGTTTAAGAATTTTACTAGCAGTTTTTCCACTTAAATAGCGCTTAAAAAATGGAAAAGTGATGAAACCAAAAAAAACACCCCCATATAATCAATTCAATTTGGTTGAAATTTTTATAGTTCAATACTAAATTAGTAAAGTTTTCAATACTACTATTAATTATGATATTAATTTTTATAAGGATAATAAAAATGGATACTATTTATAAAATTATTAATATTATAGAATTTAAAATTTAAAATTTAAAGATCAAATTTTATTTAATACAATACGTTATTCACTTCTTTAAATTATAGTATTATCAAATATCTTTATTTAGTCATAATTTTTCGATTTTTTAATCTTAAAAATTGATCAATATTTATTTAATACTGACAATTGATTACCTAATTGTACTGTTTATCTCAATAATACTAGTATGATTAATGAAATTCTATTCTATCTTCTCAATAATGAAAGTTCTACATTTATCTGTTATATATTAAATTTGTAAAAGGTTATAAGCTTTTGATTTCTTTATTTTTTATAATAAAATTCAAGCAATTATATTGATTTTTGATTATTGCTTCATACTCTTTAAGTTGTTATATCAGATTTATTAAAAGTTAATACTTATTTAGTAGAGTTGTTAAAAAGATAAGTTCTGGGTTAAAACTTGTCAAATGAGGGATTAGTATTTATAAAATTACTCATTCTGATCAATTATGTTGAATGATTTTTTAAATAATCAGTTTTTGCTAAATTTAAATTGAAAAAAAAACATATCAAAACCTTCTTTATAAACAAAAATAAGCATTAAATTCATCTTGAATTTTTTAAAATTTAGAAAGCTTTGAAATTAAAATAAACTTTTAAAAAACTCCAAAGCTCAATAGTTTGATTTTTCATTAAAATTTCGAAAATAATTCATTCCAACTTCAACTTTATTTCCCAAAAAAATGACCGCCCCAACCCTCACTTGCACAAAGCACCTCACCACAGTAGAATACTGGATAGGTGGACAGCAGTATATGATTCATCAACATAACGATAGTCTAGATCACGGTACCACCTTATGGGATTCATCTAAAGTTTTAGCTTTATATTTCTATCAATTGAAAAAGAACAGTAAAATAAAACTAACTGATTATGTGCTTGAACTTGGAGCAGGTACAGGTTTAAGTGGTATATTAACCAGTAGTTTAGGCTTAAGCACAATTATTACAGATCAAGAACATATTGTTTCTTTATTAAAATTGAATGCAAAATTAAACATTAGTTTAATACCTAAGATTGAGGAGGGGGAAGGGGAAATGGTAATTAAAAGGAATTGTGATTATTTTCAAACTTCTCAATTGGATTTGAATCCATTATTGATAGTTGATCGTCTAGTATGGGGAGATCAAGAAGATATGGAAAGATATCAAAAGTTAAGTTTAACATATCCTTTTAAATATATTTTAGCAGCAGATTGTATTTATGATATTAATATATTAGAGTTCTTTTTAGAAACTTTAGATAAGATTGTTATTGATTCAAAAACTATAATTTTAATTTCTTTAGAACCAAGAGATCCTTTTGTAGTTGAAACTTTTGTTAAAAGAGCAAAAGAAACTGGGTTTGGTGTAACGAAGGTTAATAAAAGTAAATTACCTCCACCTTATAATGCAAATGAAGCACCGTGTGAGATTTATAAATTAAAGAAGGGGAAATAGGAGAGTAGAAGATTGGTATAATAGGTTGAGATAGATTATATAAATAGAATTGATACAGTTAATAGAAATAGGCATGCTTGAGACCAAAATAATAAAGTTAAAACATTGAATATAACGCCAATAAAAATTAAATTCGTACAATTGATCTCTTTTATTATTTGTTTTTTATTTATTATTTTATTTAGAATTAGTTGGTAAACTAAACCAATGTGACCACTATTAACTAGTCACTAAACAAAGTCTATGCTTTAAAAAAATAGTAATTGAGCTAAACTAAACAATAAATAGTTGACTAAATGAAAAACTAATATTGACAATTGCTATGATTATCATAAATAGAAGATATCATTGAAAGTATAGTAAACACTTCAAAGAAACCATATTTTATTATAAAACTAGAACCAATGTCTAACTCTTCACTCAATTTTGAATCTTATAGACTTAATTTTTCATCAATTGAAAACGGAGTTGTCTAGGCTTAATGAACTTGATAATTGGACTTGTTAAACCCCACTTTCGTGATAATGATTCAATATCAATTACAATAACAATATGCTGCTTAAGTATTGGAACTATTTATCTAATAATCAATCTATCTTTATCTGAAGCAGAGAAGACTATTAATATCGTTAGATGTGGACATTTAAATATGTACTTCTGAAAATTAGGGTGCTGAAGAGATGTGGTATAGTTTGATCTAAGGAGTTTATAAATCGAATTAGTTTTGAATTTTAAATTTTATTTTATTTTTTTTAATTATTGAAATTAATTGAATGTTTTGATTATTCTATATAAAAATAACTAACAATTCAATTGCGTGTTGAAAAATGGCTTATTTAATAGCCATATCTTAAATTTCAATAGATGATTGGTTCCATTGAAAATAATAGAACTATGTAATAACTAAATACAATACAAAAAGCTTCTAAATTCCAATTCTTAATTTGAAAAAACAAACAAACTTAAAAAAATGGGTTATGGAAGTTTAAAAGGTAATCTATCAACCTGTTCTCTACCTTTTATCCCATTAATTCATTAACTTCTCAATAGAACTCATTCGCGCCATCCGCAGCTGTAAAACAGCGGCTGAAGAACGTAGTGTGATTCAAAAAGAGAGTGCCTATCTCCGAACGGCATTTAAAGAAGAACATGTCGATATACGATTAGCTAATGTATCTAAATTACTCTACATTCATATGCTTGGTTACCCAGCTCATTTTGGTCAAATTGAATGTTTAAAATTAGTAGCATCCGGTCGATATGCGGATAAAAGACTTGGGTATTTAGGGATTTCGTTGTTGATTGATGAGAACCAAGAAACATTGACATTGGTGACGAATTCTTTGAAAAAGTAAGTTGAAAGAGCTATAGAGGGTTTAAATTTGGATTAACACTATTTTTTAGTGATATGAATCATGCTAATATGTATATTGTTGGATTGGCATTATCGACATTGGGTAATATTGCATCGAAAGAAGTGGCTCAAGATTTAACAGATGAAATTGAAAAGTTATTGGAAAGTTCAAATTCATATATTAGGAAAAAGGTAACTCATTTTTAATATTTAGTAGGTATGAATATAATTTTTAATTTTTTATAATAGGCAGCTTTATGTGCTATTCGAGTGATTAATAAAGTACCTGATCTCTATGAACAGTATATTGAAAAAAGTTTGGCTTTAATTCAAGATAAAAGTCATGGGGTTATGTTAACTGGAGTTACTTTAATTGAAGAAATGTGTCAAATTAATGAAGATATTATTGGGAAATTTAAACAAGTAAGTTTTTAACAATTACCAATAATAATAATAATAATAATAATAATAATATATTTTTTAGGCCATTCCAGTATTAGTACGTCGGTTAAAAGCATTAGCAACTACTTCTTCTTTTTTACCTGAATTAGATGTCAATGGGGTTACCGATCCTTTCCTCCAAGTTAAAATATTAAAATTATTAAAAATACTTGGTGAAAATGATGTGAATGCAAGTGAGTCTATGAATGATGTTTTAGCTCAAGTAAGTTTAATTTTTAACAAAACAGTTAATAAAATAGAATACGATTAATAAATAAACTAAAAAATAATAATTAGGTAGCTACTAATACCGATAGTTCTAAAAATGCTGGTAACTCGATTCTTTATGAAACGGTAGTTACTATTATGGATATTGAATCAGATTCGGATTTACGTTTAATGGCTATCAATATCCTTGGTAAATTTTTAGCTAATAAAGACAACAACACTAGGTAATTCATAAAATCAATTCTCTTTCACTAGCTATTTCTAATTCTACTTTTGTAGATACGTTGCTTTAACCACATTACAGAAAGCAATAGCCATGGATATCTCAGCTGTCCAACGCCATCTTAATACCATTTTAGAATGTTTATCTGATCCAGATATTTCCATTCGTCGACGAGCCTTAGATTTAGCATTTGCATTGATTGATGAAAATAATATACGGGTATTAACAAGAGAAATCTTAGTATTTTTAGAATCAGCGGACAATGAATTAAAACAAGATACAGCTATACAGATTTGTGTAGCTGCAGAAAGATTTGCACCAAATAGAAGATGGCATATTGATACAATTATTCGAGTTCTTAAATTAGCAGGAAATTTTGTTAATGAAGATATTGTTGCTAGTTTAACAAGATTGATTTCTCAATCTGGAGACTTACATGAATATAGTGTCAAGAAATTATTTAGTGCACTTGAACAGGATTCAACTCAAGTAAGTGATTTTTTATTAAAAGAGCAAATGAATTTTAATAATTTATTTAGGAATCCTTGGTTTTAGTAGCTGTTTGGACCGTTGGTGAATTTGCTAAAGATTTAATTCAAGGATCCGATATGAATAATGAAGAGAATGGAAAAATTGTAAGTCTATTATTATTAAAATAGAAAATAGAGTGTTAATAAAAATTAATAGCCAACACCAGAACAAGTAATTTCTAGCTTAGAAACGATCAGTAAAAGTGAATTAGCTTATCGAAATTCAAATATCCAACAATATTTAGTAACTTCATTAATGAAATTAACATCTCGATTTTCAAATCAAATGAATTCAAATGAATTAAATCAACGTATTGCTGCTCTTTTAAGATCTTTTACTAGATCTTCAGATGTGGAAGTTCAACAAAGAGCTTTGGAATATCTTAACATATTAAAAACTGGAGATATTGGAGTTGCTGTATTTGAACCTATGCCAGCTCAAATGATTGATCAATCTAGATTAGCTTATAGAGCTAATAAAAAGAAGACTATAGGATCTCAAAGAAAAAGATCCCAACAACAAAATGGAAATACTAGAACAAATACAAATTCAGAAGCTAATGTAAATTTATTTATTATTAACAAGTTAAAAATCAAATTAATAATAATTCATTTTATCTTTTAGTTATTATTAGATCTTTTAGGTGATTCAAATCCAACTTCATCTCCAATACAATCTTCAAGTAATACAAATATAAATAACAATTCATTAGTGGATTTATTAGGTGATGTTTCTTTAAATACTAATACTCAATCAATTATGACATCATCATCGACTAATAATGTAATGGATTTATTAAATTCATCCAATCAATCTCAATCAAATAATACAAGTCCAAAAGGTAAATTTCTATTTCATTTAATTAATAGAAATAATATAATTGATATAATAATAATATAAAATAGATACCGGTTATTTAGCTTATAATAAAAAAGGGTTAATAATTACTTTATCACCCGAAAAAGATAATAATAATCTCAATGTGATGAACATATTAACGAAATTTCAAAATCAAAGTGGAAGTTCAATTAACCAATTACAATTTCAAGTGGCAGTACCTAAGGTAAGTAGATTATTTATTTAACGTGAAGGAAAGATAAGATTAATATGTTAACTTATTTTATTTTATTTTATTTTATTTTATTTTATTTTATTTTATTTTATTTTATTTTTTATTAGTCTCAAAGAGTACAATTACAACCACCAAGTTCTAGTGAAATAACTCCAGATGGTAATGTAACTCAATTATTTAGAGTGGCTAATCCATCAAAGGTAAGGAGATTACTAACATGTTTTTATATTATTTTTATGTTTTATAATTTGTATTTTATTTAAATTAGGTCCCTATTCGTCTTCGACTTCGTATTGGATTTAGTATCAATGGTGAAAATATAATGGAAGTTGTGGAGTTTTCTGGATTTCCAGAGAGTTTAGTTTAAATAATTGAAAATTAGGCTTACTTTAGGCTTACTTTCAATAGAGAACTCATTTCTTTTTAAACTTTCATATGAATTGTTATTGGAAAATTAAAAAATAAAAACAATATTTTGAATATTAATTTTTGAGTCTTTTTTTTTTGGAATTTTTGAAATTTTTTTGTCACTTTTTTATAAATTTGAAATTGAATTTTTTTTCGTCACTCTTATTTTTTTATAAATTTGAATATTCTAATAATATGAAAAATAGGAAGATAGGAAAATCCAAATCATCTAAAGTTCAACATTCAACTTCAACTCAAAGCAATAAACTTAATAAACGAAAATTAACAAGAAATGTTAAAGTTCTCCTATTTTTAGGAATATTTATCTATCGATTACTCAACTCTTATTTAACAAAATCGTATTTCATACCGGATGAATATTGGCAAAGTTATGAAGTAGCCTATCAATATACATATAAATATCCTTTTTTTATTATTTATTTATTTTATAAATCATTCTATTTTATCTTTAACTTTTTATTTTTAATCTTCTACTTATGGTTATTTAACTTGGGAATGGACTTATCAATTACGCTCTTTTTTTTATCCATGGTTATTAGTCATTCAATTTAAACTCATAAATCTACTCAATTGGAATCAACAATGGTTGGTAATAAATTCATTAATTCTTTTTAACTATTTTTTTATTTAAAACATTATTATTATTTATTTTAGTTAATCTTACCAAAGATAACTCAAAGCTTATTAGCAGCCATGGGAGATTATTATACTGTATTACTTTCAATTAAATTATTTGGTATCAATTCAAGTTTATGGGCTGTAAGTTATATTTATTATCATTTTATTTTAATTCATTTAATGAGAACATTCTACTCTTTTTTTTTAGTTGCTCATTACTTTAACAAATTGGTTTAATCTTTACTTAAGTTGTCGATTAATTCCTAATAATATTGAAGGTATATTGACTATTATTGCTTTATATTATTGGCCAATGTTAAGTTTTAATGAGAAGAAGAAATAGTAATAATAGAATATTTGTATAATTTATATTGAAATTATTTGATATTATTTTAGTACATATGAATTATCTTTATTATTAGCTGGATTAACTTGTTTAATTCGTCCAACTTCCGCAATACTTTGGTTGTGTTTGGGATGTCATTTATTATTTAATAAACCAAATTATTTGGGTTTTAAGAGAATTTTAATATCAACAATAGTTATTGTGTAAGTTTTATTATACTATTATAGCAATATGTAATAATTAAATTTAATATATAGATTATTTTATATAATAATTATGTTAGTAATTGATTACTGTTATTATCAACAACTTACATTTATTCCTTATAATTTTTATAAGTTTAATATTGAACATAAGATAGCCAATCATTATGGTATTAGTCAATGGTATTTTTATTTATTATTAGGATTACCTGGGTTATGTGGACCGTTTATTTATTTTTTATATTATTTAAGAAAGAGTCTATTTAATTTTAATGAAAAGTTATTATTAAGTTGTATATTCTTAGTGATAATACAATATAGTTTAATTTCACATAAAGAATTGCGGTTTATTTATCAAATTCACTATATAATATTAATATTTTTAATTAAAGGAATAATGAATTTTATGAGAGATAGAACTGGGATTATTACAAGTATAAATAATAAGAAACGATTAATTATTTTATTAACAATAATGAATTTTCTAATTGTTATTTATTTAAATTTATATCATCAAGTGGGTGTAATTAATATCATGACTTATTTAAGAAACAATATTACTACTGTTAACTCCATTGGTTTTTTAATGCCTTGTCATTCTACCCCTTATTATTCTACTTTAATGGCAACTATTCCAATGTGGTTTATTACTTGTAATCCACCATTAACGTAAGTTTTTATTTTATTTTATTTTATTTTATTTTATTTTATTTTATTTTATTTTATTTATTATAATAACATTTAATTAATTAATTAATTAATATTTTTTTTATTTTAGTAAATCAGAATTAGTTAACTATCACTCAACAGGAATACATGAAGATATCAGTGATCTATTTTATCAAGATCCATATAAATTTATAATTAACAATTTACAAGATGAAATTGATTTAATACAAGCTAAAAATTACCCTAAAACAAATTCTACTCAAGAATTTACTTATTTTTGGCCCTCTCATTTAGTCTTATTTGAAGCTTTATTGATAGAAAATCCAAAGGTTAAAGAATTAATATTAAAAAAAGAGTATCATTTATGTTATTCTACTTTTAATTCTTTATGGCATGATGATCATCGAAGAAATGGAAAAGTGATTTTATATTGTAGAAAATAAAACTTAAGAAGAGAGAGAAGTAAAATCATAATAATAAAATCATAATAATAAAATAAGTATAATAAAATAAGTATAATAAAATAATAAGTATAAGTATATGTTTTATTTTATTTTATTTCACTACTTTATTGCTTTTGTTTAGAAAAATATTCTTTACTTTCATTGACATTTGGTTTAATAGTATCTTCTCCTTTATTCCAATTAGCTGGACAAACTATTATTAAATTATAATTAATATTAACAATTATACTTTATATTCTATGTTATAGCATTAAATTCTTTTTAAATTACCTTCTCCATGTTTATCAGTAAATTGAATAGCTTCAATTAATCTTAAAGTTTCATTAACATTTCTACCAATAGGTAAATCATTGACTTGAATTACTCGAATCTTAGATTCATTATCAATAATGAATAAACCTCTATTAATAAAAATAAAATATATATAAGTTGGTTTGTTAGTATATAAGTTATAGGCAGTATGGGGATAATAATTTACCTTAATGAAATTCCTTGATCTTCAATTAATACATTATAATTTTTACTAATTTCCATTGTTTTATCAGATACTATATAATATTAATACAAAGTATTTTAAATTTAAATTTGTAGATACTTACATAATGGAATTCTAAATAAAAAATCATTAACATCAATTACTTTTAAAACTAATTGTTTAGTTAACTTACTTAATATCCCCTAATCCACCTTCATTACTAATTATAATAAATCAACATTAATATTTTCATTTTATAAAAATATACAATATAGCATCAATTACCGTGGTTGGTTACTAAATAAATAATATAAATTAATAATTATAAAAAAAATAAAAAAAATATTACCACCAAGCTAAATGAGAGAAATGAGAGTCAGTAGATACACCAATAACTTCACAATTTAAATTTTTAAATTTCTCAATGTTATCACTACAAAAAATTAGCAATATTACAATATAAAATCCAAATAATCAGCTTACCTAAAAGCCAATAATTCAGTAGGACAAACTAGAAAAAAATAACATCAATCTTAATTCCAAATTCCAAATCTTCGAATTCAACTTACCAAAAGTAAAGTCCAAAGGCTAAATTTTTAAAAAATCAACATTATTAATATATATCATAAAAATCTAAAATAAAAAAAACTTACGTAAAATACCAAGACTACAAATTTACCTTTATAATCTGTCAATTTGATCGTTTTAAACTCTTTATCTTGAACAGCAACACCTTGGAAACTTGGGGCTAAAGCTTGTACTTTGGGAATAAAATGGGAGCGGGTAGTAACAAAGGTACGTACTAATGGTTTCTTTAAAAGATTTGGAAGGACAGTACGACGGAAAAGTTGGGGTATCATTTTTTTCACTTTTTGATGAAATGAAAATAGGGAGATTGAATTTTTTTTAAAAATTGGTGATTTAGGTAAAAAACAGGTTGATGTCATGAAATTTATTTCCAAGAGATTTTTGATTGGAATGAGTTTTTTCATGTATATAAAAAATCGAAGATCATGTAAAATTTTGTCAAACTAATGACTTTTTATTTATAACTTTAATAGTTTGACTACTTGAGTACCATGAGCAAGCTCTGCACACTGAATTGCTGTTAATCAAAATCCAATTATGACAAACTCTGCTTACATATGATTTTAAATTAAAATAAAATCATAAGCTCTGCTTGCATGGTTTAAATCAACTTAACCCTTTGAATATTAAATTTCAAAAAATGTGTTAATCCAATTGATATAAAAATACAGTAACACTAAATTAGTTTTGTACAAAGTTTTAAAATAAATTTTGTAACTAGAATATTTTATATAACAAAGAAATTATTTAAAAGCATAAAAATAACTTATATCATATAAATTTTATTAAAATATTATTAAAGAAAGCCTTTATATTTGGTGGGATCACCACCAGCTTAAACTACTGCTTGGTACCAAAACCTTATACTAGCTACTAAACACTCTGTAAGTTCAATGGTCACTAGCTCCCACTCCCGCTTCAAGATGGCCTTGAGCTGTTCAATATTGATTTGAATATCAATTTTTAAGCCCCTTTGGTGCTCAAGATGATATTTAAAAGCCTAACATATGTGCTCAATAGGATCTAAACTTAGATTTTGAGCAGGCCAATATTTAAAACTACAAATTTGGTATATGAGGATGTATTTTTGTGTTTAAGAATTTTACTAGCAGTTTTTCCACTTAAATAGCGCTTAAAAATAGAAAAAATAATGAAACTAAAAAATACCCCTATATCTCCTTCACCACTTAGCATAAGCACCAGTATGGCAGGTAGTACCGTTTTTTTCGAAGATAGAGCTTTTTTATGGCTTGGAAGCCAATTTTGATTTTCAAAGATGGAAGGATTGAACTAAAATATTACTATATTCCTCTTGATCCACAGTTCCATCAATTGTTAAAATTAACCCAAAACTATTAGCCCAAAAACAACCTTAAATCATTACCCCACCAATACTTCCACTTCACTGTTTTCATAGTAATCCTCCCCAAGCATTTTGATTACTCTGCCTTTTTCATTATAACCAGTAATAATAAAGCATAATTTATCTGGCCATATAATGCACTGCTATTGCTTTTTTGTTTATTTAATATAGTCCTGGGCCTAATATTGCTTTTTTTATACAACTCACTTAAGCAAAGCTTATAAGCTGCTTTATATCATTTAAAGCTTACTAATTTCAAACTGTTTATTAAAGTGTTTTTATAGACTTTTATATTTATATTATAAAATTGAAGATTTAATTAAGTATAAATAATAATGAAGTTTTTTTACCAGCTTTTCCAGATGGTTAGCACCTTTGTCTGTGATTTTTTTAAGTGCTTTAATATATGGGGATGTATTTTTTTGTTTAAGAATTTTACTAACAATTTTTCCGCTCAAATAGCGCTTAAAAAATGGAAAAAATAATGAAACCAAAAAAAACATCCTCATATAATAAAAGCAAAAAAGTGCCTATAATATTAATATTAATTTTAATATACTAACAGTTGTGAAATATTGGTTTATCAGCTCTCGGATTGATTATAAGATAATAATCATTGAACTTGTTTACAAAACTAGTTGTAGTCTTGTAATCAATTTAACCGTGAACCATGTAGTATAATCAATCCAGAGTTCCTTGTTTTGATTTTCTGTGAGGATTTCCAACTTCATATTGCAAAGAATGATATCTACTCATTTTGATATCCGTACTTGTTGGAGTATAAAGGAGATTCTTCAACATACTAACTCGAGGCTTTTTTAATTGAATTACTCCCTGATATCGTATTATTAATAAAATCACTAAGTCTTTTTGACAATATCTTACATAGATTATACAGTAGTATCTCCTATTCTATTTGTTTTACATAATTCGTAGCTTATTACGTATTATTTATATTAAGTTAAGTCTATCTTAGTTACATAAACTAAGACCGTTCGACTCACGGCAAGTTAATTAAGCAAGAGTAACTTTTAACTCCGACCACTGAGTATCAACTTTCACAATAGCTTTATATTTTATTAAACAACTTTTTTTAATATTTTATGTATTTTTTTAATAAGTTATCACAAACTTTTTTTAACTTTAGCTTTTTATAACTAATATAAAGCAAACAAGCTTTAAGTATTGAATTTTATAAAATTTATTAGTTTAAAAAAATATATAGTTTATTAGTTAAATAGAAAAACTATTATCAGATTAACATTAATTTTCAATTATACTTATAATAATATCAATAAATTATTTATTATGTTTATTATAAAAAAGTAATATTATTAGTTATAGAGTTTTATGTAATTGTATAAAAAACAGTAGTTTATTAAAAATAGTTTGCTTAAATGTTTATAAAATTTTAATATATAAAAAATATTTATAGAATTAATTTTTAATTATTTAATTAAATCAAACTTGATAACTAGCAAATTGACAATTCGATTTAAATGATTAATTAAGAACATAATACTGAATTTTTCTAATTTAATCAAATAAAAAACCAAAACACTATTATTTAATAAAATTTGTTTTAGTTTATTTTATATTTATATTTATATTTATATTTATATTTATATTTATATTTATATTTATATTTATATTTATATTTATATTTATATTTATATTTATATTTATATATTTTATTTTGTTTGCTTTTGCAAGTTTTAACTATTTTTTATATTTACATTAGTTTTAAATTAAGTTATAAAATTATTTAACATAATAAAATTTATTTTTTATTGTATTTATTTAAAATAATTACTTTATGTAATATAATATCAATTTTCTTTAAAATATTAAAATACAAAGTGCTTAAGTTTTTATAAACATTTTTAAAATATTATAACTTTGAAAAAAAAAATACTAATATTGATAATATAGCTTAAAATAAACCTTTCCAGAGTTTTAAAAAAGCTCAGATTTATATTTATATTAAAAATTTTATATTTTAATATTTAAGTATATATATTAATTTTTTTTTAAAAATATAAAAAAATAAGTAAAAATTAAATATAAGTATATATTGATTATAATAAAAATTAAGCCAAAGTGTTATTTATTAGAAGTGTGAGATATTGCTTTATCAGCTCTATAATTAATTATGATTCATGTAGTACAATTAATTCAGAGTTCTTTATTTTAATTTACTGTAAGAATTTTTACTATTTAATTATAAAAAACATCATCTTTTTATATTGATGTTTATATTTAACAATTACAATAATAGATTATAACTCTTATTATGTCTCATATATAGTCACCCAATTGAAATATAAAATAAAGTTTTCAATATAATAACTGAGGGCTTTTTAGTTAAATTGTTTCATGATATTATACTCTTAATAAAGCTACTAAGTCTTATAGCATTTTATATAAATTTTATAGTAGTATCTTCTATTTTTATTCGTTTTATATAGTTTATTGCTTATTATGTGCTATTTTTATAAATTTAAACCTATCTTAGTTATATAAACTAAGACCTTTTAACTTATAGCCAGTTAATTAAGCAAGAACTGCTCTTAACTCCAACCACTAAGTACCAACTTTCACAAAACTTATTTATAATATGAGGATGTTTTTTTTGGTTTCATTATTTTTTCCATTTTTTAAGCGTTATTTGAGCGGAAAGATTATTAGTAAATTTCTTAAACAAAAAAATACATCCCCATATATAATTAAATTAAAGTAGTATATACAACTTTATAAAAGCAAGTATTTATATTTTAAAAGTTTAATAAAGCTTTAATTTGATAATGTGATATTATAAAAAACACTTTGAAGTATATATTGATGTTTTTTTAAATAAACATTATTATTGAAACATTTAAATATTAATTTTTTTTAGACTTTTTATTAAAAGTTAATAATATTGCTTTTTTATGGTGCTATTAATACGAAACTTAAAAACAATAAACCATAAGTTTTTTTGAATTATTTTTATAAGTTTTATAGCTACTTTTGCTTTTTTTTCCAAATTATGTTATCTTGAAAATGCCTATATATACCATACACAAAAACTTATAACAAACATTTTGAATTAACTCAATTGTCAGATATTTGTTATTATTAAAAAAGTTTATTTTTATGCCTGTATATGTTTTTTTAGCTATCAATTTTTCTTTATTCCCTTTTTATTAAAATGTTTACCCCTATTACTTTTTAAAATTTAATGTTATAAAATTTAATAAATAAAAATATATAACCAAGTATACTTTTTTAAAATATAATTAAAACCTACCCTCTTTGAGCTACATCTTCTTTGAATAAAGTATTACATGGCCCAGTGATTTTGATTTTGCGGGACCTTGCCTTTCCCGGAGCAGGCGTAGGAGACAAACCTTACTATCTTAATCTCATCTACCTACCCTAATTTGCTTCCATTTTCATGAATAAATCACTTGAAGACTTCAGCCCTTTCAAGAAATTAAATATATATGATTAAAATTGCTAGCTAATAAACAATTCTTGAAAAGAGCCTTTCGTTTAAAAATGTTTGTTTTTATAATATACAATTAACTAATTTTTTTATTTCTTAGATAAAAAGTAACAATAATAAAAGGACAAAGTTAGGTGTCACTTACAAGATGATCATATAGAGATTATCATTAATAAAATCATGCTAGATTGAGTTTGCGCCATTATATTTACAAGTGATTACAAAGAATTTTAACCATGTTTCTATTTTCTAGTACAATACTAACTATAGCTTTTCTAGCACAAGTAGCTATTTTACTAATAATGGTTGTTTCTTTTTCTGGCGTAAGGATTCTGTCCAATTGAAGAAGCTACATAAATAGGAGGAGTAGCAATAGTAGTAGCTATCGCGGGTGTAGGGTTAGTGGTAGGTATAGGAGCTGGGGTATTTCCTTGCATATTAGCATTATTATTATGCCCTTCATTGTTATAAGGTCCCCATGTAGTTAAGTAAGCTCCATAACTAAGGGTAGTAGTTGGAGTAACAGTAGTTAAGGGAGGTATGGTATTAGTTAAGGGAGGTATGGTATTAGTTAAGGGAGACACAGTAGTAGTCAATAGAGGTGTAGTAGTAATGGATGTAGAGGTTGGGATAATTTCTTCATTTTTGTAAGGACTCCAGCCAGTTGAGTAAGCTCCATAAGCAAGTGCTGTGTTAGTAACAGTAGTAGTTATTACCGGGTTGCTGCTACTAGTCATTATAGGGTTAGCACTAGTTGTATACATGTAGCTTAGGGTATTTCCTCCATAGCTACTGTAAGGATTTCCATTTATTGAATAAGTTTCAGGAGCTGGAGCAATATTAGTAGCATTGGGATTTGGTAAAGGGTTATAGTCGGCAGTAGGTATAGGAGCTGACATAATTCCTCCATCGCCTCCTTGAGCTAAGAAATTAGCTGCACTTTGTCCAAAATTTCCATTATTATAAACTTGAGAAGCATCCCAAAGCATTAAACCCCCAAAGTTTCGAAATTGCGAACGTACTTGTGTTAATTTTGAAGAAATAGCACTAGCATCAATATAGCCACTACCAGCACCAGCTTGAGCACCCGGTAATCCTACATATAACTTTATATTTTTATTGACTGCGGTAGTTTTTACCCACTTGTCCCAATCACCATAGTTGAATTGGCCACTTAAGCCACAATAATTATTATAAAACTGAATAAATACCATATCAAACCATGCACTATTTAAAGCAGGGCCAAGGTACTTATCTGGAAATGGGCATTGTGGAGCACCAGCAATATAATACTTTTTAGAGGGATCACTTGAATATAATATACGTAACTCGCTAATAAATGCAGCATATCCGGTCGGAGATCCAACTTCAATATCCAAATCTATACCGTCTAACACTGCATCACCAAATGGTCTGTTTGTAGCTTTTCCTTTAAATAATAAATCCCAAATTTGATGAGCAAAGCTTTTACCATCAGTATCACTTGCGAAACCGTAAGCTCCTTCAGCTCCACCTAACGACATCAAAATGGCTATACCTTTCGATTGACAATATTTAATATCAGCACCAACATCAGGACAATTCAATAATTTAGAACCTGGGAATGTAGTCCCACATGCACTACTAAGTGTAATCAGAGGCGAGTTTTTGCCATCAAAAATATGCATAAATGATATATTAATAAGTGATACTCCAGGCTGGTCACAGTAGTACTTTAATGGTTTTTGGGCATTTGGGTTATTTCCATGCTTTACACCATATGAATTTTGTCCCCAATAAAGTACTAAATTATTGTTGCTATTAACATTGAACGTAATAATTGAAGAGCTAAAAAGAAGTAATATTGAAGCCAATAGCTTAGTCACATCCATTTTTAATAAAAATATTATTGTGGATTTAAAGGATTCTTCCCCTTTAAATACATTTTTTGATATTTATGAAAGCCGGTTTTGTAAATGATTTTTAGTTTGGGGCTTATCAATTTTAATCACACTGAACCTTGGCGCTAAAAAGAGATTTATTAAGGAAAAGAAATATTCATGCCTAAGTTAATCAGCAATCTTAGTTATAAATCACCTTAGAGCAGAAAACTTTGCCTTCAAGGATTGTTTAGCTTACGTGTAAAATAGGTTATTTTTGTACTTAGGCTTTATTAAAATAAAAACTGTCGGTGTGGATTTCATGTATAAAATTTATGTGCAGTATTTTTTTATTTTTTTTAAATTTCAAAATTAAGCAAAAACAACTTACCAAAAATATTATTCACATAAAATCTCACATTAATTAAATATAGTATATATAGATTGCTTAAAACGATGGGATATATATCATCTTACTAGTAACATATAATCATAGAGACTAAGCTAAATACTAATCGTTCAAATGATAGCTCATAAATGTAAAACAGTAGTTATTTCCCTCCATTACCATTGATAGTAGATAAAAGTGTACTAAAAAAATCACAGGCTTTTTTAGTTCCGAATTATTTTAAAAAGGGTGTCCTTTCACAAGACATTTCACAGTTTTATCAAACGAATGCTGCATCGTTTTATGAATGGGCTAATCTAAATCCAAGGTTCAACTATTTCCCGATTTCAGTTTACTATGAAACATAAATTGACTATAAAGACCAAGATGATAAAAGGATATTTTTTCTGTTGAAAAAAGTTGTTTAAATTTTAATCTGACTTTTAAACAAATTCAAGTAGTTTTAACTCGGTTTTGTTTTAAATGATAGAGTTTCAAGTAAATAATCTATTTAAATTCTGATTTTTAGAATAAAAGCTTATTTGATATTAATTTCTCATAAACGTTTATTACTACAAAATTTAAGAAGTGCATAAATAATAAGCCTAAAATATACAGACCTTCTAGATATTTGACAAGTCTAGGCCACAATATAATATGATACAAGTTATATGATTTATATTTTATAACTATGTATTGTATTATATGTGTTTGATATTAATAAAAACTCAAAAATTCTTGCTTTATCCTTTAATCTGGGATTCTCGAAGTATTATCTTATCTAGAGTTTTCAAGCTGTTTTGATGAAGAAGCAGTAAATTCGAAAAGTGGTTAGAAAATATATAATTTATTCTTTAAAGTTTAAAGGTTTTACTATAAAATTTTAAATACAAGGCTCAAAAACATATAATATAGTTAATGATAGTATCTTTGCTATTGAAGTTGAATCTGTTGAAATTTCTAATAACTTATTCGCTTAGATAGATGTAAACTTCACACCACTTACACTACAATAAAACTTAATGAGTTTTATTTAAATTTTAGTTCAATAATTGGTTTAGTAATTACTTTAAATAAATACAAAAGATGCATACTGGTCATGAGTTAATGGGAATATAATAACTATAATATTAATATCCCGAGTTAACAAGAGTCACGTTGAAGAATAGCTGTCAAAGTCATAAAATGGTTTTTTTTTATTTGAAAACTTTTGGAACTTTAAAAACCTATTTATAAAAATAGCTAAATAAATTCGATATCAAAATAATAGCTTATACAATTCGCATAATGTTAAATTTACTCTAGTAAACTATCCAACTATAAAATCAGATAATTTTTTATTTAATTTCGTTACTTTTATATATTAAATAACTTCAATAATATAAATAATAATAATATATAACTTATAGAATTCTATAAAATTGAGGAACTATCATAATACTTAGAATGACTCATTTATTCTTAATACTTCAGATAAAAATATATAAGTAACAAAAAAATGCTTTAATTTACAAGAAAATCTGGATTTCATAACCACTCAGGGTCTCTCTACTAATCTAATTATTCTTAACCTCGAGATTTAATTGGCTACTCTCTTGAATTGCTAAAAAAAAATACTCAAATTCTCATTTTATCTAAAAATTACCATTTTGACTTATTGATCATGGATAAAGCTAAAATGGATTCAATGGAGATAGGTTCTCCAGAAGTAGGATCAATGAATAGTCATGGAAGCGGTACCAGCGTACTTGGAACTTATTATAATATTGTGTGCGTAACAGCTGGTATTGGTATTTTGGGTCTCCCATCAGCCGTTGCTGCTGGTGGTTGGGTATCCATTGTTTTTATCTTTTTAGCAGGTTTAATATCTACTTATACCGGAACTCTTGTTATTAAATGCTTGTACTGTAGAAGGTAAGATTTTATAGATACTATTATTTGTTATATTAACAAGTTTGATAGTGACTATAAACTTGAAACATATTCTCAAATAGGTAGAGAAGCATTTGGTTGGCCTGGAAAGCTCATAGTTCAAATATGTCACTATACTATCATTCTTGGATCTGGATGTTTATGTATTATGTTAACTGGTATCAATGCTGAGTCTATTGCAGCAGCTAATGGTGTAGATATTGGTTTAAAACTATGGTATATTATCAGTTAAAAAAGTTGTATTTTTATATTAACTTTTATTTAGGATCCTTGTTGCCGGAGTAGTTGTAGCTATACCTTATTGTATTTTGAGGAAAATGAAAGAGTTTGTATGGATGGCTATCTTTGGTTTCGCAACCACTCTTGTGGTTTTAATTATTGTCATGGTACAGTCCGTTATTGATGTTACAAAGTTACCTGTTGCCCCTAACAGAGATCCCGTTGTATGGAGTGGAATACCGCTAGCCTTAACTACTTTCTCTATATCTTATGCTGGTAATGTAGTATATCCACATCTCGAAGGTTCTATGCAAAACCCTAAAAAATGGCCTGTTGCTCTTGCTGCTGGTTTAGGCACTGTAACTATCTTTTATTTATGTATGGCTGTATTTGGTTATTATGCCTATGGAACTGGATCTCAATCTCCAATCTTTGGAAACTTACCTGACAGTATGTATTTTTTTTATAAAATAATTTTATTCAGCTAACTTTCTTTTTAGACGCAGCTAACTTAAGTGCTAAAATTTTAATCATTATCCATGTTTTAATGGCCGCTCCTATCATCCTATGCTCATTTGGTCTTGAACTTGAAGAAATTCTCAGTATTACACCAGAGCGTATGGGTCCAGTAAAAGCCTTAGTTTTAAGGGTTTCTACTCGATTGATTACCATTGTATGTTTAGTATTGATCTCCATGTATGTTCCCTTCTTCCAAGATTTTATGTCAATCATCGGTGCTATCTTCAACTGTTTGATTGTTTTCCTTATCCCAATTGCATGTAACTTTAAATTATTTGGTATTAGGAATCGTCCTATTTGGGAATATGTTATTGCAGCTATTACTATCATCATTGGTATCGTTTGTTTAATCCTTGGTGCTATTGATTCTGTTAAATCTTTGATAAGGTCTTTCCAACTCGCATATCAAAACTAATTTTGATAATTAGACAAAAATTAATTTTAATTCACTTAATAATAGACATTTAATAAATATTAGTTTAATATTTAGCTTATTTTTTAACTACTACTACTAAAAATGCAAAAACATGTTTGTTTCTTAGTGATAATAGAGGTTTATATAAAAAAGCACTATATAAGTTAAGATTACATGAAAGTATCGACTATTTTATCATGGTTTCAATATGAGCAAAGTGATTAATAAAAGAACTACTGTTCAATATTCAATATTCTATAAAAACTCTCTTTTATTTCTCAAACCTATCTAATATCTTCTATTGAATAAATTTTAAACTTTAACTTTTTTTACAGGATTTTCATGCCCTTCATCTACTAAATTTGATTCCTCTACTTTGCCTTCATTAACAAGTTCTGCTTTTGGTGTACTAAAAATATATTAAAATCATTGTAATAGATAATTTTAAAGATTATACCAGAGATCGTCTAGAGTTAAATTTATGGATAAACAATACATATCCTTGTTTGGTGCAACTTTTCTAACATGATGAAGTTTTACTTCATCCTTTGAAATAATTCTCCCTAAGGCGTTTGATGCTCTATTCAAAAGATCTGAAAGTGGATCATCAAGGGATTTAGAAAAGCAATGTACATGTGCTATAGGTAAATTAGCTAATCGTTTTCCTTGCTCCGTAGTAAATATACCCCTAAACCCATCTTTAAAAATTAACTAAAATCAAGCTTAATTTTAAAAAACGATACCTATAAACTCTATTGCGGTTGCTGGTAAATTCATTACTGCGTGATCGAATATTTTAATCTTTTCCTCACTACTTGATTTACTTTCATGTTTTTGATAAAGTAACTGAAATGCTTTTTTAATAAAATCGCGACCATCTAAGTTGAATGGGAATATATTCTCGTCTATTTTTAACTTATTATGTTTGATATTTTTTACAAGGTATTCGTAGGATACAGGGTTAAGATCGTTACAGTAAACTACCTGCCCTTTTTTGCAAGCGGGTATCGCAAAAGGTCCAATTCCTGCCATTACATCACCTTTAATTGAGATTAACATTATTGTATTTTAATTGATTTAAAAGCTTACAAATAATATCCCCTTCTTTAAATTGACTTATAATTCTCTCATGTTCTGTTTGTAATCTTGGATTCCAATATACTTTGGAGAAATCTAGTTCGAATTTACACTCACATTCTTTCTAAGAATAAATAATTAGTTTAACTATTAATAACAACGACTTAATATTTTAACGTAAAGCGTGTGAAAACGCTTCGCGTAAAATTTAAATAAAAAACCCTTACCACCAAGGTTTCATAATTTGGTTCGCCAGCAAGAAGCTCTAATTGAAAATTACGGAACTGGGCATCAATTATATCCGTTTTGTTAATTACTGTACGAATATTTGGATTTTTCTATTTAGAAATACTTAAAAAACATTTAACAAAGTAATTAAACTAGATTTACTTCAAGGATTACTTGACCTAAGAGCTTTTTATATGGATAAAACCCTTCTCTCAAATTAAAATGTGCTATAAAAAGAGTAATGAATAAACGTTCAATGATACTTTCTAGCTAATATGTAATTTAACGTAAATTACCTATGTGTCCAATAGTTGAAAATGAACTAGGAACTTGTAAATCATCCGGTAAAATTGAACGAAGTACACTTTCTAGTTCTAAATTAGACCAGGGGTTTACAAATATTGTCAAAGGTTACCTGCATTCCAATGTTCATATGTAAATTCGACTTCTTTTTCACATGATTCAATACCATGCTCTTTAATTAGACTTTGTGTTTTTTCGCTAAGACATTGCAAATCTAATTTATTTAAATAAATTTAAAAAAACCAAGTGGACTATTTACCATTTAAACCAGTGCCAATTTTAAATAAGATAAGTTTATTGGGTTTATCTTGAGGTAAATCAAGCACATTCCGAAATCTTGGTTGGTTAAATAGATCTCTTAAACTGTTAGAAAAAAAGTAAAAATAGAACTAAATCAACTTACTTGGCAGCTTCTTTTAAAAATATATTAATAGTTCTTGGTGGAATTTTAACGGCTAATACTTTTATTACCTTTTTAAAAGCATCTTTGTTTAAAATTTTCATTCCTTTATTGTTTGGTGGAAGTACTTCGATTTCTGGCTCTTTCTTTCTAGACATTACAAAATTAAAAAGTGATTTTTGATATTTATTTTTTCGAGCTCTAACTAAAAGTTGCTGTATTATTTAATAGTTTAATATTTATTAGCAGTAGAATGCTATGTTTTAATAAATATTTTAATATCTTAAAATATAAAATATAAAACAAAAATACATCAAAATAGATGTTGACATCTAATAGAATAAATTTAATTTATAAACTTTTATTCAACAAAATTTAATAGTTTTAATTTATTAAAACAATCTAACTATAATTTATTTATATACCGACTTAACAATGCCACATTAAAAGAAATTATACTTTCTAACGAAAAAATTAATTAACCACTTTAAAATTGGGGTCGGATAATTTAGCTAACATCTCATCCACCATAGAATCTAAATCATAATCGGGTGACCAGTCCCATTCCTTACGAGCATTTGTATCATCTAATGATTGAGGCCATGAGTCAGCAATAGCTTGACGGAAATCTGGTTTGTATTGAATTTTAAAATCTGGACGACGCTCTTTTATTTTTTCATAAATTTCTTGTGGGGTGAAACTGAAAGCAGCCATGTTATAAGTTCTACGTTTTAGTTTGGCATTATCAGCTTCTAAAAGTTGAATTGTACCCTTTAAACAATCAGGTAAATACATCATTGGTAAACGTGTATCTGCCCTTAAAAATGAGGTAAAATCTTTATTGGCAATGGCATCGTGGAAGATTTCAACAGCATAGTCTAAATCAATATTTAAATAAAACATAAATTAAAAAACAAATGATATTACCTGTTGTACCTCCACCTGGAGCAGTATCAGCTGAAATAATACCTGGATAACGAGCTGATCTAAAATCAACACCAAATTTCTCGTTATAGTACTAAAAGACAATATTAAATCCACAATTAAATAAATAACAAGTAAACTTACTTCTCCTAATAGCTCAGCATGTAATTTAGTAATACCATAAATAGTAGTAGGTCTCATAATAGTAAGATCTGGGGTATTAACTGCAGGGGTTGAAGGGCCGAAGGCACCAATGGTAGAAGGCATTAAAACTCTTAAATTATGAGTTTTAGCCAATTCAATAACATTTTGGAAGCCCATAAGATTGACTTCTAAAGCTCTAATAGGGTTCTTTTCTCCAACGGCTGAAAGTAAAGCTGAAAAATGGATTACATAGTCGATTCTGAAGTCAACGATCAAACTTTCAAGCTGAGCTTTGTTGAGAACATCAGCATAGACGAATGGCCCGGAGCCAAGGAAAGCACTTGGTGGTTTACGGATATCTGAGGCAATAACGTTGTTTGCTCCATATTTATCTCTATTAAAAGTTAGTTTTGGTTTGTTTAACAGTTGGCTCAATTTACCTTAAAGCTTTAGTTAAACCTAAACCAAGTTGTCCAAGGGAACCTATTGAGTTATATATTAGTATATCATTCTACTATTATACTGATATATTATTATATAGCTAAAGTAGTCATTATCTCAAACCATCATTAATACACGACCTACTTTTACTTATGTAATATCAATTGCTATTAGTAAAATATTTACCAGTGATGAGGACTCTTGGGAAGGAATTATCTTTATTTGGTACTTCAAATTGATAACCAGATAATTGCAAAAGGTTACGATGTTGAGTATGATATTTTTTAAAGTTAGTCTTTAAAATTGATTTAGGTAAATTTAAAGTTGGTATGCGAAACATTTTAAAGTTTAAACAGAGAAGTTACTAAATACTGACATTTTTCTTTTATATTTGGTGATTTTGTCCTTAATTTTTCTTCGACATTTTTATGAAAATTTTTTATTCCAATTAATTCCCACGCTAAATAAAAGTTGACTCTTGATTAGTAATGTTTTAAAATTGATAGTAATCTAAGAAACAATTGGTTGTTAAAGAAGAATCCATCAAAATAATTTCAGGGAAGCCTAAACTAATGATCCAATAACATCCCTGAATATACAAAATAAAAATTTTGTAATCTTGTCTTTGAATGAACAATTTCAAGTTAATTTCGATTTATATATTTCCTATATTTAGTAGTTAACTTTTTCAAACGCAAATTTTTTAAATGGTACGTTCCAGACTACATAGCCTAGAAGCACTTGCTTTATTTTACAAATAGGTAAACTTAAATATATGAAGCGTTTTGTCTCAAAGATACGAACTTATCTTATCTATTCACTAGATGACTAATTGTTAGTAACATTACAAATTAGTTGCCATACTTAATAGATAAGTAGAAAAAATGAAGTTTTTGTAATAAAATATTCATAATAGAATGATAATAACTGAATTGTCAATTTTAAAATAGAAATTCCAATAATAAAAACCACATCAAATACCGAAATATTACTTAAATTACTATCCAAAGCTAGAATTTTACTACCGCTAACCACTCTTCTGTTCCTTAAAACCCTGTCGAAGATTTATTCATTATCAAATTAACTTAGCAAAAACAATGAATCTTTTAAATAAAATTCATATAAACATATTTATAAATTAAGTTGATAACATCTTAACGAAATACTTGTTATTGTTCTTTAATCTACTGATTTCTTTTACAAATATAGTATAGCTTTCTAGATATTTACTATAAGAGATGATTTCTTAACTTATAATATAGGGACGTTCGAATTAGTTTCAGAATTTAGTTAAAAATTAATACAAATTTTAAGTTTTTAAATTTGTAAGTCCTTAATGTATGATTAGCTATTTAAAAAGCTCAAAATTAAATATAAAATTTAGCTTAGAAAACATTTTAATTTTTTTTTAATCTTTAATAGATGTATAATATATGGGAGTGTTCTTTTGACTTCATTACTTTTTCCATTTTTCAAGTGCTATTTGAGTAGAATAATTGTTAGTAAAATTCTTAAACAAAAAAATACATCCCCATATATAATTTTTAAAAAGTGTGAAAAAAACAAAAATATTAATATATTAAAAATATAAAATATTAAAAAGTATTTATATTTTATTAAACATAACAATTGTGAAAGTTTGTACTCAGTGGTTGGAGTTAAAAGCAGATTTTAATTGATTAACTTGCCTTGAGTCGAAAGGTCTTAGTTTACATAACTAAGATAGACTTAAATGAATAAGAATAATACGTAATAAGTTACGAACTATGTAAAACAAATAGAATAGACAATACTACTGTAAAATCTAAATAAGATGTTGTCAGAAAGACTTAGTAGCTTTATTAATGGTACGATATCAGGGAGCAATTCAATTCAATTAAAAAATCTCGAGTTAGTATGTTGAAGAATCTCTTTTATACTCCAACTGGGCGGCTATATATAAGGAACATTATAACAGCTATTCCTTATTATAGCTGCCAAGTATGGGCATTAAAATGTGGGTATCAAAACGTGAATAATAAGTCCTTCATGATTAGGTGGTAGGAATTCTCACAGGAAATCTAAGTAAGGAACTTTGGATTGATTGTATCACATGAATTACGGTTAAATTGAATACAAAGCTACAACTAATTTTATAAACAAGCTAAGCGATTATTAAGTAACAATTAATTATAGAGCTGATGAAGCAATATTTCACAATGCTGATAATATCTCAAGACCTTATTAGTAAAACTACTTACTTCATTAATAATACACTTTAATTTCCTATAATGCCATAACACGCAAATTTTTTAAACTATATATAACCTAAAACAATACATTAATAGTTAATTTACCAACTTATCTAACTTTATAATTCTATGACTAAGGTTTTTTTAAAAGCTAAAGTAGAGTATAATAATACTAATAATTAATTAGCCAATTAGTTATAGAGGATATTAATATTAAAAGCTGTATAATAATTGCAAATTGTTTATAATTAACTTAGACAAATAAATCAAAGCTATTTAAGTTAGTTTAAAATAATATCTGTTAATTAATATTAACAATTTTTCTTAATTTAATATAAATTCTTGCAAAAATTTAATTTAATATTAACTTTTTAAAAAAAGTTTATTTAAAATTTAATTCGTTTATTTTTTATTAACTTTATATATATTAAATTTAATATTATATAAAAATTACAAAAAGTCATATATTAATTTATCAAATTATTTCAATAAAAAAATTATACTGTTTATTTATTAATTTTAATAAAATTACATGAAAAAAGCAATTATATTTTCTATAAATATTACTAAATTTTAAATTGTATAAAACATAATTTAATTTAGTTTGATTTAATTTTTAAGCTAAAGTTCTTATATTTTAAAAATATTAAAATCAAAACTAGCTTCAAATAATATAGCTTATTTAACTAAAGAGTTTTTAATAATTGTTTAAAATTAAACTAAATATTTAAAAAATTAAATTTTTTAGTACAAAATATATTCTTTTTAATAAATAAAAATCAAAAGCTGTGAAATATTGTTTTATCAGCTTTATAACTGATTATAACTCATATGAGGATGTATTTTTTTGTTCAAGAACTTTACTAACAATCTTTCTTAAATAGCGCTTAAAAAATGGAAAAAGTGATGAAACCAAAAAAAACACCACCATGCGGTACAATTAATTCAGAGTTCTTTATTTTAGTTTGCTGTAAGAATTTTTACTATTTAATTATAAAAAACATCATCTTTTTATATTGATACTTATATTTAATAATTATAATAATAAATTATAATTGTTATTATGTTCTAAATTTATAACCACCTAATTAAAGTATAAAATAGAGTTTTTAATACAATAGCTCAGGCTTTTTTTATTAAATTGTTTCCTGATATTGTATTTTTAATAAAGTTATTAAATTTTATAGTATTTTATATAAACTTTACAGTAGTATCATCTATTTTATTTGTTTTATATAGTACATAGCTTATTGTGTACTATTTTTATTAATCTAAGCTTATTTTAGTTATATAAACTAAAATTTTTTAAATTATAGCCAGTCAATTAAGCAAAAACTGCTTTTTAACACTAAATATTAAGGACTAACCTTTTAAAGGATGCAAAAGTTAATAATAACTTATAATATAATTTATTTTATATTTATTAAACTATAGTAAATATTTTAAATAATTACTAAAATTTAAAATAAAGTTTTATTAGCTAATTAAAAATGATAATAATAAAGTTTATTTTTAATATTTTATTTTATTAATATTAAATTTAAATATAAACTAATATCAAACTTACAAACTAATTGCCTATTCTTTTAAAAAAATTTAATATTAAAATAAATAGTTTTTTATCAACCTTTCTAATTTTAGTACTTTTTTAAGTGTATATGGGGATGTATTTTTTTGTTTAAGAATTTTACTAACAACCTTTCCACTCAAATAGCGCTTAAAAGATGGAAAAAATAATGAAACCAAAAAAAACACCCCCATATTACTTTTTTTTAATTTTATTTTAATTTTGCTTTTTTTGTATTAAGTTGTTTAGGATTATAATACCAAAGTTAAAGCTTATAATTGGTTATTGAAGTTAAAATAAGTTTAATCATTTATACCTTTTCAAAATCTTAAAAAAAATAAATGTAACTTTAGTCAATAAATATAATTTTAAAATAAAAATTGAGTCAGGATCTTTAACAAAAATAATAAGCTTTAAATTTCACCAAATTTTAATATAGATTTTAAACTGGAAATTTTAAATATAGAAAAATAATTTTATTAGAAAAACAAAAGCCATTTGTTAATAAATATTATGATAATAAAATAATTCAATGATACAAAACAACATAACTAATATTTGCTTATTTACTATTTATATGCTTTATTTATATTTTATAATAACGGTAAGTAAAAACTATTGATTATAAAATTTATTGTGCTTTCACTTTAATTTTAAAATGCAAAGTTTTTTTAGCATGTGATATATATATATATTTTAATTAGATAAAAGCAGCTTTAAATACAAATGAAAATAAAAGCCATATTGTAATTATTAGTCTATAAAGTTTGGATTTAATCTAAGTATGATAGTATACAATCAATCAAAATATAACAAGTATAATAAAAACGTAATGGTAAAAAATTATTAAACAATGATTTTATAAAAATTACAATAAAATTTAGTAGCTAAAGTTTTTAGTATATGTCAAGTAAAGATAAAGAAAATAATAAAGGTAGGCAAAAACATTTAAAAATTTCTTATTTTCCTTATTTTCCTTATTTTCCTTTTCAAAAGTGTTAGTTTCAAATTTATGTTAGTTACAACAAACATAAAAATACAAAAACCAGCAAGCCTTTGGGACTTAGTTATCAGTAAAGTTGTACTGTGAGGGCAGGTAATGGCTTTGATAACTAGATATCCTTTTATGTTAAGTCAAAAAGGAGTATCTTCTCATTTTTAACTATTTGCTTACTGTTTAGATAGCTTAAAGTTCGAAAAATTGCTAAATAAATGGGTATATTTTTAATTTATAAGAATTTTGCTCTTTTTCACTCAATAGCGCTTAAAAATAAACAAAAAATTGAAACAAAAAAAACGTCCTCAAGTACTAAACAAAAAACGTGACTGTGTATTATATATTAACGAGGTTTTAAACAAAATGTATTTATCTATTCCAATTGTCTATTGGCTACTTTTAAATTTTATTTACAATAAAAAGTGTGGGTATTTAATTAACAAAATGACTAGCACTGGTAAATTAAATTTATCTGAAAAACAATTCCAGTCAAATCATCACTTATTCTTTAAATTTGCCAGCATTAATAAATTATTATTTGGAGATATATTTTTTTGTTTAACTTTACTAACAGTCTTTCCGTTCAAATAGCGCTTAAAAGATGCAAAAAGTGATGAAACCAAAAAAATATCCCTATTTAAACAAAACAATCACAGTCAAATAAGCCACCCAGCTATTGTTAAATAAACAAAAAATGTTATACTAATATTTAAATATTTGATGAAGATAAAATGGCTTCTAAATTTCAAACATCACGGAGCTTTGCCTATTTGCTCACTTAAAAATAGGTGTTGAAATATTCAAGTAAGAAAGTCATAAAAGTAAATTCCACCACTTAATAAAAAAACGTGATTTAGTATTCTAAAACCAAAAGAATTACAATTGATATTGATCGTATAAATCCCTTCATTATTAACTAAATGAATATCTGGTACGGGGGTTAAAAACAAAAGTTGAAGGTATTATTAAATAAAAGTCATAATAATAAATACTGTTAATTAATAGAATATTATATTTAGATAGTTTAACTTTGAATTGTAAACTATGTTTTAATGAACTTAATTTGCCAATTTAATTTGGAATTTTCTAATCTTAACATTTTAGTGACAATAATTAATTGAGTACTTCGTAAGATGAAACACATTTATTCGATTTAATTTGCTAACTTTTTAATGATAATGCGTTTTATAATTTACACACAAAACTGATTTTAAATTATTTAAAATTTAAATTATTTCGTGTTTTTAGATTAATGTTAACCTTCAAAATAATTTGTGGTATATTAGTATTATGTGGTATTATAGTGGTATTATATTATATTAAATATTAAATATTAAATACTAACTTTTATATCACTAAAATACCTCATAATCAATTGCAATATATTGGTAAATGAAAATTGTATGTCAAAAGAGAGGATTAATATTGTAATATTAAAATTATTATTATTATTAATATGGGGGTGTTTTTTTGATTTCATCACTTTTTCGATTTTTCAAGCGCTATTTGAGTAAATAATTGTTAGTAAAATTCTTAAAAAATACATCTTCATATAAAAAAGAGCTTAAAATCTTCTCAAATTTAGCATGAAAAACAAGTTAAAGAATCTCCAATCATCTGAAACACGAATGTTTAATGAGTTTAATAAAAAATTTGCCAATCTTATAAATAAACATTTTTTTAAATTAAATAATCTTTTAAAAAAATTTATGCCACATTTAAATAATGGTAACTTTATGATGGAGGAAAATAATACTAGAACTAGCCCATCTAACCCTCAAGGTCCAACTGACTTTATACAAAAACTGTTTCGGTAAGGAAGATTTGAATTTTAAACCAGTTCTTTATTAACTTTTTTCAAGTCTTGTTAACGACCCAATCTCTTATCCTTTAGCTTGCTGGAGTAACAATGGTGATAGTTTTTTAATATCAAACCCTCACGATTTTGCAAAATTATTATTACCAAAACATTTTAAACATGATAACTTTCAGTCTTTCATTCGCCAATTAAATAAATACGGTTTCTCTAAAGTTAAAAGAGTTACTGATGATAAAGTAAGTAAAATTCTGTTTTATTATACGATTAGACATGAAACTAACTATTTATATAGATTTGGGAGTTTAAGCATGAAAATTTTTGTAGAGATTCTATAGATTCTCTTAAGGACATTAGGGTTAGTATTTTATTTTAGCCCAGACTATTTTATTAATTAAAGTAAATAGAGAAAAGCTGCAGCGACTAGAAGAGTATCTGTGAACAATTTTGAGGGAAAGCAATCTGATAATCATGCCAACTTACATTCCCCAGCCTTGACTCTCAATGGTAAACCAATTGACGCCCAAGGAGGAAATTCTCGTACCCAAAACGATTTGGAAACTATTATAAGAACTATGCAGGAAAGAATTAATAAACTGGAATCAAAAACGAATACATCTTGTAGTAAGAATGTTGAAGATAAATATAATCGGTTAATAAAAGAAGTGGAAAATTTAAGCAAAAATATGGTTGCTCAAGATGAATTAATGCAGTCAATAATACAATGTATAGTTTCTCAAGAAAAAGGTATTCATTAGTTTTTTAATCTCAAAAATAATTAATTCAATTTATTAGCTTTAATGCTCTTTGTTGATAATCAATGGAGACAAGATTTTAATCCACCTATGAATAGTCAAGCCCAAGTACAACCAGATGTAAATCAAGTACAACCTCAACAACCATTTCTTTCAGCAAATATTCAACGTTTAGTAAATACTTATAAACAAGTATCTAAAGCAAATGGTCAATTTTTAAATGATTTCACTCAAGCAGCCCAAGACTATTACTCTCAATCATTTAATTTACAAGGAATGCCTAATCAAAACATACCAGTATCGCAAGATTATAGTAGTTCATTTAATAATGTTAATCTTGTTCCAGTTAGTACCAGTTATAATTTTGTTGCACCTGAGCCAGCTAAACAGGAAATTGTTCCACAGAAACCAGCTCCAAGTAACAGTTTAAAAGCGAATATGAAGCGTAAAGCTTTAGCGGAGAAAAGAAGTAAAACAGATGCGAACTCAACACAAAGTTTAGCATGGACTTGGATAGTACCTCCTAATGTATTATTAGTTGATGATGACCCCACATGTCAAGCCATCTATGCTAGATCATTACAAATACTTGGATGTTCCTATGATATTGCGAAAGATGGATCTGAAGCTGTTAATAAAATGAAATCGCGTAAATATGATATGGTACTAATGGATATATGGATGCCCGAAATGGATGGGTTATCAGCTACTAAATTAATACGTGAGTTTGATGCAGCTACTCCGATCATTGCTATTACAGGAGATTATCGAGAAGAAGATCGTAACTTTTATTTAGAACAAGGAATCAATGAAGTATTAGGAAAACCATTAAGAGTTAAAGAACTTGGACCTATAATGCAAAAACATTGGCTTAAATTTTGTATCAATCGAGATGCGGAAACTCAACAAAATCAAACACAATTAAGTAATGATATGACAACATATAACAATGAATATAATATAAATAATAATGAACTTGCTTCCCAAATTATACCTACCACTCAAATACAACAAAATATCAATCAAGAAATGAGAGAAAATATAACGTTTAATCCACCACAACCTTTTTTCAATGCACAAATATCAGACGCTAATTATAACTCAGGGATGATTGCACAAACTTATTATCAACCAAATCCATCCAATCAGTAAGAAGATTGAATTGGAATAGATTTTGATTGAATCTATTATTAAGGATTAATAATAATAATAATAATTTATTGTATTTAATACTTTTAAAAAGTATATAAGATGGTTTTAATAAGATATTCTTTTATTTAAGGTTTTATTTTTATTTTTAAATAGCTAAAAAAAATAAATTGAGTTTTGATATATCTAATTTTATTATTTTTATTTCATTTTATAATATTGTATATATGTAAATTAAAATGAAAAATTGTAATGAGGATGTTTTTTGATTTCACATTTCACGTTTTTTAAGCGCTATTTAAGCAGAAAGATTGTTAGTAAAATTCTTAAACAAAATAAGGATTATAATGAAACTCAATAAAATATTAAATAAAATAAATTTTTTTAAATTTAAAATTATTTATAAAATAAAAAAATTAATTCTAAATTCAATTAAAAAGTTCAACTTAATTTTATTCAACTAAAATAATAAATAAAACAACAAAATAATCATTTTCATTAAGCTTTTAAGACTTTTGAATTAAGAAATTCAATTAATTATTAATAATAAAATCACATTGATGACCACAACCAGTAGGACAATAACCTTTAGTATTAATATCTAAATTCATTTCAAACCATAAAGAAATACAATTAGCATGACCCCCATGACTACAATATTGACACCAAACAAAACTACCTTTAACTAATAAGGAACAAATACTACATTTTTCTATAATTGTATTACATTTTTCACATTGAAAATAATCTTTTAAATTATTATTATTATTATTGATTAATGGTTTTTTACAAGTAAAACACATAGTATAAATTGTAGTTGATTCTTGATTTAATAATTGAATTTCATTAATTTCACTTTTTAATATTATTTCATTAGATATATTATATAATTTAAATCGATCTAATAATTCAATATAACTTTTAACTATATTTTGTTTTAATTTTAAATTAAATTCTATTCTATTATTCAATAATATTAAGATTGTACTACACATTTGAATATCTCCTTCAATATTATAATATTCAATTATTTCTGAAATAAGTTCATTAACTTTCCAATTATTTGGAAATTGATTATTAATATTATTAATATTAATATTATTAATATTAACATTACTATTAGTAATATTATTATTAATTAATTTGTTATTAATTAATTTGTTATTTTGATAAATTAAATTTGAAGATCCCATTATTTTTTTATATTTTGGTGATCTATTACCAGGTGTATTTGACTGTGTTGGTATTGCTGGTGTTGCTGTTGATGTTGATACTGCTGTTGATGGTTGAGCTGACAATGGATTTATTATATTATTATTATTATTATTATTATTATCTTTTAAATTATCAATATCATCTTCACTAACTTCTGATAATCTTTCAATTAGATTAACTGCATCAAGTAAATAATCATCATCTGGTAATTCTTCATTTTCTAAATATGGATAAGATCGAGTTTTATTTGTTGTTTTAAGTTGAGTAATTGAATTTGTTGAGGATTGTGTATTTATTAATTGTGTTTTATTACTATTATTTATAGTTGTACTATTATTATTATTAATATTATTATTTGTTAATTTAAAAAAAGATTGATTTGAATAATTAAATAAATTATCATCATCACTATCATCATCATCACTTTCATTTTTTGCTAAAAATTTACCAAATATTAATTGAATCATTTTCCATGTTTGTGCCGCTCTAAAATGTTCTGCTTGATATGCTACCTAATTTAAATATTAATTAAAATTAAAATTAAAATTAAATAATATTCAACTTACTAAATAATTATGCTCTGTTGAACTTAAAATATCATTAGAGTCCAATGAATAATTAATAGCAAAATAACTAAATGTACGAAAATCAAAGGTAGGTACATGAAGAATACCTGAACTTTGTAACTAAATAATATTAATTAAATAATTAAATAATTGATATTATATTAAAAATGAAATTTTATTAACTTACTGGTATCATTCGAAATAAATTTTCACTTCTTTTTTTTAAATAATTTTTTTCATTTCTTTTATAATTTTTAATGATTTCACTATTATTATTATTAGTTTCATTATTAGTTTCATTATTAGTTGTTTCTAATACAAAACTAATATCTCCATATGGATTCCATGATAAAGTTACTGTATTTAAATAATTTGAAGGTTGAGTAAATGAACTAATATCTGTAATTTCTCTTCTTAAAAAATAATGATCTTTACTACAACTAAATATCTCATCTGATCCTGCCCAATAAATATCTGAATAATAACATGTTAGTAATATTTATTATAATATTAATATTAATATTACCTGTAGTTATATTATTATGTCCAATAATGTTATATTTTGGTAAATAAGGTCGATTGATATCCCAAATATTAATTGAATAATCAATATTTAAAGAAGTAGATGCAATTTGATGAAGATGATTTGGTCTCCAACGTATTTTTGATACAGCAGCAATTGTTTGTATTAATCCATTAGGTTTTCTACTATCTGATTTTGTATCCCAAATCTATTAATAATATAATTAATAATTAAATATAATAATCGTTATTATATTAGATATTTACTTTAATTTGTTTATCTCTACCACCACTAGCAATTGTTCTACCATCTGAATTCCAATCTACAGTTAAAGCAATACCAGTATGAGCTGTAAATTTTTTTAAATATTGAGTAGAATTTCTAATATCCCAAACCTAATATAAACAATCAATATCAATCTAATTTAATATTAATTATTTATTTACCTGAATTGATCCTGATTCAAATGCCGCTACAAATTCTTCTGTATTTAATGGATTAAATTGAAAATCTCGAACAGCTTCCGATTTAGGATTAAAACTTAATTTAGCCGATTCTTTTGTTCTTATATCCTAATAAAAAATTGCAAAATTTTAAAATACGTTAAATTTTCAACTAAAATTATTTACCCAAACTTTAATAAATCCATCTTGAGCAGCAGAAAACAATAGTTGACCTGAAAAGGGATGAAATTTAACTTTATTAACTGCTCTTGAATGGCCAGTAATTAGCCTTTCTATTTTTTGCCCATATTTATTTAAATCCCATAATACAACTGAACCATTAGTAGATGCAGTGGCTAATTTATCTTGACTATAACCTATTCCCCAAGCTACATCATTCGAGCTAAAATTTAAATTTAATCGATAGCCTACTCTTAAATTAATATATTCATTGATTTCTTCTTCACTAAATTTGATCACTTTTAATACTAAATAAAAATTAGAGATTTAATTGAAACTTAAAATAAAATTCTTTTTTTTTACCTTCTCTACCTGCCACAGCCAAAAGTTCAAATGATGGGTTTGGAGCAATGGAATTTAAAGGCCCATTAAATAGATATGAATTTTTTTTATTAAAATTCATATTATTATTTAAATTGTTATTCTCCCATTGTAAACTATTTTTGAAATTTTCAATATCTAATAACATATTTTTTTGACTATTATTAATCTCTTTAGTTTGAGTTTTTAAGATTAAATTATCACTACTTTTAACTTTACTTTTGATTTCTTGACTTGGTTTATTATCTCTTTCTTGTAATGAAGAAAATACTCGAAACATATCATTCACTTGAGGTGGACTCTTATATCGATTATTATTATTATTATTATTATCATTATTATTATTATTATTATTATTATTATTATTATTATTATTATTATTATTATTATTATTATTACTATTATTATTATTATATTTTTCTTCATCACTTATACTATCTTCTGTTTTATAATCACTTTTAAGTTCATTATATTCTGATTCATAATCCTCTGATTCTTGAGATATATTGGTTTTCCTTAGTTTAGTATTGTTATTGGTATTATTGTTATTATTGTTATTATTGTTATTATCATTACTTGATGGCATTTGAATTTAATTTAATAAAAAATTAATTCATTTGAAATACTAAATGACACTTTAACAATTATTAAAATATTTCAACCAATGATACAATACTTTCTATAAAATGGACTTTCATTGTGTATATTAAACTAAAAAAATAGCAATGACACTCTTTTCTTAAAATTCTCTATTTCCCATTAAAATAGACCTTGAAAAATTAAGTTAAACAATTATTACATGATGTAGCTGAAACAGCAAATGTTGAACAAACAATTGAATGTAAATTTAGGATTGATTTGGAATTGATAAGTATAAAATACTAACTGACAGACAGAGTATAAAGATTTTAAAAATAATTCAAGGAATGCTAGTAAATTAGCTCACTTTTGGTCAGAAGCTTTCGATGGTAAATGTAACTAACAATTTATTCAATGGATTTGCTATGATTAATATAGTCCTTATTATTTAGATGAAAATGTAGGTATATATAGAACAGGTTTACTTCGAATTTGTTCTGATTTATCAAGAGGAAAAGAAGTTTGTAACCCATATCTAGCAGCATTTGAAAAAGTAAGTTGTATTTGAATATTTCTTAAATCATTTTTATCAATTTTTTAAAGATAATTTCATATAGTTTTAAAGAGACAATACCGTAAGTATCAAATCTTCTATTTTTAATTGTATCTAGTTTATTTTTTTCTTTAAAGTTATGCTAGAGAAAAAGAATTAAACTATTTAAATAAAATACTTGTTTATTGTTTAACTATGCAATTATTTGATAAATTAATTTATTGATATTTATTGTCAACTTGATATAATTCTATTATAATTTCTATTATTATTACTAATAAATTGAAATATAATTAGCAAAAAAAGAAGTCAAAATCAAATGAAGAAAATATTCAAGTTAATGAATGATGAAGATGATTTAATATCTAATCTAGTAATTTTTAATTATTACTTTTAATTATTATTATTAATAAAATTTAGTTTTTACAATTTGTAGATAAAGATATTAGTTTACCATTACAAAATTTAGAAAAACATTTAAAAAAAAAATAAAAATAGTAAATAATAATAATAATAATAATAATAATAATAATAATAATAATATAAAAATAAGATTTAATAGGCTAATTTTCATTCAGGTGATGATTTATCAAGAATGAATTATAAATTAAAACCAACAATGAGAGAAGCATATCATTCAATAAAAAACAATGACGAAGTAGTTAACCTTTTTAATTCTCATTTAAATAAACAGTAATAAAATAATGCACATTATTGATTCATTTTATTAAATTAAAAACATAATACATTAATATCTTTTAAAAATTCTTCAGGTTTCACGATTGTTGAATAATAAACCATAGGTATATTAAACGGTTGATTCTTAAATGTAATATATATATCTTTGATACATTCATTACATACTTTCTCTTTATCTGTTTTTGATATTTGCCAAAATCCAACTGGTGATTTAGCTTTGGAGTTATCAATTATCGTTTTCGCGCGTAATAACTCGGTGATACAAAAACTAGATCTACCTCCTTTTTTAGCACATACTACTTCTACTGCTTCTTTATTGGACCATAGATTATATGAATGATGGTGGTTCTCAGCTAAAGGACTTTGGCTATTTGGGGAGCTTAAATTACAATATTTAACAATAAATTTGGAAGCATCAATAGTTAAATTTTTACAATTATCACTACAAACATCGTTAGCTGTACTAAAATAAAGGGAAGAAAAGGAATAACAGTTCTCTAATTTGGGGTATAAAGTATCCAACTCTTTTTTCAAATTAGGATTTTTTTTACATTGATTATCTAAGCTAAAATCCACATCCTCATGAAATTTACTGCTTTGATACCCAAATATTAATGTAAGTGATAAAATTATAAATTGTTGAAGCATTTAAAAAAATTGAAGTTGAAAGTTAAAGAAAGGCTTATTTATTAAATTTAAATATCAGTACTCCTTTTTTTAAATAGCAATTTTCATTTGAGTGTTTGATTGAGCTTTTTTTGCTAAGATTTCTTGTTAATCAATTAAACTTGCATACGGCTATTAAAATTCTATTGCAACTCAATAACTGTTCATTTAAGAATAAAATTTGGCTAAATTATGTACCGAAAAAGTAAAATAACAAATAGCTAGCACTAAAAATTATCACAAATAATTCGCAATAGAGTTGTAGTCAAAAAGCTAGTATGAAACCCTTGTGAATTATTTTAAGTAGAGGTCTGATTTTGTACTAAAAATAGTAATGTCAAACAATTGCTTCAAGAAGCCTTATTACACGTCCACGAAAGTAAGCCTATTTATCCATCTTTTTAACCTCTCTTAGAAAAAATGTCATGAGGCCATTTTCTTACTGGTTTCTATAAAAGGTTAAAAAAATAGATATTGAGGCTTGCTTCTGTGGACGTGTAAAATTGTGAAAAATAAGCAACTATTTTTATAAAACTCAACCTATTATTAAATAGGTTTCTTGTGGAAGGAACTTGTTTCTTTGGTTAAAATACTTGTTGGTTTTAAATTTTATTTCAAATGGAAAATAAGGATACTCTATTATTGAAACAAACTCCACATTTCAATCTTATTGTCTTTATTGTTTTATTTGACCCTTAATTTGTTAAGGGCAATATTGGATTTCAGCAAAAATTTCACATTGAAAAAAAGTAACAAAATGTGCACAAACTTGATTTCAAGTTTTACAAGTTTGAACTTTGAAATCTAATCTTTTTAGATCATCAAAAATTCCAATTCTATATCCAAAATGAGTCTACTACAAACAGTGATGAAAAATCGATTAATCAACAGTATAAAGTCACAACCTAGTAACAAACTAAAATTGAATTTTAATTTACAACGTGTAAGAAAGAGTACAACAAATGGTAATTAATATTAGTTGATTTTTGAATAAACTTAATCTCTTGAATTCTTTTTAGCTTCTTTACCCAAACATGAAGGTAATTTAAAGAATATTATAATCAACTGTCTCAAATATTGATTCTCTTATTAATTCTTTTAGTAAATAAAATGGAAGGAAGTTACCATTGGTATTTTGAAAAGGGTATATCTTTAACTTTATTACCTATCTTTGGTATCTCTGCATTTTATGGTAGTTTACCAGTTAATGATTATGCCATGGGGGTCATTTTACCAATCCATATTCATATGGGCCTTACTTCCGTAATCGTTGATTATTTACCTTTTCGTCGTACCCCAGTCGCTCATTGCATTGCCCTCATTGCTCAACATACTGCTACTTTTTATTCCATGTATGGAAGTTATATTATTAATTCTAGGGATGTAGGGTTAACTGAGTATTTTAAAAGAGTTTGGAAAGCTTGAAATAGAAATAAAAAGGTTTAATTGAAAAGTTGTAGTAATTAGAAAGGCTCATTTATTTATTTAAATTAAATTGACTTAAAAATGGATACTCCTTTTTCAAGTTGAATAATTTACTTTTGATACTTGAATCCAATTGATTAGCTTTATATTTTAATATATATTCTCGCATTATTGATTCTATATTCTCTTTTTGTTCCTTGAAAAATAATTAATTAATATATTACTTTAATAAATAAAGAATTAAAATACTTTAGTTATTAATCTTTGATTCCCATTTTCAAGTTCATTCACTTTATGAGTAGCTAAATCGGTCACTACCTTTGGAAATCCAGCTATTTTAGCTACTTGAATACCTAACGATTGATCACAGCTGCCTAAAAATAAATTAAGTGTATGTCAATATATTTAATTCTATTTCTTTACCTTCTTCGATTTTATATAACAAAGTTAAATTACTATCCAATTCAGAATGTTGATTCACATGCACTTTGACATGTAAATTAGCAACTTTTGGAATTTCTTCTTTTAATTTGGTAAGCTCATGAAAATGGGTTGCAAATAAACACATGCTTTTACATTGATTACAAATATAACTAAATTATAATGTTAGTATTGACTTATCAACAAGTATACTTAAATTTACTCAGAAATAGACCATGCTAAACCAAACCCATCATGGGTACTTGTACCTCGTCCAAGTTCATCAATAATAATCAACGAATTCTCAGTAGCAGACTATAAAAAGAATATTAATTTAACATTAAAGTTAAAATTAGCTTACTTTCAATATTGTTGATGTTTCTAACATTTCTACCATAAATGTGGACATTCCCTAATAATAAATGAATAAATAATTACTAATGTTAGCTTCATTAAGTTTTACCTTCAATTGTGAGTCATTAGCTCCTATTCTTGCTAATATACAATCAAAGATAGGTAAATTAGCACTATCGCATGGTACGTAACATCCAATTTGCGCCATAAGTGAAACCATACCAATCTAATTTAACGATATTAAATTATTATGAAACAAATATAACATTTGATGTAATAGTATATAATAATATGACAACAATGTTAAATAAGTACTTACTTGTCGAATATATGTTGATTTACCACCCATATTTGGCCCTGTAACGATTAAAAATTCTCTTTGATCTATCAATATTTAATTTCATATTTAATATTAAATTAATTAAAATTACTCTGAATCATTAATGCATCATTAGGGATGAAATTGACTTCAGGTTGTACTTCTAAACAAGGATGTCTTGAACCAATTAAGTTTAATTCACGTTGATTATCTAATCTGTTTTAATTAAAGTACTAAACTATTATATCACTTACTATTCGTTGAAAATTGGGGTCGAACATAGGCTGGATTGGAATTAATAGCTACATTAGCAAAACTAGATGAATAGTTGATAAAATCATACCACTTTATTGAATCAAAATTACCTAATTATAAGGTCTAGGTGAGCAACAAGAGCATTTAATAATTCAAATGTAACGGTATAAGATTCTATTTTAAATTCAAAGTTAATAACTAACTTTTAGTAATAATGTTGATTCTTAACACTTACTAACTATCTCTAAAACTTCTTTTACAAGAGTAGATTGTATTTTATTATACATAGCATTTAAGTCTTGATATTCTTCATTTAAATTTTTCATTTTTAAAGTTGTGAAATAGGTGCCTGCTTTTTGAACTGCTAGCTCAATAAAGTCTCTTTGGTAAGACCTTAATACAACAGCATCCTAAGAACTTTAAGCATTAACTACTAAATATTAAATTCAAATTTACTGTCCTTGAAAGTCGAAAACAATGACCATAAGTAGAAGAGTTTTCGTACTTTAATTTTCTATCAACTTCAAGCCCTAATTTGCTTGCTACTTTTTCATATTCTAATTGAAAATTTGATTCAATTTCTTTTAGTTGTTGTGATATCTGTTCTAATTCTTCACTAAATTCACTTTTAATTTGATAAACGTGTTGATCAAGCCTTTCCAAATCTATGGTCGTTTCTACCAGTTCTTTTAATTTTTCTAATCCCTCATAGTATTCCTTAATTTGTTATTATTATTTATTATTTATAAATTATTATTAATCATTTACCTCTAATTTAACAGAATAAACACTACGAATCAATTGAATATTTTGACTATTGTTAAGCATTTCAATCATGTCAGGTATTTTTAAAATAAATTGGTAAATACGTACAACATCCTTTAATAATTAGTTATATATCAATTATCATAGTTATAATTGTATAACTAAGTACCTGTAAAGTGGCTCTATTTTTACGAAACTTCTTAGCTAGACCATTTAAATCGGGTGTAACTTTAAGTATATTACCACAAATACTATCTCTTGTGGTATGATCATCAATAAAACTCTCTACCAAATCCAACCTTAAATTGATATCTTCAAGTTTAATTAAAGGTTGTTTCAACCATTGATATAATAGTCGAGATCCCATTGCAGTATAGCATTGGTTCAATAAACCATATAAACTCATTGTTTTTTGTCTACTACTATTTTTATCTGGTAAAAGATTTAGTGCAATTAAAGCAGAGCCATCTAACTTCATATATTGAGATAAATCATGTGTTTTTAATAAAAATCGATTTTCATTAGAAGAATCATCTAATAAACCTAAATAGCTTATTAAACATGCTGCTGAAGCTAGTCCTAATTTCATATCATATTCTGATAAATTATTTAATGGTAAAGAGTCTGCTATTAATAAAGTCTTGAAATTCTCTTCAATATCTTTAATCGAATATTCACTCTTTTTTGCTGTGGTAATCATGATATTGCATCGATTTAAAATGGTTTTTATTTTTTCCAGTTCATAACTCTCTTCTGATGGTATAATACATTCCATTGCTCCAGTTTGAATTAATAAAGACTCAAAGTTATTAAATATTTCATTGTCTATGAACTCACTGATACTTATTATCCCTTCATTATTGTCTATGAAACATGTTCCTACTACCTTTTTATGTGTATTATGAATCAAGTCAATTAGTTTATATTTGACTTACTTTTCCTCCTTTAACAGCATTACCCAATTTAATGGCTAGAACAGTAGGGGCAATAGTGGGTTCAAAATTATCAAATAACAAATCTTCTAAAGCATCTAAGTTACCAGGAGTAGCCTAAAAATAATTAAAAAGCAGATAAATTTTAAAAGTGAAAAGTTGCAACAAAACTACCTTTTTAATAATTTTCCATCCATTTTGTTTTTTCCCATCATTATTTGACCAAATTTCAATCCTTTTGCTGTTCATTTGACCTTTTAAAAAGTTCTCGCATGCTAGCTTAGATAAACTTAAACTTGGTAACCCAGTATTTATACCCCCTTTAAATTGAAATCTTAAATCTTTTGTTTTCTGATTTGTTTCTTTTTTTTTACCTCCAAGATATTTTACCACCGTTTTTGTTTTATAGATCTGTTCAGCTGCATAAAAGGCATCTGCTCCATGTAATGTATAGAAATCCTTGCAATTGAAGTTAATAAGCTATCTTTTTTGCTTCAAAGCTATCCTTACCCCGCCAGATCTTTCGAATAATCTTATGGTATCTTCAAGCTATATAAATAGATATATTAATATGTATAAATGAATCAAAAAAAATTAAATTTACAGTTTCTAAATTTTTGACAAATTCACAAAATCCTGTATCGTTTATCTTCTCTTTATTTATTTGTTAGTTTTATTGTCGTTTCATTATTACTTTAGCTACCTAATTGTTCATTTTCTACTTTTTCAGGTGGAATTGTGGCCATTTTTTTAAGAAAATAAAATGAAATAGTTTTAAACTTTCGTTTTTGGTTTTGCTATTCTATAAATAGTAAATTTTATTAAATTTATTTTAAAAATGAAAAATAGATAGATATTAATAATAAGGAAAATCATTTTATTTACATGTAATAAATAAAATCAACGAAAATTCGTAAATAAAAATTCATCAAAATTAATATTGTTTGGACTTCTACATGCCATTACTTATATGTTAACAGTTTTAAATAAATTTAACTGAAATTTATCGTGTTTTTAAAATAATCTAAAGCAGTTATCAAGAAAACAATTATATTAAATAGAGCCTTAATTGGGTATATTTCAAGTTTATTTAAAAAGTTTAGTCATATTTAACTCATTAATAACTGCTTTATTTTAGCTTATAAAATAATATAAAATAATATAAAATAATATAAAATAATATAAAATAATATAAAATAATATGACCTGATTTACCATACCCAAAGGATTATTTTACTAGTCATACACCCATATTACGGTATTTTAATTCTTAGTTTAAATTGTATTTTATACTCATTTTAATCACTTTAAAATACAACATTATTAGTTAAGAATTTTTGACAAATATTCAATTCAAATATTAATAGTATTTATATGTAAGCTATTACTATATCATTTCAACCAAGGAGTAAAAATAGTATAGCGAAGTGAGCTATCGGCTTTAGATAAGCATATTTAAAAATATGACTTGTACTTCAAGCGAAATAATTTACACACATAAAACATATATATACTTTCGCCACATGATGCCCTACTTTCATGAGCGCATGATTGATTGAGTAAAATCGAGAATTATCTCAAGCTAAATTAATAAAAAAATAATTAGCAAATTTCAATCCAAATTAGCCAATCATTTATGACTTGGTAACAGATTTTAGTTTTTCTTCATGTTCGTATTTTATTGGCCATGGATCAAAAGTTAAAAGTAGAGAATTGAATAACTAACGCTGGACCCAATTGATTTGCTAATATAATTATGATGGCATAATATAATTGGATAAAATTGATGAATAAAATTTAACTAGAACCAATTATTAGGCGACAAATAATGAGTGAAAAAGTAATCAAAAAAAACTCAAAGATATATAAACATAACAAAGTAAATCTTAAACTTCAACTCTTTGATATAACCAGACCGATTTAAGGTTTACATTATATATATTTTTAACTTTTGTTTATAGCCCATATACATATCAAATCAAAGTTAAGTTAAAATGGTCAACTTTTTAAAAGCCACTTCAGTTGTGCTGATGGCTCTTGGCTTAGCAGGCAATGCCTTTGCTAAGGAAGAGAGCGCAAAAGCAAATAATACCGGATCAGAGGAATACGGTACAGTTATCGGTATTGATTTAGGTACCACATACTCATGTGTTGGTGTACATATTGCTGGTCGTGTTGAAATTATTACTAATGATCAAGGTAACCGTATTACTCCATCTTATGTAGGTTTCGCTGGAGGGGAACGTTTAGTTGGTGATTCAGCTAAAAACCAAGCTCCTAGCAACCCAGAAAATACCATCTTCGATGTCAAACGTCTCGTTGGTCGTACCTTTGATGATCCTACCCTCAAGAAGGACTTAAAGAACTTCCCATTCAAAGTCATTAACAAGGATAACAAACCAGTAATCCAAGTTGAAGTTAAAGGTAAAAAGAAACAATTTACTCCTGAAGAAATTTCTGCTATGATTCTTGGTAAAATGAAGGAAACTGCCGAAAACTATCTTGGTAAAAAAGTCACCCACGCCGTTGTTACCGTACCTGCTTATTTCAATGATGCCCAACGTCAAGCCACTAAAGATGCTGGTACTATTGCCGGTCTTACTGTCCTCCGTATTATTAATGAGCCAACCGCCGCCGCTATTGCCTATGGATTAGATCGTGCCTCTAAGGAAAAACAAATCCTTGTCTATGATTTAGGAGGTGGTACTTTCGATGTTTCTCTTCTTTCTATTGATGATGGTGTCTTTGAAGTATTAGCTACTTCAGGTGATACCCATTTAGGTGGTGAAGATTTTGATAACAACATCATTGATCATTTCGTTAAACTTTACAAGAAGAAACATAGCAAGGACATTAAGACTGATAAAAAGACCATGGGTAAACTTAAGCGTGAAGCTGAAAAAGCCAAACGTACTCTTTCTTCCCAAATGACTGTACGTATTGAAATTGATTCCTTCTTTGATGGTGAAGATTTCTCTGAAACTTTAACTCGTGCCCAATTCGAAAGTCTTAATATGAAGCTCTTTGAAAAGACTCTCAAACCAGTTGCCCAAGTATTAAAGGATGCTGGTCTTAAGAAATCTGAAGTTGATGATATTGTACTCGTTGGTGGTTCCACTCGTATTCCTAAAGTTGTTTCTCTCCTTGAAGACTTCTTTGATGGTAAGAAAGCCTCTAAAGATATTAACCCTGATGAAGCTGTTGCTTATGGTGCTGCTGTTCAAGGTGGTATCCTTACCGGACAAGAAGAACTCTCTGAACTTTTACTTCTTGATGTTAACCCACTTACTCTTGGTATTGAAACTACCGGTGGTGTCATGGCTAAATTAATTCCACGTAACTCCGCTATCCCAACCAAGAAATCTCAAATCTTCTCCACTGCCTCAGATAACCAACAAATTGTTTCTATTCAAATTTATGAAGGTGAACGTTCTCTCACTAAGGACAACAACTTACTTGGTAAATTTGATCTTACTGACATTCCTCCAGCACCACGTGGTGTACCACAAATTGAAGTTACCTTTGAGATTGATGCCAATGGTATCCTTAAGGTTGGTGCTGTTGATAAGGGTACTGGTAAATCCGAATCTATTACTATCTCTAACAACAAAGGCCGTCTTTCCCAAGAAGATATTGATCGTATGATCAAGGAAGCTGAAGACTTTGCTGATGAAGATAAAGAAATTAAAGAAAAGGTTGAAGCCAAGAATGCCTTCGAAAACTACATTTATGATATCCGTAGCCAAGTCACCGATAAGGCTAAGTTAGGTAAAAAGATCTCTGAAGCTGATAAGAAGTCCATTCTTGATGCTATTGAAGAAAAGAGTGAATGGCTCTCATCCCAAGGATCATCTGCCACTAAAGAAGATATTGATGAACAAAAATCAGAACTTGAAGAAGTTGTTAAACCAATTATTGAAAAACTTTATGGTGAATCTTCCGGCTCAGCCACTGAACCTGAAGATGATGATTCTGATCATGATGAACTTTAAATATTCTAACAAATGATATTATAGTTGATAAAACTACATTTAGGCTTATAAATTAGCTTTTTTTTAATATAAATAAAAAAATAAAATTATATAATCATTCTATTTTTAATAGTTTATAAAGTTTACTATTTAATAGTTAACATTGTTATCCAGAATGTAAAGGAGATTGATATGGGGATGTTTTTTTTGGTTTCATCACTTTTCCATCTTTTGAGCGCTACTTGGGTGGAAAGATTGTTAGTAAAATCCTTAAACAAAAAAATACATCCCTATGTTGTTTACCAAATTTTTTTAGTCTACAAAGAACAATTACTGCAAAACGATTTGAGTTAAAAATTGCTGAAAATCAAAAGCTCTGCTATCCTTCAAAATTTTTATTTATTTTGACCCTTTAAATACCGAATGTTCAAAAAAATTCTGTTCGATTGGACTATACTTTCTAATCGGCTTTATACCAATTAGATCAGTTTTTTTGAAACAATACCCAAAGGGTCATTTTAGTTAAATGTGTGAGTAATGTTCGTCATAATTTAATTTTGATTTACAAAAATTTGGCGTGTACTGTTCGTCCGTAGTACTCAAGTGGTCAAAAGGAAATATGAAAGCATTAACAATACAATAATAAAACAATAAAATTTCAAAGATTGTCTAGATTACAATATTATGTCATATATTATTTACATTTGATATAATAACATAAATTTTTTAGACAAAGTATATCATTATCAAAAAATGTAATGAAATATATTATATCCTCAATTGAGGTTCATAGAATTTTTATCAAAATACTGATATAAAAACTTTATTATACTGTATTTTAATATAGCTTTTCAAATAATCTTATTAAAGTATTTAGAATTTTAAATCTAATTTAGATTGTATTAATCTAAACTATTATCCACCTTATTTAATTAAGTTCAATTGTATTGTTTATAAAACAATTCTTATTTGTGATGGTATCTGTAACCAAAAAATATTTTCACTTTCAAACTTGATCAATGATTGGCCACAATATTTTGTATTTTTTTAACAAATGTGCGCCAAAGACAATGTGATACGAATATAACTTTTTAGCCTGTTTGCTAGTGAAAGTGAAAGTGATATTGAAATAAAGGTAATTAAAGCGATTGTTAAACTAAATGAGTAAAACCCTTTCTAAAATATGATATCGCTAAAAGAGATGATGATCAAGAGCTGAAACTCTTAATTTTTATATTACATCTTTTTAGTCATATTAAGCAATCCCAAGATTTAAAATATTCGAATTTTAAATCTTTTTCATTCATAAGTTGTTTTGAAAATAGCAACTTTCACAATTCATGACAACAGTATCTGAATCAAAATTCAAAAATGTGATTAAAAAAATCAGACTATTTTTGTATCTTGTATATTTTATTCTTCTAAAGTCTTTATGGTATATGAAAGAACTGATGACTCACTACACTAGCTTGCTACTTTTCGCGGAATTAGATAAAATTACCAAGCTCAATTGAATAAAATCAATTAGAGCTCTTACTTTTATAAAGTTTTGTTAGAGCTGCGAAGTTGTGACCTTCCAATTCGAGTCCTTTAACTATAATTGAATATTCTTGGGTTTTTGCACTAAATTGTGATCTAGAATATAAATACAGAACTTAAGTAAATTATGGTTAGAATCTTAACATCACAATTAAAAATTTCACTTTTAATTAGCTTTTTGGAAATAAATGAAAGACATATTCCAATATTTTAACCCTAATGAGAAAGGTGGCGGCTTCAAAGTCATAAATAAGAGAAATACGAATCGATACAATGAATTTTATACCAAAGCAGGTGAAATTGAAAAGATAATCAAAAAGCTATTGCAAATGAAAGTGGATATTGAGAATGAAAGCACAGATGTAAACCTCCAAACATGTAAGCTTCGAAATGAATTATATTTACCAATAACAGAATATATTAATTGGGTATTAAACCAATTAAATCAAGTACTTCAAAACCAACCCAGTATAAATTTTGAAAAAATTTCAAAATTTCAAAATCAATACATTCTTAATTTTATTTCTAGAGTCAAAATAATTACTGATTTACCAAATTTACCTGTACAACGTAGGATAATGTCCTGTAGGTTTGATAATTTTGATGCTAACTTCCTAGAAATCGGAGCTCAGTTTTATATTAAATATTTGGATCCTTTAGGTTTATGGTTTACAGCACCAGAGTTAAATTATGAATTAAAAAAAGAAAATAGTGATCTAAAATTTGCTATAATCTTGTATATATCCAGTTTTGCTGTTTGTAGTAACAAAGGTTCCGACTTAAATCAACATCGAATTCATTATTATAAGTATCTCAAATCCAAGTTATCTACTTATTACATTAATCCATCTTTAAATTATATAGTTATTATTATGCTTTTAGCATTTTTTGAAGCATCTTTACACAGGTTGGCAGCGTTTAAAAACATGTTGTTCACAGCTGTTAGAATGGGGCAGCTTTTGGGCTATGACCAGCTAGCTTTAAGTGAAAGAAATAAATACAATTTTTTTAACAATTTCCACACTATAAGAGAGGCGAAAATTTGGGATCTAATAATATTGAATTGTAGTGCGCTTTCTTCTATACTGGGTAGTGCTATGATAGATTGTGTACCAAAGATCAAAAATCTTTCAAAGATATCAGAAGAATATAAATCATCCCCATTTTTACTTCAATTAACTAAGCCAGATAATATATCAAAGCTTCCAATAATTAAAGAAGCTGCAGCAAACATTACATTTTTATGCTCCAACTTTAATATGGTCAATGAATATCATGCAGAATGGAGGATGGAATTTAACAATTGTAGTTTTAAAGATATTATCAAATATTATTCTTCATTAGAGCTTCGGTCATTTAAGGAGGCAGATTTATTATTCCATGAATATAGAAAAAGAATGTCAGTAAATTACTCAGCATTGGAACTATTAACAAAAGACTCGAAACTAATCAAATGGCTTGGTGTTCATCATTTTTCTAAAAATTGGCTAACATTTGGTCCAGTTTATACTATTATAATGTCACATCTATTAATTATCTATCCAAAAATGATGAATATGTCTGCTATAAGTGGTGTCGATATAATAAGATGTCTTCATGTTATTGAGCCATGTCATTTATTTTACTTTAGAAAGTGGTATAACTATTGCTCTTTAAATGATTTTGAATAATTATAATTGAAAATACAATTATGCTATGTAAATTTCTAGAGATAATGGTCTTAAATAAAGCTTATTCGTTTTTATATAATTTTTACATAAAATTAATTCTACTTTAGTTTTCTATTATTTAAACCAATTATAAATATGGGGATGTCCGAATTGGTTTCATTTTTTTATCCAATTTTTAAATATTTTATATTTTAAAAACTTTGCTTAAAATTCTATAGAAATAAATTCTCTATTAAAAACCAAAAGTACCTAAAAATTTTAAACTATTTTATTATAATTTATATTGTGAATTGGCAGAATTTCTATTAAATTTAATACAAATTCCCGGATTAGCAAGGCTTTTACTAATATAGCATATATATGTTGATATTAATCAAAGTTGTAAGATGTAAATAAATGCATATTTCTATAAAACCTCATTAAGAAATATTTGAGGATGTATTTTTTTGTTTAAGAATTTTACTAACAATCTTTCCACTCAAATAGCGCTTAAAAAATGGAAAAAGTAATGAAACCAAAAAAACATCTTCATTTATTATTGGCTGGTTTATAACCAACATTAGAGATTTATTATTAGATAAATAAATAAATAAATAAATAACTTTAATATTATAATTATATTATTAGTACATTATTAAGTTAATAAATAGCTGCATGGGAGTGGTTGATTTTAAAACTATAATTAACTATCTTTATATAATATAAGTGCGAAATGTTGCTTCATTAGCTCTATTATTGATTATAACATAATAATCATTTAACTTGTTTACAAAGCTAGTTGTAGTCTTGTAATCAATTTGACCGTGATCCATGTGGTATAATCAATTCAGAGTCCCTTATTTTGATTTGCTGCGAGAATTTATAACTTCACATTGCAAAGAATATTATCTTCTCGTTTTAATATCCATACTTATTGGAGTATAAAAGAGATTCTTCAATATGATAACTCGAGGCTTTCTAACTGAATTACTCCCTGATATCGTACTATTAATAAAGCCGCTAAGTCTTTCTGACAACATCTTACGTAGATTTTACAGTAGTATTGTCTATTCTATTTATTTTACATAGTTCGTAACTTATTACGTATTATTCCTATTCATTTAAGTCTATCTTAGTTACATAAACTAAGACCGTTCGACTCAAGGCAAGTTAATCAACCAAGAACTGCTTTTAACTCTTACCACTGAGTACCAACTTTCACAATTATATAGTAATTTCAATTTGCTTATTTTTAATAACAAGTTATAATATTGGTATTTTATTATTATTAATTATTCAAAAATAACTATGTTGGCTTATACTTATGTCAAATCTAAAACTTTTATGTTTATCAAAAAAATATACTGAAGTTATAGTTGATAATAATACTATCTATTGGTTTTTGTTTCTTGCTTCCTTTAAAGCATTAATTTTATACATTGCTTAATTAGGTTTATTATTATTATTATTATTATTTCTTCTATTATAAAATTCCATAAACTATGGGTTATTATAAATAATTGTTAAAATTAATGTGAATAAATTATGATGTTTATATAGTATGCTTTTTCTTATTATATTAAAATTTCTAAAAATTCCGTTTTTAAAATTTAGTTATAAAAGCTTTGTGAAATATCGCTTCATTAGCTCTATGATTGATTATAACATAATAGTCAATTCAGAGTTCCTTGTATAGATTTGCTGTGAGAATTGCTACTACCTGATCACGAAGAATTTATTGCTCACGTTTTAATCTCTATACTTGGCAACTATAGTAAAGAATAACTGTTATAATGTTCCTTATATATAGCCACCCAGTTGGAGTATAAAAGAGATTCTTCAACATACTAACTCGAGGCTTTTTAATTGGATTACTCCCTGATAACGTATCATTAACAAAGTCACTAAGTCTTTCTGACAACATCCTACATAGATTTTACAGTAGTATCTTCTATTATATTTGTTTTAAATAATTCGTAGCTTATTACGTACTATTTCTATTAAGTTAAGTCTATCTTAGTTATACAAACTAAGACCGTTCGACTCAAGGCAAGTTGATCAAGCAAGAGTAGCTTTTAACTCCGACCACTGAGTATCAACTTTCACAGCTTGTATTTTGCTTCTATTTTAATAAAAAGTAAAGTCAAATAACTATATATTTATATAGATATATATATATTTTCTTGTTTAAAAATTTTACTAACAATCTTTCCGCTCAAATAGTGCTTAAAAGATGGAAAAAGTAATGAAGCCAAAAAAACACCCCCATATGTAAGTTTTAAAATATGCTTGTATTAACTTTATTAACTATAAATAATTAAATACTTATTTTTAAATATTAGCAGCTCTTTTAATTTTAATTAATACTTTAATTGTTTTTTTTTAAGATCGTTAATTGTTTATTAATAAAAAAAAAGTTATTAACTTAACAGTTTCTAAACCAGACCTCCATTTGAAATCTGATTTAATGATTAAATTAAACACTTCAATAAATCAAGCAAGATAATTAAATAAAACCCGTTTTGTTGACAATATTTTTTAATTAAACTTAGTTAATATCATTGTTTTTCCTTTTTTTTAATTTTGAAAAAAAGCTGTTATTATTATCCTTGTGGGATTTTGTTTAAATGAAGAGGAATTATGCGCATAAGGCAATTGTCTAAATGTACAAAATTAACTAACTTTTTTCCTTAGTTGTTGTATCAAAACTTTCAAAATATTAAAAATATTAAAAATTAATTTAATCGATAATAGCTATATCCAAATAATAACGTTAACAACACTGTTTTAAATAAGGTATAAAGTATTGTTGTAAATTCCATAATAACTTAGTAATGACATTGGTATTGATACAGATATTTCAATCTTACATAGCTATCTCAAAAAAATGATTGAACAAACTGATATGGGATTTTATTAACAATAATTAAATTTAAAAATGAACACAAAATAAAATACCGTAGCGGAATTAAATTAATTATAGCTAGTGCATTTACAATTCTAGTTACATTATTTTATTTTTTGTTTATTTTAAATTATTGTCAAGTAAATTTTATACTAATTTGCTTGATTTTTTTTGAAACACTCATATAAGGTTAAAAAATCTGTAAGTTTGAAAACATTCTATTGTTTTTGAAGTAATGTTTTTAAATTGAGACTATTATAGTTTACTAAACATGTATTAAACTTCAAATGATATAGTAATAAATATAGCTTTATTTAAATAAAACTAGTTAATAGCGATAATAAAAAAACTAAATAATGTTGGACCATTTTAAAAATTTTTCTTTAAACCAAACTTCCAAGATAGGGCTAACTTGAATAAAACTAATAATAGAAACAGGATTAGCATCAATGTATTCTGGGTAAGCAATCATAGTGGTATAAAACAATATAGCTGAAACAGGAGCATATGTTAGCCAATTTTCGATTGTATAATGATAATTAATTGTTATTAATAATTTTTCAATTTTAGTATAAATCTCTGTTAAAGGTATATCTGGTTGAAATCTATAGATCAGTTCTCTAGAAATTTGATCTAATGTTGAGTTTTCTTTCCTTGGAATTTGTTTCAATAATATACTTAAGTCTTCTTTATCAATTTTATAACCTTTAGATTTAGTATCATAAATAAACCATAGAATCTTAGGTAGTAACTTTATAAGCTGATTAAACGCTGCCCTTGACTCTCTTAAAATGGGAATGTTATAATGTCGATCTGCTGGTTCCAACAACACCATATAATGAGAATGATTATATTCTTTATAAATACTACTGAGCTTTGGATTATATGGGAAAAAAGCTTTCATTGGTTCGTCTAACGAAATGGAAAGGACATATAATGTTAAAACTAAGCTCTCCCAAATTTCTTTCTTTCTCTTTAATTTGCTTATCTTTTTACTATTTTTGACATTAACTACTTGCTTGTTACTAAGGTCAATCTTATCATAATTTAATAATTGAGCCATTCTCATTGCTGAAAATAGATGAGTTTTAAAAGGCGTTAGATTTCTTAATTTTAACTCATAAAAACTTAATAAGATTAAAGTTAATAAAGATTCCAAAGAAGGTTGTTTATAGGATTCATGCAGCCAAAGCTTGATCTTTGTATGAAACGTAAGAATTAAACTGTTTAACTCTCTTTCCTTTAAGCTGGAGTTTTTATACTTTAGAAATGTCAATATCAAAGCCATTTTTAAGTGATATAACTTATTAGATTGAAATATCTTTACCAATTGCTCAAAATTAAACCAAATACCGAAGGGGTCTAATTCTTTAGCATAAAATAAAATGCCTTTTTCAATAAATGAAGATTGGAAGCAAGTAGAGCTTAATAATAACTCATAACATAATTCATTGTTCCTATACTCATTGAACCTAATTATGTTTTTTAAATGATTATCAAAATTGAATATAAAGTTCTGTTGATTAGCTGAAAACTGAAAATTGCAAGGGTCGTTATCAATGATTCTTAGTTGTGTCAATGTCCAATTCAAATAGGAGCTTATATCCGACTTATAGACTAATTGTTGATTGTCTTCTTTCTTCAATTTGGCATCAAAATAAACACTGTTTTTTATTAATTCTTCTAATTCCATTATCCTTTCGAGTACATGTTGACTCTTCATTAATTTTGGTTTGGCTTTACTTTTCTTTTTTGTATTGGGTTCCTCTGGATCATAATGTTCAAATTTAAAGTTCATGATTGTTCGTTGAAAGCTAAAGTAAATTTAGTTAATAAATATAATTTTAAATAAAAAGTGATGCATTATTTTTGAAATTAAAGATTTGAAGATGAAATTTTAAGTTTCACCGAATTTTAAAGTAGATTTCAAATTCTTGAAATTTAGATTGAAAAAATTAATTAAAATAATTAAGAGAATATCTACCTACTCAATATAACAGATAAAAAATCAACATGAAATAAAAACAATATTGTAATTTTTAGTATTCTTTATACATTTTTTGTTTAAACTTAATTACTTCCTACATACAATTATTGCAGAATCTACTGCGCTCTTATTTTAATTCCAAAATGCAAAGTAATTTCTACACACATGTGATATGCAATAATCACTTTAATTAGAGTAAAGATAGCGTTAATTAATAATGAAAATAAGAGTCATATTACAACTATTGGCCTATTTAATTAATTTAACTCAGGTATAATAATATATAATCAATTTAAGTATAATAACACGTTAGCAATGAATCAATAATTATAAATTTGTATAGAGAATGTAATAAAATCTAATAAACAAAGTTTTTAACTGTATAAAGATTAAAAGAATCCTATTAAATTGCAAAATTTGGTTTAAAATTAAATCAAAATAAAATTTATAAACTTGATCTGCATATTATATAGCTTTAATATCTCTTCTAACATTTAATCATAAACAAACTTTTTATAATCTAGTAACTACCTGTGCACATGTCTTTTATAAACTTTCCTGAAAATAAATTGCTCAACCTTCCCATTGAATAAAAAATGAACAAACCAAAGAGACATGCCCATTTTTTTATGATAATAGTTAACATTGTGATGATGGTCTATTTGGATCAAAAAAATTATTCAACGATAAAATGGTACTTAATGTCATAGTTAATAATCCAAATGATAAACATAATAAATGAGGCATATGTTTCATCGAAAATAATCTTAAGGGACTTAATTTTAAATAACAGGCAGCTGGTAAAATAAAGGCTAAATAAATAACGTTAAAATTGGATCTTTAAATTAATACTATTCTATTACCTAATACCGAAGCGGATAAACCACCCTATTGAATTTATAAGTATAAATTATTTCACTAAAACAATAACTTACCGTAATTTCCATAACAAACCCTAAATCACAAGTAACTAAAGCAATCAATAAAGAGATACCAACTAATACAGTAGTAGCTAAAAAACTTTTAAATGGGGTAATATCATTCGGATAATAATAATTTTCAATAACCTAAAACAAATTTATTTGTTTAATACTCCTTATATAAACTAAATAAAAAAAAATTACTTCTCTAGCTACATAATGCTCCAAAGGAAACGTTGAAAACATATTTAAACCAAAACAAAATCTGGCAATATTAATAAACGTATTATCCGCTGGAAAATTGTTTAATATATTTCCTAAATGAAAAAACAATCAATTCAAATCTCAATATGTATTTATCTTCTATTTCCCCTACCTTCAGTTTTATCTGTAAAAGCAATATAACCTGCTGTTGCCATAATAGCACAAAAAAACATAGATACTCCTGTACTCAAATGAGTGATCATAGCAAATCGATCCATTGTTGGTTTTTCTAAATCTGCAAAGATAACAAAACTATTATGATGACATACTAAAGCTATCAAAATATATTAATAGTGGTAAAAACAACTATTAGATTTTAAATTACCAAATGCAATAACAGCAACTCCCTATTAATTATAATAAAAAACATCAATTATTTGTATAATACACATAGTATTTTATTTTTACCTGAAACATCCCTTTATTAAAAAAATTCCAATTTAAGCTAGGACTACCTTTTAATTCTTCAGGTACATAAGGACCTTCTACTAATACAGCAACTACAATAATAAACATAGCAACTAAAGCAAAAAAGGATGCTTTGGCTAATTTGGAAATATCTCTTAATAACGATAATGGATAGCTTATTCCTATTGTTAATAATGCTATCATGAATTTTCGATTTCCTAATAAATACAACGTTGGGTGGTCTTTTATCGAGGGGAACAAAGCTAGAATAACAGCGGGTATGGTATCACCTAGAAAGGTTTGTTTTTAGTTTACTTTAAAAAAAGCTCTAGTTTAAGTTTACCAATAATAACAGTGTATGCGCACATACCTAAATCATATTATTTAATTTTGATTTGATAAAAAGTATATGTAAATTTACCTCCAAAAGCAAATACAAACTGAGACACTGAAATTAATATTAAACCAAATTTGCCAAAACAAAAATGAGCCAGCTCTTGATAACTTTTAGTTCCAGATAATTTAGCATTATGTACTAATAAGTTAATTGTCCAATCTAGTTATATTAAACATTATTATTATTATCATTATTATTATTATCTTTCAGTTAAATACTATAATTATAACTGACTTACCAGCCACCCAAGTTAAAACAGCCAATAATATAAGACCAACAAACATACCGCTTTGCCTCATTGAAAATGGGAGACCTTTATGTTATTTTATTTAATATAACTCATAATACTGTAATATTTAATTTACCAATGATACCTAAATAACAAAATAACATCTATTAACATATATATTACTACATAAAAATTTGTATTTACCAGCTCCAATAATCGAATTCGTCATATTTAAAAATGACGAGAAAGCTGACGAGTTAGGCAACTCAATTTCATACGGGTTTGTTATATGGTTTTCTTCATTAAAATTATGTAACGGTATTGGTTGCTGATTATTTAAAATTTTAGGCAGATACCGAGTCCAATTTTTATTTTCGGGTTGATAGCTTACACCATACTCATCACTATCCTCACTTCTCCTCAAACTTTTTACGCTTGAAGTTAACTCTTCGCTATAAAAACTGGTCCTTGAACTGACTGGATTACTGTCCATTGGAGTACCTCTTTCCACTACGTCGTAGTCATTGTATTTGGACATTTTTTTTTTTAAAAATAGTATATTATTAAAAGGAAACTATGCCTTTTATTTATAAAGAGATTAGCAATATCTTATTAATTTTGTAGTATTGTTATTTTAAGCCATTTATTTTTAGTCCAATCAATTATATTTAGTTCTTAAAAAACGGAAATTACAAATTAATGATGATTTAATAAAACTAATTAATTAATAATTTATTAAATCATTATAATTTAAAAATGTTATACTAAAAAGAGTAACAACCAAATAATAGAACAATTCTTGATATGAAATAAGTAGCCTTTATCTGGAAAATACCTTACCTGGCGTCACAATTTGATCTAGTTCCCTTATTCTCTTAAAAAAAATTCCTGAGCAAATCACTACTTAACTTTCATATTAATTACATTCAAAAAACAATAGAACAATAGACATAAATAATATAATAAACACACATTGAATTATGATATATTTGTTCAAACTACTTAACTTGTGCCATAAAAAGCAACTACTATTAATTTTAATTATTTTTTATTTAGTCTTTCCTAATTCACTTCTACCTATTTAACTATGAATAGGTTTATCATATACAGCCATACAAGCTTCTTTGAAAGCTTCAGAGAGGGTAGGATGAGCATGACAAGTACGAGCAACATCTTCTGAAGAAGCACCATATTCCATAGCTAAAACGGCTTCTGAGACCATTTCACCAGCATTTGGACCAATGATGTGAGCACCTAAGATTTTATCGGATTCAGCATGAGATATAATTTTAATCATACCATCGGCATCATCATTAGTTTTGGCACGTGAATTAGCAGCAAATGGGAAAGTACCAATTTTATATGGTGTACCTTCAGCTTTAATTTCTTGTTCATTTTTACCAACCCAAGCAACTTCTGGATGAGTATAAATAACAGATGGAATAGCATCATAATTAACATGACCATGGCCACCAACGATATATTCAGCAGTAGCAATACCTTCTTCTTCAGCTTTATGAGCTAACATTGGACCAACAGTAGCATCACCAATACAACGGATATGAGATACATTGGTACGGAATTGATGATCAATTTTAATTCTACCACGTTCGTCAACTTCAACACCTGCATTTTCAAGTCCAAGGTTCTCAGTATATGGACGACGACCAATAGAAAGTAAAATAACATCAGCTGTTATTATTTCTTCTTTACCACCCTTAGAAGATTCTACTTTTAAGTTTACTTTACCATCGACTTTTTCAGCACTTATTACTTTAGTATTTAATTTAAATTTCATGCCTTGTTTTTGTAATACACGATGGAATTGCTTGCTATATTGTATAAAATAAAATATATTAGTATCGTATCATTACTATTATGTAAATTATTTACGCCATATCGTTATCCATACCAGCTCCAATAGCTGGCATATATTCAACAACGGTTACTTCAGCTCCTAATCTTGACCAAACGGATCCAAGTTCAAGTCCGATAACACCTCCTCCAATAACAATCATCTTTTCTGGTACTTTTTTAAGGGATAAAGCTCCAGTTGAAGTAACAATTTGTTCTTCATCAACCTAATAATAAATATTAATACATTATTGTATTACGTTTTTATTGTATTGTTATTTACCTCAACGCCTTTGAATGGAGAAGGTTCAGAACCAGGAGCTAAGATAATATTCTTGGCTTTTAAAGTAGTTTTATTACCATCAATACCATCTACTTCAATTTCGTTTGGTCCAACTAATTTACCATGGCCTTTAACATAGTCTACCTAATGAAATATATTTAGTTAATATTATATTTACTATTATTATTAATTTACCTTATTTTTTTTAAATAAAAGTTCAATACCACTAGTTAAACCTTTAACAGATTTTTCTTTAGCTCCCATCATAGTATCTAAATTTAATTTGATATCGGAAACTATAATAATACAAGAAAAAATATCAACACATATACTGAAATTTAAGCAGCAAAACAAATTTACCATCAATACCACGTTTTTTAAAGTCATGTTGAGCTTGATGATATAAATGGGAATTGTTTAATAAGGATTTAGATGGAATACATCCAACATTAAGACAAGTCCCTCCTAAAGTTCCTCTCTTTTCAATACAAGCGGTCTATGATTTATTATTTTAGCATAAATTCAAGCTTAAATAATTTTATTAAATTACCTTTAAACCCAATTGAGCTGCTTTAATAGCAGCTACATAACCTCCTGGTCCTCCTCCAATGACTATAACATCATGTTCTACAATATTCAAAAGGATAGGATTAACATTAGTTTCATAATAATAACAATAACAAATTACCAGTAGTGGAAGAATAAAATCTAGGAAGAATATAAGATTGAGATTTTAATACAGTTTTAGTATTGAGTGGCTAAAAATAATGAATATCATTAATTAATATAATTTTATAGTTAGACATAATTAGTTTATTTAACTTACAGTTGTATGAAATACTTTAGCTAAGTTTTTGATCATCTTTAAAGTTTAAAAATGGTTTACTTTGATATAAAATATAGTTTTGATTACACGCTTAAATTTTAGTTAAAAGCTCTTATATGATTGGTTGGAATCATTTCGAAAAATTTGGTTAAGGGTTTAGTTTTTTATAAACTTATCAAATCAGATAACATCTAGTATTTTATTTAATTTTAAGAAATTATTACTGGATTATTAAATGATATGATATTTTATCTATTGTTACATTGTTAATTATATATGATATGGTACATTGCTAAGTGTTATTAGATTATTAATTAAAGTTTAAAATCTTTAGTTTATTTTAGTTTGCATTTAATTTTTTAATAACTTCCAAGCAAAATAAGCAGCTAACGTAGATGGGAATAGTGTGGTTATTTTGAATAACAAATCTAATAATTATAACAAATAAAACCATGTAAATACAAATAAAGCTTACTCTTTTTTAATAAAGCCAACTTCCTTTGATAATTTAATAATAATAATATATTTAAATAATAACTAAGAATTTGACATGTTTTTAAATTTTGATTAAATAATGTTAATTCTTCAATATCAGTTATTAACTCAGATTGTTGTTTTTGAATTATACTATTATTTGAATATTTTTTTAATTCAAAAGTTATAAAATAATACATCTTTTTCTCTATCCATAATTTCATATCATTACTTAGAAATAAATCGGAACTTATTATAAAATATTTTAATAAGTCTTGAAATTTTATATCTTTAGTAATAATATTATTATTTTCTATTATTATTTTTTATTATTATTTAATAATTATAATTATGAATATAGTTTACCTTCTAGTTGTATCCAATTAAATTCGAATAATTTTTCTATTTTATTTTGTAATATACTTTCAATTATTTTAACATCACAATTAAATTCTAATAATAAAAATAATAGTAAATTAGTAATATTATAAGATATAATAAATTACCTTTAAATATTAAAAGTGTATGACCCCATAAAGTAAATAAATAATATTTGTCTTTAATAGTTAAATTGTTATTAGTTAATGGTGCTACAAATGATTTAAATAGCATAACCAATCGATTTTTTATACTTTCTTTTATATTACTCAGTTCATTGATACCGTTTAATGTATTTGAGTTTAATTCTATAATTTATAAATTATTAGTTATAAACAATTATAGTAAAATAGTGTCAGTTTACTTAAATAATGTAATATCTTTTGAGTATATATTAAATAATTAAATAATTCAAATAATTTACTTGTATTCATTTCTTTATCTAGTAATTTATAAACTATATTATATTTAAATTATTAATATATAATAAAATTACTGATTTTTTTTTGACTATTATCTAATTCAATTAAATGTTTAAAATTGACTGTCATTCTTATTCTCTTTAATAGCGGTTCTTTTAATGTTTTAAAATTGTATTCATCTTTAAATTATATATTTAATATATTTAATATATTAATATTGTATAATATTACCCAAATCTATTAACATTGATTTACTTTCAATTTCTTCATACTTTTGTTTGAGTTCTAAATATTCTTTTTTCCAATAATTTTTGTCTAAACTCAATCAATTTAGTGTGATTATTGTAAATAAAAATAGAATTACTTTGATCAATACTATCTCTCAATTGTTCAATATAAGCTATATTAAAAATAAATTATCAATATCGTTAGTTATATAAGGTTTACTTTGAATAGAAATCGATGGATGTTTTAATTTTAATAACGTTATGGCCTAAATTTATTAAATTATTTATGAATTTATTACAACAATTGAAATAGTTATTACTAAAGTTAACTTGAAATTAAAATTCATTTTTTAAAAATATAAAAGATAATAATATAATGTTTTTTATTAATATATTATAATACATTTCTAACAATTCATGCATTTTTTATAAACTTTGTTGATGGTTCGAAGTTTTTATATTTTAAGCATAGAACCAATCAAATCCATAAATTAAAACTGTCTTTTATTTTTTATTTGAGTATAATAAAATTTTATTTTTTATTTGAGTATAATAAAATTTTATTTTTTATTTCAATAATAAAACAATATAAGAGATGAGTTTCCCAGAAGATAAGATCTTAATATTAGAGTTAGGAAAAAGTCGAATCAATTATAAAAAGGGTGCTACTTTTTTTGAAGATAAAAATTTTGAGGCAAGTTTTAATAAATTATTATTCCGTATCACCCCTAAATCCCTTAATCTTTTCCTAGATCTTGACTCCTGTCATTAAACTAAATAAAACTTTATTAACTTCTGAGGAACTTGAAAGTGTATTGAAAGATGGCAATTTACAAAATGAAAATATGATTGAGAATGGCATTAAAGAAAATAAGATTCAATTTGAAATACAAACGGATAGTGAAAAAAATCAATTAATTGAAGAAGAGTTAATTATCAATGTATTTAAACAAGATTCTAAAGTGGATTGGATTGCTTTAAGAGCTTTGTTGTAAGTTTAGTTACACTTTATTTACTATTTATTAAATGTATTTATATTACAGACAATATTTATTAACAATAAAATACGGAACTTCAATAGATGATAATGATTTAGCTATAATATTTGTAATACCAACGAATTGGCCAAGAATCAATTATGAAGAATTGATTAAAATCACTTTTGATGACTTAAATTTTACAGCTATTTATTTCTTAGACCAACCCCTATCTTCATTATATGGTTATGGTTTGGTTAGTGGTACTGTTGTACATTTAGGTGCAACTACAACAAGTAATTGAAATGATTTATCTAATAATAACAGTAAGTATTAATAATGTTAATTTAGCCGTTACCCCAGTTGTAGATAATTATATTTATAAATATGCCATTCAAAGTATTCCTATTGGATATAATGAAATTGATAAATTACTATTAAAGAGATTAAAAAAAGATCAAGAGTTTATTAATAATTGTAATAATATTCAAATTGACTTGGAGTTGATTAAATATTTAAGAGAAAATGATTATTTTATGTTTGATCAAAACAATAATAATGAAGAATTTATAGAAGTGGAATATAAAGATGTTAAAGTGAATTATTATTTTTATTCTATTATATATTTATTAATGTTTAAATTTTTAGTTTAATTTTCATAATAAACATCGTTTATTAATCAATGAAATATTATTTAATAATGATTCTATCTTATTTAATAAGAATGGTTTTACTTACAATTCCATTAGAAATTTAATAAAAACAAGTATTGATTCATGTGATATTGAAAAGCGATTTTTGTTATGGGAAAATATTATAGTTAATGGTGGATTAAGTAAAAATAGAAGTAAGTTTAAAATTATTATATGTAATGATAATAATGATATATTAATTTATTAACAATTTTATTTTTGTTATAGCTTTCATTAAAGGAATTGAAAAAGAGATATCTGATTTTTGGAATAATTCAGAAAATATAGGTTATACCCAACCTAATAATTTTAAATTTTTAAATCCACCAGAGTATTTTCGTAATTTTAAAGAAAGCCATCATTTATTAACTTTCTTAGGCGCTTGTATAACTGCTAAAGTAAATTTTGTTATTTTTATTTTATATCATTTTAGTACTTATTTTATATTCTTTAATAGTATGTGTTCGCTGACCCTAAATTACATATATCTCAAGTGGAATTTAATCAAGCTGGTCCTATTATCATTTATAATAAAGCGGGTTAAAATATAAAAGAATCACTAATAAAAAAACATTGTTTATTTAAAAAATATTCTCTCTTAATCTTATAAAATTGATAATAAACTTCAATGCTACTATTTATCTACGGTCTCTTTTATATTCATTCCTGTCAGATCTAAATGTTCTATTTAATTTTGATAATAATAATATTATTATTATTAATTTACCTATCATCTAAACCTCTTTTAATTTCTTTTTTATCTCCAAATAACTTATCAACCTCATCATCAATATAATTATTTGATTTTTCAAATTTAATTGGGCCAGATGGTTCCTATAAAATAAAATTATTATTACTACCACAATTATGATATAATACTTACCACTGATGCATCTGCTCCTTTAAAGGCTGCTCTACCACCAAGAGCCCCACTAAATCGATCATCACTTTTAATTTTATCTAATTGAGTTTCGGCATCTTCCATATCTTCTTCCATATTTCTCTTTGGTTTATAAATCATATTAGCACTGGATCCAGTAAACAAAGGTTTATTATATAAATCATATGTATCATCATCTTTAAATCCAGATGAAATACCTTCACTTTGATTAAATAATCTAGAATCAAACATGGATTCTTTGGAAAGTGTAGGTTTAGCCAAGCCTAATGCTACCTTTTCACTAATATCACGATTCTCTTGTCTATTACATTTAATATTAATATCTATCATTTTAATAGATTACAAAATAATTACCTTGATATAAATTTAGCTCTTTGTTCTGCACCCATATGAGATAAACGCATTTCACGTTCACGTTCCTTTTGTTTTTCACGTCTTAATTCCTCACGAGCATGTAGTTCTTCATCTTCTACTTCTTCGTTTTGTTTAGAACCATCAGCATGTAAATGAGCACTAAAATAAATTTTAAACTTTTCACTATTATAAATACTAAACTAATTCTTACCGAGATTCTCTTGCTTTTTGTGCCAAATTGCGTAAACTTTCTTCTTTCTGCATCTTCTCTTTTTCTGCTACCTTATGTAATAACATATTACGTGTACGTGTTTCATCACGTACTATACGTTCTGCTGAAAATAACGACTCGGATAAAATTGCAAACTTATCATTAATTTGTACCTAAACAAATAATATTATTGTTGTTATTACTAAGATAATTATGAAAAATTATAATTACATCTTGTAAACCACGACCATCGGCAGCTAAACGTTTATCTAGTGGGATGGTATACCCTTTGCTATTTTTCCAATTAGAAATACAAGGTGGGATTACCCAATCTTGTTGTTCTTTAGCTGTAACTTTGCGAGTGGGTGAATGTAATACGGGTGCTGGTGGAGAAGGAGGACCTAAAAAGTCATAGTTTTAATTCATTGTTTGATGCATTTAATTTTATTTTCTAGCCTACCGTTTGGTACCTTTTTATGTCTAAATTTTGGTGGTTCTAAAGGATCTACCGGCATCTCTACAACTCTAACAATACGTTGACGAGCCCCAGAGTTTAAGTTATTGCCCTGTTGAGCAGGTGTATATCTGAAAAAGATGGGCTTTTTATCATAGGTGTTGATATTTTTGGGTTTTGTTGAAGCAATTTTGCCTTTTAAAATAAGTTAAAGATTTTAATTTAGTTCAATTATCTATTTACCTTCAGTTATCTTCTCTAAAGCTAATCGAGTCCTCTCTGCTGTCTCGTTAACTACTTCTTTATCTGGTCGTTGATTATCTTCATCTTCTTGATATCCAGTGGGCTTTGAGCGTAATACTAACTGATCCATTTTTATATTATAATTTTTTAAAGAAATTAAAAATTAGAAATAGGCTGGGTCAAGCTTTAAGATTTTATTTTGGTAATTAATTTCTTCCAATCAAAAGAAACTCTAATTTTAGCATAATTTTAGTTTCTTAGAGGATTCTAAGTGTCTAAGCTTTTTTGCCCAAAATTTTAGTTTATGCTTATGACTTAAGCCAATTTTATACTCTTTTAAAGTCAAAAAAATAGTTCGATAAGTTGTCACTTTAAAGCATTGACCACATCGCTAAATATTATTGAAAAAATGCTCAAAAAGGTCAAAGCCATAAGTGGTTTATTAACAATTATAACCATTAAGATAAAGTGCCGGGATAATCTAGAGCCCTATATCCCGGTCTATTTGCTTTTTGACAATTGAGCAACAGTCTAGACGAATTTATTAGACCAACACTAGCTATTCTTTAGTTTATAATTTCCAGTAACTTATTTCCTATTACTTTATTAATCTACTTTTTTTCCTTTTGTAGTTATGGCCATTTTATAAAGTGTTAGGAAGCTTTTACTCACTTGTATAGAAAATATGTTGTAGTTATAAACAACGACTTTATTTAATATATCGGATCTCTTTTAGATTATGTAAGTTATGATAATGATATACTACTTTCTAATTATCGCTGCTTATTTAATATAAATGGTAAGAAATAAGTTACTATGAATGATTTCATTTAGAAATGACAGTTATCTTCTTTAAGTGTTTATTTTGTACTTTATGATATTAAAGATAATAAAAATAATAGTTTTATAGCTTAAAAATGATTCACTCGAATAAGCTTATTTAGTGTCCTTTTATTATTAATATTACAATAGAATAGAATAGTAAAACTGAAATCCTTTTTATAGTTAACTCTAGTTTTAATTTTTTATATATTTTAAATGCATTGTGATAGTGCTTGTTTACTTTAATAGCTAAGCATGTAGAGATACAATTCAAATAACTTCCATGTGGAATTAGAATGTGATCCGTTTAACTCAATTTAGTTAGTGGCTTATTTAATGACAATAGAAATTGAAACTTTTAAAGGGGATAAAATAATAAATTGTATATTTTGTGGTTTGATTTTGATCAATATAAGGAATATGGTAAACATCTTATGAACTAAAATTAGGGGTTAATTTTAGAAAAGGGGTTGAAAAATATATCTTGATTTTCTAACTTTTTTTTAAGGAATAACCATAGTAACTATAAATATTATAAAACAAAGGAAAATCAAGTTATCTTTTGTTGTAATAATTAAAATAAAACTAATATTATTATAAGATCATTTAACTAATTAATATATATAAACCATACAACTAATTAATATAAACAATAGAGTCTAACTAATATGATGAAATTTACTAAAGTTTTTGATAAATATTTAGCAATATTTAAAGATGAAGAAGGTGAGTGTAATACAACAAACAATAACTTAAATAATGACAATAAATCAAACAATACTATTAGTAATTTCAATAACATTTCGATTTCTCTCTTAAACAATAATGAATCAAGTGAAAGTACTACTTATATTGCCCCGCAACATGCTAAAGGTAGAATATGCAAAAGAAGTTCGATTGAAGCTAAAATGGCATATTGGACAATATCTTTATTAAAAAGTAAAGATAAAGATAATTCACTTAAACAAAAGGCAATTAACTTAATGGACCCTTATACGCTTTATCCTTATGAAATGATGACCTCCTCGGTTATCAACTTACCAAAAAAGAAAGTGGAAACTATAAATTCAACTATAAATTCAAATTTAAGCTCAAATACAATTACTCCCAATTTAACCATCTCCTCTGGTGCCTCCTGTAAAGCTTTAGAAGAAATGAAACTTATGTTTGAAGAAATGGAGCAGGAGACTATGAACGAAAATGATAAATATTGGCAAGTTTCCGACTTACAAATGGAAGCTATTAATGATTTTTCTAATAATGAAATTGATCCTGATAACTGCTACGTTATCTCTTCTTATAATCAATAATTAGCTTTACATTGGAATGTACTCTTATAAATCAAAGTATAAATTATAACTTTTGTATTGTTATGATTTAATAAATTAATGTGTTTTTATAATTTAAATTGTCATTTTTCATAACAGTAAATTTTCGTTTTTTATAGTATATTTTTTATATTTCATTAACTGCGGCAAATCAAGTGGCTTTATTTTGTTCTTTTAATGCATTTTAAACCTACGCAATTTTATTGAAGCTTGAATAGTTGAATCATATTTTTTTTCTTTCTTTTTTATTAAACAATCATGGCTTTAGTCGATTTATTAAAACCAAAAGAAGATCCAACAAAATCAGCTACAAATAACTCCTCACCAAAGTCCTTCTTTGAAGATTTACCACCAGAATGTATTGGGCTTATCCTTAGTTACCTTGATTTTGAAGACCAGATTAGGTGCCTTAGTTTAAGTAAAGCGTTATATGATCGTTTTATAAAAAGGATCTATCGATCAATGCATATTTCAGATATCAAATTTAAAAATAGTGCTATAAGTAAACATTCGTCTTGTATTAGAGAGATTGGTGCTAGGTATGCTTATATTTATCCTAATGGCAGTGTTAATTTACATAAATTAATTAAAAATAATCCAAATGTCAAATATCATTTAGAATGCCCTTCCTTATTTTTATATAATGAAGATGGCACCAAAAGATATGAGAACTGCGTGCTTGAGCATTTAACTATCGATTATTCTTTAAATAATGCATGTATTTTAGAAGATTCTACCAAATTTGAGAAATTGGAAAAGGATAGAGCATTTTCAAAAGTCAAATCTATTCATTTCAATAATAATCTTAAAGCTGCCAAGAATTTATTTCCACTATTGAAAGATCAAGTGAAAAGTATTACAATTGAAAATATTGAACAGAATTATTTAAAGAAGCCCCTTCAAAATGTTTTAAATTTTAGTAATTTAACCGAATTGAAATTATTATCCTGCAAACTAAGACTCAGCTACATACAAAATATATTTAATACCACAAGCAGAAGTCTAAAGCATTTAGAAATTAATTCGTATTCCAATTCAGGGAATGGCATGAAAGCGCCCAAGTTATATATTGATGGAAATAAGTGTAAGAGTTTAAGATCTTTAACTTTAGATGGTATCATGTATCGTATTGAATTTCAGAATAGTCTAAAGAAACTTAGTACCTTGAGACTTCAAAGTTATAGTTTAAACCAATTAAGTATTCAGCAAGAGAATATTCCAAATGTTAGAGAACTATCACTTATATCATGCAACAGTTTAACCGCAAAGTTAATGAAATTAATACTTCGTTCGACAAGCATTACAAGCTTAAAGTTAGATACAAACGACTGCGAAACTTTGCTTTTAAGAGAAATTTATCCAAAGAAAAAGGTCAAGAATAATATTATAAAGATGGATATTACCAGAGCCACGTTTGATGACTACTTTTTAAACTATTTGGTGTTTAACTGTAGGAATTTAGAATATTTGATTTTAAAAGATTGCGAGTCTTTATCAGCTAACCGTAGTGTTTTACTAAATAATAAGCAATTTACACATAAGATTGAAAGTTTAAATAAGTTAATTCTAAATAAGGAAGGATTGGAAGAAGAGTTTATTGAATTTATTATTAAGAATTCAATTAACTTAACTAACGTTACAATTACGGCTATTGAAGGAAAATGGTTATTACATTGTTTAAGTAAATATCCTAAGATAGTTATGAAGCTTGAAGTATAATAATAAATAAAATTTGATTTGTGCTTTATTTTGTTTTGTTATTTTATTGTTTTGCTCTTTGTCTTTCTTGTTCTATTTTAAAACTTGATATAATATATTGTGTATCTCTAATATATTAATAAGTTTAATATTAGATAACTATCATTTATAATGTAACGTATTTTAGTAAATTTATTCATTTAATATATTACATTTTGATTAAAAACCAATAAAATTAACTTTATAGACTAAATCCTACCCAATTAGTTAATTTATTTATAAGCTGGAATGCTTAATCTATTTTTAGTTGGTATTAAATTAGAAATAGAAAAATGAGCTTTTATTTTATTTTATTAGAAACTATTTTTAATTTAATGAGATCAAGGAGATTGGAAATAGCGCCAAGTTAGTCTAAACATAGAAAGTGCGCGCTATGTTACTAAAAAAAAAGGTTATTTTTATCTAATTAAAAATCGAGTTTGGGGTTCGTTAGCATTAAATTTCACCACAACATTGTGAATAATAAGTTTAGAAATTAAATGAATGAATAAGGTTCTAAATTTAAATATAAAGTAACTATAAATAAATAGCAAAAGAACATAGCTATTGAAATACATTTGTTTATTTTTTTATCTTTTCTATAATTAATAAACTTAATTCCACCATGGCTTTACGTGTTAAAAGAAACAAACCTTCCCTTCCTAAACTTAATACCACCATCTCAACGAATACTACTAATGGTCCTCAACTAAACACTATCGATTCAGTTAGTAAATTAACGAAAGAAGCTTTAACGCCATTATATCAAAACCAAGGACCAATTGAAATAATACCAGGATTATACCTCGGAACACAACATGACGCAAATAATACCAAACACCTTATTAAACTTGGTATCGATTCGATTTTAAATGTAGCAGAAGAAGTAGACTCGAAACCAAACTCACCTTTTGATGGTAATGAAAGTGCAGTAATTAATTACCTAAGTTTAGAATGGTGCCATTATGAAAAAGATATTATGAGTTATTTTGATACAGCTTTTGAATTTATCGACCAAGGACGTATTAACCGTAAAAAGAAAGTATTGGTCCATTGTCAGTTAGGAGTTTCAAGGTCAGCTACTTTGATTATAGCCTATTTAATGTATAAGATCAATTATACATGCCATGAAGCTTATAACTTTGTTAAATCCAAATCATGCAAAGTAGCACCTAATTTACATCTATTTACACAATTAATTCAATACGAAATTTATTTAAAAAAGAGTAAAATGTATAAAAGTTATGAATTTAATAGTCAATTACCATCAAAAAGAATGAAGATAATATAAAATTAAGTTGTTGATTTCTCTGGGGATTATTATATTACTCTATTGGACCATAGGGGGAGTTTGATTTATGCTGGACATCTACTATTATGTAATTAAATATATTGAATTGTAATAAAGTAAATTTTTTGTGGTATATTTTAAACTTGACAATATTCTTTTAATTTATTAGTTATTAAGTGATTTATTATAGACTAACTATTGAGTGATATATGTGAGTGTTTTTTGATTCCATTTTTTCATAACATAAACTCTAAAAACATAAAACAAATGTGAGCTGTGTTATTATTGTCTACCAATTATCAAGTAATTTATTGCTATATAATAAAGTGCCATACTTTTATAATATTTATTTTATTCTTTCAAGTAAGCTCTGGTATGATTGTTTTTAATCAATCTACGTTGAAACGGAGCATCTGTACCATGAATCCAGTCCATTAATCCTAATACTCCAAATGTAGAATGATGTGTTTCATGATGAAAGTCATGACGAGCAGCCCATGGAAAATAAGGTACTTCATAACCTCCATGGGTTACTATTGTACTAATCAAAGTAGCAAACAGATAACAATAGTATGAAACTGGGTGAATATTAAAAATCAAAGGCCCAGAAAGACCAGGAATAAGATTTGATAGGGCAAAATCACTTGGTTCCATATAAAACGCGGCTATTCCAATTGGAGCAGAAAATTGATGGTGTTTTTTATGCACGATGGAATAAAGTTTTGGATGATGAAATAATCGATGAATATAGTAAAAAAACACTTCTTCACAAATGACACATAAAATAACATTGATAATAATTTCTGGCCAAGAAGGTAGTTTGGAGTATAAACTTACAGTATCAGCCTTATTAAACGGAGAGCTTGGATGTAGGAAATAAAGGACTGGGAAATTAAACAGCAAGGAAACGATGATAAAATTAAACAACACAAGAGGTAAGCTTGCTTTATAATCTTCTATTGTTGGCAACTTATTTTTTTGTAATTTTATATCATTTGTTTTTTCTTTTGGTATTAATAGATCGGCCACAGCCAGCGTACCACAAGCTAATGTGAAAGTAACTATGGCTACTATAAAACTTCCAAGTCCTACTAATGTAAAATCGTCTGTTTTACTTAGTAGATAATCCCAACTACTTTGTCCATATACTTTACTCCATACACCGATGATAGAGAATAATACTAAATAACAGATTCGATCAAGAAATATATAGCACTTGGAATTCATTTTAATTTTTATCAAAAAGGTTAGATTGTTTTTTAAAAACTTTTTAAGAAGTACTTTCAAAGATTCCATGATTTTGTTATTACCCTTGTTTTCTATGTTGTGTATAACAGTAAATTTCTTTTTAAGCAATTATTCAAAAAGAGTGACCAAGATTTAAACCGGAATTGGCATAAAGTTCCTAAAACACTTAAATAATTCCAAATCGTGATTTCAAACCTAACAAATGATTATAAATAAACTGTTTTTTTACTATCACTTATGAAATTATTTTAATTATATTATAAAAATGAGTTTCCTATACCTTAAGACTATAGAATTCCTAAAGATTTCAAGTTAATGTTATTATATAAAAATAAAACTCTTAAAATATCTATCTTTAAAATTTAAATAGATAAATTTAACTCAGTTAAACTAAAAATAGTATTTTCCACTTTGATTTAAGTTAAACTTTACAAAATACATATAGGAATGCTCTTTTTTGTTCACCTTTTGTCTATTTTTTATACAACAGAAAATTTAAAAAAACTACAGTTACATAGCTAATTAAAAAAATATTCATATAAAAATAACAATAATTTCCATAGCATTTATTGTATTTTATGGGTTATAACTTCTTTTTCAGTCCAACAGTTTTTATATACATTTAAAAAAATAATTATTCTACTTTGTCTAAGAAAACGGTAAGAAACTTTTTCATTATATTTTTATAGAATAATTATTTTTTTAAGCTGAGTTTAAAACCTGCTACAGTGAAAAGGGGGCTATAACCCAAAAATTATAAATAAAAAAATAATCAATCAAAATAGCTTTTAGCTTTATAAGATATTAAATTTGTTTTTATATATTTTATTTTAAAATTAAACTATTATATAGGGATGTCCGAATTGGTTTCTGGATTTATTTAAAAATTTTAATACAATAGGGAGAGGCACATTATATAAAAATTGTAATTCATTCACATCACTTTTAACAACTATTCATAACAGCCCAAAGTTTATGGAATTCTATAATAAACAAAAAAAAACAAAAAAAAAACAAGAAAAGTTATTAAAGTTTATTATTAATAATAATAAACTTAATTAAGCAATGTATAAAATTAGTGCTTTAAGGGAAACAGGAAATAAAAACCAACAAAGTAGCATTAATATTAACTATAGGTTTAATATATTTTTTTAATAAATGTAAAAGTTTTGGATTTAATATAAGTAGAGATTAATATGATTATTTAAAAATAATTAATGATAAAAAAACACCAACATTACAACCTATTGTGAAAGGTGATACTCAATGATTGGAGTTAAAAGTAGTCCTTGCTTGATTAACTTGCCTTGAGTCGAATGGTCTTAGTTTATGTAACTAAGATAGACTTAACTTAATAGGAATAATACGTAATAAGCTACGAACTATGTAAAACAAATAGAATAGAAGATACTACTGTAAAATCTATGCAAGATGTTGTCAGAAAGACTTAGTGGCTTTATTAATAATACGTTATCAGGGAGCAATCGAATTAAAAAGCCTCGAGTTAGTATGTTGAAGAATCTCTTTTATACTCCAACTGGGTGGCTATATAAGGGGTGTTTTTTTTGGCTTCATTATTTTTTCCATTTTTTAAGCGCTATTTGAGTAGAAAGATTGTTAGTAAAATTCTTAAACACAAAAATACATCACCATATAAGGAACATTACAACAGTTATTCCTTATTGTAGTTGCCAAGTATGGACATTAAAACGTGGGCAATAAGTTCTTCGTGATTAGGCGGTAGCAATTCTCATAGCAAATCTATATAAGGGACTCTGAATTGATTATTATATTATAATCAATCCTAGAGCTAATGAAGCGGTATTTCACACTATTACCAAAAATACAAAAAAAATTAAAGATGAGCAAATTAAGATTATTATGCAATATTTACTTGATAATTTAACTATTTCATCAAAATTTGATAAAAATAATAATGATGATAAATATTTGTCAGATAATATATATACTAAATAAAAGTAAAAGAATGATATGTGAATGTATTTTTTTATTTAAGAATTTTACTAACAATTTTTCCGCTTAAAAAATGGAAAAAGTAATGAAGCCAAAAAAAACATCACCAAATATTTTTCTATAATTACTCTAAATAAAAAATGTTTTGGCTGCAATTTAATTAGCTGAGTATATTTTAAATTAAAATCAGCTTTATTAATTAACATCCTGGATATTTAGTTTAATTTGAATATAACTTAATATATTAAAAACTTAAATTATATAAAAATAATATATTATATGCTTATAGAAAATAACTTAGTAAAAAAGTGGAAATAATTTTTTTAAAATTTTAAAGCTTCAAAACACTTATTTGGACTTAAAAATAATAATAATAAAAGATTTTTGATTTTTGATTTTTGTATAAAGCTTTTATAGAGTTTTTTTTAATATAAATTTACTGCTTGTGAAATATTGTCTTATCAGCTTTGTAATTGGTTATAATATATGGATGTATTTTTGTGTTTAAGAATTTTACTAACAATCTTTCCGCTCAAATAACGCTTAAAAAATGGAAAAAACAATGAAACCAAAAAAAACACCCCCATATAGATTTGCTGTGAAAATTGCTACCGCCTAATCACGAAGAACTTATTGCTCACGTTTTAATGTCCATACTTGGCAACTACAATAAGGAATAACTGTTATAATGTTCCTTATATATAGCCGCCCAGTTGGAGTATAAAAGAGATTCTTCAACATAATAACTTGATGCTTTTTAATTGAATTGCTCCCTAATATTACACTTATAATAAAGTCACTAAGTCTTTCTGACAACATCTTGCATAGATTTTACAGTAGTATCTTCTATTCTATTTGGGAGTGTTTTTTTGGTTTCATTATTTTTTCCATTTTTTAAGCGCTATTTGAGGATGTATTTTTTTGTTTAAGAATTTTACTAACAATCTTTCCGCTCAAACAGTGCTTAAAAAATGGAAAAAATAATGAAACCAAAAAAAGCACCCCCATTTGAGCGAAAAGATTGTTAGTAAAATCCTTAAACAAAAAAAGACATCCCCATTTATTTTATATAGTTTGTAGCTTATTGCGCACTATTCCTATTAAGTTAAGTCTATCTTAGTTACATAAACTAAGACCTTTTGATTTACGGCCAGTTAATTAAGCTAGAACTGCTTTTAACTTCAATCACTGAGTACTAACTTTCACAAAGTATAAAGATTTTTCAACATAATAACTTAAAGCTTTTTTATTAAATGAATTTCGATGTCAGTTTTTAATAAAGCTACTAAGTCTTTGTGATAGTGTTTTATATAAATTTCATAGTAACATCTTTTCTTTTATTTGTTTTGCATGGTTTATAGCTTATTATATGGGGATATTTTTTTTGGTTTCATTATTTTTTACATTTTTCCGCTTAAATAACGCTTAAAAAGTCGAAAAAGTAATGAAACCAAAAAAAACATCCTCATATACTATTTTTTATAATTCAAGTTTATTTTAATTAAATTGATACTTATAGACTATTATATAATAATTTATTTTATTACTTTAAAAACATTATAGATACAAACACATTGTTTTAGTTTAATTATTAATAATTATTAAATAGTAATAGTTTTTTTATATATGGGGGTGTCCGAATTGGTTTCAGAATTTAACTAGAACTTAATCCAAATTTTAAGTTTTCAAATTTATAAGTCTTTAATGTGTGATTAGCTAAATTTAAAAAGCCTAAAACTAAATATAAAAATTTAACTTAAAAGACTTATTTTTTTATTTTATTTTTTTAATTATATGTTTGTGAAAGTTAGTACTCAGTGATTGAAGTTAAAAGCAGTTCTAGCTTAATTAACTGGCCGTAAATCAAAAGGTCTTAGTTTATGTAACTAAGATAGACTTAACTTAATAGGAATAGTGCGCAATAAGCTACAAACTATATAAAATAAATGGGGATGTCTTTTTTTGTTTAAGGATTTTACTAACAATCTTTTCGCTCAAATGGGGGTGCTTTTTTTGGTTTCATTATTTTTTCCATTTTTTAAGCACTGTTTGAGCGGAAAGATTGTTAGTAAAATTCTTAAACAAAAAAATACATCCTCAAATAGCGCTTAAAAAATGGAAAAAATAATGAAACCAAAAAAACACTCCCAAATAGAATAGAAGATACTACTGTAAAATCTATGCAAGATGTTGTCAGAAAGACTTAGTGACTTTATTATAAGTGTAATATTAGGGAGCAATTCAATTAAAAAGCATCAAGTTATTATGTTGAAGAATCTCTTTTATACTCCAACTAGTTTTGTAAACAAGTCAAGTGATTACTATGCGATAATCAATCATAGAGCTGATGAAACAATATTTCACAGTGTTTTGTGTTTCTTTACTAAATGTTCAATAGATATATAATATATAAAATTAGTGCTTTAAGGGAAATAGGAAATAAAAACCAACAAGTAGCATTAATATCAACTATAGTTTTAATATATTTTTTTAATAAATGTAAAAGTTTTGGATTTAATATAAGTAGAAATCAATATCAATATGATTATTTAAAAATAATTAATAATAATAAAACACCAACATTACAACCTATTATCAAAAATACAAAAAAAATTAAAGATGAGCAAGTCAAGATTATTATACAATATTTGATAATTCAACTATTTTATCAAATTTTGATAAAAATAATAATGATGATAAATATTTGTCAGATAATATATATATTAAATAAAAGTAAAAGAATGATATACAGTAAATATTTTAATGATTTGAAATATAAAGCAGTAGCTAGGTCAACATTTTTCAAATATATACCAAATGATTTTAAAAATCCAGCAAGAAAAACAGATTTATGTAATATATGTGCCCAGTATACAGTTAGAAAAAAGTTATTTGAAAATAAAATAAATACAGTGACAAAAAATAAAGCAGAGATAGAGGAATCTTTTAATAAAGAAAAAAGGTTATATAAATTACATGAATTTTGTGTTGATACTCAAAAAAACATATTTAATGAGACTATTAAAAAATTAAATAATAAAAGTTGTATAATAATTTTAGACTTTAAACAAAATATGGAAATAGGAACAAGACCAGATCCAATAAACTTAGATCATTACAACAAACAAGCTATATCAGTATTAGGGTTTGGCGTTTTATATTTAAAAAATGATAAAACAATAGGCAAAGTTTATTTTGATTATTTATCTGAGATATTAAATCATGATTCAGCATATGCAGGAGATTGTTTGATTGATTTAATATCTAAAGAGCCTTTATTTAAAAAGTCTACAAAAATTAATATATGGGCAGATACAGGATATCATTTTAAATCTCAAGAGTTTTTACATTATATATTTGAAGAAATTTATAAAATAAATAGTAGTTTAAATATTGATCTTAATTTTTTTGCTTTGATGTGAGCATCATGGAAAAAGTATAGTTGACGGACATTTTGGAAATCTTTCACAGTGAAAAAATAGCTTTGAAGCATTAGGTAAAATAGAAGATATTGATCAATTAATTTCAAATGAGATTTTTATTTGTGAACATAATAGAATTGATAACTCAACTGTTAATAATAATAAAACAAATATAATTTTTAAAGTGTAAAGAAACAAAGATATAAAAAAAATAAAAAAAATAGAAGGTATTAAAAAGTATTTACATTTTATTAAACGTGATAATAAACTACAATGTTATCCAGTATCTGATAGATCAAAAAAAGTGATATAGTTACAATTAGAGTTATAGAGCCTATAGGAGGGTATTTTTTTTGACTTCATTACTTTTTCTATCTTTTAAGCGCTATTTGAACGGAAAAAGTGTTAGTAAAATTCTTAAACACAAAAAGACAGCCTCATAGAAAATATAAAAATTAAAAGATCAACCCCCAGGCTTATCTTACAAAAACAACAGAAAATTCAAAAGTTTCAATATTTAGTAAACAAGTAAGTAGCTTATTAGATGATAGAAATCAATTATTAAATGTTGATACTACTTAAACTAATAATAGCTAAGTTAATAAATACCCAAAGTGCAAACAGTTGTAGTAATAAGTAAAAACTACTATTACACTGCTTGTATTACATAGGGATGGTTAATTATAGTTTTGGGGCTAACCACTCCCTCCCATGCAGCTATTTATTAACTTAGCGACATATTGATAATGTAATTATAACATTAAAATAATTTATTCATTTGATAGCAAATCTGCAGTGTTAAATATAAAACAGTTAATAATAAATATTTCTTAATAAAGTTATATAAAAGTATATATTTATTTACATATTACAACCTTGATTAATATCACTATATAGGCTATATTGGTAAAAGCTATGAAAGTTGATACTTAGTGGTCGAAGTTAAAAGCTACTCTTGCTTAATTAACTTGCCTTGAGTCGAAGGGTCTTAGTTTGTATAACTAAGATAGACTTAACTTAATAGAAATAGTATGTAGTAAGCTACGAATTATGTAAAACAAATACAATGGAAGATACTACTGTAAAATCTATATAAGATGTTGTCAGAAGAAAGACTTAGTGACTTTATTAATGATACGTTATCAGGGAGTAATCCAATTAAAAAGCCTCGAGTTATCATATTGAAGAATCTCTTTTATACTCCAATAAATATGGATATTAAAACGAGAGGATGTTATTCCTTGCAATATGAAGTTATAAATTCTCGCAGCAAATCAAAATAAGGGACTCTGACTTGGTTGTGTTTGAACTTGAGAACACAACAACTTAAATGATTGTTGTGTTATAATCAATCCGAGAGCTAAATAAAGCAATATTTCACAAAGCCTTGCTAATTCAGGAATTTATATTAAATTTGATAGAATTCCGCTAACTTACAATATAAATTATAATAAAATAATTTAAAAATTGGATAAAAAGATGAAACTAATTCGGACACCCCCATAATATGAGGATGTGTTTTTTTGTTTAAGAATTTTACTAACAATCTTTCCACTCAAACAGCGCTTAAAAAATGGAAAAAGTGATGAAGCCAAAAAAACACCCCTATATATTTAATTTTTTTAATTTTTTTAAAAATATTATTTAATAAAACAGTCAATAGCAATAATAGTATAGAGGTATTTTTTTTGGTCTCATTACTTTTTTTATCTTTTTTTAAATCTTTTAAGTACTGTTTAAAGCAGAAAAATTATTAGTAAAATTCTTAAACAGGAAAATATATCCCCATATAACAGTCAAACTAGTACTTATATATGGGGGTGTTTTTTTTGGTTTCATTATTTTTTCTATCTTTTAAGTGCTATTTGAATGAAAAAATTGTTAATAAGATTCTCAAACACAAAGATATATCCCCATATGGGGGTATCTTTTTTGGCTTCATTATTTTTTCCATCTTTTAAGCGCTATTTGAGTGGAAAAATTGTTAGCAAAATTCTCAAACGCAAAAATACATCCCCGTATATCAAAAATAATTTGTTAAAATTAGAAAATAATAGTATAAAAGTATTTAATACTTCATTACAAATTTTTTAAATGCTTTTTAATGTTTTGTTTTTTATGTAAATTCAACTTTTTTTTAAAATAGTTTAAATGGTAGAAATGCGATTATCAAAGAAGTTTTTAATAAATTTTTAACAGTAATTTACCAGTTTTAAAAACATATATATTTTTTTACTACCTTTAATTTATATAATATTAAAGTTAAACCTGAATTAAAAACTTTATGTTTTAATAGCTTAAAATTAGTTTAAAAGAGTAAACATTTTCTTAGCTTTGATTTCAGATTAACTTTCCTGAAATATTCGAATGGGGATGTATTTTTGTGTTTGAGAATTTTACTAACAATTTTTCCACTCAAATAGCACTTAAAACATCCCCGTATGTTATTGTAAAATACTGCTTTATACCAGCTTCATAATCAATTGTAATATAATAACTATTTAACTTGTCTAAAAAGCTAATTGCAGTTTTATAATTAATTTCAGGTGATTTTGCTATTAAAAGCTATTATACTTTTAAATTCAGGTATGTTATGTGGATATATTTTTACATTTAAAAATTTTACTAATGATTTTTCTACTTTATAAATAACACTACACTCAAAAAATGGAAAAAGTGATAAAGCTATGAAAGTTGGTATTCAATGGTTAGAGTTAAAAGCAGTTTTTCTTTGATTAACTAGCTATGTTAAAAGGTCTTGGTTTATATAATTATGTTAAAAAAAATTTCATACTCTATACTCTAACTGGTGTGAAAGTTGGTACTTAGTGGTAGGAGTTAAAAGCAGTTCTTGCTTGATTAACTTGCCTTGAGTCGAGAGGTCTTAGTTTATATAACTAAGATAGACTTAAATGAATAAGAATAATAGGTAATAAGTTACGAACTATGCAAAACAAATACAATGGAAGATACTACTGTAAAATCTATATAAGATGTTGTCAGAAGAAAGACTTAGTGACTTTATTAATGATACGTTATCAGGGAGTAATCCAATTAAAAAGCCTCGAGTTATCATATTGAAGAATCTCTTTTATACTCCAATAAATATGGATATTAAAAGGAGATAATATTTGCAACATATTAAGTTAGAAATTCTCGCAGCAAATCAAAATAAGGGACTCGGACTTGATTGTGTTTGAACTTGAGAACACAGCAACTTAAGTGATTGTTGTATTATAATCAATCCGAGAGCTAAATAAAGCAATATTTCACACTGGGATGATTATATGGAGATGTATTTTTTTGTTTAAGAACTTTAAGAGTTAAGAATTTTTTTTAGCTATAAGTAAATTAGTGCTTAAAAAAATGAAAAAAGCAATAAAACCAAAAAAAACACTTTTAAGTATTATTAAGTGTCTGGTAGGATAAAATAGCAATGTATTTATTATATATTAGGAATTGTTATTATAAAATATGATAACTAATTTATGGTATTATTATAAATAATTAAATAACTTAAATTAATAAAAAGTAATAAACCAAGTTTATTAAATAAAGAAATTACTATTAGTATAATAATAGTAGATTACATTGCTCAGTTTATATTAAAAATTATATAAATCAGCTTAAATAAAATTTTTTTTCTTATTTCTATATTTGGTTTTGCTTTATCTGATTTCTATTTATTTAAACATTTAATTTTAAGCCTCAATTTTTCCACTGCTACTTTTAAAGTATCCAGCTGTCTATAATATTAAATAACATCTAGCAAAAATGTCTTTAAAAAAGAGTTTTATATATATGGGGGTGTCCGAATTGGTTTCAGAATTTAATTAGAAATTAATCCAAATTTTAAGTTTTCAAATTTATAAGTCTTTAATGTATGATTAGCTAAATTTAAAAAGCTTAAAACTAAATATAAAAATTTAACTTAAAAGACTTATTTTATTTGTTTTATTTTTTTGATTATATGGGAATGTATTTTTGTGTTTAATAATTTTTCTAACAATTTTTCGCTCAAATAGCGCTTAAAAGATGGAAAAAGTGATGAAACCAAAAAACACCTCCATATGTTTGTGAAAGTTAGTACTCAGTAATTGGAGTTAGAGGCAGTTCTAGTTAGTTAACTGGTCGTAAGTCAAAAGGCCTTAGTTCATGTAACTAAGATAGACTTAACTTAATAGGAATAGTGCCCAATAAGCTACGAACTATATAAAATAAATAGAATAGAAGATACTGCTGTAAAATCTACGTAAAATACTATAAGACTTACTGGCTTTACTAAAAGTATAATATTAGGGAATAGTTCGATTAAAAAGCCTTGAGCTATTATGTTGAAGAATCTCTTTTATACTCCAACTAGTTTTGTAAACAAGTTAAATGCTTATTATGCGATAACAATCACAGAGCTGATGAAACAATATTTCACAGTGTTTTGTGTTTTTTTATTAAATGTTCAATAGATATATAAGACATAAATATATAATCATTTGACTTTATTTTTTATTAAAATAAAAACAAAATGCAAGCTTTTATAACTAAACTTCGAAATGGAATTTCTAAAAACTTTAATACGGTAGGGAGAAGCACATTATATAAACATTGTAATTCATTTACATCAATTTTAACTATTCACAATAACCCAGAGTTTATGGAATTTTATAATAAAACAAAAAAAGGAAAAGAAATGTCATTAAAGTTTACCACTAATAATAACAGACTTAATCAAGCAATGTATAAAATTAGTGTTTTAAGGGAAATAGGAAATAAAAACCAACAAGTAGCATTAATATCAACTATAGTTTTAATATATTTTTTTAATAAATGTAAAAGTTTTGGATTTAATATAAGTAGAAATCAATATCAATATGATTATTTAAAAATAATTAATAATAATAAAACACCAACATTACAACCTATTATCAAAAATACAAAAAAAATTAAAGATGAGCAAGTCAAGATTATTATACAATATTTGATAATTCAACTATTTTATCAAATTTTGATAAAAATAATAATGATGATAAATATTTGTCAGATAATATATATATTAAATAAAAGTAAAAGAATGATATACAGTAAATATTTTAATGATTTGAAATATAAAGCAGTAGCTAGGTCAACATTTTTCAAATATATACCAAATGATTTTAAAAATCCAGCAAGAAAAACAGATTTATGTAATATATGTGCCCAGTATACAGTTAGAAAAAAGTTATTTGAAAATAAAATAAATACAGTGACAAAAAATAAAGCAGAGATAGAGGAATCTTTTAATAAAGAAAAAAGGTTATATAAATTACATGAATTTTGTGTTGATACTCAAAAAAACATATTTAATGAGACTATTAAAAAATTAAATAATAAAAGTTGTATAATAATTTTAGACTTTAAACAAAATATGGAAATAGGAACAAGACCAGATCCAATAAACTTAGATCATTACAACAAACAAGCTATATCAGTATTAGGGTTTGGCGTTTTATATTTAAAAAATGATAAAACAATAGGCAAAGTTTATTTTGATTATTTATCTGAGATATTAAATCATGATTCAGCATATGCAGGAGATTGTTTGATTGATTTAATATCTAAAGAGCCTTTATTTAAAAAGTCTACAAAAATTAATATATGGGCAGATACAGGATATCATTTTAAATCTCAAGAGTTTTTACATTATATATTTGAAGAAATTTATAAAATAAATAGTAGTTTAAATATTGATCTTAATTTTTTTGCTTTGATGTGAGCATCATGGAAAAAGTATAGTTGACGGACATTTTGGAAATCTTTCACAGTGAAAAAATAGCTTTGAAGCATTAGGTAAAATAGAAGATATTGATCAATTAATTTCAAATGAGATTTTTATTTGTGAACATAATAGAATTGATAACTCAACTGTTAATAATAATAAAACAAATATAATTTTTAAAGTGTAAAGAAACAAAGATATAAAAAAAATAAAAAAAATAGAAGGTATTAAAAAGTATTTACATTTTATTAAACGTGATAATAAACTACAATGTTATCCAGTATCTGATAGATCAAAAAAAAGCGATATGATCTCAATTAAAGTTATAGAGTCTATAGAGGATAGAAAAATTAAAAGGTCAACCCCAGCTTATCTTACAAAAATAACTGAAAATTTAAAAGTTTCAATATTTAGTAAGCAAGTAAGTAGCTTATTAGATGATAGAAATCAATTATTAAATGTTGATATTACTTAAATTATTGATAGCTAAGTTAATAAATAGTCAAAGAGCAAGTAGTTGTAATAATAAGTAAAAACTATTATTATATTGCTTGTGTTACATAGGGATGGTTAATTATAGTTTTGGGGCTAACCACTCCCTCCCATGCAGCTATTTATTAACTTAGCGATATATTGATAATGTAATTATAATACTAAAATAGTTTATTTATTTGATAGCAAATCTGCAATGTTGGCTGTAAAACAGTTAACAATAAATATTTTTTAATAAAGTTATATAAAAATATATATTTATTTACATATTACAACTTTGATTAATATCACTATACAGGCTATATTAGTAAAGTCCTTGCTAATCCAGAAATTTATATTAAATTTGATAAAAATTCCGCTAATTAACAATATAAATTATAACAAAATAATTTAAAACTGTGTCGGGTACTTTTGGCTTTTAATAAAGAATTTATTTTTATAGAATTTTAAGCAAAGTTTTTAAAATATAAATATTTAAAAATTGGATAAAAAAATGAAACCAATTTGGACACCCTCGTATATTACTTTTATTGTTTTATTTATAATGAAACTTTTAGCATGGTTTTCCAATTTTGGGTTGTTTTTGAGCAAAATAAAGGCACTTATAATTAAGCTATAGCCCTTTTTATATAATTATTAATACATGAGCTTTATTTTTTATTACTAATAATAGTTAAAGTTAATCAACTATTGTTAAAGCAGTTGAACAATATTTTATAACATATGTCAATAATTTTATACTTAAATTTTAAATTAGCTATATATTAACATAGGGATGTATTTTTTTTGTTTAAGAATCTTACTAACAATCTTTCCACACAAATAGCGCTTGAAAATGGAAAAAGTGATGAAGCCAAAAAAGTATATTCATATATTATATTACGACATTTATTTTATAAATTCGCAATGTTGATAAACAAGAACAGTTAGAAACCAGCTACAGGGATTTAACAAAAAAAATCAAAAATATGATTTCTTATTATATACTACAACCTTAATATATTGGACTTTTAAAGTAGTAAACAGTATATGGGGGGTGCTTTTTTTGGCTTCATTTTGTTTTTCCCATCTTTTAAGCGCTATTGAGCGGAAAGATTGTTAGTGAAATTCTTGAACAAAAAAACACATCTCTATAGCTGTTATTAAATCATGTTTTTTTATTAACAATCACTTAATTTACAAATAAATGAACTATTAATAGTTTGTTCAATAGTAAATTAAAATTTACTATTGAAATTTACTTAGTTCATTAAAGTAAACTTTTACCCCATTTTTTATTTCTAATGAATAAATTGAAAATACTCTATAAGTAAATATGTAATATGTGTGTTGAAAATAATTTTTAACTATCTTTAACATTTTTTGGGAAATTAGCTCCTCACTATTAACTAATCTGGATGTTTAAAAAATGCAAGTCAGAAAAAACGAGTTTGTTTTATTAATAAACAGATGTATTTATAATATAGAAGCTCTGGGAATAAATTGATTATAAAATTCCTGTTTTATGAAAGCATTTGACTTGGTTTAATTTACTTTTTTTGTTTAGGGAGGATTGTTTACACTAATTGACAAGGTTGTTACAGTGAAAATAAAATATGGAGGTGTTTTTTTTGGCTTCATTATTTTTCCCATTTTTTAAACGCTATTTCAACAGAAAAGACTGTTTTAGTAAAATTCTTAAACAAAAAAATACATCCCGATATATAAATAAATTAGCTACTTGAGTATTTTTAATTTTTAATTTTTATTTAATAACCAATCATATACAAATATACTATTATTTCACAATTACAAAAAATGCCAAATCAAAGAAAGCCAAGCTAAAGATATTTTACGTAGATTTAAGGAAATTGAAGTAAGACTTGGCAACTTCAATTCTGATGATATGGAAATGTTTATGAATTAATCGAACTTAATAAAGATTTTTATCTTTAGTTAAACTACTTATATTGACGTTAATATCCATTTACTTAAAATTTTAATAAAAAAGAGCTCAGCTGTTTTCTCGAGTTTTGGATGAAATGAAAGTTAAAATGAAATCAAATAAAAGGAAAAAAGTAGCTTTTAGTGATGATAAATAAAGGATCTTTTTTTAATTTTTTATATTACTTGAAAAGTTATGAAAAACATAATAGATTATCTCTTTTCTTTTAATGCTTTTCCTTTTCCATACCACAAAATTATTTCAAAAAAATGAGTTGTATGGAGTTTTTTTGTTCCAAAGTAAGTAAGTTTATTCAAAAAATAAAAATAAAAGTAAAATTAAAAAAAAGATTTTGACGAATTTCCCTGAGATTGTTAACAGTTGTTTTAGATTGCTTAGTACAGGAAGTTTCAAAATGTGCAAGGTATCTTTAATAAAAGTAAAAATTTTTTCAGAAAAACACTAAGCGTACTGTATTGTGTAAAAAGAGATAATTTATCCACTTTTCCTGATGGAAGTATTAATGTAGTGGTTTTTAATACGAATCAAATTACATGACTTTGCAACTTTTATTGGATATGTTGGTGGATTATTATCATTAATGAAGGTTTTTTTATTAAAAATAATCTCAAAACAAACAGTGGACTTTATATTAGATGATAAAGGCTACAAAGGGAGGTATATAGGCTTTATACTGATGAAAGTGCCTAAAGAAGGCTCAAATTCAACTCAAGGTGAGAGATCAAATTTAATAAAAAGATAACCAGCTTCAGAGGGGATTATTTAGGAGAGTTATTATAGGAGGATGAAAACTTTATGGGAATTGCAAGAGGAAAAATTTGAAAAAATTTGGTAGTTATGAATCAAAAAACAATATTCATATTCGTATTCTTTAACTTAACCAATCGCCATATTAATCTCTTCATCCTTTAAAGGCCTGATAATGGTAAATTTAATAAACGGTTAGCTGTTTTGAAAATAACAATAAAAAGAGAAAATTATTGATCAAGCAAATAATAGCAGTAGTAGTTCAGCACAAACAACTTCATTTAGATCTCATTCTAACAGTTAAAAAATTGTTGCTAATTAAAAGTGTAGATATTGATGATTTTAGATATTATCTCATTTTATTAAACTATTTTGTTATTTTATTAATTAGAGTTTTATAAGGTTTTGAAATGCTTTTAATAAAAAGTTAATGTAAATCAAATCAAATCAAATGCTTTCATAAAACAGGAGTTTTTACAATTAATTTTACTTACAGAGTATTTTTAATTTGTTAAAAATAAACAAATGGGTAAAAATAACTTTTAAATCAATTAGGATGGATCTTACTAATAGCTTATCTTTTGTTTGTTCTCCATTAAAGCATCTATATTTGTAAATCAAATGGAGATGTATTTTTTTCTTTAGTTTTACTAACTATTCTACTTAAATAACGCTTAAAAGATGGAAAAAGTGATGAAATAAAAAAAACGCCCCCAAATGATTAATGAAAAACGTGATTATTAATGCATGTGTTGTTTATCAATTTTAGCTCTTATATATTGTATGAAATTGATAAATAACTGGGAAAGCTTTTTAGTTTTAAAAAGAATATTTAAGAAATTGTGCATATTTAATGACTTTAAAATTTTTTGTAATAATGATTAAAAGTTAAATATTAAAATTAGAATAATATCAATGCCAAGTTTTCAGCTCTAATTTCAATGCTGATATTAAAAACGATCTTAAAGCTAAAACTGATATTAAAATGAAAGATCTTAAAAACATGGTTAAAGCTAAAAAAAGTTGGATGGTAATGTTAAAAAAAATTATTATATCAAACTCTTATAATTTTTAATGAGTATTAAACAATACTACAATCAACTTTCACTTTTTAGTTTTAAGAGCCATATTTATAAAATATATACCAAGTTTTAAGCTTTTGATTTTGAACCAGCGCATCTCTTTTTTGGCTTTTTCTATCTTTTAAAGTGGAAATTGCTTGAAATCCCAGTCTTACTTATTTTTAGTATCTTTCAACTTTCTCAAAAAGCGAAAAAGGCGTTGAGGTTTTTATTAAGTAGCTTTACTTTCCGTCCATTAATTTTTAATCAATACTAATAAAGCATTTGGTATTATGTAATTCTTCAAAAATTTAAACAGAAATATTAATATTAAATAATACTAAACAATTAGCAATATGGGGGATGTACTTTTTTGTTTAAGAATTTTATTAACAATTGTTTTACTCAAATAGCGCTTAAAATAGAAAAAGTGATGAAATCAAAAAAAACACCCCTATATATATATATGGTGGGTTTTGATTTTTATCTTTTGTTGATAATTTTTATAGTAGCAAGAAGTAGTTAATATATTCATTCAAACATGATCAGCTATTTACATTTTCTGTAATTTTATTATATGATTAAAGAATTTTGAATTTAAAAACACATTAACTTTCTAGATCTTACTTACATTTCTAATAGATATATAGCTTAAATAATATAATACTTAGATTAAAAATCAAAACAACACAAGATAAAATTTATTAGTAATAGTAGATTTTTGATTTTAAGGCTTGATTAAAGTTTATTTTAAATAATTCATACTTGCTACGCATGCATAAACTGTTAGTAGTATTGGTTGTGTAATTTTGAGTTTTATTTAAGTTTAAATGCACAATACATAAAGTAAAAATTATTGCCAGGATTTCCATATCTATAGCATAAGGTTTGGCGATTTTCAACTCTTATTCTTATTGATTTATATTTATCTGGTGGTACCAGATGCATATTTAAAAACAAATTGCAAAGCCTGAGTGAATATCTTTTGTTAAACCATTATCAGTATAGATTGGATAAACATTCTCTTGTAAAAGATTGGTAAGTATTGAAGAATTACTGTAATTGTATTGTAACTAACTTTTTTAACATTAATGTTTTGTGAGTACTGATTTTGAGCATGTCTTTTTTTAAATTTGTATTTGTTAATTTCAACCTTTTCATAATTAATTTCATTAATTCTTTACTCAATGTAGTAATGAGCCTAAAAGTAGAAAAATTACGAATTGTAAATTCTAAAATGATTTAGCCAGTTTATAACAAATCAGCGTGGCTAATATTCACTTTGTTAAATTAATTCTAAATACCATATAGTTTTAGATGATGGAATTATATCAATATGAGTTGCTTTTCTTAAAGAATAATTGTTTATAAATTAAATATTTTAAACGTTGATCAATATAAAGTTGGCTTGGTTTGTAATATTAAAAGGAATAAATTTGAGTTTTGCACATAAATTCAACTGATTAAATACATAACCCATTTTGGGATTGAATTTTTTCCCGTCTACAAAATTTATAACATTATCTTAGGTATAATCCATATTTATATACCAAGAATTCTTTTGAGTGCTAAACTGCCATTAATCTCGAAAACAGCCCATATATCTAAATATTTCGTTATTTGTTGGGATTGATTTAAATAGTTTGAGATTGCCTGTAATATCTTTTAGTTGAAATGTTTCTTGTGTTAAAAATGATTTTTTTTTACAATTGAGAATTAAATTCATGTTTTCTATAAAACCTTAATTTCTTTTAAAGTTATCTTCCATGTACTTTTTATACAGGTTTAGCAATTAATACCAATGTCGTCAGCTGCTGTTAAATGGTTTATATAGATTGAGTTTATTTTATATCCCTACTTTACTTCTATACTTTTAAGTTTAGTTAATAGGTCAATCAAAATAGTTTATGGTAATAGGGGTAATGGGATCCCCTCTGTTCAAGTCCATATGTTGGAGTGTATCCATTGATATGACCATAAAAAGTTCTGACTTTATAATTTTTATGTGTAAAATTAAACTTTAATAAATTCATAAATTCTTTTGGAAAGTTTTAAGCCTTTAGGCTTTAATTAAAGATTCACAAATTACAGAATCGTAACTTGTCAAATATCTAAAGAAACAATAATGAATTTCTTTGAAACTTAAATTCATTTATTATCAATCGTAGAATTAAAATTGGTTTATGAATGGATTTTGTCTTTAGTAAATAAAACCAAAATTCGTGTTTATAAAAATATCCCCATTAAACAAAATACTTTGGATCCTCTATTAAATTAACTAAAATTGAAGGCAATAACTTTCAATAATAGCCTTCTAATAAAGCTATTGGTCTAAAGCATTCGACATCTCCTAACCAATTTTTATCTTCAGGTATGGTATAGTTTCCAAATTTTATAAATTAATTAGATTTGGAAAGACATTTGTTTTTATTATATTAAAATTGAAACCAAATTTGATAAAACATTATTTAGGTGCCTTTTTCCAAAACTTATCTGAGTTCTTGTTCTTGATATTCCCCTTGGTGGTGATTCTTATTTGTTAGCTTTGAAGTAATCAATTTTAAATCTGTCTAAAGTTATTTTTTCCACAATATCATTAAAACATGTATTGCTTTTATTGTATTCTGTTTAATATAGTCGATAGTTTGGTTTATAATTTGGATTTATAGTCACATAATTTCGGAAATAGTTATAGTTATAAATTTCGTTTATTACGATTTGTAAATTTTACCACCTGTGATTCCATAATTTGTTTTCACAAAAGAAAGGTCTTACTTAGTGTAAAATTTTTCTTTAGGTGAATTTCGTTGAGTGTTCGTTCTACTAAAATCTACCACATGTATCAAAAGTTAATTTTCTTACAATTAATATAATAATAATGTCTTATCAATTTTTTAATTTATTTGTTCCAATTTTGGATTCGACTGTATTTTCTGGAGTTTGTTTGGTGTATTTCTATTTCTATTGTAAAACAGTATTGATTAAAATCTTGTGTCGTGGGATATGTTCGCTTTAATTGTTGATTTTGATAATTTTTTTAATAAATCGCGATAAACATTTTGGGTTTATTCCTTAATAATTTGGAGTATTCGTTTTCTCCATATAAATTAATTGCTTCTTTTATGATCTTCCTCTTTTTTATTGTTATATTGTGGTTAGCATTTTGCTCCAGATTGCGCTTAAAAGCTCATTCCAGGTTAGATTAAACCAATCTCATATTTTATCATTTATATTCTTGAGCATAAAACATGAAACTTTTCTCGACTAATTCTTTACATTTTGTCACTCTTTTAAATCTTTCTAAATAATCAACTTGAATCAATCCATAGTAAGTCTGAAGTACATATCACAATATCCTATGATTTGAAGTATTTATCATTTTCATCAATTTTACCCTATAAAACATATCAACTTATGTTTTTAGATACTAGCATGTAATTTACAGGTATGTACAATTTTGTCATACATAAACTCTCAAGTATCAATAAGATTGTAATTAGCAATAACATGATTTATAAGTTATTCACTCCCATTTGTTTGATTCCATTGTATTATCCACATATTTGACTGTAGATTGGTTGAAGTCCCTACCGGTAGCAATCAAGCTTGAATGTCTATAATTAAACTATCTAAATAATTTGTAGTTTGGTCTTTCAATAACAAACATTCTGTAGGAAGTTTCATAATCAATCAACTTAATGAAGTAATAAAAACTAACCAAATGGATGGATTTTGAAATTTCCTGTCATTCCAATATTTATTAAGAATAACTATTATATATCTTTATTTACATTAACTTGAGCCATATGAGTATATAAATTACGTTTTCTTGATTCATGTTTTAATTGTACAAATTTTCAGAGATAATGTTATTTCTATTAAGGTAAAAAGAAGCACAATTGTATCTTTTAATAACATCTGGTACAAAACTAATTATGTTTTGCTTTATTAATTTTATTAACGGTTGAGCTTTTACAATATCATTTATTTTAGGATTTTAACTGCTAGACCGTCCATCATCTCCAAGTTACTTACCTTTATTTGGACATAGGTAGTATGCATGTTAGTATGTCAAACTTGGAGTTAAAATAAATATATAAGTCAAACAAAGTAACATTGTTTATTTAAAATTTTATTTATAATATCTATAATTATTTTAGATTAGTAAAATTTGTTATTTGTTCAATTACTTTACATTCCCAATTCCATTGATTTATCTATTGTCATTTTTAAAATCAGGCTTATTTTTAGAGTTATCTTTAGAAACATTTTTAGAGTTCATTTTTGGTTTTTTATGAATTAAATGTTTTTGTTTAAAACAGTGAGAATTGGATTGAGACATCATTATCTTTAGAATGTAATCAATCCATGTTTCAAGTTTTGTAATAATAGCACTTTGATCTTTAATAGCTTCTGAAATTTTCTTCACAGTAATCCCCATATTATATAAACCAAGATAGTCAGTAATAGGAGGGACTGGAATTGGGTGATTCTATTTTGTTGGTTTCTTTTAATAGGGAGGAGTTTCCTCGAGAAATTATAGTGAAACCAAAACCATTTTGGAATTTTAAGCTCTGTTGAGGACAGTATCACCATTAGTGGTAAGATGTTAAACTTGCTCTTTGTCTCACTTTATGTTTTATTGGGGGACAGTTCTACTAAATGAGAAAAATTAACAATAAAAAAAAAATTTAGTGCATCTAGGTACTTTTGAGGGGGGACCTGTTTCAGTTTCAGCACCAAAGATTTTAAAATATAAGATTGATTTTCTAAATCTGGGAGGTAAACTAAAAGATCAATATACATAAATTGTGGCAGCTACTTTAAAAACAATATAATTATGGGTTTTTTTACTACTTTTCTTTAAATAAATTTGGAATATTCAGTTTCCAATAGCTTTTTCAATTTATTTAGAGTTATCAATTTTATTTTTAGTAATAATCTAAATTGACTAAAACAGAAGCAATATAAAGTTCAGTGTTAATTAACTTGAGTATTAAATGGAGCGGAGTCTTCCATTATGGGCAAAAATAAATGCAAATGGTTTAGGTATTAATAATTTAGTTGTTTTTTGAGTAGTTTAAGTAAAATTTTTATATAAATTGAATTTTCTTATATGGTTTAAATAAAACTTGAGGGGGGTGCTTTGTATTAGCTTATTTTGAAGCAAAACGTAAAAAAATTGTTATCGTTACTAATCGACTTTAAATACGGTAATAAATTGTATTGAATAAGTTTTATAAATTTAAACTTTGGGTTAGTTTTAAAAACTGTATCAGATTGATTTGGCTTAAAAGTAGAAAGGTAAATATGGGGGTGTTTTTTTTAGCTTCATCACTTTTTCCATCTTTTAAGCGTTATTCGAGTGGAAAAATTGTTAGTAAAATTCTTAAACAAAAAAATACATCCCCAAATAACCAATCCCCTTAAACCAAATTACTAAAAAGAAAATTGAAAAGTGGAATGATAAAAAAAGCTTCTGTTTTGTAGGCAAACACTTTAGCATTGGGTTGCAGGGCTATTTTAAAACACACCTTTATAAAAACATACAATTAAAAGCATATCCTTTTAAAGAATTTATTTGAATTTCATTGAAATATATTTAATTAAACAATGAACTTACTAATTGCAAATATTTTTTTATTTTATTAACTATAACAAAATTATAATACAAATAACTTTAATTTAAGCTAGATATTTTTTATTTTAAATTTAATCTGATTCAACAAATTTAATAAACTCAAAATAAATCTGTCTGATTAAACAATCAAATAAATTGTTTTTAAATTGGCTTAAAACACAATATAAAAGGAGATTAAAAATTTTTAAAAATTGGAAAAAAGTATTAATTTATTTACTAACAAATATTTTTGGAAATTAGTTTTTGTGATTATAATTTAAAGTTTTTAGATAGTTTTTTTTTTTAAGTTAAATTATAATTAGTTTAAAAATAACTATCTAAAGTTTACTTTTTATTGTAAAGTAAATGTTTTAATTTCAAAAAAATTAAACATAAAATATTTTATACTTGGAATATATAATCTTATTTATTGCTCAAAAATAACCAATTAGATTAACTTGAAAGGTTTAATGCAGATTATTATATATTTACATTTAATTTAATTAAAAAATTCTTTCTCTTGTTGGTAAAAATTGCCAAAATCTGCAATTTTTTAATTTGTATTTATATTTATTATAAAAACTAATGTTGGGGTTTAGTTTGGTAATATTATTTACATAATTTCAATAGTACAATAAACATATAAAAAGACATTAATTAATAAAAGTAAAATAAAGCAAAAATTATTAAAATTATATTTTAATAATACTATATATATATTAAATACTTCAAAAGGCCAATTAATTAAATATGGAGTAAGTTATAGTATTTTGTATCTATAAATTAATTATATTATTAAATAAATTTTTATAGTTTTATGATTTCTTTTATTGCATATTTTTTAGATTATTTAATAAAAATTATATATTAATAATATTCAATATTAAAATAAAGCTAAAAAATATGATTATCAATGCATATGTATCCTGTTTACTAACTTAAAAGTCTATTTAAAAACAAAATTAACAAAAATTGATTTGGGGATTTTTTTGATTTCATCACTTTTTCCATTTTTTAAGCGCTATTTGAGCGAAAAGATTGTTAGTAAAATCCTTAAACAAAAAAATACATCTCCATATAATATTTACTTAATAATTCAACTATTTTAAGTTTTTAAATTTGTAAGTCTTTAATGTATGATTAGCTAAATATAAAAATTTAACTTAAAAGACTTATTTTTTTAATTTTTTAATTATATGTTTGTGAAAGTTGGTACTCAGTGATTGGAGTTAAAAGCAGTTCTAGCTTAATTAACTGGCCGTAAATCAAAAGGTCTTAGTTTATGTAACTAAGATAGACTTAACTTAATAGGAATAGTGCGCAATAAGCTACAAACTATATAAAATAAATGGGGATGTCTTTTTTTGTTTAAGGATTTTACTAACAATCTTTTCGCTCAAACAGTGCTTAAAAAATGGAAAAAATAATGAAATCAAAAAAACACTCCCAAATAGAATAGAAGATGCTACTGTAAAATCTACGCAAGATGTTGTCAGAAAGACTTAGTGACTTTATTATAAGTGTAATATTAGGGAGCAATTCAATTAAAAAGCATCAAGTTATTATGTTGAAGAATCTCTTTTATACTCCAACTAGTTTTGTAAACAAGTCAAGTGATTACTATGCGATAATCAATCATAGAGCTGATGAAACAATATTTCACAGTGTTTTGTGTTTCTTTACTAAATGTTCAATAGATATATAATATATAAAATTAGTGCTTTAAGGGAAATAGGAAATAAAAACCAACAAGTAGCATTAATATCAACTATAGTTTTAATATATTTTTTTAATAAATGTAAAAGTTTTGGATTTAATATAAGTAGAAATCAATATCAATATGATTATTTAAAAATAATTAATAATAATAAAACACCAACATTACAACCTATTATCAAAAATACAAAAAAAATTAAAGATGAGCAAGTCAAGATTATTATACAATATTTTTTAAATATAAACCATAACTTTTTTCCAACTTGTATACTGGGCACATATACTACATAAATCTGTTTTTCTTGCTGGATTTTTAAAATCATTTGGTATATATTTGAAAAATGTTGACCTAGCTACTGCTTTATATTTCAAATCATTAAAATATTTACTGTATATCATTCTTTTACTTTTATTTAATATATATATTATCTGACAAATATTTATCATCATTATTATTTTTATCAAAATTTGATAAAATAGTTGAATTATCAAATATTGTATAATAATCTTGACTTGCTCATCTTTAATTTTTTTTGTATTTTTGATAATAGGTTGTAATGTTGGTGTTTTATTATTATTAATTATTTTTAAATAATCATATTGATATTGATTTCTACTTATATTAAATCCAAAACTTTTACATTTATTAAAAAAATATATTAAAACTATAGTTGATATTAATGCTACTTGTTGGTTTTTATTTCCTATTTCCCTTAAAGCACTAATTTTATATATTATATATCTATTGAACATTTAGTAAAGAAACACAAAACACTGTGAAATATTGTTTCATCAGCTCTATGATTGATTATCGCATAGTAATCACTTGACTTGTTTACAAAACTAGTTGGAGTATAAAAGAGATTCTTCAACATAATAACTTGATGCTTTTTAATTGAATTGCTCCCTAATATTACACTTATAATAAAGTCACTAAGTCTTTCTGACAACATCTTGCGTAGATTTTACAGTAGCATCTTCTATTCTATTTGGGAGTGTTTTTTTGATTTCATTATTTTTTCCATTTTTTAAGCACTGTTTGAGCGAAAAGATTGTTAGTAAAATCCTTAAACAAAAAAAGACATCCCCATTTATTTTATATAGTTTGTAGCTTATTGCGCACTATTCCTATTAAGTTAAGTCTATCTTAGTTACATAAACTAAGACCTTTTGATTTACGGCCAGTTAATTAAGAATTTTACTAACAATCTTTTCGCTCAAATAACGCTTAAAAGATGGAAAAATAATGAAACCAAAAAAAATATCCCCGTTTATAAAATATATATAGCAGCAAATGAAACTTACTAAATCCATATTATAATTATTTATAAATATATAATTAATCTGTTATGATTAATGAATAATGAATTTAAAGTATTTGGAGAGAAAGATATCATATTTAAAAATAAATTGATTATACGGATTAAAGTATAATTTTTTAGATTATTGACTATAGTATTAATCCAAATTAAAGAATCTTTACATATAAAAATGCTTCAAAATAGTGCAGATAAATAAAGTAAAAAGAATTGATGGAAGGAGATTAAAGTTTTATTTATATAAGTAAATGATTTGACATTCTTTACTCTTTTGCCTTTTATTTTGAAACCAAATTTGTACTTTCCTTTCATCTAAGCTTAAGTATCCGGATAAATGGGCTCTATCAGATTTTGTTGGAAATGGATTGAGTTCAAAAGACTTTAATAATATGTTTTCTTGATAAGCTGTTTTACGTACCCTTTGACTAGCTTTGTATTTCTTAGCTGGAGATTTAATTAAGTCTTCATGGTTAATAAACTCAACGGAGTTACTTGGATTTCCTTTAGATGCTATTATTTCGCCTTTTGGATTTAGAATATCATAAAACAAATCTCTTATGCTAGGTAAATTTAATGTTTGATTCATTTTATTGACCTTTGGTTTATTTTTGCTCCTTTTATAGCTTTAAATAAAACTGGTTCAATAATCTCGGGGAATCATTGCTTTCATGGTTCCTATGAACTTTTCTATATTAAGTTTCTAATTACAGGTCATAATACACATCTAATTAATATAATACTTAAATCATATTTAAACAGTCCTTTAATGAAACTATTTTTAAACATATAAAATCATTATTTGAATATATACAATTGTTTATCATATAAAGGTTTTATTATAAAAATTTATTTAAAAAATAAAAAATAAAAAATAAATTTTATAAATCATACATAATCATTTTGGTCGCTTGTATCCCTTGATTCAATAAATAAGGAACAGTTTATAATTCAAATAAATTTAATATTTAATATTTAATATTAAAAAATGATACGCGTGACCTATTTAATTCATATATATTTGAATGATTTAATTTAAATTATAATTGTACTTTCATTAGAATAGAATAGAATATAAATGTGTTATCATTAGTAAAAAATAAACGTTTTATATTATTTAATTTCAATAAAAGTATTCATTGAATTGTAAGTAATTCTGATTCCAATAATAAATCGATAAAATAAAGTATCATGGTGGGGGGGACTCTTAATTATTTGGTAAATTAAATTTAGAATTTTAATTATTTATTTATTTAATGGCCTTAATCTAATGTATTATTTATAATTATAAGCATATGTTATCATCCCTCAAATTAAATAATTAAATATAATAATTAGAATATTTGATAACGATATAACCTAAACAGGCTAAATGTATAATAATAATTCGCGTTAAAATAAAATAACAATCAAAAGTGAATAATTACATAGTCGTACATTCCATTTATATTAAATTTTCTCCCTTAAACCTATAAGTATGATTTAGTAATTATCATCATATTTAATACTTTATTATTCAAAATTAAATTACTTAGTATAAAGCCTAGTTTTAATATTCAATTAAATTAGTATATATAATTGTTAATGCATTTGTATCTTATATTAATTTATAAAGTATAGTAAAAATCTATCTGGAATCAAGGCTAAATTTGGTAACTCTAATATTGTGTCATTTAATTGGCGTTTACTCATTATAATTTTATTCTTTTCATAATTTTATATTGGTGATCCATAAATTCATTAACTGGTATATTCAGGTTAATATCCCTTTTATTATTTTCATGACCTCTTTTAGAATATTAAATATATTAAACATTTCAATATTTTCAATACTTTCAACATTTTTAAAAGTATTTCATAACTACTATTTAACTTACTTTGGGCTTTCCATTTAACTTGTTTTCGTAATCACGTTTTATAATAAGTCTGATAAATCTTCTCAAACTAATTATATGTTTTAAGACGAACTTTTATTTTTAGGTATTATTATAAATCCTTTAATAACATAATTTGGATACTACAGCTTTGTGATCTATAAGTATTATTCATGAAATGCCCAATAAAAAATGAAATGAGTCCCAAGGATAAGTTGAAATTAAAAGTAAAGCCTATAGTAAATTAATACAAAAAATAAATAGAACAATGTTAAAAATAAATAAAATAAGTAAGCTATTAAGTTATCTATATCACTTTATATTAAATGTTACATATTATGAGACTGAACTTTATATAATTTAATAGATGTAACAAATAAACTAATCAAATTTTTTAGATATACTATGGAGTTAATGTAAAATATATACAGGATTGTAAATAGTGATAATTGAAAACACTGAAGTTTTAAAAAGTAATGCAACATTAAAAGATGGGAAAAATTTATTGAAAATGATTTGCTCGGAATAAATACCCTAAATTTTTTTTATCAGAACAAGAGGAGGCATTGTTAAGCCCAAACCTTAATTCCAGCAAAAATTAGCATCCATTTAATTCAGAACAATCACAGGGCAAATACATTTTGGGATAATTCTATCCGCAATATATGAATTGATTTTTGAATATAAGAGACATTATTGGTTCATTAAGTTTTTTAACTTTTTAATATTTGTTATGGTTTTACATATGGATCAGCTTTATAAAGAAAACTTGATTAACACATGGCAGAAAAAACCATTCTAAGCTTGATATTAACTAAAGGGATTTTGAAATCTGTTTGAAAGGATGGTGCTATAAAGATAACATTTTCAAACACTTACAAAGAGATAAAAGTTATTCAATGTACTATAGTCAATTGTCAATTATGGAAGTATCTTACTAACTAAAGAAAAACATTATTAAATCTAAAAAATCTATCACAGATAAGCTGTTATCCAGCGTTCAATTTTTTCAAATAGCTTAAAAGGAAATTAAACCTTACGCAAATATATACAAAATAAGCATGGTAATTGTTACCAAATTTTCAAATTTAAATTCTGAATAGATCAAGGACTCCAAAGTAATTTATTTATAGTGATAAAATTACGCTACGCTATCTTTAAAGATGGGTTTTTAATGTTACTCTCCTCGTTTTGAAACTTCATAAATCTAATAAACTACATTGGGTTTTATTTAAAGAGCAACAATTATTTTTTTTAATTACAGGGGTCATGAAAAGCTTTGAGAATTGAGTTAAAAATAAGTTGTCTCAAAGTCCATTTAGTACGAAGCCATTTGATTTTCAAAACATACCAAATATACAGAATGATAGTGGCTAGACTGTATTTGTTTAAGAATTTTACTACCAATTTTTCCGCAAATAGCGCTTAAAAAATGGAAAAAATAATGAAACCAAAAAAACACCCCCATATATAATATAAAATTTATATAAAAAATGCAGCATAAATATGTTTTTTAAAATTAAAATTAAAACAATATTATATTTTTAATTATTTTCTACTTTTACAATAATTTAAACTTTTTAAAATATAGCATTTGTAAAACACTAGTATTTTTTAATTTAAAATATTTATTATTAAGTTATTATAAATATAAAAGTCATTATTTTCAAAGTTATTATATGGGGGTGTTTTTTTTGGCTTCATTATTTTTTCCATTTTTTAAGCGCTATTTGAGTAGAAAGATTGTTAGTAAAATTCTTAAACACAAAAACATATCTCCATATTTTAATTAAAAACATTATAAATAAAATAACACTATTTATATAAATTGGTTTAAATAAAAAATCCTTAAAATTAACTTAAACAAAAAAACACATTCCTGTATATTAATATTTAAATAATTAAAACATAAAGTATAAAATTAGCTTTTATAATTTATATTACTCTGTTAAAATATTTAAACTGTGAAATATCGCTTCATTAGTTCTAGGATTGATTATAATATAATAATCAATTCTGAGTTCCTTGTATAGATTTGCTGTGAGAGTTACTACCACCTGATCACGAAGAGCTTATTGCCCACGTTTTAATGTCCATACTTGGCAACTACAATAAGGAATAACTGTTATAATGTTCCTTATATGGTGATGTATTTTTGTGTTTAAGAATTTTACTAACAATCTTTCTACTCAAATAGCGCTTAAAAAATGGAAAAAATAATGAAGCCAAAAAAAACACCCCTTATATAGCCACCCAGTTGGAGTATAAAAGAGATTCTTCAACATACTAACTCGAGGCTTTTTAATTCGATTACTCCCTGATAACATATCATTAATAAAGTCACTAAGTCTTTCTGACAACATCTTACGTAGATTTTACAGTAGTATTTTCTATTATATTTGTTTTACATAGTTTGTAGCTTATTACGTATTATTCATATTAAGTTAAGTTTATCTTAGTTACATAAATTAAGACCGTTCGACTCAAGGCAAGTTAATTAAGCAAGAGTAGCTTTTAACTCCGACTACTGAGTATTAACTTTCACAAAACTATTAAAAGTTTAAGAATTTTACTAGCAATCTTTCCGCTTAAATAGCGCTTAAAAAAATAGAAAAAGTCATGAAACCAAAAAAATTCTCATATGGGGATGTATTTTTTTGTTTAAGAATTTTACTAACAGTCTTTCCGCTCAAACGACGCTTAAAATGGAAAAAATAATGAAACCAAAAAAACACCCCCATATTTTATTTTTATATTAAAGCTTATACAAATTATTTGGTTTATTTTTTATTATTTTTATTATTTTATATAACATATCAGTAAACTTTTTTTATACTTATAAAGTATGGCTTATTTTAATTATATAAACTAAAATTTATTAATTATCAGCTTTATTTAAAATTAAAAGCTGTAAATAACATTTGTTTTTACTTAAACATATGGGGGTGTATTTTTATATAATGTTTTACTATATAAATAAATTTTAAATGATATATATATTTTCAGCTTTTTATTTTTTTTAGTTATATTAGGTAGTATTTTGATATAAATATTTATTTAGTAAATTGTTATAAACTTTCTTTTTGACTTTCAACTTTTTATAATTAATATAAAACAACCAGGTTTTAAATATTAGTTTTACGAACTATAGTATGTTATCATATCTAAGCTGTATTTTAACTTTTGTAGCTAGTTTTATAAGTTTATTTAGTATTTAAAAATTGCTTATCCTTTTGCTTAAAACTAATATATGAGGATGTTTTTTTTGGTTTCATCACTTTTTCCATTTTTTAAGCGCTATTTGAGCGGAAAGATTGTTAGTAAGATTCTCAAACAAAAAAATACATTCCCATATATACCGCTTATATACTTAATGTTTATCATTATTAGTAAATATTTAAATATCTGCCATATTTTATCAGTCATATTATAGACCTATTGTTTTCAATCATACTTCCTAAGCAAACAGCTTTACTAATCAAGGTAATAAAATGTATATAAAATAGGCATCTTTAACTTGAAAAGCTTTAAATTTTTAAATTTTTTTTGGCTTCATCATTTTTTCCATTTTTTAAGCGCTATTTGAGTAGAAAGATTGTTAGTAAAATTCTTAAACACAAAAATACATCCCATATAATTTAAAAATTATGTTGAATGATGATTAGAGGAAGAACTAAAAAATGATTAATTTCCATCGTTAGAAAGCATTTCACAAGCAATTTCATTCCTTCTAAACAGGTAGTGGTCCTCTTAAGGAATAGAGGATTAAATATTAGTCAGGATTTCTTTAGCTAGAATGGTTCTAAGAAGAAAAGGTCTAATAGGTTTTACAAACTGATTTATAGTGATAAAAAGGTAAGTTTTTAGTGCTCTTGCACACCCAACGTTGTATTAAACTCTGTCAAGAACAATATATAAATTCCAGGTGTTAAACTAGGAAACTGAGTTCTTTTGTTGAATCTCGATCTAAGTTGAACTAGTGGTATCCACCTTTTATCATCTTCTCTTTTACTCGCTTACAAGCCTTTCTTGTTTTGAATGAAGCAAACTTTATATTTGGATAGGTGATCAAAAAAAGGTAAATCATTAAGTAGATAATTAGGGGTTTAATTTTATATAAATAAATGACAAATACTTACAAAAAACTAGTTTCAAATAGCACCTAAGTTATTTGAATTTGTTAAAACTATATGGGGGTGTTTTTTTTGGTTTCATCACTTTTCCGTTTTTTAAGCGCTATTTAAATGGAAAAACTGCTAGTAAAATTCTTAAACAAAAAATACATCCCCATATTATAAATAAATAAAAGCATTCAAAGCTTATGATAGCCTCAAGGTTTTGTACTATCACGCGTAAATCACATTTATACAAACATTAGTGTTTCTCAAGTTCCTGTTGATTTTTTTGGATGGGGATTTTATAAAGGAAAGGTGCAGAATTGCAGCAGTGAGATGCTTACTATGTTTTTTTACTTTTAGACAAAACAAATCACAATTGAAGGCAAGTATGGTCTTATAATCGCTTCTCACACAAGATCTGGTAACTTGTGGTTGTCGAGCCTTGCTTATCTTCCTGATATTTTCCGGGTTAGCCACTTTTTAAACTTTGGTTTTTGTTTTATTGAAATAAATCCCTGTTCATTTATTATTGAACTTAGTACATTTAAAAAAATGATAGTTGGTAAAAATATTCCTGCTATAACCAATAATATTATTATTACTCTAAGATAAACTTATAGGCCTTATGGGAAATTCTAATATATTTGTGTAGCTTTAGGATGCGAATTGCCTTTTTGCGATAAATTACTACTCTTTGGACTATTAACTTTTTGCGTCTACATTGGTAGATGAAATTTTCTTTATCTGTACTATATGGGGATGTATTTTTATGTTTAAGAATTTTACTAACAATTTTTCCACTCAAATAGCGCTTAAAAGATGGAAAAAATAATGAAACCAAAAAAAACATCCTCACATATTAAAAGCTGCCCCTTGACTATTCACAAACAACCAAGGGGTTGATGTAAAACAAATTACTTCATATAAAAGAACTTTTTTTTATTCAATTTTGAGGATAAATCTATCAGGACATTTAAATACAGGTATTGCAGTTTTTTTGTGGCTTTTTTAGTGCTGATTTTTATGAGCAAATCATTTATAACCACTTTTCTTAAACCCTGGTTCGTTATATTCCAGTTGAACTTTAAGATAAAATTTATTTTTAAATAAGCAGTTAATTAGGTCGTAAAAGAGTTGAAACAGCTATATCTTTGGTTTTATGGGTTGGTAGTTTTATGAAGCAATTAATTTATAAATCAATCTCCAGCATAAAGTTAACACTTTAAAGTTTCCAGCGCTAGTACATAAGTATAAAAACAATATGAGGTTTGTTTTGAAAATTTGCCTGTATATAATTTACAAAATTTTAAATAAATAATTAGACTTATTACAATATGGGGGTGTATTTTTTTGTTTAAGAATTTTACTAACAATCTTTTCGCTCAAATAGTGCTTAAAAAATGGAAAAAATAATGAAACCAAAAAAAACACCCCCATATAATGTTTGCATATAAAACCTACACCAAAAAAGTTGTTTATTATTTGTTACTTGAAATTATGATCAATAATGATTTTATATTTAAAAGAAAATTTTAATAATGGGTATACAATTAACCTAATAAGCTATTAAAAAGGTTAAAGGTACTCCAACCCGCCTTCTAATCTTGGCCATTATTTTTTTATAGCAATAAACCATTTGGGTGGAACTATATGGGGATGTATTTTTTTGTTTAAGAATTTACTAACAATCTTTCCACTCAAATAGCGCTTAAAAAATGGAAAAAGTAATGAAACCATAAAAAACATCCTCATATCTAAAATTACACTATTTTCACTTATGATTTACATACTTTTACAAAAAGTGAACATCTTGTAATTAAACAAAAAATATTAATTTTAAACTTCTGAGGTGCTGTTAGTTAAAATTAATCAATACTTTATTGTAGTTTTTATTAAACTAATAATAATAAATTTCATTATAAGAAGGCCTTTTTACCTTCATGTTATCTTATATAGACTATTGCTATATTTATTTTTCATACAATTTTCAATTTGAAATAAAACAATTATTGATGAGTTAAAACGTTACTTTGACTATGATTTTGTGAAAGAGTTCAATTAATATTTAAATTTGGAAACTGTCGCATTGGGTTATGGTATAAAAATTTAGATATTAAAAAGGGATGACTATTTGGCTATTCAATCAAAAATAAAGTTGGGTACGGAATACTTGGTTTATTTAGAACAGTGCAACTTTTTACTTTATTAAAAAGATTAAAAATTAAATACCCCTTTATAAGCATGTTTTTTCAACTCAGCAAGCTAATATTATTATCACTTTATTTAGAACATGAATTTTATCAATAATAATTAAATTATTATTTCAAGGCTAATATTTAGTCACTTGAAAATATTTATTATGTTTTTATGGGCATTTTATAAAAGGGATGGTAGTATCGGATTTATCTATATTTAGTAAGACTCTATTTTATTTAGAATGGGCTTGAGGATATTTTAGTTTTAAGCTTCTCCTTTATAATCAAAAGATAGACTAAAGTTTTATCGAACTTGATATGATAGCAAAAGCAAAAAGATAACTAAAATGAATGTTTTAGGGTAGGAAAAACTTAATGTTTACTTTTCGAATAATGCTCACTTTCAAATGGAGGCAGAAGACAAAACTCAGTTTGACAAGAATATTAAAAGGAGAAATATGAGATGCTCTTGTTCATTTTTTTAAACCATTTTTGATATAGTTAAGTTATTTTTCTTAGCCAAGTATTACATAAAAAAGGCATTTTCTTATATAATTTCATGCTCAAAAGGGGGGCCTTTTACCATAAATTTCACAATATCAAAGTGCATAAAGTAGTTATAAACAAAGTCCCCAGTTTGGGTTTTATCTAACCTTCTAGGCTTAGTTGCTGCTCAGATAGAACACCCACATGATTTTTATTTTGTCTCAATAAAATATTTGAAGCTTGAGTTTACAAATTCCTAGAAAAAAAACAATCTTCATTGCTATTAAAAATTAGAAAGGAGTTTTAATAAAATAAATCGATACCATAAATAAAAAACAAATAATTTATTTCGTATACTAATAAACTGGCTAATAAAATCTCAAATTGAAATTAATGTTTTTTCTTTTCTACGTTGATTTTGAAACCAAATTTGGATTTTCCTTTCACTTAAATTTAAAGCGTTAGATAACCAAATCCTTTCTTTTTTAGTAGGATAATGGTTCTCTTTATAAAAATTAAACAATACGCTTTCTTGGTGTCTCGATTTACGTATCCTTAGATTCGCATATATATTTAATATATTTTCGCTACTACTACTACTCAAGTAATCGCTACTCCTGTTAAATAAGGTATTATTGAATTTATTATTTGGTAAAGAATTGCTATTTAGTATATCATAAAACAATTGATTAATACTCGGCAATTTAACATTATGGGTTTTCATCATTATTCTAAGTTTTATTTTTATTTCTCAAAAATATTCTTTTTACTTATATATATTTCAGTATTCATAACTATAATTATATTTAAATGATACCCCCATTTTATAATTTATAAATTATTTCAACTTGATTTAATTTGGCTACATTGTATTTTACGAAGTAAGTAACTATGATTATTGAATTCAATAATGAGTTAAATCCCCTTAATTTAACATCAAGCTATCTCTTTATACCTTTAGATTAATTTCTGAGTAATAGAAACTTCTAGTAATATTATTTCTGTTATGAAAGCTTAGATTATATCTCAGCCTCTGAGTAAAACTACTCAACGTTATCTTTATAGCATTGTAAATAGCTATTTTATTTTTAACATTGACATCATTTTTCACACTCACTATTTTTTATTTACTCCTTCTATTATATCACCTTATTTAAATATCTTTAAATCACTTGAGATATTCGATTTCAACATAACAAAGTTACATCTGGGTTATATAAGTGACTAAATAGGACTATTGAAAAAAGATGTCATTATTACCATAGTTAAGATATAAGATTCAATTATCTGAATTATTAATATAATAAGTTCTCCTTTTAGATGGGGTCATTTGAGCACAAGTGTTAAATCGAACTTTTTCTGAGGGAGACTTATTTTGTAAAATAATTCTTAAAAAGCTTTACATTTATATAGTGCCTTTATACAAATAATCCTGCTTAAAAGTTCCGTTTTTAAAATTTTAGTACAATTTTTTATAATTATTTTATGTACAATTACTAGCAGACATTATACTAATAGCATAATTATAAATTGATTAAAATTATCGTAAAAAATTATTTAATTTACAATTATTTTACCAATATATAATTTAGCTTTTCAAATAGTTAAATTCGGTTAGCTCATGCTATATATTAATATTAATTAAAGTTTAATAATACCAAAATTTAAATAAAATACGGCTTGAAATATTATTTTGGGAATATACTTTAAAATCAACAATTGATTAAACTTTTGTAATTTTGAATAAGCTGAGATTCACTTGTAAAAAATAGTCACCTTTTTTAAAACTAAAGATTTTATTTTATATACTGCTTTAAAGCAAAAATATTGTTATTCAATTTTTGGGTTTATAGGTGTGTATTTTAAATTGTTAAAATATATATAGGAAGATCCCGAGATATTAAAAGGGGTAGTCAAATATTAATTTTACATTTGATGGCAGAATTTAGCTTGATCTAGATCAGATGCTTAATTCCCCCCTTTCTTTTGATTTATTGAACTTTAACATACGGCTATTGCAACTTTGTTGTAACTTTGTTAACTGCTCATTTAAGAATAAAATTTTACTTATACTAAGCTAAAATCTACAAACTAGACTCCAAAAAAACCTTATATCAAATAACTACTAAAATTTACCGCAACTTAAGTCGCAATAGAGTTGGAAAAGCTATATTTGACTATATAACAATTTTAAGAACTAATAATATATACACTTGAATGTAACTTATAATGAATAAATAAAAAATAAGTAGCGCTTTGAAATCTATACTTCAAAGATTTTAGATGTAAATTGTCAAAAGGCAGTTATAGAAATTATTAATTTTACAATTACAATTTTAAGCCTTATTGAAAAAAGTTGATCTGTATAACAGTACTTAATATAAAAATAACGCATTTTTAATAGTATAGATAATATCAAAATAAAGAACGGAAATTAATTAGAAGATTAGCTGACCTATTTAAAGCTTATGATGATCATAAGAGATAAAAGGTTAACTAGGATAGCTTATAGAGTAAGGGATTGAAAATTTCTCAATAGTTTAACTTTTTGTCTTTGGTTCTGGAACCAGATTTGAATTTTACGTACAGGCAATGAAAGTTTTTCGGATAACTTTTTCCTTAAAACCTTGTCTGGAAATGGTGTTCTTTGAAACACTTGGTATAATACATCTTCTTGTTCTTTAGATTTACGTATTCTATAGCTGACATTCCTCACTTTGTTATTGGTAGCACCATTTTGATTATAACTATTATTTATTCCAGCGTAATAATATTTCGGAGTTGAAAAAGTATCATTTGTATTAATAATAGTATTGTCTATTGAGCTACAACTATTTGCGCTATTATCTACTAAAATAACTTTTGGGCCAGGTAATAAAAAATCTCCAAACACATCTTTTAAGCTGGGAAGAATCACTCCACTCTTATTCATATTACCGCCAAATTTTATTTATATCAACAAAGATCAGTAAAGAAAGATTATATATTTATTATCTTTTTGATGATTTTTTTGCTATTTTATTTACTATTTATACTTTTTTTAATTATTATTTTATAGTAAAAAAGTGCTGAGTTTAATTTTTGAATCTCCACCCCTTCTATAAAGATTGTTCAACCCCTTTATTTCGTAATACTAAATCCGGGTTATAGAGTGCTGAAATCTAGTCGATTCTCCATATTTTATTAACCCCCTCACCCATCTAGTTCACTATAATAGTTTTGATCAATGCAAATTGAACATGTTTTTATCTAATAATCAATTATAAAAATAATATCATTTATTAAACTCAAAAGCGATACTAATGAAGATAAAAATAAATATTTATTATGCTTATTCTTTACTTAATAACAAGTTTATCTTTTATTTATAAAATAGTATAGGTAGTAGTTAGGAATAAATAGGAGAATTGATTCATTAAATAAGGGATACATAATGTGGCTATATAGTATGATTATATAAGTTACAAATTTAGGTAAATTTCTATTTAAAAATAATGTTATATATTTTATCAACTAATTTTAATTAACATCACTTCTAAGCCATCTTCAATTAAATTAAATTTGTTTATTTTGAATAGCTGAGTTTAAAATATATTATATATTAAACATTATATACCAGTTATTATATGGTATCTTTAGAATCTTGGATCTTATTAGCATAAAAGATTATTCATAAAAAACAATATATAAAATAACAAATTAGATTTTAAACAAAAGTAAATGAATTCAAAAGAACAGTGTACACATCCTTTTCTACTATTTCCATTCTAAATAAGAATATAAATAAATAACGGAATAAATACAATTTGCATAAACTTAGCCTTATTTATTTAGATCTATCTAAAACTCCCTTTTATTCTACTTATTTTTATAAATTAATATTAAATTTTAAGTTTAAGCGTCAACCCCATATTATTGCAAAATTAAATCTGGTAAAGATAGACATTAAAGTAATGGTTATTTTCAATTAATTACGATTGGTTATCTATGGAAGATTTGTCCAATCATTTTATTTACAATAAAAACAGGGTTGTAAATTTAACCCTTGATGAATTTTATTATTTTAAAATAAAACGAATTTGCAGCTTGACAGCCCTGGATAAAGGTTCAAAAATATTAATAATATAAGGGAGTTAAGGTATTAAAAAAGCTATTTTTTATTACGAAAATACTAATTTCCATCAATAGTTTTTTTTAAAAACTTCAAACCTGATGGACAGGTGTTTCATTGAATTGAAGTCAGTTTATGATTGATATGTTTCTTGAAATAAACATTATTGAAAACTATATTTAGATCTGATATCAAATTTTATATAAAAAACTATTCAAACTAAAATAATAAAATGTTTTGTTGCATAAAATAAAGTTAACTATCAAGTTTAAGAAAAAATGAATTTTTTTATGTTGATATATAGCTTAACCAGATGGTGCACCACCTGATTGAGTTATATTTAAGTAAAGTGGTAGAGGAGTATATTAAAAAATATGAATATGTTTTTTTTGCCTAATGCGAGTTTAGAAAAACACGTTTTTTAAAAAAAGGATGTAATACACTGAGTATATAGCTAATGTCGCTTTTTTCTCAAATTCCTATTTACTGTCTGTTAAATAAACCGCTTGAGGATTTTGCCCTTTCAAGGATATAACAAAAGAAATCAATATTATAATTACATTGATATCAAAGTTTGATAACTTTCTTATCAATAATAAAATTTCTCACTATTACAGCTTTATCAAATATTATATGGGGAAGTATTTTTGTGTTTAAGAGTTTTATTAACAACCTTTCTGCTTGAATAGCGCTTAAAAAATGGAAAAAGCAATGAAACCAAAAAAAACATTCCTTATATCATGTTTTATTAAAACACAAATAAATATTTTAATTCAAAAATAACAATATTTAAAAATAAAAAAAGTTTTTATTATCTGAAAATTAAATAATTTTGTTAGAGTTTATAACAAAATAACAAATATATTATTCAAAAATTATCACTTTATTTTATTTTATGTTCAAAAAAATAATAAAATTATATTAATTAATAATAATAGTAATCCTGATTTATTGCTTATATATATAAGTTATTAAATACTTAAAATAATTAATATAATTAATTAAAAATACTAAAAAGCTTTATTTTAATTTTTATATTCTAATTTTTTTTATTAGACTATAACAGTCAAAAAAAAATAGTTTAAAATTAATGATAATAATAAAAATAAAATAGCTACAGTTTTATTTATGCTACTTTTGCATATTAAAACAAGAACTTACAAATATTTTAAAAAAAATAGTATCTGGTTTTAATAAATATATAAAAATAAGCATAAATAAAAACTAATTTAAAAAAAACTAATCAAATATTTTAAAACACATGTATTAATAAACATAAACAAAGTTTTATTAGTTGCTTAAATTAAGATTTAAAAAAAAACTTGAATTAAATTTATTTTAAACTATTAAATAATTTAAAAAAAATACTTAAATTTCTTAAATATCAACTAAGTTACCTAATAAATAAACTTTAATATTTTATTTTTTGTAAAGTTTATAATAAATGTTATAATGTTAACAATAGCTAGGATTTAGTTTTTTAACAAGTAATTTCATAGCCATATGAATTTTTAAATTTATAAGTTTGCTTTTTTATAAAGTTATTATTAAAAATGAGTTAAATATCTTAATTGAATGTTTGAGTTATTTTTTTATACATAGTTTGTATAAGTTTGATTTTAAAACGTTATAATTATGTTTTTTATCAAGAATTTAACTAGTAAGTTTTTAAAATTAGGCTTTCTAAAGTGGACAAAATAGTGAGATAAAAAGTAAAGCCCTTAATTTTGCTTCAATGTTTTAAGTTTGAGATAGTGACATCATAAGCTCAAATCTATTTTAAGTTGCATTAAAATATCCAATAAAAAAGAAGTATGGGATTATTATATTAGCACCTAAGATGAGTTAAAACTTTATAGCTTTATAAGAAAAATGTCATACAACAACAATCAAAACAGAGGAAATCAACCATTAATGCCCGGAGAACAATATACTCCTAAATTTCCAGTACCAAATCAAAATCAAAATCAAAATCAAGGGCATTCAAATAACCAACAATACCAAAACCCAAACCAAGATTACTCTGGTGGTCAGTATAATCAACATCAAAACGCCAATCAAGATTACCCTGGTAATCAGTATAATAGGTATGAGAATGCCAATCAAGGTTATCCTGGGAATAAGCATAGTCAATCTCACAGACAACAACAAAATTATAACCAGAATTCTGGGCAGCAGCAATATCAAAATTACGGACAACAGCAGAATCATAACCAGAATTCTGGGCAGCAACAGAATTTTGGACAAACTTATTTTAACCAACAACAAGAATTCATTGATAATAATATGAACAATTCACCATTCAACTTCCGTAGTAGAGATCACATGTTTGTTGGAGAAGTAAATGGACAACAATTACACTTATCTGATTGCAAGTAAGCTCTATTTTGATTCATTCTATAAAAACTAAACATTTTATAGAGGAAATAAAAAAGCGCTATTGATTGGAATCAATTACTTTGGTACCAAAGCGGAATTGAGAGGTAATCAACAAAACATTTGTTTAGAATTATAGCTTAAATTGACTTAGGTTGTATCAATGATGTTAATAACATTGCCAACTTATTGCTACCACGTTTTAATTTCAACAAACAAAATGTTACTATCTTAACTGATGACCAAAAGGAGCCTATGCGTATCCCAAATTACAATAACATTATTGGTGCTATGAAATGGTTGGTTGAAGGTGCTCAACCTGGGGACTCTCTATTCTTACATTATTCTGGTAAATTTATTTATCAATTTGCTATTTAATACTGACATTATTAGGCCACGGTGGTAGTCAAAAAGATGAAGGTATATCATATAAATAGTATTTTAATTTAACATATTTATACTTTATTTAGATGGAGATGAAGAAGATGGTTTTGATGAGACTATTTTACCTTTAGATTATGAAGAAAAGGGTCAAATAACTGATGATGTAATTAGATATAACCATATATATATAAGTAATAACATTTTTATAGTTATTATTCGACATTTTGATCCGTGATTTGCCAAAAGGTGTCCGACTTACTGCTATTTTTGACTCATGTCACTCTGGCTCCGTCTTAGACTTACCGTTCACATATAAAAATGACGGTACTATCGCAGTTACTGCTAACAGTGATGCTGGTAAAGAATTAGCTCTATCTATCCTTAAAGCAGGTCTCTCTTTCTCTCAAGGAAATCAGGCTGCAGCCCTAAACTCAGTCGTAGAAGGATTAAGAGGATTTTTAAGTGGTGGTCGTAAATCCCAAGCTCAACTTAATACAGAAAAGAAGAAAGTAGTAGCTGATGTCATTCAATTTGCCGGATGTAGGGATGATCAGACATCTGCTGATGCAGTAATTGCTTCCAAAGCTACTGGTGCTATGTCTCATGCTTTATGTGAAACTTTAAAACAGAATCCAAATCAAACTTACCTTCAATTATTAAATAGTTTAAGAGGTATCTTGACTGGCAAATACACTCAAATTCCACAAATATCTACTGGATATGCTATGGATATTAATAACCCATTTTTTATGTAATAATATATTTTATAAATAAAGTTATTACTTGTCATATTAAATGAATACCTTTTTATACTATTAATTTTTATTAAAGATGATATACTAAAAAAATCAATTAATTTAAAAGCATGTTTAATACAAATAAATAAAGATCAAGCTCCTTTTAGGCTAGGCTTAATGATAACAATTGGGCAATGGACAGAATGAATAATTGAATCCGAGAAAGAAGTAGACCATAATCTTATAATATAAGTAAAGTAATGATAATTGATATTGGTATTACCTTTGCCAAAAACCAAGGTCTCTAGATCCTACAATTAACAATTCACTGTGGTTTTCTTCTACAAACTTTGAGATTTGATTGTATGGTTCTTCTATTCCTTTAAGTATTTTGAATTCAACAGGTACATTCTGAAATAAATGTTGTTTGTTAATATTATATTTGTAAATATTACAATTACCAATTCTTCTTTAAATTGGTTACTTAATCTACTCATGAGTGCATCGAATTCTCTCAAATGTTCTTCACCTTCTTTTATAATGTATTCAGATACGGATGCAAAGTCAGGTTCTATACATAAATCAATATTTTAATATACTTTTTACTTAGATAAGTACCTAAAGCATAGGTTGCAAGGTCCGATTCTACGCAATGAGCGAATAGTAGAGTTAAACTAGTTTCTTGGGATAATTTTAAGTTCTCTTTAGACCAATTTATTATATTGTTCATTAATTCATCCTGCTTTGGGTTCACACAAATTACGATATTTTTAGCCATTTCTTTTATTTAGAAAAATTATAGTTCGAGTTTGTTTTATGGGTTTTATATGTTTATTCTAAATCTGTGACATCACCCTTAAAAAATTTAAAAATAAGGTTTGAAACTCAAGCTTAAATGGATAAATAAAATTAAGCCTATTGCCTATTTCATAATTTTTTTGCTTTGAGCATTTCAGAAAATAGTGTATAAATTTGAAATTATATACTTTGGTAATAAAAGAATAAAAAAATATTATAAATAGTGCTTATAATACCAAAGCTATTTAATATGTAAATATATATTTATAGTATATAATACAAAATGAAACTTAGGGTATGGGGGTTGCTTAACTAGGAAGCCAAAAATTAAAATGTAAATCAACTAGAATTTTTCGATTTTTACTTTTGTTAGATCATTTAGGTCAAAAATGCCAAAGAGAAAATCAAAAAATAACATAAAGAGAGATGAGAAAGAAATAGAGGAGATAGAAAAGGAAACAGAAAAGGAAAGAGAAGAGGAAATAGTAGAGAAAAAATCAGAGAAAAAAGAAATAGTAGAAATAGTAGAAGGGGAAGAAGAAGATCTATATAAACTATTGGAGTTAAATAAAGATTGCAATGAAAATGAAATCAAGAAAGCGTATTATAAAAAAGCATTAAGATACCATCCAGATAAGCAACATAGTTTAAAAGAAGAAGATAAACCCTTAATTTTAAAAAGGTTTCAAAAACTTCAACAAGCATATGATATATTAAGCGACCCATTAAAAAGAAAGAATTACGACCTAGGTGTACCTATTGAGGGATTAGAATCCATTACCAAGACATTTGAGGAATGGAGCGATTACTTTAAAGAAGCTTTTTCGGGGAAAGTTACAGAATCGGCAATTGAAAAGTTAAAGGAAGAGTATGTTGGGTCTGAAGAGGAAAAAAATGATATTTTAAGCTATTATCAAAAGTATCAAGGAAACATGGATAAAATAATTGAAAGTGTAATGTTCGCAGATTGTGATAATGAGGATAGGATAACCAATATAATTAAAGAATCGGTTGATAAAGATGATGGGTTTTATAAAGCATTTAAAAAAACCATCACTACAAAATTTAAGATGCAGCGTAAACTTAAAGAGAAGAAGGAAACTGAAGAATTCAAAAAGGAAGGCGTCAAGAGTCAATTAGATAGCTTAGCATTAGCAATAAAGGCTAACCAAAAGGAGCGTGGAAAAATGGCTGATAGTTTCTTTGATCATTTAGAGCAAAAGTATTCAAAGCAACCAGAGAAGAAGCGAACTAATCAAAGCTCTTCAAAAAACAAATCTGCAAAAAAAATTAAAACTAAAACTAAATAAAAGTATCAAATGTTTTTAACTATGTTATTTTATTAATGTCATCATTTTAATTTAATTATTCATGGTCCTAATAATCCTTTAGCTAAAGCAACTTCTGCATTTAATATACTTGAACCTGCTGCTCCCAAGATAGTATTATGAACTAAAAGTGTAAATTTAAGATCTAAAACACTGCAATTACGTATACGACCAACAGTGATAGAATTTCCACTACCATTTTCACGATCAAGTCTAGGCTGTGGACGATCTTCTTCTTCAGATACATAGATGGCATGATCTGGAGCAGAAGGGCAATTAAGCTTCTGTGGGCTAGAAAGATAGGATTCAAAGCATTGCTTAATTTGTGCAGGGGTAGGTGCAGGTCTTCTTTGGAACTTAACAGAAACACACATGGTATGACCATCGACCACAGGTACTCGGTTACAAGTAGCACTGATCTTAAAGCTTTCAGGTAAGTGATTAAAACTTTCTTGAGTAGGTGATATTTGCCCTAAAATTTTGCGTGGTTCCCATTCAAGTTTTTCTTCCTCTCCGCTGATTAAGGGCACGATATTATCTAATAAATCTAATGCACTGCAACCTGGATACCCAGCACCAGAAATAGCTTGTAAAGACGTAACAATTACTTGCTCTAATGGGCCGAAAGCATCCATAAGGGGTTTTAATCCAACCACTAAACCGGTGGTTGAACAGTTTGCGTTAGTAACTAAAAAGCCTTTAGTAAGACCATGTACCTTTCTTTGGTAAGGAATTAAATTTAAATGGTCAGCATTGGTAAGTGGAACAACAAGAGGTACACTAGGGTCCCTTCTGTAATTTTTAGCGTTTGAAAATACAGCAAAATCAGCCTTCAAAAAGGCCATCTCTTTTTAAAAAATAAACAATTGGTGATTATAAATAGAAATAAAGTTACCAATATCGCCAGCAAACTCAGCATCTAAACCTGAAAAGATAAGATCACAACCAACAAACTTTTCAGGTGAACATTCTTGTACTACCATTCCCTTTACTCTTTCTGGCATACGTTTATTGATCTTCCAACTTGCTGCAGTTTGATAGGCACGCCCAGCTGAACGATGAGAAGCACCTAATCGAAACACCTCAAACTGTGGGTGATCTTCTAATAATAAAATAAAACGTTGACCAACGGTACCAGTGGCACCCAGTACTCCCACCTTTAACTTTTCTGATAACATTTTCTAAATTATATTAAAAAAAAACCGAACTTCACTTTTTATTAATTTTACAAAATGACTAACTTTATATCCTCTTTAAATCATCATTTTATTCTTTCTTTTATTAGCGAATTAGATGATTTAGCAGTTTTTTATACATGAGGTTAACATTCGATAGTATTTTTCATTTTTTATTGACAGTTTTGAAATTTGTTTTTTTATCAATATAGTGTTTTAAAATAGATAAGATAACATATAACAGGCATTTATTATAAGCTATAACCACTATTGTCCAACAGTCTAAGACCAAGTATTGTACAATGTTTTTTTAATGAGTGGAGGAGCTCTAAGCAGCCGTAAATTTTTCCAAATTAATATGTTATTTTGAATGTTTAAAAATCCTATTAGGAATTTGGGCAAATTTACCGTTCTCAAATTTCGTTGCTCACTCAAAAGTATATAAAATATTTTTAACCCAAATTTATCATTATTATAATAAGTATAATAAAAATATTTATAATATTTGAAACTAATTCCAATAAAAAATAAACAAATGAAACAATTCAATAAAAAATTAATCAAATAATCAAATAACATCAGATTTGACAATAAGTATATTATTAAATATAAAACTTCATTAACCATTGTTACAAATAATTGTAAGCTTAGCTTGGAGGTTTTGCAAATTCGGGGAAAAAACAACCAAAAAGCCAATGAAATTTGCATGGCCTTGTGGGGGATTGACGAATCAAAGAGATCAATCAATCCATATGTTGTAAAAGTGGAAAAATAGATAAGAATAATGAAAAATACTCAAAAATATAAAAAAGTTGAGTATTAACTTCTATTCATTAATCATGGTTACTATAGCTTTATTCAATAGTATCTTATTGTTACTATTGAGTTTTTTAATTTATAAATTTCGCTATCAACTGTTTTATAGCCAAAATATAGTCAATGTAAATAAAGTGGAAGATAAAGAATATAATTTGGTCAATTATATTGAAACTATATTGGATAATGGACAAACGAGGAAACAAAGGATTAGTCATGATCTTATCAATGATATCTTCATTACTCAATTAAATAACCAAAAGATTAATATTAAAAAATTAAAGCAGTTCCCCCTAGTAGTAAGAGTGTTATTACAGTTAGTAAGTAAAGGGCCCATTTGGTTAATCAAATATTTTATGGATGAAGCGGACACATTAAGTATCAATGAGAGTGAGTTGGTATCGAGTTACAGAGAAAAGGGCTCAATTTTATTAAATAAAAATAATTTAAAGATTCATCTATGTCAACATAAAGGGAAAGAGTGTGTTCAATTTAACAGAAAAGTTTTAGAAGCCATTTTATTAAACTTCCCCGAAGCGAGTTTAAACTGTAATGGTTTGGACGTTAATATTAGAATCGAAATGCTCGATAAGATTTTACTACCCATTTTAAACTTCATCCGTGGGGCTGGATATTTACATTATCGTCATTTAGTAAATAAAACTATACAATGGGAGAGCCCAAGGTTTTTCAAGGTAATATTGACGTAATGAGTTTTATTAATAATTAATAAAATAATTCAGTTAGTTGAAAATATTGGAAAAGAGTTAGACTCCGATATATTTAGAATTAGAATAAGATTAGCTCATAGTTACATCAATGTGGGTGGCCCGCCTGTCAAAGCAGACTTAGTTATAATAGAGTTTCGATCCACTGTACTTCATTCGGTTAAAAGTAGAGCTCGATTACAATTGAATAGAGTCAAAATTACATTTGAAGAAGCTAAAAAGAAAGCTAAAGAACATTTAAAAAACATTAATATTGAAAATGAAGAATCGTTAATTGCAACTCAAGAAGAAATAATGAATTCATTGTGTAAATTAAAACTTTATAGTTGATTAATTCATTTATTTATCTTTTTAGCTGAAGTTAAAGAAGTTGAAGCTACCACCCCGGAGGCTTATGCTAATGATAAAAAAATAGCTATTTTATTAGATAATGCATTGGATCATTTAGGAAAACTTACAATTAAAGTAAATAATAATAACAAGTAACTAAAAAAGTTGAATAACAAATGACAATAGGAAGCATTAAATAATTCGATAGTTACTGTAAGTAATAAGTTTATTAAAGTAGCATCCAAAAAGTTTTTAGAAGAACAATATCAAATATTATTATCTAAAATTATAGCAAAAAAGCTATCATTAGTAAGTAATAGTACCAAATTTTATTTAATATACTCATAACAAATTTTAGAAAGTTGAAGATTTTAAGAATAACCCAGGGTTTGAAGAATTTGCAAAGAAACAACATATTCATCGCTATTTATATGTGTTTGGACATGAATTAGATGTAAAAGACAACATTATTTATATATTATTTGAAGGTGGTTTAGCAAAATGGGAGGTAATAAAGTAGTAAAAAATCAAAAGTAATTAAGTAATGACATAAATAAACAGGAAGTAAAATCGAAATTGAAGTATGATAAAGATGGCAGTTTCCAAGGACATTATTCCAAGGATGGCCTAGTCAATTATGGACTTTATGATTGGGATGAGTTTAAGCCATTTTATATTGAACAAAATTCACCACCTAGTTGGGGGAAACGTTATTTATGTGAGATATGTTCCTGGATCATTGATAAACCAAGAGTTCAAGGGGACCATACCTTCTTAAGATTAAAAACTCCAAAAGGCGAAATTTATTCTGTTGGGCAATATGTTCCATCAAAGGTAACATTAAATCATAATAAATTTAATTATAGTAATAGTAGTAGTTGGGTTATGATAGGTATATGTTCCCAATGTCATTAAAGCCAAGCCGATTTATGTCACCAGATGTATCTGAGTTTTGGAATGGGAATTTTACTACGTTATCGTTTGAAATTACTGAAGCTCAATTTAATAAAATGAGACTAAAAGTTGAAACGGATAAGAAAAAACAAATGCATTTGTATCAAGTAATATAACAGTGGTAGCAATAATATAAGAGTTAATGATATATATTATAGGTTTTTATTGATAATTGTACTATATGGGCTAAATCAGTTGCTGAACTTGCAGATCTAGAATTACCCTCTTCTTTAGCTGTATATGACTTAATATTCCCAAGTGTAACTAACTTTGGTAGAAAGGTAACGTCATTCCTATAATAATTATAGTGATAGTAAACTAATAAACTATTAGATACATCGTTGGAAGTATACACCAAAATTTTTAAAGCCTATGACTAAATTACTATGGACCTTGATATTAAATAGCTCTGGGTTATTGTTAGGCAGTGGGATGGTGCACTCAGCAGTTAAAAAGAATGAAAATTTTAAAAGTGCTGTGCCTTACATTAAAAGTTTCAAGGATTTATTTGATATTAAAAAAGGGGTATCTGAACATCCATTTGTTATTGGACACTATGTAAAGAACCAAGTAGAAGATTGGCGGGCAGCTAAAATCAAACTACTAAATGAAAAGAAAGATATATTAATTGAGAAGCTAAATGAATTGAAGGGTAAATCTAGCCCTGAATTTATTCCTCCTTTAGTATTAACTGACCCACAAATACCGGTTGAACCTTTGTTAGCATTTGATAATAGAGAAGAGGTGTTTTTTGATTCGCCATTACACTCACCCAATTTTGAGAGTATTAGTAGTCAAAAAGAAGCCAAGTTGATTTATTCGCCTATCCAATCACCTCACCTTACACCTAATACTAAAGTGAATACCATCAAAGAGTTAAATCAACAGATTCAAATCATTAATTTAACGATTGAATCCATTCATTATGCTATGCCGGATAAGTTTAAGAAAAACAAAAGAAAGTTATCACATGAATCAGTTCCACAAGTTAAGAAACCTCAAAGAGTTCCTTTAAATCGCATGTATTCTACTCCAAATATTCATCAAGGAAGTTAAATGTGGGCTGTTATTATTTTGTAATAAATATTATATACTGTATGTAACAATTGTAGTTTTTAAAGTCTTACTTGTTTTTTACAAACAACAATATACTTAATACTGAGCTATTGATCGCTTTTAAGAATATTTGTCCTTCTTAATAATAGCTATAAATGCTTTCTTTAATTCTTTTTGAAATAACTTTTTGATATCAAACAACTTAATAGCCTTGTGATACAGCTACTGAATAGCGCTGACTTATAGTTAAAATGTAGTTTATTGCAGTAAGACACAATTTAGTAATGTATCATAATGTATCTTTTATGTCGTAATTTATTGATAAATCAAAAAAGTTTTGTAAAAAAAATAGTTAACTCTCATAATAAATTATGCAATTATTTTATAATTTGGCTGATAAAAATCAATTTCAACTTCCTTAATTTTTATCTGTATAAATTTAAAATGTAAATGGCAGGATATAACTTAAAGTGAAAATAACAGAAAAAATGAGTTGTCAAAAACGAGTCATCAATTCACTGACATTTCTTTATAGTTGATAAATTAATATTTTTACTAAACTCTAAAGCTGAAACCAAAGATGATAAGGATATAAAATCGATAGATTTTTAAATTAACGTTAAACTATCTTTGTACCTGTACTACTTTTAGCTTCTAAATAGTTAAATTATTTAATTTGCTATATTATGATAATACTTTAATATTATCATAATGATTATTTACCATTTTTAAAATTGACTTACTATTTACATTAATAATCTCAATCAAATATGAACTAAATTTTATTACTAATATTTTATTTTAACAGTTTTCTTTTAGTAATATTTTAATAAGCAATCGATATTAAAATTTAATTAAAACTTTAGTCAATAATGAAATTAATTTATACAAAACAAATATAAATTGAAAAAATTAAAAAGTTTATTTAAAATAATAAATCTTCACAAGAGTATAAAGCAGTGTTTAAATTAAAATAGGGAATGCATTCCATTGGTTTTGTTTGATAGATTAGATCCTGGTCGCTATCCTCATTGGCATCATTCAATTGATTTAAGATGACAAAAGATTCTTCACTGATTTCTTCTTCCTCATAATTATCTTCTTCCAACTCATCAAAACAAGAATCCAACCATAACTCCTCGCCTTCCTCTATGGAATTAAAGCTGGCATTATCCTCCACCTTATTCTCTTGTTCGCTTTTAATATATATATTTCTTAACATTAAATATTTGAATAAGCTATTATCATCTACTTTAGAGATATTAATTCTATTCAACTTATTTAAAGTCAAATCTTGTAAGTGTTCCATATTCATCCTTGATTTCTTGATCTTAGTTTCTTTGATTATTAATAGTTGTTATCCTTAAATAAATATACAATAAATGGTTTGTAAAAAATTGTAGCATCTTTAGTTATTATAATTGAGTCTATCTCTTAATTTTAATAGGTATTATAGCGTAGTAGTAAACTTGGAATTGATTTATTGAGACATGATAGTAGATTTATTTCAAAAGTAAAAGTAAATTAACAAGTGAATTGTTTCTCTTTTTATACTCTTTGTTTTACCTGATAACCCAAAATTGATTTGCCTAAAAGTTTAAAAACACTGATAAGACAGAATGAGTCATTCAAGTTCTGAGGACTGAACTTGTGGTGAATAAGCTTAGAATTAAATTAAACAATTCAAATAATTATTACTGGTCAATACCTCAATAATAACCAATCATGTTACTAATATCTATTATTAAAGTTTACTAAGTTTATTATCTTTTATCTAAATCAAGGTGGGTGTGACTACTTTTTTTTAATATAACATCATTTTTATATTTATTGGCACAAAAAGGGGATCTTTTGGAATTTTTTTAGTTACTGCGGATAAAAATAGATATTTGCAGCAATTTAAAAAAAGGATCCATTTTTAAGCTTATCTAGATTGGCTTATAACCACAAAAATCCATGTAATAGTCAACGATAATGAGAGTGGAAATCACTTAATTATGCCATAACTATAGAGTGTTGTAAAAATAACTGTCTGTAAGATTTGTGTAATTAATTGAAAATTAACATTTTTATTGAATTAATTTATTAACCAAGCTATTAAAGCGGGTTTTTATTAACTTTATTCATTTTACCTTTTAGCCTATTGCGCACATTTTTAGATCTCTTGTTTAGCTTTGATGCCATTTTCATTTAAATTTCACCTTATGATGACACTGATTCATTCTTAATGTAATTTGTATAAACAACACGAGTTATACAACAAACGAATATTTTTTTATAGACTCAAGTTTTATCAAAAAATTATTCTATTCCCCATTTAAAACTTAAACCTTAATAAAGAACAATTTTGGCTTAATACACTGTGTTTAAAATCAACATTCAGCTTCAAATAGTTGGTTTTTAGTCTGAATCCCAATAAAAGCACCTTATAACTCATTTTAAACTCAATTCATATTCTCTAATGTAATAAATTTTTGTAATTTTGATATAAATCACTACTATTTTTAGAAAGAAACATAAACTTGTTTAAAATACCCGATTTTCCAGGTTATATCGTTAAGAAATGTTTGAAATATTTACTTTTTTATTTAAATTTATTTCGTTTTTAGTCTAAAGTCATTATCATTTTTGATAAACATCGGATAAAAGTTTAATATTCATTAAGCTTAAAAAACGACTTTAATGACAAAATCAAACTTCTAAATGCATTTTATAAAACATTAGAATATTCAAAAAATAACAGATAACGAAGAGCATAAAAAATGTACATAGGAGATACATCATCTATTGTTACTAATTGGAAATAAATTCGTTAATTTGAGGTGGGTTATTCATCCTTTATTACGAAAGGAGTTTTATTCTTATTTAATAAACGGAGCTTTTTTGTTATTCGCTTATTATGGATATGTTTTGAGAGATACATTTCATATTTAGTATATATGAGGATGTATTTTTTTGTTCAAGAATTTTACTAGCAGTTTTTCTACTTTAAATAGCACTTAAAAAATGGAAAAAGTGATGAAACCAAAAAAAACATCCCTATATATTTGTTTAAAGTAAAACATAAATAAGGTATAATATAGTAACATTTTTTATTAGCTTGTGCTCTAGATAACAACTATTTTTATATTTGTATTTCAAACAATACTAATCTCTTATATTTTTTTATATCTTTAAAATAAATTAAAATAAATTAAAATAAATTAAAATTGTATTCGTAGCCATATTCAGTGTTTTAACTTACATAATATTATATTGTTTGAACTATTTTTATCACTCTAACTTTGAATCAATTAATTGACAATATAATTTTTTTTAAAAGGAGTCCATTTTTTATATAAATCATATATGATTAAACATATAAAATAATATTAAAATCTAAATTGAAATTGTTAATTTAAGTTTAATCTATCCAGATTTAGTATATGGGAATGTATTTTTTTAAGAATTTTACTAACAATCTTTCCGCTGAAATAGCACTTAAAAAATGGAAAAAGTAATGAAACCAAAAAAAACATCCTCATATTATTTTAATAAAAGTTGATATAAATAATTTAGTAAATATACTTTATACTTTATTAAAATTAAAATCAATTTAACTATAATCTATTTTGAAATGCCATCTATTATGGATAGTTGTTTGTTACAGTATTTTGTTCAAAATAGAATGAGTAATTTAAGTTAAAAATCATAGCCTGTCTTATTTGTTCAAAAGCTATCAAAGAAGAATTTAAGCTGTCAGTTGTTATTCAATCATACTCTTCTTAATCTTCTTATCGCTCTCTCTATTACCTTATATTTTAATTATATTCACCTCTAAATAATAAGCCACTTGGGAACTCGTCCCCTTTCAAGATTTTTAAAAAAATATCAAGTTACATTTAAAAAGGTTTTCTACCTCGATATTTTGTTCAGTTTTTGATTAGATGAGATTTTGAAAGGTTATTAGTTAATTTTCAAGCTAAAAAATCAAGACTATATTATGATATTGTTATTTTTGATTGAATTATAAAATACTATTTTTAATATAAATTATTCAATAGATGTTAAAAACTAAAAATAGCGATAAATATGATTTCACAGCTTTTCTATTTAAATTGTTTTTTTATATTAACGGTTGGCATCGTCATTTGATATTTTAGCAATCAATTTATCAAACTGTTTGATAGCATTTTGAAACCAAGACTCATGTTCTTTTTCAGAATAAAGTAACGAATGATTAATAATAGTCTTAGTATTGTTAGTTACTTCTTTAGCATTAGATACAATTTCATCGTTATCTCTATCCCAAAGAGAGGCACCGAGGTCATCTAAAGAGTCAATAACAGTTTGAGCTGAATCCACCAATTCATCCAACCAAGAAATAACACCATCTGTAGTTACGGAACACTCCTTTATACATCCCTTATCAATTTTAATAAAAACCGTTTGAACTAATTTTAAAATAGATAAACAAGTGGTTATAACTTCTAGCTCTTTTTCATCAAAATTTTCCCCACTTAAACCAAAGTCTAAATCGGCAAATTCGTCGGCCAAATCTTTTTCTTCTTTTGAAACTTCTTTTTCTTCCTCAGCTTTATTATCCATATTCTCTGCTTCTTCTTTGAGCTCCTCAATTTCTTTAACTGTATCATTTATTAGCTCTAAAAAGGTTGACCAAATTCTCAAAGTGGACTCTTTATTATCTATTGAAGCTTTTTTAAGTTTATCGCAATTATTCCAAACAACACCTACACAAGATAAATAATCATTTTGATTGAAACTAATTTTTTCAACTTTAATATCTTCTTCAATAGTTATAGGTTCATCTAAAAATGAGTTTCCTAATTCGATAATGGATTTTATAACATTTTTGGCTAATAATTGAATTTGTTTTACAAAATTCACACCTTGGTTTGTTGGTATCATATTTGTTAACAATACTAATTGTGTTAATGGCTCTATCAAGCATTTACATGCCTCTTCTTTTTCATTGACTGCTGGTGGCTTAAAAGCTAGAGCAAACTTTGAAGCTTCTGCTTTTATTTTAATGGATAAAGCGTCTAATTGAATCAAATTTAATACAAGATTTAATATGGGTAAATAAAATGATTACCTAACTGAGAATTAAATTTAATAGCATCAAAGGTATGCTTAATTTCAATAACTTCGTCTACACCTTTATGTAAGTTAATACAAGTTTTTATAAATTTATTTAAAGTTTTATTGTAAGTTTTAGAACTGGAACTCATTTTGAATTGAAAAAAAAACTTTTAAATTTGAAGCTTTGTTTTAAATTTTAAAAATGTACAATTATTCTAAAAACCATTTGGCAGATAAAATCAATGTAGACGACGATGAAGCGCTCGATGTTTTATTTGAAGAACTTGAAAATGAAAATTTGGATCAATATAGAGAACTTAGAATACAAGAAATGAAAATACAGTACTATTTTTTAAGTTTTTACTTTTTTAAATAAGTAATTATTTTTATAATTCTAGAGCCGATGAGTTAACTAAAATGAAACAAAATAGCCATGGGGAGTATACAGAAGTAGAAGAAAAGGATGTGTTGGATATAACTACGAATACTACTTATGTCGTAGTTCACTTTTTTTCTCCAACTTTTAAAAGATGTAAAATTATGGATGAGCACTTAGAAGTATATTAAATTATTATTGTTTATTATTTGGTTAAAGCGACTTGTTTAGATCCTCAGTAAGAAGCATTATAGAGCACGTTTTATGAAAACAAACGCAGAAAAATGTGCTTTTTTGGTTGCCAAGTTACAAATCAAAGTATTGCCTTTTGTGATGTGCTTTGTTAGAGGGGTAGTCACTGAAAGGTATTTTTGTTTTTGTTTTTGTTTTTGTTTTTATCTTGATTTATCATTTTATTTTTTTTACTCAAGATTAATTGGGTTTGAAAAGTTAAATAACAGTGATACTTTTTCCACTACTAAACTTGAAAATCTTTTAATTAAGTCAGGTAAATTTATAATTCAATTGTAATAGAGTTAAGGTTAATATTCTTTAAAGGGGTAATAACTAAGAAAGTAGAGGCAAAAAATGATTCAGATGAAGAAAGATCTCAAAAGAGGGGAATTAGAAGCAGTACTAAAGTTATTGGATCGGATGAAGAATACTAAAATAAATAAAATTAAAAATGATTAAAATAAAGGTATTGATTTGTTATTATTATTAAGTAAGGACTAATTTCGTTTTTAGTACTAAATAAAACATTACTAATTTTGTTTAAATCGACGTTTAATTTAATGCATTTTTAACAGCAGTATGGTATAATTAAATTAAATATATTCTTAATTATTTATTACGACTTTTTTATAAAATGATTTCAATAAGTATTATTCAATTAACTTGAAATTAAAATGCATTATTATGATTAATATATAACGAATCATTTTTTATTTACAATTTTAATTAAAAATGAGTGAATCAAGTGGCTGTCTAATGGAAGCATCATTTCAAGAAGAGTCTTTAAACTCATTCCAATTTGAAATAAATAAAGATAACTCCAATACAATAAACACAAAAATTAATCATAATTCAAATGAGAACAATCTAGGTAAGCAATATTTATATAATACTTTGATTATATTCAACTTTAAAAGATGAAGTTGGAGATAAAGTATAATCTTATTTTCTTTTATTTCATTTTATTAAGCTTAAAGAAAATATTATCATTTCATGTCCAAGCCAACAGCCTTGGCTGTGCATATTATGATGAATCTAATTCAACACTTTATATACTTCCAAATCATTCCAAATCGGACACTAATTTAATTGCTAAAAGTAACTAAAATTGTAAGCATTAACGATTTTTTATAACATTTTTAGTTATCAATCAATCAAAACCAACAATTGTTTTATTAAATTCTTCACTTCCAGAAGAAATTTTAGATACAATTCCAATAAAAGGTAAGTTTATTTATTTAATAGATTAATTAATAATATTTCAGATTTGAATATCACATTTCCCAACCCATCCGAATTTTCATATAAGAAGGGGATTTATAAGCTACAAAGTATCTTCTCTACTAAAATTACGCAATTCAATACCCTTTTCAATGATAGTTATCAAAATTCTTTATATGAAATATCAAAATATATATCACTTGATTGGAAGCCATCCGTATTCAGTTATACATAAATCTAATAATACCTAATATTTTTAGATATCATGTATAAATGTCATGTGTAATTATTTGGAAGAGAGGCTTTATATGAAAAAAGCCGGTCTAGAAAAAGAATACTACATTAAGCAAGTATTAGAATTTAAATTGTAGCTAATTTTATAGATGGTTTTTTTTAATAAAATGAATATTAGGGATTCCCATTTGTATATTAATGAAACGACACTAATGTATTATACTACATATTTATGACTCTTTTAACTTTTTATAAGGGATTTGAATATATTTCACGATGAAAATCATCCCAACGTATCAAATTTTCATACCGGGAAAGAAGGAATAAGCTTATACAGTAATCGTTTTTTACAATTAGACAATATAATTATTTAAGATATAAGGAATTTTAAATCAAACTGTAAGTTCAGGTGGAGCAGATATGCTTAAATCATGGTTTAAATACCCTTTAAATGCATTAAATGAAATCGAAAAGAGACTTATGTTGGTTGAAGCTATGATGAAATCAGATGCTAAAATTATTACAAGATTTAAAAGCTTATTAAAAAATCGATTGATTGTACCTCATATTTTAACTTATCTTCAAAACAGGAGCTATTATAGTGATTGGCATAATGTTTATATGGTAATTAATAACTAAATAGAAGTTTGAGTTTTACTTGTTTTAGTTTATAACTAACTTTATTTGTATTTCGGATATTTTATTTGATTTACCTCAAACTGATTTATTTAAAGATAAAGTACAGATTATTATATAAGTAATAGCAAATAGTAAACAATATTTTAGGATACATTAGAAACATATCAAATGTTAAAAGATGCTAAAAAGTTCTTAGGCGAAAAAGTAATAATATATTAGAATTATTTACACTACTGAAATCGGTTTAGATTAGCTTTAATAATGAAAAAGAAGATCTTAATATCCATATCAAAGAGAATATTAGCGAAGTATTATACTTTAATTGACACAATTATCGATACTCATTATTAGGAATTAGATAATTTAAAATACATTTATAATAATATGGAAGATATGCTAGTAAAATTATATCGCTTTTATTTTTAATAAATAGCTTATTTTTTTAGTCAAATATTGCGATCAAAACAAAGAAAGAGATTAAAATTAATATTACCAAATTAAACATTGTTTATTATCCACAACTGGGCTATTTAATAGCTATTCCAATTGATAATAAATTTAAAAAAAAAGACTTTGATGATACAGATTTGGATTTTCAAGTATAAAATAATAGTAATGTTAATTTATATAATTTTGATATAAATTTTAGTTTGAGTCAGATGAAGCAATCTATTTTAAAAATAATTCGATGAGATGTAATTTTAATATCTTAATTTTAATATTACTTATTTAAATTATCAAAAGATTTAGACAATGATATTGGAGATATATTCACACTTGTTAATGGTAAACTTAACTTAACTTGATATAATATACTTATTTCTATAGATAAAGAAATAGAAATACTCCAGAACATATTAGGTTCGTTCATTTTATATTTTGATTCAATAATTGAAGCATATGATAAATTATCTGAGCTTGATTGGTAATAATTGAAATAAAGAGATCAATTAAATAATTAACTATATTTAGTATATTATCAATTGCTAAAGTATCTAAAGCAAATGGGTATAATCAACCTGAGTTTAATAGAAATCAATTAAAAATAATTTCTGGAAAGTAAATAAACAATACTGATAAAATAAACATTTAATAAGCACAATCTAGGAACCCAATCTTAGAAAAAAATAAAGCAACGATTATCACAAACGATTATGATATACAAAATATAAATGAAATGGATAAATCAATTCCAGTAATGATATTAAATGGTCCGAATGGTTCAGGAAAAAGCATTTATTTAAAACAGGTAAATACATTAAATCAAACATATTGTATTACATATATTTATATTAACAAAATCAGGTTGCACTAACTTGTTTTATGGCACATTTAGGGAGGTAGCTAATATATATATATATAATATCTATTAGGCATTGATAATATAAGTTATATCCCCGCAGAAAAATGTTTCATTTATCCTATGGATTTAATATCTACTTGTTTCATTACAAATAATTCAGTATCAAATGTAATTAATAATAAATATAATAATAATAATAATAATAATAATAATGATAATAATCATTTAGTTTAATAGTGGCTTTTGTCAAGATTTACAACAAATAAACACATTCTTAAAAACCTGTACTAAAGATTCTGTCTTATTTGTTGATGAATTTGGTAAAGGAACAGCAATAGGAGGTAAATAAATATTAAGGATATAATAATAAGATAACAACATTAATATCAATAATATTAAGATGGTATTGGATTGTTATGTGCACTAGTAAAGTATGTATTAAACATGAATAAAGAAAGAGGACCAAGAATATTAATTAGTACACACTTCAATGGTAAATTCTTATAATATCTAATAATAAATAAGTTTATTCATTTTATTGGAAATCCATATAAATAATTTATTAAATGAAAACAATAATGAAATTAAATGGATGTTTATGGATACTATTTTAAATGATAATAATGAATTAGACTTTCGCTATAAGTAAAATAAAATAAAATAAAATAAAGATTGAAATCAGTAACTTAATGAATAATTAGATTAAAAGAAGGTTATTCATCTAATTCATATGGAATTCATTATGCTTTACAGAACGGCATAAAAGAATCTATTATTGAGAGAGGTAATAATAGATAATACATTGTTATTATAGATCGTATTAATTTAATATAATTTATATTGTTTTAGCTAAAGAAGTTAAAAATGACTTGAGATTATTTAAAATACCTAAACCAATGATATCTGAATTAGATCAGTGTAAATTGTGGTTCTATAAACAAATTATTAATAAATTAATGTCTACGAATATAACTGAAGAAAATGTACAACCATTTATGACTTGGATTAAAAAGATGACAAATGCAATTTACAATACAAAAATAAGTAAATAAGTAAATAAAAAGAATATAAATAAGCATATAAAAAAATAAAAAAGCATATAAATCCATATTTATTTAATTATCATTATCTACTTTTTCATCTTCTTCTCCTGGGATAAGAAAATTTAAAAAAGCACCTTGATCACATAATTGTAAAGCATGTTCAGCTTCTTGTTCATCCAATTCACTTAAAGCTGAATTAATAGCTTCAATTGTATTTTCTTTTAAAGCTTCTTGTAATTTTAAAGGTAAAGAATTAAATATTACTTTTCTTTCTTGATCATTAACATCATCTGTAGGTAAATCTACCATAATTTTGGCATCTTCACTAGTAGGCTCTAATTGAAAAATAGCTTTTTGTTTAGAATTTTGTTGTTTTATCACTTCACATCGTTGTTTTAATATATTATAAGTATCTTCTACATCTTTTAAAAATACTTCATTACCCGTAGTAGTAATTCTAATTTAATATAAAATAAACAAAAGTTAATATTATAACTTATGTAAACTAATAATCTATTATTTACCTTTTAAAAAAAGCAGTAACTCCATCTTTACCAAGACGATCACAATATTGAATAATTAAGGCTTGATGAACACAATGTTTTGCTTGTTTATTATTACCTTGTAATTGAAGTTCAAAACCCTTAGCTAATATTTCATCCGAATATTTTTCATTGATAATGAATTTATATTTGGAAATAAATTCAAGACTTTGTTCTAATGTTTTTAAATTAGAAAATTCATTTGCTTCATCAGAAGTTTCAATATCCCCTTCTTCCTCTTCAATATAGGCTCCTTTTTCTGCAGCATCACTATCTTTTTTAAGCTGTGAAAATTAAGAGTAAATTTGTTTGTTTATTTCTTAATGACGAATATTATTAACTCACCACTGTTTTGCTAGTAGTCAACGTCTTTGGATTTAAAATTTCGATTTGTTTTTCTTTTTTGTTCTTCTTCTTTTTATTTTCCAATTCTTTTTTAATTTGTTCTTCATTCGATTTACTAACAATCTAAGTTAAAAAAGAATTAGTCATAAACTCTAAAATTTCCAAAATATTTTAACTTACCGTTTTATCAAATCCAGGTTTACAAATATTCTCGCTGGTTAAAGTGTTACTTTCGATCTTCTCTTCCTTTTTCAATTCCTCTTTACAGTCTTCTTGATGTTTCTTAACCTTTTCAAACTCTACTTTTAATTTTTCCAATATAACACCTCTATTCATTTCCTCTCCGCTACTTTTTACTTCTTCTTCAATATGTTTAAAGAGACCCATCAAGGATTGTTCAATGCTCATCTCTCCCTCCTTTCTCTCCTCTCCACCCTTCTTACTCTTTTCCATCTTTTCCGCAATCTCCTTTAACATCGTCTTCATTTCTTCCATACCAAAATTGCCTTCACCTTCCCCCATCAAGTTCTTCATTTTCTTCATCATTTGATCACAGAAAGCTATTCTCTGTTTTAAACTATCAATCTTTTGTTTACGTTCCGCTCGTCTTCTATGGATAGCTTCTTGATTCCATTTTATAAACGACTTTTTATCAACATTTGGATGGACTTCAATATCTTCGTCATCGGATAATTCAATATTGTCCCATTTACTATAATCTAATGGCATCGTTATGGATTTGTTAATTTAATTTATTTAAAATTAAAAAAGTTGAAATGAGATTTTGAGTTTAAAATTTTTTAATATTGCTTAAATTTTTATCACTATTTTTGGTTAGTGAAATTAATTTTTAAGAGATTTGAATTCGTTGGTAGTTTTATAGGTTATAGGGGAGAGACGTAATTTCTAGAATTTCTAGGAATTTCGGAATTTTCATTTTTCATTTTTTATAGAGCAGGTTTTAAGCCCAAGTATCAATAAATTACTGAAACAGAAAAATACATTCGACTATGAATTGACTCTGAAGAATATTTCATTTAAAAATATTGTCAGCTATTGATTTGTGGAATAGTTAAGTAAGACGTAACACTAATTTTGAATGATTTTTGATTGATTGATGCTATTTTTACAAGAACTCTTCTAAGAGCTTTTCCTTTATTAAGCGAATCCTTTACTTTTAAACCATTTAAATGCTATTAAAAAATGTGTAGGTGGTTAAAATGCTTCACAGGTCCATATAAAAGAGAATAATGAGTATGTTTTGAAATGGTTTTGTTACCAAGGTTTTAATTTTTCAAAGAAAGTGGATGTATTATGAAAATATGTTCAATTTTAATATTTTTATTAAGTTATAATCCTCTGGCATAGCTTAATAGAATTAAGTCTATCGTTTTTAAGTAATGATATTGAATAACTTTATTTAACTTTGCTTTCCATTGATAAAAAAATAGTTGTTATTTAGCATAAGCTCAAACTGTAATTACAGATAAAACTTTTTGTGACTTTCACTTAAGCGTAAATAATGAAAAATGGTTTGAAAATTTCAAAAAGTTCAATCATGTGTGTCAATAAACTCTGGACTTCAGTGTCATATCGTCTTGTAAGTTTCAGTATAAAACAAGTAATTCAATTATAACCTTCTCCCACAATTATGAATTCAACAAAAAAAACTTTGTTTATTATAATAAAACAAAAATACTATAGTTGTCTATAGAGAGGTCTTATTAGGACAAATTGTGTGTATTTCAATCAATTATGCTTTATTAAATATAAATTAGCAACTGCAGTGACTGTGTGATTAATAAGATAGCGACATAAATTTAGTAATGTAATCAATCACACACAGGGAATGTATGTCTTTGTATATATCAGTCAAAATTTAGGTGACGCAATTGGCATATAATGACAATGTGTCTTATATGTATAGGAAGGAAGACCCCATTCACCTATTTGTGAGTTATTGTATGGAATCATTGTGAAGAATAAGTTCTGACAACATTGGTGAGATTGAAGTAAATATATATACTGCTATCCAGATATATATATATTTATTATTATAAAGATTGGAAATGAAATTATGATCCAATTAAAGCGAATTTTTTTTTTGAAACATTCGGTACTCAAAGGGTTAATTTATAAACTGATTCATTTTTATAATATGAAAAATAAAACAATAAATTCAATTAAAAAGTAATAAAATAAGAATTAAATATTGTATACAATTTTAATAATTAAATATTAAGTTCTAATAAAACTAATAGTATCTTTTAAATACAATCTTCTTTTATTATTTAATTCAAGTAATAAAAAGATTAATTTATCCCATTAAATTTTTAAATCCAAAAATTAAAAAACAAAACAAAATAATATCAACATAATGTTTAACAATATTTATTTTTTAATTTTCCATTACTTGTTTATTTTTACGTGGTGGTTTATAATCTGGATGATCAGAACCTTGTTGTAAATTGGCTTTTTTAGGTACTAAACCTAAATTAATATAAATTAATATAAATTAATAAATGGACAATAATAAATTATAAAATTAAATTTCATTACCTAATAAATCTAACATAATTTTATCTTCATTATGATCATTATTTGGAGTGGTTAATAGTTTATCCCCAGTAAAGATAGAGTTAGCTCCAGCTAAAAAACACATGGCCTAAAAAATAAAATAAAATGATTAATTAAAATAAAATAAAATAAAATAAAATAAAATAAAATAAAATAAAATAAAATAAAATAAAATAAAATAATTATAATTCAATTTTTATAAAATTACCTGTTCAACTTGAGAAAATCTTACTCTACCAGCAGATAATCGTACCATGGCTTTTGGCATAATAATTCTAGCGGTACAAATCATACGTATCATTTCCCAAATATTCACTGGCTAATACAATTAAATTAAAAATATTAGAATATTGTTATTATTATTAAATTATTAATTTTACTTTTTGATCTTCTAAGGGAGTCCCTTTAACTGCTAATAAAGCATTAATTGGTACTGATTCTGGATGAATTGGTAAAGTAGCTAAAGTAGTTAATAATCCAACTCTATCTTCTTCACTCTCTCCTAGTCCAATAATACCACCAGAACAAACTGAAATACCTGCATTTTGTACATTATTAATAGTATTTAATCTTTCATCATAAGAACGAGTAGTAATAATCTATTAATTAAATTATTATTATTATTATTATTATTATTATTAACTATTAATATTATTGATTATATTTACCTTTGGATAAAATTCTCTTGAAGTATCTAAATTATGATTATAAGCAGTTAAACCAGCTTCTTTTAATTGTTTTGCTTGAGCTTCATCTAACATACCAAGTGTACAACATACTTCCATACCCATACCCCTTAATTAATAAAAAATTAACTCATATTAATCTAATATTTTTAAAATTAAAAACTTACTTGATTTCTTTAATATGACTTACTATTTTTTTAAAATTTGTTTTTCTACCTTTAACATCCCTCCAAGCTGCTCCCATACAGAATCTTGAGGATCCAGCTTCTTTGGCTCTTTTAGCTGCTTCAATAATCACTCCAGAATCTAACATTTTTTCTGCTTTAACAGCAGTAGAATAACTAGAAGATTGTGGACAATATTTACAATCTTCAGAACAACCTCCAGTTTTTATACTTAATAAAGTAGCTTGTTGAACAGCCCTTGGATCGTGATGTTGGCGGTGAACTTGGGCCTAAAGAATAAATGATTAGTTTTTTTATTAATTATAATATTATAATATTATAATGTTATAATAATTAATAATTATTAATAATTAATAATTAAAATTAAAATTCATAATTAAATAAAAAAATTACCGATAAATACATCAATTCTAATAATGGGGAATCAAAGATGGCTTGTACTTCTTCACGTTTCCAAGTATTTTTAATAGGTCCATGAGCATATTTGGCTACTGCTGATAACTCTCGACCCCAATTATTAGAGGCATTAGCAACTGGTTTATTTACTGGTTTCTCTTCTAATGAAGCAAAAGTAGCTTTTTGAACAAATGAAATGGTAGGTTTGTTAATAAAAATGAGATTTCGGTGAACTGAACTAGATAATAGTTTGAGTAACATATTTTTTAATTTGAAGATATGGGAGAAGCTAGAGGTAATGAAAAGAGATCAATATTAACTTTTTTAAATTAAACATGAGTAGAATTACTTTGAATAGAACAAATAAACTATAAAAATCGAGTTCAGAAAGTGAATTTAAGATGAAATTGATCTTTTTTTTATCCTTTATTTTTACAGGTAAATTTAATGAAATAGCATCATCTATAAGATTGAAGTTCTTGACTAAAAGCTAAATTAAGTCTATATTTAGTAATTAGGAAGATTAAAATTAACACAAAATTAAAATAAAAACGATGAGAAAAATTTAGATAATGCTTCTAGCATTAATACTAAATAAACATCTAAAATAATATAAGACATAACTTAATTTAATAGAATAGTATATTATATTATCAATAATGTGTTAAATTTCATTTTATAAACTTCTCAACTAGATTCTAACTAATATAAAACTTCAATTGATTAAATATCTTCTTTTATAATATCTTAATAAAAAGAATAGATTAATCTAAAGATTAAAAAACTAAACCAATCAATTTTAAATGATTAAAGTCTTATTACTTGATATAAACACGAGATTAAAGTTGAATTCTATTATTTGATTATTTAATTAGTTAGCATATACTAATATATTTAAAAAAAATATTGGTAATTTTATTATTATTATTATTATTATTATTATTATTATTATTATTATTATTATTATTATTATTATTATTATTATTATTATTATTATTATTATTATTATTATTATTATATTTAATAAATATTTATTAATATTGTAACTTTAACAAGAAATACTAGAAACATATTCTACTACCCAAAAAAAGTCAGAATCACTAAACCACTTTATCAATAAATCTCTTGAACTGCACCAATAAGATTTCATTAAAAAAATAGATGACATGAAATGAATCACATCATCTCAATATAAAACAATAAAATTTCGAAAGAGACTCATAAAACTTTCATCTCTCAATAGAAACAACAATATAAACGAAATGAGTATTCAACTTGAAAAAACATTTACAATATTAATTGACAATTATGATAGTTTTACTTGGAACATATATGAATATTTAGGCTCACTTGGTGCTCAAGTAAAAGTATATCGTAATGATCAAGTGACCTTATCTGAGCTTCAATCTCTACCCATAAAAAATATCGTGTTATCTCCAGGTCCTGGTTCACCTAAAAGTAATTGTGGTATTAGTATGGAAATTTTATCTTATTATCAAGGGAAATTACCTATCCTTGGTATTTGCTTAGGTATGCAATGTATGTATGAATATTATGGTGGTCAAGTGAAGCCAATTCATCAAATAGTACATGGAAAAACAAGTTCACTATATCATGATGGTAGTGGAGTATATCTTAATTTACCTCAATCGATTGAGGTAACACGATATCATTCATTGGCTGGGATGAAAACTACATTACCTAAAGAATTATTGATTACTAGTGGTACTAAAGATGGAATTATTCAAGGTATTCGACATGTAAAATATTGTATGGAAGGAGTACAGTTTCATCCAGAGTCTGTACTTTCACAATATGGTAAACAGATGCTTAAAAATTTTTTAAATTGGGAATATGGTACTTGGGAAGAAAATTTGATTAATATACCAAAAGAATCCATCTTATTATTTAATAATAAAGGGGATCAACAGGATGAAAAAGAAGATATTGAGAATAACAACACTGAAACTTCAAAAGAGACATCAACTTCAAAAGAGACATCAACTTCAAGTATCTTATTAAAAATTGTTAATAAAAGAAGATTAGATATATTACAAACTAGTTCTTTACCAGGTCAATCTATTGATAATTTAAAACAATTAATAAAATTCAATTGTGCTCCACCAGTGAAAGATTTTTATAATCATTTGAAACAAAATGTTACTCAATTAGCTGTTCTAGCTGAAGTTAAAAGAGCATCACCAAGTAAAGGGGATATAGCTAAAGATATTAATGCAGTTGAACAATGTTTAAATTATGCTAAAAATGGAGCAGCAACAATATCAGTATTAACAGAACCTACTTGGTTTAAAGGTAGTTTATTAGATTTAAATCAATGTCGACAAAGTTTAAATCAGATGATTAATCGACCATGCTTATTGAGAAAAGATTTTATAGTAGAAGATTATCAAGTTTATGAAAGTCGATTGAATGGGGCGGATACTTTATTATTAATTGTAGCTATATTAAGTAAAAAAATGTTAATTCAGTTATTAAATTTAGCCCGATCACTTGGTATGGAGCCTTTAGTGGAAGTCAATAATGAAGATGAAATGAAAATTGCTTTAGATGTTGGAGCTAAAATTATTGGGGTTAATAATCGAAATTTACATACTTTTAATGTGGATTTAAATACTACCAAAAAACTAGCCAAATTAATTAAACAAGATACGATTTTAATTGCTTTATCAGGTATTGGTAAAAAAGAAGATTTGGACCTATATCAAGGTTTAAATTTAAAAGGTGTTTTAGTAGGAGAAGCATTAATGAAATGTAATAATGCTCAACAGTTGATTGAAGAGTTATCAGGTAAAGAGAAGATAATTGAACAAAGCGTAACAGTAAATCAACAAAATCAACCTAAAGTTAAAATTTGTGGTATTTTAAATGAAGAGGCGGGTTTAATTGCAGCTAAAAATGGAGCAGATTTCATTGGGTTTATATTTGTACCTGGTAGTAAACGACAAATTGATATTGAAAAAGCGAAATTAATTATTGATAAAATTCGACAAAATAGAAAATATAATGAAAATAACAAGAATAACAAGAATAACAAGAATGAATTACTAAAATCCAATAATACTTGGTATGAATATAGTAATTATTTAGTTGAATTAAATAAGAATAATATTGTTGGTGTATTTCAAAATCAATCTTTAGAAGAGATATTATCAATTGCCAATTATTTAAAATTAGATTTCATTCAATTACATGGTAATGAAGCTAATGAATTTTCCAATTATTTACCTTATCCAGTTATTAAGTGTTTTCAAATTGATGAACAATTTAATCTATATCAATCTATATTAGCTACTAATTTACATCATTTACCTTTATTAGATGCTAAGTTGGATAAAAATTCCGGTGGCTTAGGTATTAAATTTGATTGGGATTTAATTAGAAAATTAGACAATGAAAACAAAGATAATAACAATAAAATTAATATTATATTGGCTGGTGGTTTAAATCCAGATAATGTTATTGAGGCTATTCAGCAAGTTAAGCCATTTGCTGTTGATGTTTCTAGTGGAGTGGAAACAGATGGAAAGAAAGATTTAAATAAAATTGCTGATTTTATTAAGAAGGTTAAGAGTGTGGAATACTAAAAGATGACGTATAGGATAGCTTTTAATAAAAATGGGTTATAAATGTGAAAGGTTGTTTTATGTTTTTTATAAATTATACTAATTGTTTTTGAGTTACTTATGTATTTTATTTATATTGTACTATCATTTTGATTATTATTATTAATTTATTTGATATTCTTTTAGTACTATAAATTAATGTTTTTTTTATTAATAGTAGTTAAATAAATCAATACCTCAATCTTTTGATTTCATACTAATTCCTTCTACTTAATATATACCCTCACTTAAATATATAGTTTTATAAGCTATCTGAAATACCATCATTAAACTTCATTCTCACCTTGAAATTACTTATCAACTATTACTTACTTGTTATTACCTGCTTCATTTATCAAAAATAATCCATCACACATACTCTTTCGTCAACTAACCCTACAGAGTAATTCAAAAATAATAATGAGTCATTTAATGTAACTTTTTTCATTATCTAAATGTTAATAAACATGTTCTTCCTATAAACTTTTACTATTTATTATAAAATATTATCAGTATACTAATTAAACTTATTTTTCAATATTTCTTTCCATTAAATTTAAAATAGATTTTATTCTTTATCTTTGATTATTATTTGGTTAATTTTGATAAAAACTTTTGTAACATTCTACAATTAATTATAAATACTCGAAATAAGTGGGCTATAAGAAAACAAAAGCATATTAAAATGATCTCATCTTAATTTAATATCGTAAACATCTTAAAAAGCATATATTAAAAGCACTATCAATATAAAATAATGAAACAATATACAACAGAAATAATAAATATCCTACCTGTCATTCCTAAGTATAGCTTAAAGCTTAGAGCCCTTCTTTGGTTCCATCTCAACTAAAAAAGTATAACAAATATTAAAACAATATTTTACAAAACTTATTTTATAAAACGGCTACAAATTTTATTAAGCTTTAGAATAAAAATTACAAACCGATTGGTACTGGCTTTCCTTGTTTAGCATAATTATCATAATATTCAACTACTTTATCCCAATTAACTACATTCCACCATTGAGAAATATATTCTGGACGACGGTTTTGATACTTAAGATAATAAGCATGTTCCCAAACATCTAATCCTAAAATTGGAATCAATTTGGTTTCAGCTACATCCATCAATGGGTTGTCTTGGTTAGCAGTGGAAGTGATTTCCAATTTACCATTGGTATCAACACCTAACCAAGCCCAACCAGAGCCGAAGCGGGTAGCAGCAGCATTGTTGAATTTAGTTTTGAACTCATCAAAGGAACCAAAGGTTTCTTCAATTTTAGTTTTAAGCTAAAACAGCTGTTATTAATATTTTATCATTTGTCAAAAATACATCATCTTACTTCACCAGTAGGAGTAGAATTACTGGAACCAACTGGGGCCATAAAAGTCCAGAATAAAGAGTGGTTATAATGACCACCACCTAAATAGAAAATACTTATTAACAACTTATCCTTAATTAAAAAACAAAGAAATAAAAAATTTACCATTATTACGTACACCAGTACCAAGTACACCAACTTGTTTTTGCACACTAACAATATCTTCAAGGGACTGACCAGAAGATTGAGTTTTCAAAGCGTTGTTAAGGTTATTAACATAAGCGTTATGATGTAAGTCATGATGAACTTGCATGGTCTTAGCATCAATATATGGCTCAAGAGCGCTATAATCATATGGTAAATCAGGTAAAACGTAACTCATTTTTTTTAAACTTTGTTATTGAATAGAAAAATTAAGGAATAAAGTTGAAATTGATAAGTTTATATACTTTTCGATACTTATTTTGGATTTGCTGGATTTGTCAGCGATGACGTTTTGATTATATAGATTCACTTTGGAATCAAATCGCTTAAATTGATGCCCTTTGAACCAATGGAGTTCACTTTGATTTGAATTTTGAAATGTTTTATTCGTTATTCGTTTTTATTTCTGGTTTTATGATTTCAATACTATAGTTAAATACTCATAATTTTATATTATAGCTTCCTTACTATAATTTATATTGATAAGAATAAAATAATAGTAAATAACCATTTTGAGATTATAGCTTTTATCAGAATAATATATATATATATAAGCTATATTCAAAATAAGGTTAAAAGGGTACTAAATTTTTTCAGCTTAATTTAAATTAAAATCTTTAAAATAAAAGCTATGATACTAAAAATTATTATAAAAATTATTATTTTATTCTATCTGATTATTTAATTATAACTATAAAATATATTTTTATCAACTAAAAAAATTACTTAAAAGTGTATTAAAACTGATATACTTAAATTAATATTTATTAATTTTTAAAATTAAATAATATATAAAAAATATTATAAAAAATATTATAAAATAAATAAATATAAAATACAAAAATATTGGATGACAAAATACAGAAATAAAAGCTAAAACAAATTAATAAAACAATTTTGGAATTATAAACTGTTATATGGGGATATATTTTTGTGTTTAAGAATTTTACTAACAATATTTCCGCTGAAATAGCGCTTAAAAAATGGAAAAGTAATGAAACTAAAAAAAACACCCCAATATTATGTTATAATATTTAATTATTATTATTATATATAATTATTATTAATTATCATTTTACGATTTAATGCATTATTAGTTTTATATTTTTATACTTATATTAGTTTGCTTTTAATAAAAAAAATTAAAATATTATAGTTCAAACTATTTTTGTTTTATTATAAATGATGTAATATTATTAAAGCAGTTAATTATTATGTTAATATATTAATTATGTTGTTTTATATACTTTATTTATTAACTATTGCTATTTTAGCTATGATAAAGTTATACCATATAATGGATTTTTAAAAAAAGTATTAATACTAGTTAAACATCAGAAGTTGTAAGAATTATTTAATTACTTGCTTTAAAAATTTATATAAACATTCAAATTATATTATCTTTTTTAATAACATTAGTTTTCTAATTTATATTTATAAATAATATTTAAAAGTTAAAATTTTATTATTATGCTGTTTTTTATATTTTTATAAATAAAAAAGTAATTAAAAGCAGCTAAATAACTATTATAACAGTTAAAAACAATTAAGATTAAAATAAATATTGTTTTCAAATATTAAAAAAAGTTTTTGCTATAATTAACAACATATTATTTAATATATATATGAAGATTACAAATATATAGAAAATGATTTATATTATTAATTTTATCTCTGAAATTTATTATTTTAAAAATCAAAAAATATTAAAATTAATAAAAACTCAATAAAAAAAATACTATGATAACAATACTTAAAAACTTTAATAAAATAATAAAAGTATTAATTAAACTATTCTTATCCAACAACAAACTTTTATTTATCCATTGACATCAAAACTATATTTACACTCTTTTGAAAAATGTGTAAAGCTCTGGGGATAGCAATTGTAAGCAAAAGACTTATAGAAACTTAACAAGATACTACAAATTTTTAATCTCAGTGCTTTAAGTATTTTTCAAAGGGGTATAATTTGATAAAAATAAGATCATTTTAATTCCAGCTTATGATCCAAAGTATAATTTTGTAGCTTTAAACCAATAATATATCTGATTTGTAGCATACTATAGGTAATATTAAAGTCAAAAACAATGTCATACCAATTATTTCATTTAGAATGACAATTAAAATGGATAATGATTATTCCTGTGTAATGCTCAATTATTGAATTAAAAAAGAATCTAAACTGAGTTCACTGAATAAAAATGAGTACGTTAAATAGTCCAACAAACAATGAGTGTAATAACATAGAGGATGGTGAAGTAAGTGGTGCATTAAGTATTACAGTAGATGATAAAGTAAACAATAATGTGGATGATAAAGCAAATGATAATGTGGATGATAAAGCAAATGATAATGTGAACAATACAGAAAAAGATAAGGCAAGTGATGAGGCATTAAAATCAGTAGAGAACACAAAAGAGGGTAAAGAAAATGATATAGCAGAGAAAAAAGTAGATGACACAGAAACTGGTTTAGAAAAATATATATTAAATGATGATTCATCTGAAATATCTGTTGAATCAGATGTTATATCCCTTGATATATCAGATGATGATGAAATAAGTGAATCTGATACCAAAGCAACAAACCTTGAAAAGATGAGACAGATTAAGGAATCATTTAGCAAGTTTTGCGATGAAAAAAGAAAAGAGTTTAGAAAAGAAAGTGAAGAAGAATTAAATGAATGGAAAAATAAATGTAGAGAATTTAAAAGTATTTGATTCCTATTTAATTGAAAATAAGCTAATTCAAGTTAGAAACCAGTGATGAGCAAATAGAAGCTATTAATATACTAAAGCCTAAAATAGAACATGTTGAATACGGTAAATTAATTTATTAATATTAGAGTTATTATATTTATTATATAGAATATAAAATTTCATTGGAAAGACAAAGGGAAGAAAATAAGAAACGAGAAAGGTTTATTTATGTAGAAAAGGGTCAGGAGGAAGAGATATCCAAACGACAGAAAGCCATAGGTCATCTCGTCTCTTCACTTGAAGTTAAAAAAAAGGGTAACTAAATTACATCTATTAAACCAAATTTTAACAATTTTTTTAGAACTTGAGCGTAAAAGAGCAACATCAACTAATCAAATGGAATTGAATAGACTACAAGTTACACTTTATGAACAAATATTAAAATTTAAAATTGGCACAGATGAAAACCATCATACAACTTTCACCTTTACACATGTAAGTAGAAGGCTTCCAGAACGCGAGTTTAAATTTGCACTAGATGCTACATATGAAAAATATACTCGTAATCATTATTTTTAATAAATTTTAAAGGTTGATTTATTTTTAGTCATCTATTGTGAGCCTGTAATTCCAAGTGGCAAACAGTTTGAAAAGGAATTAAACAAAGATCGAGATCTTATTCTTTTTATTAAAAAAATGCGCAAAGAATTTCGAAATCTTGCTATAGCAGAAGACACAAAGTTTGATTTGGAAAATGGCATCGTAAAAGAAAAGGCAGCTATAATAAAAAAGAAGGTTATAACAGAAGGTGACTTAATGAAATCAATAGGTAACAATGCTGAGCCTAAGCCCTCCTTACACGATAAATCAGTGTTAAATCTCATGAAAATATTGGCACTAAAAAAGCGATTAGATAATGATTGTCTTAAACTTTCGACAAACTCAAAGGGTCAAGATTTTGAAAAAATTCAATCAACTTTGTCAAATTTAAATAAATCGGATGGTGGAGCTTCTAAAGCTGTGGAAGAAAAAGAATCAGAATCTTAAGCTAATATGGGTGATTCAAATCTAACTAAGTAAAAGCAGCACTTTGATTCAAACTATTATTATTTCATAGCCTGCTTAAATAATAAACGACATTTAGCTTAAGTTATATTAATAACTATACTTTTTGAACAACAAATAAATAAATGAAATAAAATCTAAATTTGCAGCTTTTATATATGGGGATGTATTTTTTTGTTTAAAAATTTTACTAGCAGTTTTTCCACTTAAATAGCGCTTAAAAAATGGAAAAGTAATGAAACAAAAAAAAACACCCCTATATTGAATTTTATTTTAAACATAAAGCATTAAAGCTTGGCTTAATAAATTAATGTTTTTTACTAGGACTTCTAGCTGCTTCCTTAAGTTTTCTAATTCCTTATAAGCTTTAGCAACTGCAGCCTGCTTTTCCATATAAACTTGCGGATCATTAGAGCCTGGACAAAGTTTAATAGCTAATGCATGTATCTCTTTATCTTCTTTTAATTCATCATAAACTATAGAATCTTCCTTCAATTTTTCGCGTAAATTTAGATATTCGGAATCTAATTCTTTAGCTACCTTACCAATCATACTATAAGATAGCCTTATAATCGGGTTTGATGAATCATCTGGTATTGAAATACTATCTTCTTTCATAACATTCTCATTCATTGGGCCCTTTTCCATCTCCCCTACTCTCACATCAACCTTATCTCCCACTAACTTGTTAATACATTCATAAAATTTTTCATCGTTATTTAAGCGCTTTACTGTAAGCTTTATAATCATGTCACTATCCTCTGGCTGCTCCTCACGATTATCTTTTCCAATCACTACTTTTCTAGAAAGCTTATAATAATATCGAGTTAATTTGCATATTTGCTTGGAAATGTTATGAACTTTATCTAATTGATCCTCCTTGATTTCATTAGTTTGATTACTTCTTAATAGCATCTTATTCCCTTGCGATTGGAAGTTTGTCTCAGCCTTTCTTTCCAAATCGTAGTCAATTTCACTTTTTTGATAATCTTCATCACTTTCACTAGTTTCGTTATGTTGTACTAGTACTTTGTTTCTTAGTGTTCGAAGCTTTGGTTTGACCTTTTTTTCTTGATTATACTTAATTTCTTTACCTCGATATTCTTCTTCACTTTCACTAGACTCCTTTTTCTGTATTGGTGCTTTATAAGCTTTCGTATTCAAGTTGACTTCTGCCATTCTCTCACAAATTGAATCATTGTCACCGGAACTTGTTAATATAGTACTAGTAATTTTATAATCCATTTTATAAAAAGCCTTTGGATCAAAACGTTTAAAATTTGAATCGAATGGTGGCATTACATTGCTTCTAATGTTTTTTGGACCAGACATTTGATTACGCATCTTATTATAAATTATTAATACGCTCACTTACCAGCAACATTATTATTAAACTTTACCTTTGAATGATATTTTTGATAACTGGGATGAGATCTTGGCAAATTTTGATCCAAATAGCAACCATTATCGTCTTGATTTAAATACTGGCCATTGTCCCTTTGATTGAAATAGCAACCAATATCATTTTGGTCTGAATAGTAGTTATCACCCTTTTTATTTAAGTAAAAGTCAACATCATTTTGATCTAAATAACAAACTCTATCATTCTGGTCTAAATAACAACCAATGTCATTTTGATCATCAACATTTTTTCCCTTTCTATCAGAAATTCGAAATATATCTTCATAAACGTTGTTGTTATAATAAATAGCTTCGTCGAATTTATCTCGAATTTTTGCATCATAACGTTGTTCTAAAAAAGAGGCATTATGTTTCATATGATATTGATGACTTATATCTTCATTACAATACATACTACTAGCTGTACTTATTAAGTTTATTTTAAATTCATCATTGCCTTCAAAATTTAGGTTAGGATTATATACATCTTCAGGTTGTTGATCACGATCACCAAAACGCTCATTAATAGAACCTTCAAGCCAATCGCCCATAGCCTACATAATAAAAAATTAATAATTAAATAGCTAATTTTTGATATACATACTGCAGAATCAATAGAATTAATATCCTCGAAATATTCATCTTCATTGTACTGTTTGCTATTAATATTTGGGCTCCTTAGATAAGGATTATGATTAACTGGTTTATTCCTTTCTCTTTTATTGTTCAAGGCTTGCAATTTAGAGTCAAATTTTGATTTTTGATTTTCATTTATTGCTGTATTAGAAAGTTTCTTGATTTTTTGTAAACCATTAAAAATACCAACATAATCCGCTTTATTCTCGTTGCGGAATTGCTCTTCGTTTACTTCTTTAGCGTTGTACTTCCTTATAGCTGGTTCATAATTATAATCCATTCAAACTAAAAAATGTCTTGTAAATTTAATAAATTGTTCCTAAATTTTAATAAAATTAGCCAATCATTTAAGTTGTTCTTCCAACAAGGTGCTAGCATATACTCGAGTGAGTGGAAGGTTATAGCAACCTGGATAATTAAAACAAGTTATCTATCTTGCCTTGACTATTTATTCACTTACACTGATATCATTACTCTCTTGACTTGTCAAAGTAATATTCAATATTGCCAACAAAGAAAGTATAAAAGCTTTATTTAAATTAAAAAAGATCGAAATTCGTAATATTCAAAAAAAAAGTTAAAATATTAAATTCTTTTAGTACTTTTTATTACACTTAATCATTAGCTTAAGATTTCTCTTATTGCTTTAATAATTTTAAAAAATGTTAGCAGTAGTTGCGTTACAATAAACTTAATAAATGTTATTTAACTTAATTTTGAATGTTATTTTAAACATTTCCAATTTATTAAAAACCATAAATCACTTTTAGTTTAGCCAATCATAATAAAAGGAGTATATGGAATAGAAAATAAATATGACAAAAACAAACTTTCAATTTTCAGTTTAAATAATAAAGATGGCAGAACCTACCAAAGCAGAAATAGCAGAGTTCTTTAAAAAGGCTCAAAGCAAAAGAGAAAATAAGGTAGTGCTGGTATACAGTTTTTACGAAATAAAACCAAGCTAACACAAATAAAAAGGCGTGTTTTGATTGTGGCAGCAAAAACCCAACCTGGTCAAGCGTAACGTTTGGAATTTATTTATGTTTAGACTGTTCAGCCCACCATCGTAATATGGGAGTACATATCAGTTTTGTTAGGTAATAACTATATATAGCTCATTTAGTTTATTCCTTACGTTTTTAGATCTACAGCTTTAGACTCTTGGACTTGGGACCAGCTAAGAGTAATGAAGATGGGTGGTAATGGACCATTTTATGAGTTTTTTAAAGCACATGGAGGGACCAATAAATATCCAGATGTAAAAGGAAAATATACTTCAAGGGTAGCAACTTTATACAAAGAAGCAATAGCTAAAAAGGTTAAAGAGGATGAAAAAGAGTAAGTCTTAGGTTATGTAAGTTGACTAATAATAATAATTTATTAAGGACTCCACAAATGCTTATAGATTTAAGTGAAAACGAAAAACCAAACCAAGAAGAAGATTTTTTTGATTCATGGGATAAAGATACTCCAAAAAAATCAATTACTACTTCCATTAAACCTAATAACCGTGCAGCTTCTAGCTCAACTTCTCGTTTGGGTATGGGAGGTATAAAGTCAAGTACTGCTAGTCGACTTGGAGGTTTGGGAAAAAATAAGCCATTATCAACCGGTAGTTCAACAAACTCTAGTTCTAGAAGTATAGGAGGAACCAAAATCGGTATTAAAAAAGTAACAGTAAATTTTGATGAAGCAGAAGCAAAAGCAAAGGAAGAAGCAGAACTTAAAGAAGCAGAAAGATTGGCTAACAAACTTAAAATGGAATCAAAAAAGAAGGAGAGCGAAGAAAGTGAAACTCAACAATCAAAACCTGACAACTTAGGTGGTAAAAAGGCCATCTCATCTAGATTAATGTATTCTGGTGCTTCAAATACTAAGAGTGAATCTTCAACTACTTCTAAGCCTAGTCCAAGACGTTTAGGAGGCTTTGGTGCTACTTCTGGAACCAAATTAGGTGCTACTTCAAGTATTAAAAGTGGTACAAGGTAGATTTATAAAATTATCTTAAAGAAATATATTAAAATCAACAGGCTTGGTGCATCTGGAGCGAAATCTGTAAGTAATAATAGTCACGATGATGACGGTAAATTAAAAATAGACTTTATATTGTATTAGTATTAAATATTTCAAAAGGAGAAGCTCAAAGTAGATTCGGAGGTGCTAAATCATTATCATCTGATCAATACTTTAAAAGAGGACATTATGACCCAGATGCAAATGCAGCAGAAAGAGAACGGTTACAACAATTTGAAGGATCTAGCGCACTTTCTTCAGATCAATACTTTGGTAGAAGTAGAGCAGATAGCGATAACGAAAATAGCAATAACAATACTATAATGGATGATTTGAATTGTAATTAATAGCATTAATTGTTAAGATTCATATTAAATAATATTCTTTTAGTGGATTTAGGGAATTTGGAAGTATCAGCTAAACAATTAGCTAGTAAAATATTATCACAGACTAATGTGGATATAGATACTGTCAAAGACGCTATTCAAAATGGTACTCAAAAATTAAGTGATGTTTTTGAAGGTTTAAAGGTACTTTATTAGGACTAATATTATATATTTATTAATATATTTTTATTAGAATCAATATGGCTATTGATTTTATTATTGTTATTATTAAATTTATAATTCTTTAATTATTATAATTTTTATTTTATACTTTAATACATTTACATAAATTTATAGTACTATTTTATATTTTAGTTATGTTATAGAAATTTTAGCTTAAAACCAACCAATTACCTTTTAACAGTCATTAAATTTCCATCATTCAAAATAACTTAATTACCGTGAAAAGCATATAATGCCAGTTGAATAATGTAAACATTTTATTAAAATGGATTATCAATTTGAAACTTTAAAAGTACAATTGCTACCAGATACACAAGGAGTGTTATTAGTACAACTCAGTCGACCTAAAAAATTAAATGCATTTAATGATACGTAAAGAAATTACTGTTTCAATAAATTCAATTTAATAAAAATTATTAGATTGATTAATGAATATCGAGAATGCTTCAAAAAGATTGAAAAGGACAACCAAGTCCGTTGTGTTATTGTAACTAGCTCTGGAAAGCACTTTACAGCTGGTATTGATGGTACTATATACTATTATCTATGTAATCAAGTTTTTCAAACAGCAAAATTTTAGTTTCTGTTTTTTCTTCAATGGGCGAGAGTGACCTCGATGTTGCTAGAAAAGCACTGAATCAAAGACAAGTTGTTCTTGTAATTTTATTTAGTATATACGTTTATTGGAATTAAGAGATACAATTTAGAATATCCAAGACTCAGTAAGCCAAGTGGAATACTGTAGTAAACCGGTTATAATGGGAGTTAGTGGTTTCTGCTTAGGTATGGGGATCGATATAATTACTTGCGGTGATATTCGATTTTGCACCTCAGATGCCAAATTTTCAGTTAAAGTAACACATTTTCTATATGTGAAAATTATAAATAGAATTTCAATATCTTTTAAAGGAAATAGACCTTGGCTTAGCAGCTGATGTAGGAACTTTACAAAGATTACCAAAAGTATGCGGTAATCAATCTTGGGTTAATGATATCTGTTTAACTGCTCGTAATTTCGATGCTAAAGAAGCTCTTCAATTTGGCCTAGTCTCTAATGTTTATCAAAATCAGGAAGAATTAATGAGTATTACTATTTTATTGATACTTTTTATTTATCTAATTCCAAACTTGTAGATGCTGCTTTAAAGGTAGCTACTGCTATAGCTAGTAAATCACCAGTAGCTGTACTTGGAACTAAGTAATCTTTTTTTAGAAAATGGACAAAATAGATATTTATAATTTTTAGACATCTTTTGCTCCATTCCAGAGATCATTCTGTAGCTGAAGGTCTACTTTATACAGCTACTTGGAATGCTTCAATGCTTCAAACTGAGGTAAGATTATTGCCATTATTATTAATAATGCGATTAAATCATTTAGGATATACCAAAATCAGTTATGGCTTCTATGCAAAAGAAACCAGCATTTTATTCTAATCTTTAATATATAAATCTGTAATGTTAAAGAATAAACTAATAAAATAAAATTTAACTATGTTGTATTTTTATTTTAAAACTAGTTTGAGCAAAGGTCGATTTCATTAACACGTCTTTATTAATACAGTTGAGTTATTTTAAGTATTAGTAATTTTTAAAATGAGTTTTTACGTAATAAGTGGTAGCTTATAAACAACTAGAATTCCAACTTTGGACTTTAGGTTAAATTAAAACTCATCAAACTAAATTTTAACAAAAAGTAATAAGTTATTGGAAGAATTAAACAAGAACGAGAATTAATAATTTCAAAATTAATATAATAGATAAGGATCTCGGGTTTATTCTTATCTCGTTATTCATACCGTCATTTCATTAAAAATTGAACATATTGTAGCCAGTATCAATACTATTACTAAGTAGAGTATTAATACAGTAAAACATTCCATTAGTTTTAACTTAATTTAATTATTTCATAGATCGTTTAATAAATGCTTTGTCAATTAGTAATTAACAATACTTCAAGCTTTTCAATAAACTAAATTATAAATAGGAGCTGGTTAAATTGAATTATTAATTGGTAATCGGATTACGTCATAGACCTAAGAAATTTTGAGTTTGATATAAAATAAAAGGAAAAGGTTATCTTTTATTATTTTTAAAATAAAAACATCATGTCAGGAAAGAAACTAGTTTTTGATTACGTTGTAATCGGAGGAGGCTCTGGTGGTCTAGCTTCCGCACGTAGGGCAGCCAGCTATGGTGCTAAGGTGGCTTTAGTTGAAGTAGGAAGATTAGGTGGTACCTGTGTGAACGTGGGTTGTGTACCAAAAAAAATAATGTTTAATGCAGGTAATATTATAATCAATTATGCAATTATAAATCCATACTGATACATGTATTAGCTTTTATTAAAGAAACGTTACATGAAGCTTCTTCATACTCTCTTGAAGGAGTAGGTAAGGATATCGAGTTTAACTGGAGCGAGTTTAAATCGAAAAGGGATGCTTACGTTAAGAGATTAAATGGCATTTATGAAAGTAACTTGAAAAAAGATAATGTAACCTATATTCCGGGCTATGCTACGTTTCATGATCAAAATACTGTAAGAGTTGAAAAAGAGGGGGAAGAAGACATTCACTTGGAAGGAAAATATATTCTTGTTGCAGTTGGTAATTTCTTGTTTCCTACTTTTTCATAAGAGGGCTACTAATTTAATAAAATTAGGTGGTGAGCCAATAACTCCAAATGTACCCGGTGCTGAATTCGGTATTAACAGCGACGGCTTCTTTGAACTTGAAGAACAACCCAAAAGAGTCGCAGTTGTAGGATCCGGTTATATTGCTACCGAACTTTCCGGTATTTTCCATGCATTAGGTAAGCTTTTAATAATTATATAACTCGAACTTAAATCCTAATTCAATTTAGGTTCAAAAGTAAGTATGTTTACTCGTACTCCACATATTCTTAGATCTTTTGATTCTGTTATTGGAGACACCGTCAAAGAAGAAATGATCAAATCTGGAATTGACATGATTGGAGACTCAAGTATGGTTAGTGTTGAAAAACAAGCAGATAACTCATTTAAAGTAAAATACAAAGTTAAGTCAGAGAATGAAACCAAAACTTTAGATGTTGACTGTATTCTTTGGGCAATTGGCCGTAGTCCGTTGACTGATAAACTCAACTTAGAAAAAGTAGGTGTAAAGATAAATGAGAAAAAATACATTCGTGCTGATGAGTTTCAAACTACTAATACTCAACATATATTTGCTCTTGGTGATGTTACTGGCGAAGCAGAGCTTACTCCAGTAGCTATAGCAGCCGGAAGAAAGCTTTCTGATAGATTATTCGGCCCAGCTGAGTTTAGAGCCTCAAAACTTGTATATGAAAATATTCCAACTGTGATATTTTCACATCCTACTTCAGGTAGTGCAGGAATGTCCGAAGATGAAGCTATTGAGAAATTTGGCAAGGAAAACGTTAAAGTATATCGTTCAAAATTCACCAATATGTACTACAGTATGCTCGAACATAAGCCACCTACCGTTTTCAAACTTGTATGTAGCGGGCCGGAAGAAAGAGTGGTAGGATTACATTTAGTTGGAAGAGATGTTGATGAAATGTTACAAGGATTTGGCGTAGCTATCAAAATGGGTGCTACTAAAAAGGATTTTGATTCATGTGTGGCTATTCATCCCACTGCATCAGAAGAAATTGTTACAATGAGATAAATATAAATAAAATTATCGAAAAATATTAAATGAGTATATGGGGATGTTTTTTTTAGTTTCATCACTTTTTCTATTTTTAAGCGCTATTTGAGTGGAAAAATTGCTAGCAAAATTCTTGAACAAAAAAATATACCCACATATGCAGTTATTTTGCACATTCATTATAAATTTTTGCTTTTGAACTTGTTTTTTCATCAGATAAGGATAAATCGCAAGTTGATATTTCAAAAATCTAGAATTCGATTTAAATTTTATAAATTTAAACCATAATCAATCCCCTTTAACTTACTGAAATCATCTTATTGGTTGATGCTAACAAAATAAAAAACTCAAAAACTCAATTTTTGAAAGTAAACATGTACTCTAATTTAAGAAGCATTAACACAAGCATAACAAGGAAATGGAATACAATTTTATTAAATAAAAAATTGGAGTATTCAAATAAATTAGTGGTATGGAATAGTAGAGCTTTAAATAGTACGAGATTGGCATCAGAAGATTCAGGAAAACAAGGTATGGTAGTAATATTTTTGCTTCTTAAATGAGTTAATAAACATAATTATTTTCTTTATAAATCCAATTTAAGAATATTTAATAACATTTAATAAACTAGACAAATCCCACTTATTTCCACAAAATGAAAAAAAGTCAGCATCAAGCTCAGTGAATTCTAAGTTAGAGCAGATAAGATCAAACAAGAATCAATTTAAGTGGGTAAAGCAAGATCGTCCACTTGAGTCTCTAAACAGAGTTAGGCATAAGTTCAATAATATATATGTTAAACCTACAACCGAAACTAATAAGCCAGAAACTCAATCGCAAACAAATCAAGATTCTGAGTTATTTTCTTTTGCAATGCCAGAATCAAAGCCAAAACCAAAGCCGGTGAATAAGCCTGTACAACATGATAGGCAAGTGGTTAAAACAAACAAGCCTATTTTAAAACAATTCAATAAGAGAAATGAAAACTTCAAAAAGGAAACTGTTGTACCAGTAGCCCCAAGTGATAGTTTAATAAGTGCGGAAAAAGAAGCAGCTAAAAAAAAACGAATGGGTCCACCAGGTCCAGTAAAATTTAAAAGAGAAGAACCCAAAGTAGAAAAAAGGGAAGAGACTAAGCCAAATAAAAAAGGCAAAAAAGGAGCGAAAACACTCGATGATGAGGAAGTGGATTTTGAACCCATTGTCAAAGCCAAGTCAAAGCCCAAAAACAAGCCACAAAAATCAATTAAACAAAAAGATGTTTATTTACCTCCTTTTATCAAATTAGCTAACTTGGCGAAATTATTAGGAGTTAACTATAGTTTAATGAGAAGAAGAATGATTGAATCTGGACTCCCAGATCATCCCTATGACTATCTTTTAAGCGCTGATGATGCAAGTGTAATTGCTATGGCTTTTAATCTTAACCCTATTGAAGATGAGCATCAAGCAAAGGATATCTATCCACAGTCACCACCCTCAGCAACTGATCCAGACGCTCCCCATCCATTAAGAGCACCTGTAGTTACGATTATGGGTCATGTAGATCATGGTAAGACCACCCTTTTAGACACACTTCGTAAATCTTCGGTAGCAGCTAGTGAAGCTGGTGGTATCACTCAGCATGTTGGGGCGTTTAAAGTGGAGCTTAAAAGTGGACAATCAATTACTTTCCTTGATACTCCAGGCCATGCGGCATTTCGTAATATGAGATCTCGAGGGGCACATGTCACAGATATAGTGGTACTTGTAATTGCAGCCGATGATGGTATTATGCCACAAACAATTGAAGCGATCCAACATTCATTGGAAGCAGAAGGTAACTAGTTATTTTCACTTTAAATAGATAGTTTATTAAAATATAATTCAAGTACCAATAATTGTAGCCTTAACAAAATGCGATAAACCAACAAAAAATATTAAGCAAATTAAAGAGGATTTAATGCAACACAACGTACAACTTGAAGAATTTGGAGGAGATACACCAGTTGTAGAAATTGCTGCCCCAACTGGAAAGGGTATTGTAGAATTAGAAGAAACAATCAGTACTTTAGCAGAAGTATTAGATTTAAGAGCACCAAAGAAGGGAGGTAGTGAAGCGGTGGTATTAGAATCCAATATTGATCGAGGTTTAGGTCCAGTTGCCACAGTTGTGGTTGGTAGAGGAACATTAAAACCAGGTCAATATTTGGTAGCTGGAGAATCATGGTGTAAAATCAAGTCATTAACAAATGAGAATGGAAAAGTTATCAAAGAAGCATTGCCGGGGTCACCAGCTAGAATTTCAGGATGGAGAAACATGCCAAAGGCTGGGGACGTGTGTTTGCAAGCTAAAGATGAAGATGAAGCTAAAGTCGTTATTTCTAATCGTAGTAGAGTGTCGCAACAAAACCAGGAAATAAAAGATATGATTGCTATTAATGAAAAACGTCAAAAAGAATATGAGCTTTTAGCTTCAATGGATGAGACAAATGAAGTACCACTTAACGTTGAAGATGAGTCTCCCATACTGCCAATTGTTATTAAAGGTAATACCAAAGTTGTTAGCTTATTAAGTAATTAAAAATCATTTTTAGGTGATGTATCAGGAACAGTTGAAGCAATCGAAGAGTCCATTGTTCAATTTCCAGATAAAAAAGTGAAAGCCAAGGTAATTCTAAGAGGGGTTGGACCAGTAACTAAAGCGGATTTAGATGTAGCTTTAGCTGCAAAAGGAATTATAGTAACATTTAATATTAAAACGGATAAAGATATTATACAATTGGCTCAATCTAAAAAAATCGATATTTTATCACATAAAATCATTTATAGTTTATTAGAGGATATTAAAAAACGAATGGTTGACCTGTTACCAATAACTTATCAGTATGTCGAAGAAGCTAAAGTAGAAATTGTAAAATTATTTTCAATGAAACTTAAGAATAGATCGGGATTAACAAACATTGCTGGTTGTAAGGTAGTATCTGGTACATTGCAAAAAAGTCATTTTATAAACATATATCGTCCTAAGGGCAAAGACGATAAAATTAAAGGAGGGAGTGGAGAACTTATTAAGGAGAATGCGATTATCTCGGTACTTAAAGTCTTTAAGGAAGATGTTGAACAAGTTAAATCAGGGTCGGAATGTGCTATTGAGTTAAATAGATTTGACCAATATAAAGAAGGTGATAAATTATTAGTGTATAATAGAGTCGAGGCACCTAGAACGTTATAAACATTAAATTTGGGTATAAGTTGTTTGATGAAAACTTGAAATTTTAGAGTATAGAAATTAAAAGTTTATAAAATTAGTTTATTTAATAAATTGTAGTATTTTATATAATAGTAATAATAGCATCTGATTTTTATAATGAAATGATAAAAAATTATTTAATAAGTATAAATTAATAGAAAAGTGGTTGGATTATTTAGTAGTCTAAATTCGGTGTGATTTGTTCTTAAAGTTTTATTGCTAAAACTGAGTGATTATTTCATATGTCAATTATAAGCTCTGTTCTTGTTTAATTAACTTGAATAATCTATAAAGAATGATTACTATCCTAAGTAAAAAAATAAATCCTGATTTTAAAGAGACATGGCTGCCTTATTCTTATTTAATTGCTAATAAAATTGCTTAATAAACTATAAAGTTTATAAACCTCAACTACTAATTTATTAAAACAATATAATTTTTAGGCTAATAACTTTATTGGGATGTAAAATTAAATAATTCCAACCTCCCCTGAAAGCAAATCTAAATCAACAACTTGAAGCATAAAATGAAAACAAAAAAATAAAAATAGCCAACCATGATATTCTACTTAGGAGCACCAATCTAAATTTAGTAAACTTTTACATACTCATATGATTGGCTAAAAATCAATTAACCCCTCGATAAAGGAGGGCGAGAGAATGGTAACAGTTAAATGTCGATAGATTAATAACTTGAAGAATTGCAGATCATTGACCATTTTTTAGCATTTTTATTTTACTTTATTCATTTTTTATTATTATACCTTAATCATTATGGCACAGATGGCAAGCGATACTACCAATATTATCACCTCTGTAGCACCTCAATCAAACCAAAACGCTAACTCTTCAACAACCAATTTATTACCCAACCGATTATTATTACAAGTCCGAGGCACCGAGTTTGATTTATCTCGAGACCAAGTCATCAACTTGCCAGAAAGTATATTGATAGTCATGTTTCCAAATGGAGTAATATTGAACTCAAACCCAGAATATGAGGCGTTATTGAAACAAGATATAAAAACTGGATTGGAAAGAATTCATCAACATATAGTTCATGTTGACTTTAACCCAGATATGTTAAAGTACATCATTGATTTTTATCAAGAGTTGAACAAAAAGGATGGCCAGACTACTAAAGACTTGTCTTACTTATTTGGACTCTCTCCGGGGTCTAGTTCCCCGTTCACGAATAAAAAACCATTTATTACATTAAGAGAAGAGTTGGACTATTTTTCAATACCTTTTAGCCCAGAAGGTAAACAAGAATTGTGTACAAAAACGTTAAATGAGGATAGTTTACGATTAGTGTGTAAAGAACACTTGATGAAAAATACCAAAATCTTTGACGCATTCGAACGAAATATTCATGGCGGTTCCAATTTGGCTGAACGTCAATTGGTTGATATGCTATGTCTTTCAGGATTCACTAGACAAGATAGTTGGGGTTATCGATGCTCCGAACCAAATCGAGCCACTTTGGTGTCCATTTCGTTAGTACCTTTAACATCCACTGATGAGGCTATGAAAGTAGGGGTCACACAAAAATTACTATTATTTTGGCGTAAACCAGCTGTAAGTTTTATTTAAAGCACTTTACTATTGATACTAATTTAGAATAGAGAAAGTGCTGGTGGGATATTGAAACTATTAAGGAAGGAGACGGTGAATTAGAAATTAAGCTGTGGTCTCGACGTATTTGGACGTTAGAATTAGTGTTTGTTTAATTAAGATTTCAAATTTATATAAATTGGTATTTATATAAAAGCATTAAATTATTAGAATTTAAAATTTAGTCTTAGTAAGTGTACTCTGTTTTCATTAGTATTTTTTATCTATATAAAATTAAAGTCGTGAAGAATATATATCATTTATAGTCATTAGCATTGTTTATTTTATTTTATCATACATTTATTTATTCCTTGGTGTGGGGGAGTATTTTTTGTTTAAGAATGTTATTAGCAATTTTTCCACTCAAATAGCGCTTAAAAATGGAAAAAGTGATGAAACCAAAAAACATTCTCATATGTAATTATCTCATGCAATTGATCAATAATTTGTATGCGATTAATTTTGACTCTCATTAATTTAAATTTAAATCCCTAGCTTATTTGAAATCTTCATCAAACTCGCTTTTATTTTGAATGATTTAATAATTAACTTCAACTTTCATTTTTCTTATAAAATGCTCAAACGTTACTTTAAACCTTTGCTCACCATACAACACTTGATAAGAACTTATAAATCAGGCCCAAGCCCACTACCCTTGGGTGATAAGAAGCAACAAAAAGAGATTGAATCCATGATTGCGAATAAACAAAAGGAGTTAGAAGCTTCTGAATTAAGTATAAGTCAAAAAGAGCGATTGAACAATGAAAAGATCAACGTAAATGCAACTTCAGAAGACCCATTACCAAGCTTTGAAAATGATATTAATCCAGTGACCAAAGAGGTTGGAGGACCTAAGGGTAAAGAACCTACTAGATATGGAGATTGGGAAAGAAAAGGGAGAGCTTTCGATTTTTAAATTAAGAAATAAATGGTCAAATTGTTAAATTTATAAAATATAAGCCTATTATAAAATTTTTCATTTAAATAATTACTATTTATTATTTTAATAAATTTTCAATACTAAGTTTTAATTCCTATAATTATATGGATTTGGCGGGATTGGGGGTGCACTAGGGTTTGAATTAGGATAATGGGCTTGATACCCTTGATTATTAGGTGGCACAGATTGAGTTTGATAATTCAATGGTATGGGTGCATCACCCGATAGTAAATCTGGCCTAGAAGAGTAAGGATTTGGACTGTAAGCATAAGGATCTTGTAATTGAGTATTAGCTGCATAATGAGCTGAATTGTGTGGAGGTTGATATCCACCCTGTGGCTGACAGGCTGCTTTAAGGGGATATTGATAGGATGAAGGTTGTTGACTTAGTGGTTGTTGACTTGGTAGTTGATGATATTGGTTTGAGGAATTACTAGGGAATGAATGACTTTGATTTAAAAGCGGGTAAGACGGCTCTCGGGGTGGTTGCTGTAGGTGTTGTTGTGGTAGATACTGTTGGCTATGATACTGAGGCTGCTGTGGGGGAGGTTGATTGTAATTATAATTAGGTGAATAAGTTTGTTGTAGTGGTGTGTTCTTAGGTGTATCAGCATAATAACTCTGCTCTTGTGCATGACGTGGTAAACTACTGTAACTTGAATCATTGGAGCCCATTTGAGTATGCTGTAAATTTGGCTGAGCAAGTGAGGGTATGTGATTATTATAGTTAACAGTTGGAACGCTGTGATTATATTCATTTAGTCGAATGTTATTCATTCTATTTGATAACTCACTGTCTATCTGACTTGAACTTGAATGTGAGCTTAGGGATGGGTTTTCGTACTTTTGTAAATGAGATTGCAAAAGTTCATAATTTGAGTTTTGTTTTCCCTTTTCGATTTCTCTTTGGATATTTTCTCTTTCTATTTTTCTTTCTTCGTCAAATCTTTTTACGCGTCCAAGTAAATTATGTACAACAGGCTTGACATCGTTGTAAAAGTTTTGACCATCATTTGAATTGGAATAAATTTCATAAAATAAATCGGCTACTTTTTTGAACCTAAGATTAAGGTTATCACGTACATTATCTATCATATTCCATCCCTTATTTATCTTCTTACTTTCGTCATTATCCATCAGCTTTTTCATGTGCTCAGTGATTTCTTGAAGTGCCGTTTGTTGATGATGGATGGTGGTGGTAATTCGATCCTGATGGCTTCGGTATTTCTCAAGTTCATTAGCGAATAATTGAGGTTCAACTGAAACTGATTTTTTATTTAAAATGAGTAAAGATGAAATATCATCATTTTTCACTTGTTCTTTTAAATCATGCAAAACTTCTTTTCTTTCTCTTTTAAGCCCTTTTAGTTTATCTATTAACTCATAAACGAGTGTTACTGAATTAGATAAGAAATCTTCTTTATCAAGATCAACTAAGGATTCCGTTAATCCAGACATTGAATTCTTTGTAGATGCAGCAGTAATAACTTCAGCATATATTTGGCCTAATCGGTCTTGTGAAGGGTCACTTTTAATTATCAAAAGATCCTCTTTATTTGAGTTAAATTTCGAAAACATTAAATTATCCGATTCAATTGCCTTTTCTAATAATTCCCTGTTTACCCTAATTTCTTGCCGAATGCCACTAGCTGCTGTACTAGATGGGTCTTGGGTCCATAAATCTTGGAATTTAGCTCTTAAACTCTCCCCATTTCTAAGTTCCATGTCTAAAATCGAACTACATTCTTCCAAAACTTGTCTAAGCTCTTTATTTGTTTTTGGTAATGATGAAAGTAAGGATTGTATACTTTTCCCGTTTTGTTCTTTTTGATAAATCTCGCTATTAAGCTTAATAATTTCTTCTGGGGGTATAATTACAGTATGGATCAAATTATTATCTTCTCTTTTGAATCGAGTCAAGCAATCTGGTAGACTCATATAAGATAATGAAGCCTCAAGCTCTGAATCAGCAACATCAATTCTTTCTGTTTCTAATCTTACCAATTTTGCCATTTCTTCAGAATATAAGGAAGCTGATTCGTGTACAGATAATGGTATCAATTTGCGGAACAAATCATGTCCAATGACTCTGGGCAAGTCGCCTGGGTTATATAACTGAGAAAAAGGTATAATTTTACTAGCCGGTAACTTATCGATTGGAACTAATACATCATGATTGATAACTGGATGATGATAAATCATATCGTTTTCTTTAACTGCACTTTCCATTTTGTGTAAATATTCGTCATGATTACGCTTAGTAATTACATCTAGTGCTTTAGCTGCATCTAATGGAAAGATGGAATTTGAAGTCCCGATAACTCTAGATAAATTATAAGTACACGCCATTGCTTCCTTTGCTAATTCTTCTGCTAAAGTAAACCTAGAAACTGCTTCACCATATTCACCTTCATCTTCTAAAGACTTGGCTTTATTAAACTGAGCAACTGAAGAATAAAGTTTGATTTTTGTCTATAAAATGTTAGTAATTGTTTATGAAATGTAAAATAATATACCTTTGCTAATAAAGACATGCTTTGAGGAAATAGCTTTTTTGGTAAAGATTCCGTAAGAGCATCTACGATGTTAGTATATAAATAATTTAATTGTGAAGCTAACTTTGCAATCAATGTGTTCTTTTTCTTTTCAGTAATACATTTCTCTAGAAAGCATTCTTGAGCTTGAGCTAACATGAACTGGATTAATACTTTAATGATTTCTCGATTCAAATCAGAAGATGGAGCGTGCAAAAAATTTTCGTTGATATAAGTAAAGATTCCTGCTGATAGTTGAAAATTGTGATAAGCTGTTTTTAGTCCTTGTACTTCAAACCTGTTTTGACTCGAAGCAATGTTTGATAAAAGAGCAGCAATATTGAATATAACGCATGCCTTTTCATATGCTAAAGAATGTTGAGAAATCTTTTTTTGAGTAAAAGCATCGTTCCTAAAAAATTATTAGATTTTATTCTACATTTTTTATGTAAAAGTTACCATGGAAAGTTAATTTTTACATTATTTTCGTCTACTTGAAAACGTAACTCTAATAAATCTAACTGACCAAAATATCTGTACAAAAGATCCCTTCCTGTATTATCTACTCCAGCCCCTCGCATATCTTGACGAATTCTATTAAAAGTATGCAACTCCTCATTGTATTTGTCGGCTTCATCCATATATGCCGACTCAATATATTTTCTAAGGGGCGCTATCCAGTCCACTTCTTCTGTTGTTTTCAAAGGTACATGTAGTAAAGGGCATTGACTCATCGTTGTTTTTGACTAAAAACTAAAAACTTAAAATTTGAATGATAGATTTTTCCAAACTCTAAGCTTTGGCTAAATGGTCACTTTTATTCTATTTTAACCAATCATGCACAAGTTTAAATCCCATCCAATCTCATTCAAGTTCACATTTCTATGATATTTTTCAAGGGCTAAGCTTGGTAATCTAGTAACTGGATTTATTATACATAGCAAATTAAACGCAGGTTTTATTTATTTATATTTATGTTTGTTTTAGTGTTCGAGAAGCTTTATACAATGTAAATAGTAACTTTAAAACTAATATTGATCTAAAGAACTAAAAAGTTCAAGTTGCATCAGAATCCCACAAAAGCGAAAAAGCTACAAAATTTAAGGTGAAACATTTTCTATTTTAGGAAGTTTGTGCGGCAAATATGCCAACACAAGTTATCGTGTTACTGGCCATTTAACCTCAGGGTTTTAAGTAAATCAAGTCGGTGTCAACATCTTGTGGAGATTAAATCTCACATCTTAGTACCTAAATAGTTAAGTTAGTTAAGCTTAAGTATTGGGTTGGTAGTTAGTACAGCAAATATCACACTAAATTACTGATATTGTTAAGCTACAATTATTATAATATAAAAACTAGTAAAACTGTCTTGAACTCAAGTATGAATTTTTATAGAACTTGAGTACACCTGACCTTGGTACTGTTTAACAAAACATAGATCATTAAGTTTATGTTGAAAGGTCTTAAAAGTCAAACAAAAATGTGCAGATTTTTTAATGATTGTATTACATTTAATTAAAAAGTAAGAGTTTATAACAACTTATATAGGCATAAAAAACTAAAAATATAATTTAAAGAACTCATATTTAATACGATTTTTTATTTAAGAAGTTCAATTTGGAATCTACAAAGAATAAATAATGTTAAAAAGTGCATATCATCATAAAAATATTACCTTTTGTATAAACTCATAAACTTAGCAGTAAATCCTTCCAAATGAACAATATATTTTTGACCTTCTTTTATACGTAAATCCTAGCAGAAGAAATTAAAACTTACAATACACAATTTCCATAGAACTTACAAATATAGTGGCTTCTTTTAATAAAGTCAACTTAAAGCTATCTGGCACTTGGTTGAACAACTCAATAGTTAATTGCTGAATAAAAAATGTTATAACTTGATGAACGAACTTAAAAATAAACCTACTTTAAGGATTGTTGCAGGTGGGATACATCTTGCTAATAATTCATAGTACATTGTACGGCAATTAATCAATCTAAAAAATATTGAGTTTTACAGCATTTACGATAAAACATCACTTACGTTAGAGCTGTTTGATTTTTAATTATATTATTCGCAATATTTTTAATATAAAGCTCCCAATCTGGAATAGGAATAGGTGTTGATGGATTTACTGGATAACTAATAATCATTTGTCGTTACAATCAAGGTCTATAATAAAAATAATTACGTTTGCGACAAAGTTGCCTCCAAAATAAGTATAGCTTTTCTCAAGTTACGATCAGACATGGCAACCAAATTCTTAGCAAATTGTGGTGGTAGATCAAACACTTCCTTTCTAGATAAATCATTGAGGATATCAATCATCTAAAATATCAATTTATAATCCTACTGATAAATAAATAATTACCTGCTCTTCAGTAGGTGCTGGAACTCTCAATAATAAACAACGACTTCTTATTGGCGATATAATATTTGTTGTATTATTACAACATAAAATAATTCTCAAGTTGGACATGTATTTTTCCATGGTTCTACGTAAAGCTTGTTGAGCTGGTTTAGATAGCGACTCTGCTTCGGAAATTACAATGACTAAAACAATTTTAATTTATTTCGTTTTTCTATTTTTTTTCTTCCTTACCTTTGAATTTCCTTTTTGAGTTTGAATCTATCTGTTGAGTTTGTGCAATTTCTTTAATCACAGTTTGAATAACAAATCGATCTTGATTTCCAACATCACTATAAAAAACTGAATCAATCATATAGTAACTAAAAAAAAACAATTTTACCTTGGATTCAACTCCATATGAAAGTTACTGGATACTATACTTATATCAATTTTTCGATTTGATGGCGTTGTAAACTGACGCATATCGATATGAATCTAATAGTCAAATAAGCAAGGCATTTTCATTTTAATTTAAATCCTCTACCTTTTCAACTCCATCACCGAAAATCCCTTTTAGCAAAGCATGGATCCTAGTCTTTTTTCCTGCCCCTGAAGGCCCATAAACTAACAAATGAGGAACTTCTTCAACTTCAGACTAGAATATGGTTAACTATCTTTCTTAATTGTTTATATTTTGATTTACTAGCTTCTTAAGTTGTCCAGTCAAATTCTCATGATAGCTAAGTTTGGCTATACTGTCTGGCCGATATTTGTCTACCCATAAACTCATCTTTGATTATTTTATCAGAAAAAAATAAAGTAAAGTAATGATGTCTTTAATCATTTTCTTATTATAGAATATTGCTTTTTTTAATCAATCTTATTGGATACAATCTCTTTATGGGAGCTGAATTAAAGTTTTATATTCAAATATATGAAATTAAATAAAAATAAAATCAATTAATAAAAAAGATTAATAATTAAATCATAATACATGAAAAATATAAAAGAATAATTTTATTTAAGTGAGATTCATAAGGAAGCTCCATAACTAAAAATGAGTAAAATGATTAAAAATAAATAAACTAAATTTACCCAAAGGTGGATTTAATGCTATTCCAATAAAAACGGTTCCAATTATCTCTAGTAATATCTTCTTGTCCAACTGGAACACCTTCTTGTTTTAAAATTAAATTTACAGATCCAGACAATTCTTCTAACTCAATAGTAACAATAGAGTAGTGGCCTAACAGTAAATAAAATGCTAAACTAATAAAAATATTAACTTACTTTCAGGCCATAAATTGGAGCGCCATTTAAGTTGAATCTTTTTATTTTCTTGCTATAACAGTTATTAGTTTTGGCTTATCAAAAACAGGATTAAATATTTACTAATTCTATTAATTCGCCCGATATATTACCACCAAATAATCTAAATGGTGCCCCTTTTTCTTTGCCAAATTGTACATCGGAACGAGACCAAATGGACATCAAAGTGGAATCCGTTAATGCAGCGTACAATTGTGCTGCTGATGTAACAAACTCGATAGTATCATTCAAAGTAGTTGTATTGACTTTTTTAGGCTCTCCTTTAGTAACTGAAGTGACCACTGTATCTTTAACACTCTTTTCGTTTAACACTTGAACATTGGTAATACCGGTCGTATTTACTGGTGCAGGAGTACCTAATAACTCTTTTGGTATATAAACATCTTTTGAGTGATGCTCGACTAAGTCCTTAGGGAAGCTTAAGAATACTTTGATCATTTGTTCCTTTAATGAAGTTCTTATAATATTTCTAAATGCATCCTTTTCTCTGGTGTCATTATCAATGCTGACTTCAAATACAAAATCACCTTCATCAGTATCATGGGCGACTTCTGGTACATTAATGTGACCCTTTGCTTTTTCGCCAGAAGGTAAAATACCTATTTTCTGTTAGGCATTCTTTTTAGAAATTATAATAATAAATTACCTGTCCATTTCAATTTAATTACAACATCATACAAAGTAATAATCTTTCCTTTTCTTTGATTCAAGTTAACATCTCCAGTAATTGAATCGACATTATCAATTTCAACTGAATACGAGTCTCTTTCTGCAGTTAACCCTTTTAATTTTTCAGTCAAGTAGTTGGTTGCCCAAGGTAAGCAGTTTTTTTCAGTCCTTTATCATTTTTATAAGTTTTTAATACATTATATAAAGTCAAATTACCAATGCCTAATTTGAATATTAAGTTAATATCTAAATAGCATAATAGTGTTCTATCAATTACCAATTATTAACATTCTTCCAGTTCGACATTTTTATTGTTTATTAGTATGAATGCAAGCGTAACTTTTTTAATCAATTTAAAATTTAATTTTTCCCATTGTATTTTTATAGTCTAATTTCACACTTTAATTTATTTTAATTTATTTATCCAATCATTGGTTTTATTTTAATTTCATTGTACAGATTATTGGCCGATTGCATTTATTAAGATTTTTATTCTAATTTAAGTATAATGAAGATATTATAAGAAGTTTCTAGAAATAAATGATAATATATAGCTACGAATTGATAATAGTGGTAGCAATAACACTAGTTTCCATTTTATAAGATTATACTTAAATAGTGGATTTAAATTTTCAATATTAGATGTTGGTAACAACATTTATTTTTATTTTTTATTAATATAATATGATAACTAGGATATAAAAACTATCAAACCACTAAATTATAAAAGCTGTTATAAAAATTAACTGGACTTTACTCGAAGTTAATAATATACTAATTAAGAATTATATTTATAAATGATACCATCCATAGTTAAACACGATATGACGCATTGTTAAATTAGATGGTCGTTGCTAATGTTTGTGTAAAGCTGATGAATCTAATTGTTAATAATCTCCTTAACTTGAAAATCATTTAAAAATAGTCAAGCATCTTAAACAAATGAAAAAAAACATAAATTACGAATAATACTTAAAATCCAAATTTAAACTGATATTTGAACTATAATCATCTATTATTTTTAATTATCCTCGACCTTCTTTTCCTCTAACTTATTTTCGTATTTACTTTCTTTTTGTGCTAATTCCCATTGAATTCTTCTTTCATTTAAAATAGTAAGGATCCTAGCCATATTTTTTCTGACCTAAAATTAAAGTTAACTCATGTTCACTATAAAAATAATAAACCTACTTTAACATAGCGATGTTTATTTGAGAAGAATTCTTCCGAAATCTGGTATTTCTTAGCTTCTGCTTTTTGAGTAGCCAACAAATTTTTTTCTTTCAAGTTAACAAACCACAATTTATGTAAGTCTTCAAAACTTTTTAATCTTAACTCATCTGGTCTCCAACTACGTCCTGGAAAAAAAAAATTAGATTTACGATATCTATTGAATTTCACTCTAACTTACCTGTTGTTATTTTATCCTTTGGTAAAGCTGTACCATTTTCAAAAAATTCTTCTAATCCTCGAAATACACGATTTTGATTGCTACGTATACTGGTTAAATTTAATCTTTGAAATCCTTTGAAATAACTCATTATTATTGTTATTCTTTTTTTGTTAAACTAGTTATTTTTGAATTTAAATTGTATTTTAAGTTCATGTTTTTGAGTTTGAGGTTTGAATTTGGATTGTTAGTAAACTCCCATTTTTAAAATTGATCCGTAGGTTTTTTGTTATCCAAGCTAGTCTTTTAAAGCTAGAAACAGTATTAACTATGAATTATATAGTGATTATATGAAATTTAAACAATAACCATAAGGAAAGCTAATGTGTACTCTAACTGCATTATTTTAATTTGTTTGCATATTTCTGTACCTTTATTTTTTTATTTTTTTATTTTTTTATTTTTTTATTTATTTTTTTATTTTTTTAAAATCCTTGGTTTATTAGGATGGTCAAATGATAACTTATTACTATAAAAAGCAAATTGGAAAACTACAAAACTTTCATTAATTCGCCTTATGCATTTAATGTCAGAGTAGAAGCACTTGATAAAACCTGATCCTAATTTGCTCGAAGTATATCTTATTAAATGATCTATTTTATTAAAAAATGTTATTATTAAATTAAATAAGTACAAGCTATAACAGAAATAACAAAGTAAACTTATTAAATCAAATTGTTGAAATGATTTTCTAAGCGTATTAAATTAAAGCAATGGTATTTACAATAATTTAGTATATTATATAACATTTTAGCTTTAATTTGTCATGCTAAATTTTTTTTTAAAAATTTTCTATTGTTTGAGGAATATAATAAATAATTACAATCTTGGTTAAAAAATTAAAAATTACATTAATGTTTATTAAAAAATATATAAAAAACTAAAAAATACTAAACATAGACTCATTTTTGTACACCATCACTATAATCCGTTAATTTTCTTCTCTTTGTTTTCTTCTCTTTGTTTCCATCTACACATGAAAATAATTCATCTAAAGCTGCGTTAAAATCATTGTCAAAACTATTTGTCAAATTAAGCTCATCCATTTTTAAACGGATCCTCTCGCGTCTACTAGGCATTCTCCTAGCTGCCTCATATGCCTCTTGGTCATAGTCCATTAATATTTCTTTACCAAGCTGAATACATTCCCAAGCATCTTTAGTCCTTGCTTTCTCTTTTTCTTTTGCTTCTTTCTCTAATCTCCGTTTTTTCTTTTTACTTTCTCTTTCTTTTCTAAGTTCTCTTCTTTTAGCCACTTCATCAGTACAATATTTCAATAATATTTCTTTACCAATCTGGATCGACAATTGAGCATCTTTAATCCTTGCTTCTTCTCTTTCTTTAGCTTCCTTTTCCTCCCTTTCTCTTCTCTCTTTTGCTTCTTTCTCATCCTGGTCCTTGTTTTCCATAACTTTATCCTCCCTTGTTTCTGAATCCTTATTCATATTTTTAAAGCACGCTTCTCCTATTTGAAAAGTATTAATGATATCCTTATCAAAATTAGATACGAAAATATCCGTAAGCTTATCATTTAGTGCTTCAGATTTTCTTGAAGCGTCTTTTTGAGTATCACCCCGTTGTACTAGATTTACGTTCCTTAGCATATCATGTTGATGAATTGTTCTAGTACTATTATTATTATTGTGTGTTGTTGGTAGTTTAATTGTGCTAACTTCATGTGCATCTGAATGTGCTTGCATTTGGCCATCTTCAATAGCATCTACTTCAGAGCTATTGTCATTGCTCTTTAATCCCATTTGAATATACTCTTCATTACCCTTAATAATTTGAATGCCCATATTCGGATTATTATTGATAATATTTGGCCCATTTGTATTTCTTTTGGATTCTAAAATTGGTCGAATATTAGATAAATTTCGATTACATAAAGCTCTTGGTTTATCCTCATCATAGTTACTTTGTTTGTTATAGAGTATACTTTTATTTATACTAGTTTTTTGTACTTTTTCAGTTAAGTGAGATGGTGTTTTAAGCTTCGAAGCAACAACCGTATTTGCTGGAATGACTGCGTTGTTATTAATTAGTCCTATGTTGTTAACTGTTCGTTGTTTATTAGCTTTATACTTTTTTATTAAATTAGTATTGATTTGAATGTCTTTAACTGTTATACTATGCTCCTCTTGCTTCATAATTTCATCATTTTCGGTATCAATACCACTTTCATTATATTCTCTCTGTCTTAAACTTGCATTACTTGCAGTGCTGATATTAGCTTTGTTATTATCTTGCCTCAAATTGTCTTTGTTCTTGGTATTATTTTTGATTTTTTCCTTGTTCAAAATATCTTTTTTACTCTTATTTGTCATTTCTTTAATTAGCCCTTCTTTACTTATGCTTTCTTTTACTTTCTTCAGCTCTTCTACTCCATTCTTTCTAAGAGCTTTACGCTTTTCTTTTTCTCTCTTCTTCATATGTCTCTTGACTTCTTCCATCAACCGAAGATTTTTTTGATTGGAGGTTTCTTCAGTGTCTGACTGGCCGTTGTCTTTATAAATATTCATTGCTGATTGCACAAATCTAAGGAAATAGGTTTTGGATTCAGCTGAGCTATATAACGGGACAGTACTTAATTGATCTTGAGGTACATGATAAAAATCATGAGCGAGTTCAGAATCTCCATTGAAATGATTATCAAAGTATTCGAAACCAGACCCAAATTCACTTGAATTATTAATTTTTACTGATGAAACATTTTCTACTGAGCTATACTTTTTTACATCTATTTCAAACATGTTAAAATTATTTTATCTACTTAGAAGGAATTTACCTTCAACTTTTGGTCTCTTCCATTTTGGGTACTTTAGTAATTCATCTTTTAGTCCTCTAGTACTATCTATGAAAATAAAATCATCCACCTCATTGTAGATTTGGCTATGCTTGGTTTTTTGGCTTGTATCGGTGTCCTTTTGGTCAGGGATAATCTTTTGGCTTAAATTGATATCTTCTTGCTTAAACTCTGTTTTCTGGCTTATGTTAGCGTCTACTTCATTGAGGCTGGTATTTTGGCTTTGAGCCTTATCTAATCTCATTTTTTCTATAGTAGCCTCTAATTCTTTTATCTTCTTCATATGGCCTTTATCAACTATAACCATTTCACTGAATATATCAATCTCATCCGCTTCATTTGTGAAATCTTTGCCATATTTTTTGATGATGCCTTCAAATCTATTCCTCAATTTAACACGACTGGTTGCCAGCAATTTATCATTGATATTGGGCAACGTCATCTCATCACTCTTATTGGATGATGATATATTTGGTGGGTTGTTTTCTTGCTCTTTATTGCTCTTTGCCATTTTAAAACGCTATAAATGGCCTGGAACAAAAGATAATAAATATTTTATGATAAAAAACTAAGGTTAGAATCGCTTTTGCACTTTATTTTTTTATCTTTATTTTTTGTGCACATTTAGCTTAAAAATCACGGAATTTAAAGAACAATTTATGGGATGAGCTTGTTAACGGTTAAAGTTGTGACATAAGTTACTAAATTAAGTAATTTATGAAGTAATAAGGAGTTATTATATTTAGTTATTAATTCTTATCTACCAAAATTGTCTTCTGACTATTGTCATTCCTAAATTTAAAATTCATCATTCTATTTTATTTTATCTTTACTTTACTTTACTTTGTTCTTACCTTTATCATCAAAATTCAGTCGAAGCTCAAGTTAACTGGTATAATATTAGGCATTCTCAGAAATAACTCTTTTTTAGACAAAAATGACAGCAAGCAAATTATTAGCTAAAGCAAAAAAGCCATTTTTTCAAATTTTTTAATAAATACTCAATTTCCAATAAACAGTTTTTGCTAATATTTTAACAATTTTAGTTAATAAAAAATAAATAAAATATTTTAATTTAAATTTTAGCTTTTTATTATTAACATGACAATATTTGATTATTTTTAAAAAAAAAGTCTAAAAAGTAAAAACATGTACTTTTTATCCCATCAGAGTAAATAATATCAATGTAATAAGTTAAAAAAACATCACAAGGCCAATTGAATCGTCTAATCTAAAGTTCAGTCAAATAAAAAAAGATCTCTACATTATATTGTTTGAACAATTTAGTTATTTTTTAGATTGCTTCTAGATTGTTATCATATTGTTGGAAAGGTATACAAAAAAGCCAAAAACAACTTTCAAAAAAAAGTTTTTTTATCTAAATTTTGCTAAGCCCTCCACAACTTAAAATTTTATTTCTGTAAAGTATACGATACATAGGAGTATTTTTTATCCATTGCCCTTTGCTATTTTTCTAAAATTTAGTTTAATTTTAAAATGAATAGTTAGCTAGCACACACCCAAACTTGAATAGTGTACTGGTTAATTAATTCCTAAATTTTAAAAAACAGCAAAAGACAATTGGTAAAAAACATCCCCATATATTGATATAAGTTTTATAGATACAATGATAGCTGCTGAGCCACGAAAGTTCATTTCTATTAATGTTACACTTCCTTACTTGCCTTTCTCAGCTCTAATAATTTTTTCAGAACATAATTCGTTGGCTTTATCATAGACTTAATAAACTATAGCTATTGGTATGAGGCGATAATTTCACAAAATATAATTAAAGTTGGTCAGTTCCAGAGATTAAATAACATTGTGAAAGTTGATACTTAGTGGTCGAAGTTAAAAGCTACTCTTGCTTAATTAACTTCCCTTGAGTCGAAGGGTCTTAGTTTATGTAACTAAGATAGACTTAACTTAATAGAAATAATACGTAATAAGCTACGAATTATGTAAAACAAATACAATGGAAGATACTACTGTAAAATCTATATCAGATGTTGTCAGAAAGACTTAGTGACTTTATTAACGATACGTTATCAGGGAGTAATCCAATTAAAAAGCCTTGAGTTATCATATTGAAGAATCTCTTTTATACTCCAACAGGTATGGATATCAAAACGAGAAGATAATATTCTTTGCAATATGAAGTTAGAAATTCTCGCAGCAAATCAAAATAAGGGACTCTGAATTGATTGTGTTTGAACTTGAGAATACAACAACTTAAGTGATTGTTGTGTTATAATCAATTCGAGAGCTAATAAAGCAATATTTCACAACATTAGATAACCCACATTTCTTGAAGTGAGTTGGGTTGCCAAATTACTATTTATAAGCTATCTCTGTAAAAATGAAGGTTGCTCAGCTTATCAAACTAAACGTATGTGATTGGAGGAGTATTACATCAAATTTCTATACAAACAGATAGTAGTGAACAAAGTCATTAGATTAAGCTATTAAAACTCTGACTGGTTTGATGTAGTTACTTCTGTTCTTTCCCGCCTAACTATTCAAATATAATGCAATTTCCTCATGCCCTACCTTTCTCGGTTTTACATTACTATATGCACTGCATTAGATTTTTATTTATAATATGTACTATATTAAATTTTCATATTGTTAATGATGATGTATATTATTATATTTTTTGTAACAGCAATATTAAATTTTAGTAGGCTAATTAAATAAATATTACCTTTGTTATTTAAAGTATAATACATAAAGTAATAAGATATACTGTATTTCTTTATATCTACTCAAACATTCAAATCAACCAAAGACATTACAAAAAACAATTTTCGATATAAGATACTCTTGCTTTGAGTGATTGAAATAAATTTTTTGATTTTTTGGAATTTAATGTTAATACACAATAATCTATTTTAGTGTACAGTATTTATAACATATCACTCTTATTCCGAAAAAAAAAGATATAAAAGGTCTGATTAGATAATATTATAGATATAGATTCAAATAAACTAGTATTATAATGTCCTAAAGTTCAATTTGTAGTTTATACTGATGTATAATATTTTCACCAACTGGTGCTTAATATGGGGATGTTTTTTTTGGTTTCATTACTTTTTCCATTTTTTAAGTGCTATTTCAGCGGAAAGATTATTAGTAAAATTTTTAAAAAAAATACATCCCCATATAGGCTTTAAAAATATTTTTATATATTTTAAATTAAAAATTTTATAGAATTTTTAGAAATAAAATTGATGATTTTTTATTAGTTGAATATATTAGAAACTTATAATACAATTATTATTTCAATACACGTGTGAGGATTTGTGTAATAAGGGATTGGTATTAGTCCAAAGTCTCTAATTGATAAGAATCAAAATAATATCGATGAATGTTTGGATTTGGTTAAAGCCCTTATAGTAAAAAAACCACATATTCCTTTAACAAGGGAAAAAGTTAATCAATCTGTATTATTTATCAAAGAATGATGTTTTAGGATGAAAAGATAAAGTTAGTATCGAGTTGTAAGACGGTATATCTAAAGTATAAAAAAGGACTGTATTCTTATTGAAATAAGTAAGAAACTTAATATTTTAATTACATAACGTTTATATTCAAGAAATTAAATACTTTACAAGTTATAAGTTTGAATATATATTCTATTAAAACAAACTACTACAAATCTGAGAGTGTTGAATTTTTGATATCAAGCCTCCAACTACTGATAACCTGACTGAAACTACCAAGCCCAGCTCTTCAACCTTCATAATGCGTCTTTAATTTTATAATTCATATTAAATTATAACTTGAAGTTTTTATAAATAAGCAAATTTTTACCAATTTTATTGATATAACACATATTTATTTTACTAGTAAAACTATATTTGATAACATTGAGATCATAAATTGTTTTCATGTTACTTGAAATGCTTTCTAATAAATTATAAATCTATTTTAATAATCTTTTAAGCTAATATCCGAAATAAATTATTTTGCATATTCTAAGTTAATGATGTTAATCATGTTGAATAAGAAGTCAGGGATAATTTAATTCACCCACATAAAATAATGATTTTTTTGCTTAACTATTCTTATTGATAGATCGTAACATATTCTTATAACTTTTTATATATGTTTTTATAACTATTGTTTTTTTAACAAGCTTACAAGCCAACATTTAATATATAATAGTATTAGCTTCATTTTATGTACATAAACAATAATTTACATTTGATGCTAATTTTTATCAATAAAATCATAGATGTTACTATAATAAACAACTACAATTTGGAAATCGGAATAAAGTTGTAAAAAATAGAAAATATTAGATGAAATCATAACTTTTAAAAATTTAATTGAATTTTAGCTATAAAAGACCACCCTTTATTTGCAGATATAGAATAAAATTGAAGCGAGAACTTAAGAATTAAATTTCATTATAATATAAAAAAAGTATAAATACAACTCAAAATGTCATTTAAAAGATAAAATCTTTTATACTAATTTTTCATTTTAAAAAAATGATGGACAACTTAAATGATTTAGAAAACAATAAACAGATTAAAGAAATCAACAGTATTATATTAGATGAAAAAGTAACTATCGATAATGGCGAAAATGATTATGACAAAACTAGTCAAGTTGAATTAATAATGGATGAAAAAAAGGGATGGGGAATAGTTTGTGCCTCCTTTGTATTACATTTTATACTGCTAGGAATCCAATATACATTCGGAGTTTATTTAGTAGAATACAAAGAAAATGTATTTAAAGATCAAGCGAATACCTCGATTATATCCTTAATAGGGAGTACTTCTTTAGCATTATTATCAGCTGGAGGAATAATAAGTGGACGATTATGTGATCGATTTGGTTATGTTAAAATGGCTTTAATTGGGAATTTTATATTTAGTATTTCTTTATTATTAGCTTCTTTTTCAACAGAAGTTTGGCATTTATTTTTAACTCAAGGAATTATGTTGGGTATGAGTAGTTCAATGGCATTTTTCCCAGCAGTTTCCATTTCTTCTCAATATTTTAAAAAATACCTTGGTGTAGCAACTGGAATTTGTGTGGCTGGTTCGGGTATTGGAGGTTTAGTATTATCTCCAATTACTCAAAAATTATTAGAAGTTTTAGGCTTTCGTTGGACTTTAAGAATTATGGCTTTATTTGCACTTATTGGTGGTTCCATTGCTAGCTTATTCATAAAACAACGAATTTTCTCCAAGAAAATGGGCAAGTTTATCAACTTTACCATATTTAAGGATAAACGTTTCCTTTTGTTAGTGACTGGTGGGTTTATCTCTTCTTTAGGCTATCTTATTCCATTTTTAATCTTACCAAGTTATGCTAAAGACTGTAATATTGGAGTTGGTGAATCAGCCATTTTATTGGGTGTGTTGAATGGGGGCAATGCATTAGGTCGAGTGTTTTTAGGTATTATGGCTGACAAATTAGGCAAACTTAATATCATGGCCTTGGGTATCTTTTTTACGGGTTTATTTTGTTTAATTAGCTGGTTATTTTCATCTACTTTTGTTTCTTTAATTATATTTTGTATTTTATATGGTTCCGTTGCTGGGGCTTTAATTGCTTTACTTCCAGTTACTTCAGCTTCTCTATTCGGTTTAAATAATTTAGCTACTATTAATGGTTTATTATATGTTGCTAATGGTATACCTAGCTTAATCGGTACGCCTCTAGCTACAGCATTAATTAATTTAAGTAGTAACGGCAATAATCATGGTCCTTCTTCTTATCTTCCTGTTATCTTATTTTCTGGTATATCAGGTATTGTTGGCTCGATTTTTATCTTTTGGTTAAAATATTGTATTAATCCAAAAACATTTAAAAAAGTATAATAAAGTATAATAAATTATTTAATAATAATAATAATAATAATAATAAATTAGAGTAATATAATAATAATATAACAATATAATGTTTTCAAAGTTTCGGATTATGGAAAATTTTTTTGACTTATTTTGAGTTATTAATTGTTCTTGAATTATTTATCAAAAAATTAAATAGCGACATTTGTCTAAAATTTCAACTCAAGAACAAAGCATTTTAATTAAAAAAATTGATTTAAGTTAACCTTTTTTATAATATACCATTTAGAGTTTAATTAAAAACAAAAAATTATTAACAAAAATATTTTCTTTTGTTATTATGCTAATATTATTTTAGTATTATTTTAGTATTGTTATATTATATGTTAATGATAAGATAACTATAGAATTGCTAGTCTTAGTTTCATTATTAAAATATAATAGTTGGTATAACTTCATTAATAATATTCTTATAAGCTATCTTAGTAAAGGATAGTCTAACCGCTTTATAAATTCATCAGGTAAATAAAATTACTTTCTTATTTAATTCATATAAAATCCTTATCCTTAAGGGGTCACTACTTTCAAAAATTCTATTTAAAATTAGATTGAAATACTATTTAATCCCAATAAAAGTTTATTATTTATTCTTGAAGATAGGTGACACCACACATCAGTGTTCTTTTGTGATTATTTTCAATAGGGATTTTTTGAACACAGTGAAAAAGAAGCTAAAGCTCTGATGTTATTGTAATAGTTGAGCAATATCTTCTTAATGATAGAAATAACGAGAAACTTCCTAATGAAAAAACTAATTTTAGTCAATGGATAAATAAGTTTAACTTACTGACCAATAAAACATAGTCAATTTATTACCAGTTTAAACCCAGTTGTGCATAGTTTTAACATGATTTAAAAAATAGAATAGTGAAAACTTGAATTTATTTTTTAACAGCAAACAACAAAACGAAATAAAGATGGGGAATTATAAATATAGTAAAAATTACAAGAAAAAAGATTATAATGATACTATCGCTTCGATCTATATGAAATCTTTAGAGTCAGGTTTATTACCAGAGCAAGGTCTATATTATCCAGAACAAACAGAAGAAAATAATTCTATGGTTTTAACAGTGTCTAGAAATTCACCCATGCATATGAGTTGTGGTGGATTAGCCAAAAGACTAATTATCAATAAACGATGGTCAGGGATGAATAGGAATCCATTTAAAATACATCGGGAAAATGAGCTTATTAGGCTTGCACAAATAAGTAAAGGAAATACAAAGGTTAATGAACAGTTATTATTTTCAGCTGCTAACAGTGGCAATGCTACTTTAGGTAAGTTGAATTTGTTATTTTTAGGTGTTTTTAAACTTAAATTTTTAAAGTTCGTAGATTGTTGAATGGCTGGGTTAACCCTTCTTGTAGAGATGATTGCAATAGAACACCACTTCATTTTGCAGCTAGTAAAGGGTTTTCGCATATCATTGAATTATTGATTGAAGCTGGGGCAGATGTCACTTTAATGGATAAAAATGGTAATTCTCCTCTGGATTTAGGTATGTTTATATATGCTTTTTATTAAAATTATTAAATTATTTTTAGCGGCCATTTCCAATCATTTAGAAGCAGTCGTTAGATTAACTGAAGCTGGTAAGGAGCAATAACAGAATAAATTGAAACGAATAATAATTAATTACTGTTTTATTTGTAGGTGCTAAAGCGAACGATGGTGAAATGGATACAAACTCAAGTCAGGGTTCCAGATTAAATCATATAACTAATCCGTTAAGAATGATTAAAGCTAGGTTATCAGCTTATAAAAGTATCAATTTACCAATGAATGAAGCATTAATTAAAGCCATGGATCAAATTATTAAAATATTAAGAAGCCATATGATACAATATAAGAATCAGGTTATTGTTGATAATTCAGGAGATATTGAAGATTTATGTAATCAATTGGAAACTAAATTAAATATAAAAAATAAGGAATCGATTACAACGAATAGTGAGAGTAATGAGAGTGAATCGTTACCTGTAGATGACACATTAGATCAAATTAATTTACTTATCGAAAAACTTAATATTACTTAATTATTTCATGACTATATTTTTAGAACTTTTATGTTGATTTGGTTTCCTTTTTTTCTATTTTCGTGTACTTCATGAATTATGCTTAATAAATTTATTGCTTAGAGTTTGTGTCTTTAATTTTTTTTTTAATTATAAGAAATTTATTAATATCTTATATTAAATAAAATAATCTATGTTTTGTTATTTTTAATATAACATTTAATTTCATTTTATATTTTATCCCTATAACTCAGCTTCAGTTAAAAAGTCTAAATGGCGTTCAGTGATTGGCTCAATTTTCAATGATGATAATGAAATTTATAAAACTTTCATTGTAAATTTCAAAAACTACAATTTTAATTAAACTCGATAAAGTTTTTATTAAAAAGGAAGAAAATCAACAACGATGCGTTTAAATTTAGGATTAGTAGCATTAATAAGCAGCGTGTTCGCTGAATTCAAAGAAGAAACAGATCCAAACTTACATTATTCTCACCCTCATTCGATTCACCCTCCTTTTGTTGGTAATATACATATTTTAGAATTTAACTCAAAGTACTAAATTTATATACAAAGCAGATAAGTTTGATATGACATGGTTTGAATATGGTGGTGACACTGTTATTGATACTTATTCTCATGTTCGTTTAACTCCTGACCTTCCATCAAGGAGTGGTAACATTTGGTCTAAAAAGGTAATTTTTGAGAAAAGATAATTTTGGATGAAAAGAAAATGGACGGTTTTTTGATAAATTGTTTATAGAGATTACCAAAAGCCAATTGGCAAATTGAAATTGAGTTTAAGACCCATGGTTCAAGCTCCCATATCTCTGGGGATGGGTTCGCTTTTTGGGTAACTACAGAAAAGAATAAACAAGGTAAATTTAAGATTTAACAAGATATTCTGATAAATGGTTTTAATATGAATTTTTAGGTCCTATCTTTGGTAACCAGGATTATTTTAAAGGTTTGGGTGTGTTTTTTGATACCTATTCTAATTCTCAACATGAGGTAAATCTTTATTATGATATTATGCTACTATGTATTTAACCTTTTTTTTAATTTTAGGAAACTTTCCCATATGTATCAGCCATGATTGGTGATGGTCAAACTCCATTTGATTTTAACAATGATGGGTTTCAAACTAAAAGTGGAGGATGTTCAGTAAATTTAAATTTATTACTCAAACGGTTTAATAATAATAACAATAATAATTTTATAGGCCGAATTAAAATTCCGTTCCGTACCAACTAAAGCTCAAATTACTTATGTTAAAGATAGTTTCTTGGAGGTATTAAAAAAAATTAACTTACACTATACCTGGTTAATATAGTTTTTAGGTCAAACTTCAGACTAATACTGAAGGTGTATTTGAACACTGTTTTACGGTTGATAAAGTTAATCTCCCAGAAGATGTTTATATGGGTTTTACTGCTTTAACTGGACAGCTACATGACAATCATGATATTATTAATGTAGTCACTCGTACCTCACTTTCAAAACCAAATTATGTACCAGGAAATAGTGGAAACAATAAAGCCATTCCACATACTTCGGGCTCTAGTTCATTAGGCATCTTCTTTAAATTACTTTTAGTGGGTGCTTTAGTGGCTGTCATTTATTTTGGTTATAAAGCTAATCAAAGTAAGAATATGAAGAGATTTTAAAGGGCTTTTAAAAGATAAATAAATAAATGCAAAGTTTATTATTGTTAGCGATGCTTAGGTATTGAAAAGGTTTATTGGTTTGGATTTGTTTAAGGTTTAATTGATTTTGCTATTGTTATTATTTTTAAGTGGTATTTTTTTATTAGATATATCTTAATATAATAATTGTAGTTTTATTTGATAAAAGGATTTTTTTAGAATTATACGTCTTAAGTGTAGATAGCTATTACTTTTAATTGATGTTAGAATAACAGTTAATTAAGACATAGTTAATGTTCACTAAGACAGTAAAATAAGCATTAAAAAATTATAATTTTATCAACCAATTAAAATAAATTATGACATATACATCGATTTAAATATTGCGATTATTATATTTGTTTCTGAATATTATATTTAGTTATATTGGAAGTTAAATATATGAGTCAATTAATATTATATGACTTAATAAATGTTTAGTTTTGTAATAATTACATTTCTTTTTTTAATAATATTTTCAAACAATGTGAATAAAAATTATATTATCATTTAAAAGAAAATTTCATTTGTAAAACCTCATCAAAATGATAATTGATTGGCTTGGCTGGAACTTAATGAGTAAAAATTAAACTCAAATTTTTAACATCCTCTTTTTTATTAACTAAGAATAAAAAATGCAACAAGGCGATTGGAAACCTAACCCGGATGCATTAAAAGATATTATTGATACTTTTAATGCCGCCAAAAGTTCAGATAATGAAGTACAAAGGAGAGTATTTAATGTAAGTTCTTTGAAATTTTCTTAAAACACAAAAATGTTAATTACTTAAATAAAATAGAAACTCGAATCTTATAAAAAAGAACCAGAATATGCATTATATTTAGCTTATATAATAGAGTTTCATTCTTCAGATACATCTGTATCTCAACAAGCCGCTTTTAATTTAAAAAATTTAGTCCTCAACGATATTGATACCATATCTCATGAGAATCAAGAGCATATTAAAAATACATTACTACGTATTATTGATGGAACTAACGCACAAGGTGGAAAAATATATTATCCAACTATTTCAGCCTTAATTAGAAATAATACTATTCATCGTTATGCGGGATTTTTAGAAATCATTAATAGAAAATTAAAAAGTTCCAATGTTGATGACCTAAAGGCAAGTTTATAATAATATTTAAATAACGGTATTTTTTATTGTATAAATTTTTTTATTCTTAGGCTGGTTTATCCTTTTTAACTATATTAATTGAAGATTGTTCAGAAGAACTTGATCAAGATGTTAATGGAACTAGACCTTTAGTTACTTTTATACCATTAGTTATCAACCTTATATCACACCAAGAAGAAATAATAAGGGTCGATGCAATTGAGAATATTAATGTCATGATTCATAGTGAAGTTACAGCTATGGAAATGTTTTTGGATACTTTTGCCAATGCTTTATTTCAACGTACTCAAGATACTTCCGTGGGTGTTCATACAGCCCTTTGTAAAGCATTTATCAATTTGCTAGGTCAAACACATTCTACAATTCTTACCAACTTGAATTATATTTCAGGGTATATGTTAAATATGACCCAAAACGAGGATCAAGAGTTAGCTTTAGAAGCCTGTGAATTTTGGTTAGCCGTAGTTGAAAACCAAAATGTTTATGAATATTTACGTCCATACCTTCCTGATTTAATACCAGTTTTAGTTAGAGGTATGGTTTATGATGAAGATGATGCGGAAGAATTAGTATCTAAAATGGTAGAATCTTCAGTACCTGATTCGGAAAAAGATTTAAAACCACGTTTCCATCAAAGTAAAATACATGAACAAGTTCACCAAAATCAAAATAACGAAGATGATGATGATGATGATATTTTTGACGAAGATGAAGATATGAATGAATGGAATATTCGTAAATGTTCAGCTGCTACTTTGGATCAAATTGCTTCCCTTTTTGGTAATGATATTTTACCCCATTTGATTCCATTGTTACAAGAAAAGTTATACCATAAAGAATGGCTTCACCGTGAGTGTGGTATTCTTATACTTGGGGCTATTTCAGAGGGTAATCTATCGCTATACTTATTAGTTTATTTTGTTAAATTAACTTTAATTTGTTTAGGTTGTACCCAGGGACTTGAACCTCATTTACCTAATTTAATAGAATATCTGATTAAAAGTATTGATGATGAACAAGTAAATAATAAAATAATTTGATGTAATAACATTTATTAACCATAGATTGTAGCCTTTAATTAGAACAATTACCTGTTGGGCGATTTCAAGATATTCCCAATGGATCATACAAAGCCATTCTACCCTTGGAGAACAAGTTTATTTTTTACCAACATTAAGTGGGGTAAGATTAAAAAGAAGCAAAACAAATAATGGTAATAACAATTCTTTTTGTAGTTTCAAAGAAGAGTAGTTGATAAAATTAAGAGAGTCCAAGATGCAGGAACAAGCGCTATAACTACTTTTGTTGAAAGTTGTGGGGATGTCATAATACCCTACATAAAACAAATAGTTGAAACTATCATTACAGCATTCCCATTATTCCAAGCTAAAAATTTACCACTCTTCTATGATTTTATGCAAAGATTTTTTATGATTGCTGACGAACAATTGAATCATCCAGATTATATTAACGTCATTATGCCACTACTTGTTAATAAATATCAGCAACTTAGCGACGAGGATTATTTATTATCTGGGTTATTTGAGGTAATTTAGAACATTATTATGGAAAGATGGTTAGATTAATATTTGACAAATTTAGGTCATTGCTTCCTTTGCTATATGTATTGGAAATAGCTTTGCCCCCTATTCACAGCCCATTTATCAACGTGCGCTTAATATCATTGTAACTATATTAGGCAACCCAGACCAAGGAGATGAGTTTAAAGATATGATTATTGTTTCTTTAGATTTAATTGCTGCTATTGTACAAGCTTTAGGTGAACATACAGTTGCTTTAGCTAATTCTGTTCAACCTAGCTTGGTTCCTGTTATTGCTACCTGCCTTAAGGTAAAATTGAGTTATTAATTTATTGCTTTATACCTATTATTATTTTAGGATGATTACGAATATGTCAAGCAATCAGCCTATGCCTTACTTGGCGATATTTCGATTCATTCAATTCAACTAGTTGCTAATGAAATACCCCAATTTTTAACATTTATGATCAGCGATTTTGAAGATGCTGTTAATTATGGAGGTGTATGTAATAATTTGGTATGGTCTTGTGGTGAAATTGCATGCCGTTATGGATCTAATATGATACCATTTATGCCACCTTTACTAGAAAAGTTTTTAGTCCAATTCTCTCAATCGGATCTTAGTTCTTCGGTTAAAGAAAATTTGGCTGTCACTATTGGTCGTTTTGGTTTAGCTTCTCCAGAAACATTGGCACCTTATGTCAGTCACTTTTTACCCAAATGGTAGGTCATTTTAACTGTAAGAAAATGAGTTATTTACTTTTATATTTTAGGTGTGAAACACTTTATAACATGATTGATAATACAGAAAAAATTACATCATTCCAAGGGGTTTGTTTAGCTGCTAAAATTAATCCAAGTGCCTTTCAAGAGGTAATACAACATTAATTTTTATGATTTTATGATATTAAATTTAATAAACTGAATTTTAGGCATTCATTCCCTTCCTTCTTACTATAGAAAATTTGCATCAACCATCACCCGAACTAGTTGCTCAACTTAAAGAAGTAAGTGGATATTAGTATATAGATATGATAATAAGTGTTGGCATTAATTCTTCTATTTTTATAGGTACTTTTAATGTTTAGAAATTTAGCTGGAGATAATTGGGAACAATTTAGAAATACATTTCCAGTTAGAGTACAAAAAGATCTTCAAACGAGATTTGGCATTTAATTAGGATATACCTTTTCTTGAATAGTAGAGATTTTGCTTTAAAGTTTTTTGAATTAAAATAAAAAGCAGTTTTTTTACAAAAGTTGTTAGATTGTAGATCTTTTATTACTTTGATCTTGATTATTGTATTTTGTTCTGGTATATACTTTTAAAACATGTTAGAGCTAAAAGCTTAAGTAGCATTTTATTTTTGATAAACGTCTAAAAAACTAAACTTTAAATTAAATTACAGAATATTTAGTATTCTATTTCGTTTAAAAGTTCAAGAATCCTAAATTATTTTTAACTTAAACAGCATAGTGATGTAGAATGCCTAAATTTTGTTAATAGTATAAAAGATAGGCTCGGCAGGCTGAACAACCATAAAATACTTTGAGGCTATTTTTTTGTTACTCTCTCTTTCAAATTTAAAATTTCTTATTAAATTTGCAGTAACTAAATAAAGTTCCATCCAAGCCAAGCTAAAAGAATTAATATTTACAATTATACAGATTTATACTTATACTTACCTTCTACCAATACAAGCTCTTGGACCTATTGAAAAAGGCATAAAATTCGGATTGTTTTTAAACTTTCCATTATCTAACCATCTTTGTGGATTAAAACTGTCGGGATCTTCCCATAAGGATGGTAAATTATGCTTTGAAATCATAGAAGCCCCTATAGATATCTAAAATAATTAGCATCAATATACTGATTCGAATGTATATTGTATTACTCCTTCTGGAATAAAATAACCATCTATTACTTTCCCACCTTTAGGAACAAATCTGCTAATAATACCGGGAGCTACTGGTATAATTCTCATACTTTCATGAATTACGGCATTAAGATAATGACATTCTGATTTAATTTTAGTATAACCAATTGATTTTTTATCTGGGAAAGTATTATGAATTTCCTTTTCAACTTTTTCATATACATCTGGATTATTTGCTAAGTTATAGAAAAACCTATTTTATGTTATTGTATTAAGACAACATTTTTAGTAGTATTACCAAGTAAGAGTGTTTGAAGTGGTATCTGTTCCAGCAGCACTTAACAATCAAGTTAGTAATATGAAAATTTCGTCATAATATTTACATTTGAAGAATAGATTCTTCAGCTATTTCTTTTTCATTAAGTTTTTTTCCAGTCTCCGGATCTTCAGCATTAAGTAGTGCATTCATTATAGTAGTTTTATCTGGATGATTTTTGGTATTACTTATTGCGTCATAGGAAAACTAAATTATTAATATAGTCAAAATGTTCAATTGAAGTTACACACCTGATACATGCTTTTAACGGAAGCATATTCTAAATGCTTTAAAGCTGGGAATACAGCCACCTACTGATATTATTAACTGTATATATTTATAATAATACATCAATACCAAAAAACTTAAACGAAAAATGTCTCTTATCCAATCGATAACTGGGTGATATCCTTTCTTTATCATATTGAATGATTCACCATATCCAAGATCGCCAATTATATCCTAATTATAAATTAATGTCAATAAATAAACTATTATACTTTTGACTTACAAATGAAAAATAATGGAAGTATAGTCCAAGATCAAATTTTTGTTTAGTATTAGAATACTCATTTAGTTTGTTTACTAAATTATCTACATTCTCTTTAACTACATTTTCAATGCTTAAAATCGTCTTATCTGAGAAGAAGGGACTTAAGAGCCTTTTCTAAATACATTGATTAGGATTAACTTTCATAATCCAATATTTCTTACTTTAAAGCGGTGGTCATCTTTATCACTGATATATGTTTAGATATGCATAAATAATGATACGAAATTTACTTAGTATTGAAAGTATTTTCACCCATTACCTTACTCGCTTCATAAAGTCCATCTTTCAAATAATCATAAGTATTATGTATTTCTTTACAAGCTGAATCGGAAACAACAGAAACTAAATCACCTCCTTATAAAATAGTTAGAATTGTTAAGATCTCAAATAAGGCTTAGCTTACCTATTCTTGCTACAGGACCATATTTTTTATGAATATTTAACACATATTCATGTAAAATTCCATTCGCTAATTTGAATTTATAATAAAATGGAATAAAGTGTACAATTAATGGCCCTGGAACCTTTCTTAAAGGACAGATGAATAAGCTATATATCACCTATATTACTGTGTTAGTAATTTTATATATTAAACTAAAGCGCCTTACACTATAAGTATAATAAGCTAGTAATAATATTGAAGCTATAGTTAAAATAGATTTGATCTCAAACATTTGTGAAGATTGGTCTTTATCTTCAATTTACAATCTTTTTATACTACCCTTTACTCCACAACTTTATATTAATAACCAAAGAAGATCGGGTTTTTATTAATATTTAATTTAATGTTATATCGTTATTACAGTGTATTATATTGGCTCTTCTATTATAGTTACTATTTTAGGATAAAGGCGTTCGGATTTATACATATATGTTTCTTACTATATGAGAAAAAAAGCAGAAAACTTATATGGTGTATTCAGGTTTTATCATAAGCTTCAACTTAAGCTTTATTGTTTAAAAAGCGGAGTTTATTTTGACCTGATATTCATAGAAAGTAAACATCCTGCTTTTATAAAGTAATTTAAATTTTTTATAATTTTTTTTTGAAAGGATAAAGCTTCTAAGTAGTTTATTAGTTAAATAAAATTAAAAGAAGGAAAGGAATGGGAAAATTGAACATTTTACTAATAGTTTGTTGTTCTTTTTTATTCATAGAAAGATGGGACACTATCTAAATAAAATTGGTTGAAGACCAGAATTTTCGTTAAAAGCAGCTTTGATGTGGATCTGGTAAATTGTCTAAAGAACTGAGGAACATAAAATGGTCACCTAATTTGGACCAAACAAGAACAACAAAACCAAGATCTTATTAATGACAGTAAACAAGGGTAAGACTTACAAGATAATGACAAAATTCTATAGTAATAAAAATTTTATAAGATGGAACACAGATAAAAGTAATGCTCAACAATATCTTCCAAAAAGTCATAGAATAGATAACTTGGGGAAACTTTGGGGTTATATAGATAAATTTTTACTATAATAGTTATTACATTATTGAAAAGGCATAAGAGAAGTAAGCGTTGTTTGTTGTTTGTCCATTTAACTTTATAGTAAGTTGGAAAAGTAGAGTCAATAGCTCAAGTAGGTTTCTATAAAAAATTTGTTGTGCTTCTTGTAGATTATTATTATGAATTTTCGATTTGTGTAAATTAGCATTTTACTACTACAATAGTGATTTGTTTATAATATTAGGATTGATCATAATATATTAGTAAAAGTATAAAAAGTTGAAGTGTTTTGACCTAATTTTTATCAAACTTAAGTTCATCCCGGTTAAGATAATCTATAATTTTTTAAATCTTCGATTTTTACTTTTATGAGTTGACTATTTTATAGTGAATACATTCTTTACTTTTTGTGAAAACATTTGAGGGTGTTTTTTGACTTCGTCACTTTTTACATTTTTTAAGCGCTATTTGAGCAGAAAGATTGTTAGTAAAATTCTTAAACAAAAATACATCCCCAATTTACTGTTTAATTACACTCTATTTTAATTAATTAATTAATTACATACATTTAATATAACTTTTCAACTAATAAAAAATAAAATGAAGATCCTTTACATAAATTTATAAATTCTATAATAATTTAAATTATATGTTAATTTTTGATATACAATAATGTTTTTTTATATATATTATATAATATAATATTCTATATTCTGTATTAGCTGTAAACCTTTTTTCGATGATAAAATTGTTTTAATGTCTTTTATTTTAACATATCAGTTACTTTTTTTGTATTTTGGTAAGTTATAAGTTAACATTAATTTTTATTACTGTTTATTATAAACCATAGCTGAAATTAAACTACTATTAAAAATTAGTATATATTTTTAAAATGAATTATGCAGTATGTCTTAAACAAATCCATTTGAATTTTTTATTCTTATAAAAATTTTAATACTATACTGTAATTTATAAAGTATTTGATAAAATTAAATATATATATATGAATATTTATAAAGTTAAAAAAAAAAAGACAAAATAAAATAAAATACTTAATTTTGTCTAATGTTGTAAATGAAATAAAAAATATATCACAAAATTAAGTTATAAAAATACTTTTTTTCAAAATAAAAGTAATATAAATTTCATAAATTAAAAATTAGTAATTAAAAATAAATTCAAAACAATCTAAGCGATATAGAGGTATAATATTGAAATATAAAGCTATTTAAAGCAGAGTAACTTCTATTGTATCTAATTATCATTAACTATATAATAACAAATTAATAGATTATATCATGTCATGTCAATATTATATAAGAAATATTCCATTATACACAAAATCTAGATAAATATAATCTGAAATAAAGAACAAATTACAAATAATTTATCCTATCGAAAAAATGGAGTTTCTAAAAAAAAGTACCCTTACAAATCTTTCTGGATCTTTGTAATCAAAAACATTAGTAAGCCAATGAAATCACATTCAAATGCGATAGTATGGAAAATTAGTCTCACCTTTGTAAAGATCTTTAATGATTGGATGAGGTTAAAAGATTAGGTAGAATTGACCATTTGGTTACGTATTCTATCGAAAAAGTATAAAATAAAACAATTCACCCTTAACCACTCTTAAAATCTCAATTAATAAAAGACACAATATGGTATTAACAAGCGAACTTAAGAGTTATCAAGCTTTACAAAAGCACCACGATGAATTGGTTAAGAACTTCCACTTAAAGCGAGCCTTCGCTGAAGATCCAAAAAGATTTGAAAAGTATTCTATTGAGTTCCCAGGTAAAGATGTCAACTTTTTATTAGATTATTCCAAGAATTTGATTACCGATGAGACCTTAAAGTTACTCTTTGATTTGGTTAAAGAAGCTAAAGTCGATGAACTTAAGAAAAAGATGTTTGAAGGTGCCCCAATTAATATTACTGAAAACCGTGCTGTACTTCATATTGCTTTACGTAATGTATCTAATACTCCAATCAAAGTTGATGGTGAAGATGTTGTACCAAAGGTCAATGAAGTATTACAACATATGAAACAAATTTCTGAAGCTATTATTTCTGGTGAATGGAAAGGTTATACTGGTAAAAAGATTACTGATATTGTTAATATTGGTATTGGTGGTTCTGATTTAGGTCCAGTTATGGTAACTGAAGCTTTAAAACCATATGCTAATCCAGGATTAAATGTTCATTTTGTTTCTAATATCGATGGTACTCATTTAGCTGAAGTATTAAAGAAAGTGAATGCTGAACAAACTATCTTTATCATTGCATCCAAAACATTTACTACTCAAGAAACTATTACTAATGCTACTTCTGCTAAAGAATGGTTTTTATCTTTTGCTAAAGATCAAAGTCATGTAGCTAAACATTTTGTTGCACTTTCCACTAATGAACAAGCGGTTACTGCTTTTGGTATTGATAAAAATAATATGTTTCAATTTTGGGATTGGGTTGGCGGCAGATATTCTTTGTGGTCAGCTATTGGGTTATCTATTAGTATTTATATTGGATTTGATAACTTTCATAAATTATTAAGTGGAGCACATGAAATGGATCAACACTTTTTAAATGCACCAATAGAAAAGAATCTACCAACAATATTAGCTATTTTAGGTGTTTGGTATAATAATTTTTTTAATGCACAATCACAAGCTATATTACCATATGATCAATATTTATCACGATTTGCTGCTTATTTTCAACAAGGAGATATGGAATCCAATGGTAAATCAGTTACTAGAGATAATGAAAAAGTTAATTATTCAACTGGACCAATCATTTGGGGCGAACCAGGTACTAATGGACAACATGCTTTTTATCAATTAATTCATCAAGGTACTAAATTAATACCAGCTGATTTTATTGCACCAACTCAATCTCATAATGCTATTTCTAATAATAAACATCATGATATATTATTATCAAATTTCTTTGCACAAACTGAAGCATTAATGGCAGGTAAAGATGAAGAACAAGTATTAAATGAATTAAATAAAGAAGTTCATTTAAATGAACAACAAAAACAAAATTTAATCCCACATAAAGTATTTTCTGGTAATCGACCAACCAATTCTATTTTTGTTAAAGGTAAAATTACACCAAGTCAATTGGGTGGATTAATTGCTTTATATGAACATAAAATTTTTGTTCAAGGAGCTATTTGGAATGTTAATTCGTATGATCAATGGGGAGTTGAATTAGGTAAACAATTAGCTAAAGTTATTTTACCTGAATTAAATCAATCGAGTGAAGTTAATACTCATGATTCTTCTACTAATGGTTTAATTAACTATTATAAAAAAAATCGTAATTAAATTAAATTAAATTAAATTTAAAATAAAATAAGATTATCTTTATTATTATTACTATTATTTATTTATTTATTTATTTATTTATTTATTTATTACATTTAATATATTAATTTAATCACTATCTTCTTCATCTACTTTAATTTTATCATAAATACCTAATTCAACAGCTTGTTGAATTGGATTTTTTAAACTAATAGCTGGATTTTTTTTGATTTTTTCAAATAATATAAATAACTTTTCCGCTTCAATTTCTTTTTCTTCATCTGTCATATGTATTTTACCTTTACTTTCATTTTGTTTAAATTGACCAGTTATTGGATTAATAGGTTTATTACTATTAGTGGAGGTGGAGGTGGAGGTGGAAATGGGGTTAGGAAGGTTCGTAGTATCAGTATTCATTGTCATAGCATTATTAATATCAATTCCTTTTCCCATCAAATAACCAGCTACATTACCATAACCTAATTTTAAAATCATCTTACTAGCTAATAATAATTAATTAATTAATTAATCAAAATTAATATATTATAATTAATAAATTAATAAATTATTAGAATTATTAAAATTATTAAAATTATTAAAATTATTAGAATATTTACCATCTTCATTACAAATAATAAAATAAAATTCAGCTAATAATTGTTTAAATGGCTTAATATTTGAAGTTGTTAATACATTAATTAATCTTGATATTCCAGTCTCTGATTGACCTAATGGTAATTCATGTTCTTTTTCATTAGGTAATAATTTGTTAGCATATACTTCAATTAATTCTTTTTTTACTTTAAGTATATTAACAATAAGTATAATATTTGGTGATAATTGTTCATATTCATTTTCATATTCATTATAATTTCCTTTATTACATAGTTGAATTAATGGTTGAAGTAAATTGTTTATTAAATTATTATAGTCATCAGTGGAATAGTTTAAACTAGTATATGATGTAATTGGATAATGAATTAAAATTGTTAACATTTGATAATAAGGTGAAGATAAACTATTAAATTCTTTAATGATTATTAAACTCTTTAATAATATATTAAAAATACTATATAAAAGTAATTGAATTAATTTCAATGCTATTTTTTATGTTAGAAAATTACTTACTCATTAAATAAACTTGCTATTTTTTCTTGTGCTTCATAATGATTAATTAAATTAAATATTAATTTTAATAAATCTGTTAAAATTAAATTATCATTATATTCAAAAGATAAACTAACTTGATTGATATCAAGTGTTATTATTATCTATAATAAAAATCATAAAATTAATTTATATAATATTGATATAAATAAACTTGTTTACTTCCTCCAAAGTCTTAATAAACTGTTTATCTTCTGTTAACTCATTAATACTTTTCGAGTTGTCCAATGTTAATAAAAATAAGATTCTAAAATATAAGAATAATGTATCTTTATTTAATTCCTTAAACTAATCAATATAAAGTAATAAATTTAATATAATTGTATATATATATATATATATGTACTTACGTTTTTGATCCTTTGAGTTATAGTTGATATATAAGGTAGAGTGGTATAAATTGATCTTAGATTAGAAGATAAAAATAAACAGTTGCAAAGAGATTTTAAAGCTAAATTGATAATTGAAATTGGTAGATCTGGAATTGATTTTTCTTCATTAAGATTGGACAGTTGAGATAAAGTATTTAATTCCTGATATATATATAATTAATAATGAATAAAAACAATCACTTACTTACTTTATTATTTATCAATTTTGTTACGACTGTTTCACTTATTAAATTTTCTTTTAATTTAGTTAAAAATAAAAGTTTGACTATAAAAATAAATTAATATTATTGTTATTAATATTATTTTAATAGAATAAAAGAATTACTTTCATCATTCCAATCAATGTAGGTATTCAAATTACAATTGATTTGTTTAAATATTTGTTCTATATTAGTTATTAATTGATTTAGGTTAACTAAATAATAATAAATATTAATATTATTAAATTATATTATTTAAGTTGTAATTACTTTGATTTAAACTTTCTTTTACTTGCTTTGAATCCATTTTCTATTTTCTTTATGTTTTCCAAATAGAAATTATAATACAAATACTAAGATTGATGATATTATAACTCAGTTAATTTCTAAAAGAACAAAAAAATGTTAAAAAAGCTAATTATCCATTTTTAAACCAATGACAAGTATGAATTTTTAGGTTAAATTGAAATTTAGTATTTATTCCATTAAAATTAAATCATCAAATTTAAAAATAAAAGATTCTAAAATAATATAAAAATTAAATTTTTTTTTAATTTCTATAAATTATTTTAAAAATCTGTTTCTCTCAAAAAAATAAATAAAATGACGGATGAACAATATAGTACTCAAAGTTATACCGATGATATTGATATTAAAGTAAAATTTGATTTTTGAAAATAATATAATATTAATTAATATTAATCAATTCCATTACTCCTATTAATAGGCATTTAAAGATTGGGATTTAGATTTATCTAATTTACCACCATTATTAAAAGATACTATTTCATTGATAAAAAAAGTGTAAATTTATTATTAATATTAATTAAAATACAAAAACTAATAATAAATTTTAGACAAGCTGATAAATATAATTTAAAACAACATCCCTCCTTATCTAATTTAAAATTAAACTTTCGATTTTCTCAATTTGAAATTAAAAATATAATAAGTAAGTTAAAAATAGAATTTAGAATTCTATATCAAATTTTGTATATTAATAACTACTTTTTATTAATTTAATCTTTATTTTTTTAATATAGGGTATTATTCAACAATACAAAATAGTTCTATATCTCCACAAGAATTTTTAATTAGTTATTCAGGTAATACAAAATTAAAACAAATAATAGTAATAATATTTATATTCTATTAGAAGCACAAATCTTAGATGAAGCTATATTAAATGGTTGTAGAGCATTAGTAATAGCAATGGATACACAACCAAAATTAATACCTCAATACATAGTAAGTTAAATAATTTGTAATAGTTTATTATAATAAAATAATAATAAAGTAATAACAAAATAATAACAAAATAACATTTAATACTTTAAATAAAAGGTACCAGCCATTTCATTATTAATGCAATGTGAAAAAGAAGCTTATGAGGACTCGATTCAACCTGATAATATTTATCGTTCTTTTTTTGGTAATTATTAAATTATTAGAATATTCAAACTCAACTTATATTCCTATCATAACTCTTATAGCCAACCACATTTTTCTATTACTGTTTAAATGTAAATTAAAAATTCATCAAACCAATAGTGAAGACACTCACTTAGATGAAGAAGTAATAAAAGTATCATCTGAAGCTTATGGACTGGAGGGTATCCCGACCATCAGTATATTGGATGAGGTTCTTTTAGGATGGATTGATGTTTATATGGAATATTGTTTGTACTCAAAACAGTGGGATATGATTTTCTTACTTCATGATGGTTTATTACAAGCATTAGTAACAAGTCATCAAGGAAATTTAAGAACGAATGAAGCTATTGATTTTAAATTACCACGCCATTTAGTTATTGATAAAGTAGCAGCTACATTACCATTGTATCAACATTTATTGACTGGAAATTTAGTGTTCCCTATATTGATTAGTTTATATATTGCTATTGGATATGAATATTGTACAACTATATTAAATTGGAAAAGTAAATCGAATAATTTCAATAATTTAATTAATAATAATTTAATCAATATATTACTTTTTTTTTTAATTAGCATATCCAGGTTTCATCATACCAGTACGTAATAAAGTGAATAATCTTAAGGATAATAGTGGCCCTTCTCATGGTTTTTTTGAAAAAGAAATACCTCAAAAATTAGGTATTTGTTTACAAAGGGAGGAAGAGGATGAAAGTCATAAAAATACAAACTCAAATACATTATTATTTGATACTATATTAAAGAATCAATCAGAGTTAGAAGAAATGGAAGAAAATTATGAACACGAAATAGGATCTTTGGATGGTAAGTAATTAAAGATTAATATAAATAAATTAGAAGATTAACAAATATTGATGATCATTTTTTGAATAGGTGAAGATCCAGAGGAAGTAGAAAAAAAGTTGATGACTTTAGCTAATTATAATTTAGAAGCTGCAAGATTATTAATTCATAAAGGTTTAGAATGTTTTGGTGCTTTAAGTACTATGAGTGATAATTGGTTAACAGGTAAATTATTATATTATAAATAGTAGATTAAATTATAAGAAAACTAATAATTTATTTAATACAATATAGATTTAGATCGAAAATTAGTGAGTTGGAATGCCCCCTTTGATATTAGTTTAGCTTTAGTTTTATGCGGAGCGGATTTCTTTTTAGCTTTAGTAAGAATCTATTCAAACACTCGATTATTTTGATAAAATACTAATGATTTTATTAGGGACATGCACCTAATTCATATTCCTTATTTAGTGAATTAGTAGATAAATTAGAATTAGCATGGAAAGCAAGAACGGATCCAAGGGTTTCACTTGAACCTAGTTGGATTCAAAACTTTGGCGGTACAAGAGATGGTACTTATTTAGATATATATAAAATCTTTACACCTAATTTGGCGTTTCGGGGCATCTATGGATTAGCTGTGATTTTAATGGCTTATGATTTTTTTTTTGTAAGTTAATTGAAAATGAGACTTTTGATTTTGATAAAGAAATTTATTTTAATGATATTCTTTTTAGGAAGCTAGTATTGAATTTTCAACTATATTGGCTACTTTTTCAACAGAATGTATTACCCAATGTACTCTGTTAGAAGAAGATATTATTAGTAAAAAAGAATATTACGATGATTCAATGTATGGTTTGAATCAAAATTTACAAGTAGCTTTTGTGACAAATAAACAATTTGCTGCTCGATGTTTAAAAAAACTATTGATTTGTTTAGAGGTAAGTTCAAAATGTTTGAAATTAATTACTTGTTTGGGGATTATCTGTTTTGTTTAGAGATATTTGTTTTATTGTGATGTATTAATTATTTTCTATCTTTTTAGATGTTAGCTAGTAAAAATCCAACGGATTTCAAATATACAGAATGGATGTTAATTTTAATTCAATTTGGGTGGCCATATTGGGAATTTGCATTTGATAATGTCATTCTCAAAAGGTTAGAAGAATACCCTGTAGAAGAATTGCCTATCTTATTAAAATATATTTATGGTAAGTTATTATTAAATTTTCAACTTAATAACGAACTTGTTGAAAAAAAAACAAATTATTTTTATCTTATGTTTTTATTTTATATTTTTATTTTACTTTAATCTTTTAATCTACTAGAACCCAGTTATGCACGTAAATTGATGAATCAAATAATGAAACAGCCCAGATTATTTCCAATTGTATCCCATAAATTTGCACCTGGTTCAAAAATTACAAGTGAAATTTTGGTCGAAATGCATGCTATTATTGATAATAGTAAAGAGTTACTTAATAAAGGGGATTTTAATCCTTGGTTACAAAGTAAATTGGTCGAGTTTTTAAAGATGGAAATGTTAGTAAAAAAATAATGTGAGCTATTATTAAAAATAAATGTTGTATGTTTTATTGTAGTGTTTTTTTTTCGTTTGAAGTATATTATGATATGGATTTATTTTATTTTATTTGAATATTTAATGAATGATACAAGTAAATAAGTCTCTAAAAATTAAAACTAAATTAAAAAGAGATAAAATATTTAAAAATAAAATAAAATAAAAAATTAATAAGCTCACCACTCCCAAAGTTTTAATAAATCCAAAATTGGAATCAATTATCTATTTTAATACCTTGAACGTGAATTTTTCCTAGGTGATCGACGATCCTCTCTACGACGAGAATCATAACGAGAATCATCACGATATCTGGTCTCCCTGTCCGTAGTAGAGCTCCTATCTCCTCTTCTATCCCTATCTCTCGAATGATATTCATCCTTTCCTCTTCTTTCTTCTCTAAATTCTCTTTTTTCCTTTGGATGCTCAAATACCAAATCATATTTCCTACCACTACCAAAACCCTCTTTATATTTAATTTCATATTTCGAGCTTCTATCTTCTGTTTCTGGCTTAACTCCTGAGCCTAAAAATTCTTTACTTAATTTCGAAACGGATTGAGAGAAATCCACATGAATTCTTTTATCATCAATTAAAACATTATCCATTTTAAAATAAGCTTCTTCACAATCTTCTTGATTTTCAAATTCAATAAATGCATAACATAAACTTTCTCCTGTTTTAAAATCTCGTATAATTTCACACGAAGTGACCGGTCCAAACCTAGAAAAGATCAATTCTAAATCTTCATCCCTTGTTATTGGATTTAATTTACAAACAAATAATACATTTTCTGGTGGTTTAACATCGGCAAATGGTAAATCTCCTACCATTTCTAATGTTAATGCTTGAGCTTGAGCTTCCCTTTCTCGAGTTAACTTTTCTAATTGTTCAGGTGGAAGATCAGGTTCTAATTCTTCATCTTCTCCAACTCTTAATGTATTTAATAATTCTTTACTAGGTTCTGGAGACATTTCAGGTACTTGTAAACCTTCTGGATCTGGAAATGGATCTTCTAATATAATCGTATGTTTAATACGTATATCTCTTAATGGTTTATATTGATCATCACAATAAGTTTGATTTAATTTTTCTAATACCTCTAAACCTTCTGCAATATGACCAAAAGGTGCATAATTTCCATCCAGATAATCTAGATCTTCTTTTAATGTAAAAAAAAATTGAGAACCAGCTAAAGCTACTTGTTTATCGCCCGAGTTAACTTTGGTTGTTACCATAGATATCACGCCCATTTTATCATGTTTTAATTTTGGATGATATTCTGGTGTGAAATATTTCTTTTTTACTGGGCCATTTAATAAGTTAAAAACGCTTTCACCACCTTTACCAGAATTACTAGGATCCCCACTTTGAGCCATAAAATCTTTTTCCACTTTATGAAATGTACAAAAATTATAATATTTTGTTTTACATAATTTAATAAAATTTAAACATGTTTTTGGACACTCATTAACGTTCAAGTCCACTACTATATCTCCTAAAGAGGTCTCAATTAATATACTCATCACAATTGGCCTTGTTTTTTGTTAATTGAAATTGAAAATTGAAACTAAGATTACATCAATCTTGGTTTTTGGAATTTTGTAAGCTGAAATTTAGCTTTAATGAAAACAATTGGTTGGACTTTAGTAAAAGTTCTTTTTGGTTGGAATTTTTTTGATTCAAAAAATCAAAATTTAATTAATTTATAGCTAAGTTTGGGATCATATGTGAAAATTATCATATTAGCTTTAATTAATTTTTTAATTAAAAATTATATAGTATTATAAATTATAAAAATCAGTTTTATAAAAATAAAATTACAAAAATCATTAAATATATATATAAAATATAAAAAAAATATTTAATAAAGTATAAAGTTATATTAGCAACAACAATATATAAAATATATATAAAAAAGCTATTTAGTGTAATTATAAAACTTTTTTTAGTTATAAGTACTAAATATAAAATTTAAAATTTAATAATTGAAATTAAAAGCAGTTTTAGTCTAATTAACTGGTTATAAGCTAAAAAAATCAATTTATATAGTTGAAATCAATTTGAGCTTATAAGCATAAAATGTTTATTGACAAATTATATAAAATAAAAAAATAAATACAACAATAAATAAATAAAATAAAATAAAATAAAATAGAATATATAAGTTTCAATATAAAAATAAAGTATAACAAATATTTAAAGAACTAATGTGAAAGTTGGTACTCAGTGTTTGGAGTTAAAAGTAGTTCTAGCTTAATTAACTGGGCGTAAGTCGAAAGGTGTTAGTTTATGTAATTGAGGTAGACTTAAATTAATACGAATAATGCGCAATAAGCTACGAACTATGTAAAACAAATAGAATAGAAGATACTAATGTAAAATTTACGTAAAAATACTATAAGATTTACTGGCTTTATTAAAGGTACAATATTAGGGAATAATTCAATTAAAAAGCCTCGAGTTATCATGTTGAAAAATCTCTTTTATACACTAACTGGGTGATTATATACAAGGAACATGATAACAGTTATTCCTTATTATAGTTGCCAAGTATGAGCATTAAAATGTAGACAATAAGTTCTTTGCAATTAGGTGATAGAAATTCTTACAGCAAATCTAAATGAGGAGCTCTGAATTGATTGTATCACATGAATCACGGTCAAGTTGAATACAAAGCTATAACTAGTTTTGTAAACAAGTTAAATAATTATTATGTAGTAATCAATTATAGAGCTGATGAAGCAATATTTCACAATAATTATATTTTAAACTTTGTCTAGTTTTTTTATTATAGAATATCTAGTTTTTTTAGCTATATTAAATAATATTTTGATGAGTATTTATTTTTATTTATTTATATGGGGATGCTTTTTTTAGCTTCATTGTTTTTTTCATCTTTTAAGCGCTATTTGGGTGGAAAGATTGTTAATAAAATTCTTAAACAAAAAAACACATCTCCATACTTTTATTATTATTACTATTGCTAGTATAATTTTGTATTTTGCTAAATAACTTTTCTTTATATTTTATATATTTTTTTGATAAATTGCAAATTTTTTTTAACTTTCAGCTTTTTAAAATTAATATAAAGAAAATAAGCTTTAAGCATCAAATTTTATAATATATTAGTTTTTTTTGGAAAAATATATGCATAAAATAGGTTTTTTTAGCTTAATAGAAAAAATTAAAAAAATATAATTAAAAAAACTTCTTTTTTTATTATTAAGTTATTTTTCTTTTATTAAAGTTTTTGGTACTTTATAATTTTATAATTTTATAATTTTATAATTTTATAATTTTATAATTTTATTACATTTTATTACATTTTAGACTTTAAATGTTTTTAATAACTTAACATTTTTTTGAATAAATAATTAAAAAATTAAAATAATAAGGTTGAAACTTTATATAATAAAGTATAAAACTTAAAGCATTTTGTTATGATGTGATAAAATGTATTTCTAAATTAAAAATTGGTATAAAAGTAGTGTTATATTGTTCTTTTTAAAAATTACATACTTGTGGCAATATTTTTATAATAAGATATATATGGAGGTGTTTTTTTTGGCTTCATTATTTTTTCCATCTTTTAAGCACTATTTCAGCGGAAAGATTGTTAGTAAAATTCTTAAACACAAAAATACATCCCCATATATGGATGTATTTTTTTGTTTAAGAATTTTACTAATTGTGAAATATTGCTTTATTTAGCTCTCGGATTGATTATAACGCAACAATCACTTAAGTTGCTGTGTTCTCAAGTTCAAATACAATCAAGTCAGAGTCCCTTATTTTGATTTGCTGCGAGAATTTATAACTTCATATTGCAAGGAATAACATCCTCTCGTATTAATATCCATATTTATTGGAGTATAAAAGAGATTCTTCAATATGATAACTCAAGGCTTTTTTAATTGGATTACTCCCTGATAACGTATCGTTAATAAAGTCACTAAGTCTTTCTGACAACATCTGATATAGATTTTACAGTAGTATCTTCCATTGTATTTGTTTTACATAATTCGTAGCTTACTACATACTATTTCTATTAAGTTAAGTCTATCTTAGTTACATAAACTAAGACCCTTCGACTCAAGGCAAGTTAATTAAGCAAGAGTAGCTTTTAACTTCGACCACTAAGTATCAACTTTCACACTAATAATTATTCTAGTCAAATAGCACTTGAAAAATGGAAAAAGTGATGAAATAAAAAAAACACCCCCCCTCAAACAATGCAATTAAAAACAAAAATGCCAGTGTCAAAAATGCTTTATTTAAGATGTTTTTTCTATTAACTGAAAAAGATACAAAAAGGAAAGAAAGTATTTTTTTCTAAAAAAAACATCAGATTTGGCTATACGGTGGTGTTTTTTGGCTTCATCACTTTTTCTATCTTTTAAGCGCTATTTAAGTGGAAAAACTGTTAGTAAAATTCTTAAATAAAAAAATACATCCCCATATAAAGTACATTGTTATTTTTATCTTCAGTTTGCTTTATTGGATATAAAAAAATCAATATTCTTTTATCTTTTATCTAATATCTAATATCTAATATCTAATATCTAATATGATAGCTAGTTACTATATAGATAATTAAGTTGTAAATAATATTTTATAAATGGAGTATCATTTTTATAGCTTTTAAGTATTTAAAAATCATAAAAGTATTAGAACCTACTTATCGATATAATTATATGTTAAATAATGATACTTTCTAAATAAAGATTAGAAGATTAAACTTTTGGTTAATATAAACCGATTTAGAAAAAAGAAAAAATATTAATAAGAGCATTTGATCATCACTTTGAATAAAAGGTTTTAAATCAAGTCTAAAATCTTAAAGATACCTATATTTCCTGAAAGACAATTACAAAGGCTAATGTCACTAAAAAGAAACATAACTTTTACTATGAATGTTTAGTTTTTAGTGATATCCCAAGTCAGATATCGTATCTCATTTATTTTATATAATAAATAAGTACATTATAAAAAAATACATTTTTAAACTTATTACGATTTAAACAATAAGATAACTTTGTTTGGTACTTTTCTTCCCTCAAAATGTATACATACATTTGTATAAATCGCGTTCTGGTAACATAAGTTTCCGATATATCACTTGTTAGTAATTAAATTCAAATAAATACCGTGTTTACAAGTGTATTGTGACTATTTAATTTAGAAATGCATATCAATTTATAGCGATTACTACAAGTAATATAAAACCAATACACTAATGGGGTTACTTTATTATTTTGTAAGTTATTAAAATACAACTATGGGTGCTTAATAAAGTATCAATAGTATGACTTTCTAAAATTTTAATTTTATTATTAAAAAATAAGTATAATGCTTGAGTGATTTGTTATCTAAAATAAAAACATTATAATATACTTGTAACTATGTAATATCATGATTTAAATCAACATATAATTTATTAAGTATTCATATAACAATTGATGCTTACTTTAAATTGACTATAATTTAAGATAGTAAAATATTGAGTTATTTAATCTAGAAATTTTAATAAAATTACTTCAATGTAATCTTTAATGTTTAGCCGAAGCATTTGAGAAGTATATCTATCAATCTTAGTTACTAATAAAAAAATTTACGAATATGTTCTTCAAAACCCATCAAGTGGTTAAGTAAAATTTGGTAAAAACGATGGTAATTTTATGAGTATTTTGTGGTTTAAATAAGCCCCATTTATGAAAATAATATAATTTAGACTTAGGGTAATAAAGTTGAAACACGCCATATAAGTTTTAAAACCCATTATTTAAAAGTGAAATAAAGTTATAGCAAAATATAAGAATATTTATTTTCTAAAGAACAAAAAGTGAACCCCTCGCTATAATATAATGCAAGAATAACAATTCGTTAAATTGAATATTATTAAAAAATGCTAAGTGGAACAATTGATAGTATATAAAGACCGTAGATCAAGGATAATGATCAACTTTTACAAAATGCTTGAAATCAATTCAATTTCTAATATAGCATTAATTTCACTATTAAGCTACTATATTTATAGTGTAAGACGCTTCAATTTAAAATGTTATATTACTGACATAACAATATAGGTTATATATAGCTTATTCATCTGCCCATTAAGAAAAGTTCCAGGACCATTGATTGTGCACTTTTTCCCATATTATTATAAATTTAAGCAGGCTAATGGAACTTTACACGAATATGAAGTAATCAATCATAAAAAATATGGTCCTATAGTAAGGATAGGTAAGCTGTTTTTTGTTTGAAATCCTATTAATTCTAACATTTTATAAGGCGGGAACTTGATTTCAGTAGTTTCAGATTCAGCTTGTAAAGAAATACATAATACTTATGATTATTTGAAAGATGGACTTTATGAGGCCACTAAAGTAGTTGGTGAAAACATGTTTAGTACAAAGTAAAGTTTATATTAATAAATAGATATATCTGATTATATGTTAGTAATAAAGAAGGTCACCGCTTTAAAGTAAGATATATAAGAAATCCATAAAGTAATTCTTACCAACGTATTTAGAAAAGAATTTTGGCCCCGTTTTTTTCAGATAAAACAATTTTAAGTGTCGAAAATGTAGTCAAAGAGAATGTAGATAATTTAGTAAACAAATTAGAGGAATTTTCAGATAATAGCCAAAAAATTGACCTTGGGCTATACTTCCATTATTTTTCATTCGTAAGTTAAAAATACAAAAACTTGTTTATTTATTTAATATGTAATTAGGATATAATTGGCGACGTTGGATACGGAAAGTCATTTAATATGGTAAAAGAGGGCCATCACCCAGTTATTGGATGGATAAAGGATGCTTTTCGTATTTTTTTTTTAGTATTAATCTTTTGTTTATAAGGATTATATATTTAAAAATATTATAGGTGGCTGCATTCCCAGTATTTAGACATTTTCAATACTCTTGTGTCAAAAGTTTATATCAGGTATACATATTTTGTATAATTTGTTGAATTTTTCAAATTATTTAGTTTTCTTATGATGCAATAAATAATGCAAAAAAGTATCCAAATAAAGTTACTTTTATAAATGCACTGCTTAATGCTGAAGACCCAGAAACTGGAAAAAAACTTAGTGATAAAGAAATAGCTGAAGAATCTATTCTACAATTGTAATTATCCTATTTAAGTAATTGATTTCATAACTGACCTAATTATTTAGCGTTGCTGGAACAGATACCACTTCAAATACTCTTACTTGGTAATATTATTAAAAGTTATTTATCTTAATACATTGACATAAAATAGGTTTTTTTATAATTTATTGAATAATCCAGATGTATATGAGAAAGTTGAGAAAGAAATCCACAGTGTCTTCCCAGATAAAGGTTCAATCGATTACACTAAAATTAAATCAGAGTGCCATTATCTTAATTCTGTAATTCATGAAAATTTAAGGATCATACCTGTAGCCCCTGGGGTTTTAAGCAGATTCGTTCCCAAGGGCGGGAGAGTAATAGATGGCTACTTTATCCCAGAAGGAGTAATATAAACAAACTTTCAAAACTAAATAGATTAATATTTATTATTTTAGATTTCTGTAGGGGTCTCTATTATCTCAAAACATAATTTATCTTTGTTTTGGGAAGACCCTGAGAGTTTTAGCCCAGAAAGATGGTTAGAGAATGGAAAATTTAAAAACAATTCAAATTTCTTGCCCTTTTCAATGGGCCCAAGGGCTTGTATCGGTAGGAGGTAAGTAATAATATAGAAGACATATTAATAACACTCATTTTTATTAGCTTGGCTTGGATGGAACTTTATTTAGTTACTGCAACTTTAATAAGAAATTTTAGATTTGAAAGAGAGAATAACAAAAGAATAAGTTCAAAATTTTACATGATTGTTCAGCCTACTGAGCCCATCTGTTATACTGTTAATAAAATTTAAATATTTTATTGCTATATTGTATAATATTATTAATAATGTGTAACATTATAAATTATAACAAATAAACCAGAAAAAGAAGCTATAGGCAAAAAAATTAGTTCAAATGGTTTAAGCATAATATTTGGTATTTTCTAGTTCATTTTTATAAATATTATTGTATAATGTTAAATATACAGCTGCTCAAACACTATTGCGACCAAATTTGCAATAACTTTTAGAACCGCTTATTTGTTTGTTTGTTTAGTTTTTGAAGCCTAATCTTTAGATTTTGGCATATTTTCCCAAAATTCTGCTCTTAAATGAACACTTAACTATGTCACAGTAGAATTACAGCACTTGCGTTAATCTTAAACTAGCAGGATATTAAACTTTTTAGAATTAAAATATTCAAAGTTGTATAATTTAAGCAAAGGCCTTATATTTAAATGTCTTTTTTATTTAAAAACTCTACTACCAATTTTTCCACTCAATAGCGCTTAAAAATGAGCAAATAAACGAAGCTAAAAAAGACATCTTCAAGATATTGAAAAAAAGACATTCTCATTTAACCCATCAAGCGCATATGTCGTATATTTACGTCATGGTCAGAAGTAGCTTTTAATCAGTGAAGCCATAAATCTAGATATTCAAATCAATTAACGGCTATAAAATAAATAATGGCTCTATTAGCATAAGGAGTTAACCTTAGCCACTTTTTTGAAAAGCTTGGAGACGCTTGAGAGGTTAAATTTAAGCTTATAGTTAAATTAAGTTAAAATTTAATTAAGAATAAATGCTTAAAAATTATGAAAATTTAATACAAAAATAAGATAACAAAATGATATATTATAATATTTTTGATCGGGCAAGCTATAATAATTAATAAACAAAATCTAAATTAATTAAACTGTTTACAACTTTTCCTTTTCTGCTATAGATATATACATTTTAAAAAGCTTCATAAAAATCACATATACTCTATAGCTGTTTAGTTTAAAATAGACATCAATTTCTAATATAACCTAGTTTGAAATAATTAATATAATTTATAAAAAACAATTCAGCAACAAATTTAAATTAAAAATTTCACGTTTTTAAATACAAAGCAGAAATATTTGTGAAGTATTTTTTGGTTGAGTATCCATACTAAAAGTTTGGTTTAGTTTACATAAAGAAAATCTAAAAGAGAATAGAAGTAGAGAATGAAAGGATGGTAATACCAGCCCATATTGGAACGGGGGTCAATGAAAGAATTTACCTTTTCATAGATTAACACCTGGAAGTTATCACTTTGTTTTTGGAAGGGATTAGTGCTATATTAGATGTATAAGGGCTCTCAATAGGAGCACCCGCCATTCCTCAAATAAAATTGGTAAAAGAAGGAAAGTCAATGGTTTTTAATCTAATTTATCAAAAATCAAGTACATGAAGACAACGTTAGTAACAACAAATAGTATAATAAACTCCCTTATTTCCAAAAAAAAGGGGTGATTTGATAAAGCATTAGTAATATAAATTTCCACAGTTTTAACCTTATCCTTTTAAAACAAATGTAATGTTTAGATAATTTAACTCTTATTTAAATAAGGACATTATGGAATACTAACAACTAAGTAATTTTATGGTTTAAACTGGTATATATTTTATATATTTCAAACATGTTGAACCCTGTGACTTATTATTAACATGTAGCAGCTAATCACTAGCTTGGAAATTGGCTATTAGTTATGATAGTAATATATTAAGATGTTTGCTTCTGATTTAAAAATAATCGTTTAGATACATCATTCTTTGTTTAACTGATACACTCGACAAATATATTTTTTATATGCATCCAAGTGATTAGAATTGGAACGTTCTATAAAAATGGTATTTTTACTTCAAGTGAGCATTTCACGACCAAAATAGCTCCCATCTTTGAAAATAATATCATTCATTTAAACCTAACATAATGAAATTGAAATACATTATATGTGCTTTGAAGTTTTTCATCCCATAGTAAAGTAAATACAATATAAAAACGCGAGAGTATTTATCCTTAAATGGTAAACAAAAGAAACCAAAACCGGGGGAACATATTATAGGAACAACAATTCTTCGGATTAGATATTAATAAAAATACGATTCATTTTATTTCTAAAAAATGTTAAAGGAATAAAATATAGTATAAAAAGACCGTAAATTGAAGATAAAAATCAACTTTCACAAATGATCGAGATCAAATCAATTTTAATCATAGCTTCAATTTCGCTATTAGTATACTATATTTATAGCGTAATGTGATTTAATTAAAAATGGCAGAATACTAACATAGTTATATAGGTCGTACATAGTTTGCTCTTCTGTCCATTAAGGAAGGTTCCAGGGCCATTAATTGTGCACTTTATTCCGTTTTACTATAAATTTAAACAAGCTGATGGAACTCTACACGAATATACATTGAGTATTCATAAGAAATATGGCCATACAGTAAGGATTGGTAAATTTTATTTTATTTATGATTCTAATGACTCTAATAATTATAACTATTTCTCAAGGGGGCGATTTAATTTCAACTGTTTCAGATTCAGCTTGTAAAGAAATACATAATACTTATGATTATTTGAAAGACGGGCTTTATGAGGCCATTAAAGTGATGGGCGAGAATATGCTTAATACTAAGTAAATTCTATAATATTATTTGAACATGTCTAATTGTATATTAGCGATAAAGAAGGTCACCGCTTTAAAGTAAGATATATAAGAAATCCATAAAATAATTCTTATCAACGTATTTAGAAAAGAATTTTGGCCCCGTTTTTTTCAGATAAAACAATTTTAAGTGTCGAAAATGTAGTCAAAGAGAATGTAGATAATTTAGTAAACAAATTAGAGGAATTTTCAGATAATAGCCAAAAAATTGATCTTGGGCTATATTTCCATTATTTTTCGTTTGTAAGATAAAAATATAGCAATTTTTTTATCGACATTGATATGAAATTAGGACATAATTGGAGACCTTGGATACGGAAAGTCATTTAATATGGTAAAGAAGGGATACCACCCAGTTATTGATTGGATAAAGGATGTTTTTCGCGTAACATTTTTGGTATTTTATACTCTGTCTATAAGAATTATATATTTAAAAATATTGTAGGTGGCTGCATTCCCAGTCTTAAAGCATTTTCAATACGCTTGTATTAAAAGCTTATATAAGGTATATATATTTAATGTGACATATTAGTTGTAATAATAACTTAGTTTTCTTTTGATGCAATAAATGATGCTAAAAACCATCCGGATAAAGTTACTATTATGAATGCTCTACTTAACGCTGAAGATTTAGAGACTGGGAAAAAGCTTAGTGAAAAACAAGTAGCTGAAGAATCTATGCTTCAAATGTAAACATTACAATTAAATTTTTATATAACTAACTTGGTTGCTAAGTGCGGCTGGAACAGATACCACTTCAAATACTCTTACCTGGTAATACTACTAAAAAATTGTCATCTCGATATAATAACATAAATTAGGTTTTTTTATAACTTAGCAAATAACCCAGATGCATATGAAAAAGTTGAAAAGGAAATTCATAATACTTTCCCAGATAAAGGTTCAATTAGTTATTCTAAGGTCAAATCAGAATGTCATTATCTTAACGCTACAATTCATGAAAGTATGAGAATTAAGCCAGTAGCACCTGGCGTTTTAAGTAGATTTGTTCCTAAAGGAGGGAGAGTAATAGATGGCTACTTTATCCCAGAAGGAGTAATATAAACAAACTTTCAAAACTAAATAGACTAATATTTATTATTTTAGATTTCTGTAGGGGCTGCTGCAATCGCAAAACATAATTTACCATCTTTATGGGAAGATCCCGATAATTTCAATCCAGAAAGGTGGTTAGAAAATGGAAAGTTCAAAAACAATCCAAATTTCTTTCCCTTTTCAATAGGTCCAAGAGCTTGTATCGGTAGAAGGTGAGTAAGATATAAATATTGTAATATTATATGTTTATATTTTTATTTTTACTAGTTTGGCTTGGATGGAACTTTATTTGGTTACTGCAACTTTAATAAGAAATTTTAGATTTGAAAGAGAGAATAACAAAAGAATAAGTTCAAAATTTTACATGGTTGTTCAACCTACTGAGCCCATCTGTTATACTGTTGATAAAATTTAACCATATTTTAAATACTTTTATATTCATTTTTAAAAATGTGCTTTTTTCATAGATTTATTAAAATTAGATTTCTACCAAAGCCTTAGCTAAAACATTTTTAAACAATGTATTAAAAATAAGGACTTTATTAGTATCTCGCCTTTAGCTATTTTTATCAGCAATATTCTATTAATGGTCAAAGCAAACTAGTATAAATTGTTTTCTTAAAAAGCTTACCTAATTCGCTTTATTTAGAGATACCTGCTATCACTTAAAAATAAGAACTTAAAATAGAAACGTTAGAATAATGTTTACTTTTGTTTCTGAAAAAAGGTTTATATTGATATTATAAAAACTTCTTTATAAGTGTTAAATATGAAGAATTTATGTTGAATATATATCAAGTTTTACCATAAGATTTAAAAGTATATAACTTTGCTAACAAAATGTTTATTAATTTTTTAATAAAAACTTATAAGCTGTACTCTATTAAACAGAGATATTTACTATTGACTCTTTAAAATACAAATAGCTAAAACTACTAGATACTATAAGCGCTTTGAAATAATAATATGTTGATTAAAAAATTATTTATTTATTTATAAATCCGAATAATAACTTTAAACATATTTGAATAAATAAATTTATTAAATTAAAATGATAAGATTTTTGAAAGACAAATTGGGGATGTATTTTTTTGTTTAAGAATTTTACTAACGATCTTTCCGCTCAAATAGCGCTTAAAAAATGGAAAAAAATAATAAAACCAAAAAAAACATCCCCAATTATAAGTTATAGCTAAATACAAATAAAATTAAAAATACGAGATTCGATCATGAATATTATTTAAGATACAAGTATAAAACTTGGTCATAAATATCAATAAAAAAGTGAAGAATCTATTGATAATAACTTTAGATAATGTTATAAAATTACGAAATATAAAATATATAAAATATTTATTTTTTTAATGCCTTTGGAGTATTCTCTGAAGCTTTGGTAATGATCTCAATCAAATTCAAATTCACTCTACACAATATTGAGGTATAAGGCGTTTTTAACAAAGACTCTAATACTTTCCTCCCTTTTTGAATATACATATTATTCTTATCATTATCTTTACCATATCGTATCATAAAAACTAAACAAATGGAAATTAGTATATAATCAAGAGCAAGGGTATATTTATGAGAAGCTCTAATAGCACTGTTAATTACTAAATGACATTCTTTGAATATAGTTTCTGTATAATCTATTGTATTCCTATCAAGAGTTCTATCATTCGAATACTCTTTAAATTCGTAAATACTTTTTTCGTTAGATACACTAAATCGAATATAATAGATATAATAATTAATATGATGATAGAAGTAAATAATACAACTTTGATAATCTTTAATAGTTAGTTTTAAATCTTGGTCATTTGTGGTGAGTAGAAAATTGTTCATTATAGTAGTATATCTCTCTTTGACTATGAATATTTTGAATGAAAGTTTCTTTAAAATACAGCTAAATTTGATTTGATCTTTTGCCTCCTCTATTTTTTTTTCTTTGATTAGTCGTAAATCAAAAAATATTGTGCCTATTATGTAATAAAACTCATGTAGTTTTAGAAAACAGTATTGTTCAATGATCTTTTTATATTTTTCAAGATCAAGATAATAGCTGCTAATTTTATGAGTAAAATAACTATTTAATCTCTTTAGCTTTAATAGCAGCATAGGCTCTGCAACATAAGATCCAGCCGCTAATAAAGTTCCATTATAATATGCGTTTAATATGCAATAAGTATAAGTCCTCTCAATATTGATACTCGTAGGCAACTTATTTGTAGAATGGTTTAAACCGATTACAAATGATATTCTATAGCAGTGAAACAAAAGATACTCTTTAAGGCTAGCTATCCAGGGAAAGAATGGCGTCCCAACGGTCAATATAAGTATCGTCTGTATATTTTCTAGACAGGGCTTGATCCTTGGAACATTTGAAACAAAATTATAAAGCCTTCCTTCAAAATATTTTATCAAAATTTTTACATCCTCTGTTTGTTCCATATATAAAAGACCACCAATGAGTATTGCTGATTTTAAATTAAAGGAATATGAGTTAAAAGAAAATCTAGTTTTATCAAATAATGGAAATACTGTATTAACAAATTTAAAATATTTGATTATAGCTTGATTTAAAATTGGACCAATACTAAAGTTAGTGCCCTTTGGTACTTCAGGTACAAAGTTCAATTTTCTACGTTTAGATGCTAATAATCCTAATTTATCTGTTAATATTATAAAAAGGTCTAGGCCTTTGCTAGGAAAAAAAGGCGAAGGATTTTGAATAAAATTTAATAAATTCTCTAGCAAAACCTTCCTTTGAAATTTATTGAAAATTCCGAGGATACTATATGAAAATTTAAAATCCTCAGGTAACTTTGACAGCTGATATTTAGCTCCTTTAGATTGAAATGATTTTGGATTGATCCGAGCTTCTCCAAGATATACAAAGTTGGTACTTCCATTGCTTTTCAATTTAAATTCAGGCAAATATTTTTTCGATCCATATTCAGTATCTTCTTTCTTAAAATATACAACTTTTCTGCTGAAAGTGCATTCAGTGTGCCTTCTTATACACCTTGAACATTTAGGTATTAATCTATCGCATTTAACATGGCTATTAGAGCACTGATCACATCTATATCCTCTTTTATTTAAATTTGTCTTATTTTCCTTCATAATTTGTGTTTTAAAACCTTAAAAGAGTTAAGAACCCTCGCGTTTTATTTATAATGATAAAATAAAAATTGAAAAAAAAAAAGTGATCATGATAGTAGTCCTTCCATATTTTAAAGCATAAAATAATACTACATTCAATATGACAAATAATTTAAAATTATATGGTCATAAAATATGAGTTACTATTAATAAGGATTATAGCAAATAGAATTAATTAGCTGATTATAACAATCATTTAAAACTAAAATTTTAAATAAAGTTACAAATCCCGAAATTTAATATAAAAACAGTCTATTGAGTGAACTTTATATAATTAAAGCTATATAATGTGCATATATACGATTTTTAATTATAAACATTAGTATTATATAGCCACTATGTTCATTAATGAAGACAAAATAAACCATAGTGTTGCTTTAATAGTGGTACTGATTAATTACTGGGTTAAAATGAAAAATTCCACACCATATCAAATTCCCGAAAATGCGTAATTAATAAGGTGAGTTTAAATGGAAATTACAATAAAACCCTTTAAGATGCCCTGGGATTTACTTTTGTAAAATTTACAACCTCATTTTTACAAATTTTAGCACATATAAAACAGTAATGTTCTTCCAGAACTATTGTCTTGTTTTTGATAAAACATATATTCAACTTATTTTTCGATTTAAATGGATTTTAAATATAGACTTGAATTTAATTTATTTATAAAATCATAAAGGTGATATCAATCAACCCTAAATCCAAACAGTAAAAAAGTATACTGGTTATTCGATTCATTATTTTGCTAACTCTTTATATTAGTTAGCACCTTGTTATCTTTGTTGAGAATCTTGGAGCCCTATTACAACGCTTCCTTTTAGAGCCTTGAGATGAAGGGTGCTAACCAAAATCGGCTGTTATATGCACCTTTCATTTAATATCATTAAACATATTGAAAGTTATCAAATCAAGATAAATAATTATCACTTCAGTGTCTGAGTACTATATAGCTCAGAGTATAAGTCGCCTAAAAATATAGCAAATTAAAATGTTGTATTCAAAAGGAGAGATGGAATTTTGATTTACTCTACTTTACAACGATGCAAATTAGATGAAATCAATGACGCTCATAAACTAACCCCTTAAAGCACTTCATCACCAAACAATAAAAATAATAAAGTACAAGCAAAATTACAAGCAAAATTACAAGCAAATATTTATTTATTTAAAATTTATCGGCAGTATAGATTATAGGCTCACTAGGCTTAACAATAAAAAACAACTTTGAAGAAACTTCCTTAACAGTCTCTCTTTTAAACCTGAAATTCCTTATCAAAGTTGCAGTAACTAAATAAATTTCCATCCAAGCCAAGCTAAAAATGGTTAATACGGCTATTGTTTACATCTATATTAATTTTACCTTCTTCCAACGCAAGCCCTTGGACCCATTGAAAAAGCCATAAAGTCCGGATTATTCTTAAATTCTCCATTTTCTAGCCATCTTTCTGGAATGAAACGGTCGGGGTCTTCCCATAACAATGGTGAATTATGTTTTGAGATAATAGAGGCCCCTATAGAGGTCTAAAGTAATTGATGTTAATGTATTTAGTTTTCAATATGTATTTATATTACCCCTTCCGGTATAAAGTAACCATCTACTACTCTCCCTCCTTTAGGTACAACTCTACTCAGTACCCCAGCAATTGCTGGTAGAATTCTCATACTTTCATGAATGACAGCATTAAGATAATGGCATTCTGATTTGACTTTAGTATAATTAATTGATTCTTTATCTGGAAAGGCATTGTGGATTTCTCTTTCGACTTTTTCATATATATCTGGGCGGTTTGATATATTATAAAAAAACCTAATTTTTGTTATTTTTACATACTTGTTTAGGACTAAATATTACCATGTAAGCGTGTATGAAGTCGAATCCGCTCCAGCAATACTTTGTAATTAGATCAGTTATGCAATTAATTAATGATCATGATGCTTACAATTGAAGGATAGATTCTTCGGCTATTTCCTTTTCGCTAAGTTTTTCCCCAGTTTCTGGGTCTTCTGCCTTAAGTAGGGCGTTTATAATAGTAATTCTGTCTGGATGATTTTTTGCATCATTTATTGCATCATATGAGAACTAAAATGTTAGCAAAATCCGATGGCTCATACCAAAGAAAATACCTGATATACACGCTTAATACTAGGGTGTTCCATTTTTTTCACAATAGGGAATACAGCCACCTATCAACATCTTTAAGCATATGATTTTTATAAAAAAAAATAAAAATACCAAACAAGCTAAGAACAAAATATCCTCTATATAATCAAAAACCGGGTGGCGGCCTTCTTTTATCATATCAAATGGCTTCCCATATCCAACATCACCAATTATATCCTTTGTTTCTAAGTTGATATTTAATTAACAATTATGTATAATCTAAACTTACGAATGAAAAATGGTGTAGTTTTTCACCAAGATCAAATTTTTGACTTTTTTCTGAATACTCATTAATTTTCTTTACCAAGTTATTTACATTCTTTTTGACTACGTTCTCGATGTCTAATATTACTTTATCCGAAAATAGTGGCGCCAAAATTCGTTTCTAAATGTAGTGATTAGATTTAGTAATTACACTTTAAAATAGCTTACCTTAAAGCGATGATAGTCCTTATTACTAATGTATAATTAAATATTACTGCTTTTTGATTATTATAGATCTTACTTAGTATTGAATACAGTCTCACCTATTATTTTACTAGCTTCATAAATCACATCTTTAGAGTAACTATAGCCGTTATGTACTTCTTTACAAGCTGACTCTGAAACTACTGAAACTACATCGCCGCCTTATAAAATTGTCATAAACAAATAAATCACAAATAAATCACAAATACATGCAAGTTACCTGCTCTTACTATCTGACCATATTTTCTATGGAGATTTAATACATATTGATGGACTGTTCCATTTAATATCGTAAGTTTATAATAGATTGGGAAAAAATGCACAATTAATGGTCCAGGAATTTTTCTTAATGGACAAAAATATAAACTGTATATGACCTAAATTATCCTATTAGTATCATAACAATATTGGTTCAAAAACTTACATTGTATATATAATAAGTTAGTAATATCAACACTAATCCAAGAATTGAGCTGATTTCGAACATTTAAACTGTCTTTGCTTTACAATTTTTATATATTATATTTAGTTATATCTAATATATTCATATTAGCAATTGAAATTTAAAAAGTTGTATTACGTTTTCATAAAATAGTGGAAAAAAATGTAATACCCTGATAACTCCGTTGCCTATTTAAGGTAGCTTTGATTTGACTTTTTATTGAAAGGGATAAAAAGCAATGAAGAACTTTGCTAACTATTTATATATTTGCCGTAGCCTATCTAATTAATTTCAAATTATTCGTTTATTTTTATTTCCATGTTATTTTTAAAACAAAATAGTCTTATGGAACATCCTTTTATTTAATAATTGCTTTGTGTAAGTCATAATAGATTAAGTTACATGTTTACCCTATTTTTGGAATGTTAAAAATTAGCAATTTTATTCCGAACTCTATAAAAAGTAAATACACTTTTCGTAAAGCTGCACTTTAGAAAATCAAAAAATCAACAATTTGGCAAAATTAAAGGATTTCTACCAGTAAACCAAAAAAATATAATGTTCTAATGGAGGTGTTCCATCTTTTAATGCTTATATTAATAAATATCTTTTAGTGTTCGTATTGCTAAATGCATTTTAATGCCCACACTATAAAATCTCTTCAAGCCTTATACTTTAGCATGGATTGCCATTATTGGATATAGGCTATTTATGATATATATACAAAAAAATTATAATAATATAAGTTACCATATACATAGCTCACTACTCCAAAGCTATAAAAAAACTATGACAAGTAAGCATAAAATTCAATTATATCTTTATATGGAAACTTAAAGCCAAAGCTGTGTAAATGATAAACTATTATTTTCTCCATAGACATTTTGGAAATATTAGGCTGAAAAGACTTTTTGAAATTTAAAATCTTTTTACTTGATAGCATGTACAAGGAAATAATGAAACCAACAAATTACGCTTATAGCTGCAAACTAGGATGGATAAATTTTCCGCCAAAAGCAATATTGCCTCTGAGTGTTAATTATAAAATAAGGTTTATAAATCTTTTTTTACACTCAATGTATACATTCAGGTCCTTATTTTAATAGTGGCGCTTTTGATGCTCTTTATACACAATATGCTTTTGAAGATCATAATCAGCTTGTTTGTTACAATTGTTTTTGTATTTGACTATTGCAGTTTTTTATTAAACAAATAAATTGTTCCTCAGTATATATTAGGTAATAGCTTTTGAATGATTTGATACTGTTATATACAAAGCTTTGTGGTCACAAGGATAAATAAACTTTTGGTATTCTTTTTTTGAATTCAAATTGAATATTTGTTATCTTCTATCAAAGTACTAGAAGCTTTAGTTAACAAATATTTTTATCAAGAGTAGCCATAGATATAATGTGAAAAAAAAATTGATCAAGGAAATACAATATGGGGATGTGTTTTTTTGTTTAAGAATTCTACTAACAATTTTACTAACAATTTTTTCACTCAAATAGCGCTTAAAAAATGGAAAAAGTGAAGCCGAAAAAAACATCCTCATATAATAGCTAAAAATGTACATGTGTTTTTTTATTTATAATGGAATATGAATACCAAGTAACATTGCTTCTCAGGGATTAAATGGTGTGTTCTTTAATATAATATAACAAATCATTCGAATAATTGTTTAACAAGTTTGATAATTTATAAATTCAGAAACCCCAAAGGAAAGCATTTGATTAATAACTTTAGAGATATCAAAGCCATCACCATGATAATAGTTTTACTTTAAAGCATATAGCAAAAATATATCAAAGAACAAAAAATCTCATGCTTGACGTATATTATTTATATCAAGTCTTTATATCAACAAAATTGGAAATTTATTTTTTATAATCATGGTGGAAAATGTAAGTAAAATCATTTCAAAACTTCATCCCTCACTATTCTAATCTAGAAATGAATAAAGTTATTTAAATTTTCACCCGAAAAATATTTAAAGTCATATAGCCTGGATTAATGCTGGATATTTAAATTGGCTAAATAGATTACTAATCAAAGTTTGAGCTACTGTTTGCTTTTAATGAGTTAAGAATTAATATCAAATAACTATTATTTTATAAGCTCTTCATTGATTCAGTTATATAGTTAATGGTTATATTGACCATTTTGTAAAATAAAAATAGAAGTTTCTTTATATTCTATTAAGAGCAATATAACTCCTGGTTAATGAAATAGGCTAAAGATAAAAAAAAGATGGACAAATAGCTTGAAACTTTAGGACTGGTTTATTATTTTACAAAAATTATTAAAAATATATAGTATCCATATGAATTTAAAAAAAAGATGGATCGATTTACTACAAATATATAAACAGTTGAAATTTGTTAAAATTTTTACATTATTGTTATAACTTAACCAAAACTAAACAAATAAAATAAGACTCCCTTTAAAATCACAACACTTTTTCGCTAAGTTTATTACAAAATTGATCCTAGAATTTGATTGGCTGGATTTGATTGTTTTTAAAAATAGATTTCGGCTAAAGTAGTGTGAAATATTGCTTTATTTAGCTCTCGGATTGATTATAACGCAACAATCACTTAAGTTGTTGTGTTCTCAAGTTCAAATACAATCAATTCAGAGTCCCTTATTTTGATTTGCTGCGAGAATTTCTAACTTCATATTGCAAAGAATACTATCTCCTTTTAATATCCATACTTATTGGAGTATAAAAGAGATTCTTCAATATGATAACTCGAGGCTTTTTAACTGAATTACTCCCTGATATCGTACTATTAATAAAGCCACTAAGTCTTTCTGACAACATCTTAGGTAGATTTTACAGTAATATTGTCTATTCTATTTGTTTTACATAGTTCGTAACTTATTACGTATTATTCATATTCATTTAAGTCTATCTTAGTTATATAAACTAAGATCGTTCGACTCAAGGCAAGTTAATCAACCAAGAACTGTTTTTAACTCCTACCACTGAGTACCAACTTCCACAGTAGAAATAAAAGTAAATGATATGTTAAAATTAAGTTGGGAATATTAAAGTTAAAGTTAGGTTGGAGATATTAAAGCTAGGGTTAGGGTTAGGGTTAGGGTCAGAGTTTGAGTTAAAATTAATTTTGTTTTAAAAATATGATAAAAGATTATTTAATATATTTACATTTTGTTATTTTTTAAGTATTTAACAAAATTTAGATTAAACTTTAAATTCAACTATAAATTTAACAAAAATGTTATAATTTTAATAAGTTTTTAAGATAATATAAAAAATTAAACTTAATTGAAATAATTATCAAAACATTCAAAGTTGAATTAAATATTTAAACAGTTTTTAATGCTAAATTTTAATTTTTCTTAAAATAATAAATTATTGTTCTAAATAAAATGTTTTAAATAATTTTAATATTTATACTAATCTTAAAATATAATATTCTAGCAGTTATATTACTAATTGTTTTTTTTAATATTTCAAAATAAACATACAATATGAGAATGTTTTTTTTTGGTTTCATTACTTTTTCCATTTTTTTCCCGCTCAAATAGCGCTTAAAAAATGGAAAAAGTAATGAAACCAAAAAAAACATCTTCATATGAAATTTAACTTTTAATAAAAAGTTATAAAAGTTATAAAAGTTTTTTAATTACTTATAATAAGTCAAAAAATCTTAGTTTTAATAATCAAAATAAGTTTACAAAAAAATAATATATAATGATTAAACAAACTACATAAAATAAATAAAAAAATAATATTAATAACAAATCATATAAAAAATCAATAAAAAGAATAATATAATTAAGAAATAAACTAAGTTTACTAAAATTAAATATAATAAATTTAAAAAAAAAACTATTATATTAAAATGCTATACATGAAAATATAATAATAGCTATAATAAAAAATTGTAACTATTAAGTATAAATACTAAAATATAAAAATAATGTTTTTTATGACTAAAAAATAAAAAATTTATAGCAGATTTAAATAAAAAAACTCTAAATTAATTATGCATAAACTTATAAATATGGGGATGTATTTTTTTGTTTAAGAATTTTATTAATAGCTTTTCCACTTAAATAGCGCTTAAAAAACGGAAAAAATAATGAAACCAAAAAAAACATCCTCATATATTTAATTCTAATAGCAATATTAACTAAATTTGATTAAGTTTATTATAAAAATATTACTATTGTATTTAATCCAAGTAGCTATTGTGATATAACAATTATTAAATTAGTAAAACGATATCTCATAGCTATAGTATTTATTTTTAATTTTAAAAAAGTAGTTTGCTTTTATATTGTTTATATTTATTTTTATAAAAAAACCACTAATAAGATTTTATGAATTTAAGCTTATACATAATATGTATAATTAGACAATATTTATTTTAATAAATAATAAATAGGGATGTTTTTTTTGACTTCATCACCTTTTCCATTTTTTAAGCGCTATTTAAGCGGAAAAATTGTTAGTAGAATTCTTAAACACAAAAATACATCCCCAAATGTTAATATCAATATTAAAAAAATATTTAAAAAAAAATTCATATAATATATATGGATATTTAAATTAATTTCATAATTTATTCAAAAATCAATTTAAATTTTAAGTTTTTAAGTTTACAAGTCCTTAACATATGGGGATATATTTTTTTGTTCAACAATTTTACTAACAATTTTCCCGCTCAAATAGCGCTTAAAAAATGGAAAAAGCAATGAAACCAAAAAAAACATCTCTATGTGAAAGTTGATACTCAGTGGTCGGAGTTAAAAGCTACTCTTGCTTAATTAACTTCCCTTGAGTCGAAGGGTCTTAGTTTATGTAACTAAGGTAGACTTAACTTAATAGAAATAGTATGTAATAAGCTACGAATTATGTAAAACAAATACAATGGAAGATACTACTATAAAATCTATATCAGATGTTGTCAGAAAGACTTAGTGACTTTATTAATGATACGTTATCAGGGAGTAATCCAATTAAAAAAGCCTCGAGTTATCATATTGAAGAATCTCTTTTATACTCCAACAAGTATGGATATTAAAAGGAGAGGATAATATTCTTTGCAATATGAAGTTAGAAATTCTCGCAGCAAATCAAAATAAGGGACTCTGAATTGATTGTGTTTGAACTTGAGAACACAACAACTTAAATGATTGTTGTGTTATAATCAATCCGAGAGCTAAATAAAGCAATATTTCACAGTATGTTGAAGAATCTCTTTTATACTCCAACTGGGTGGCTATATATAAGGGACATTATAACAGTTATTCCTTATTATAGTTGCCAAGTATGGACATTAAAACGTGGGCAATAAGTTCTTCATGATCAGGTGGTAGAAATTCTCACAGCAAATATGTATGGGGATGTATTTTTATGTTTAAGAATTTTACTAACAGTTTTTCCACTCAAATAGCGCTTAAAAGATGAAAAAATAATGAAGCCAAAAAAAACACCCCCATATAAGGAACTCTGAATTGATCATTATATTATAGTCAATCCTAGAGCTAATGAAGCGATATTTCACATAGTTTAAAAAATAAAGCAGTAATTGAATTAGTATTTTTTAACTATATGTTAAATAATTAAAAATCTAACGAAAAAAACATATTTATATAGTATATATGCCTAGTATATAGTTAGAAAAAAATTATTTGAAGATAAAATAAATACACTAATAAAAAATAAAATAGAGATAAAAAAATTCTAATAATAAAAAAAGTTATATAAATTATATAAATTTTGTATTAATACTTAAAAAAACATATTAAATATGGGGATGTATTTTTGTGTTTAAGAATTTTACTAGCAATCTTTCCACTCAAATAGTGCTTAAAAAATGAAAAAAATAATGAAACCAAAAAAAACACCCCCATATAAACTAAGGCCATTCGGCTCAAGGCAAGTTAATCAACCAAGAACTGCTTTTAACTCCAACTACTGAATACCAACTTTCACATATACAAGCAGATACAAGAAATTATTTTAAATCTCAAAAGTTTTCATGTTATATATTTAAAAAAATTTATAAAACAAATAGTAGTTTAAATTTTAATTTTTTTGCTGAGCATCATAGAAAAAATATAGTTGATAGACATTTTGGAAATTTTTTATAATGGAAAAGTAATTTTAAAGCATTAAGTAAAATAAAAGATATTAATTAGTTTCAAAATTTGAGATTTTTATTTATAAATATAATAAAATTAATAACTTAATTATTAATAATAAAAAAACAAAAATATGAAAAAAATATGAAGTATTAAAAATAGGTACATTTTATTAAGCATAATAATAAATTATATTATTATCTAGTATCTGATAAATTAAAAAAAAGTAATATAGGTTTAATTAAAGTCATAAAGTTTATAGAAAATCAAAAATCAAAAGATTAAATCTAGCTTATTTTATAAAAATAGTAGAAAATCCAAGTTTTAATATTTATTAAATAATAGAAATCAATTATTAAATGTTAATATTGCCTAAATTATTAATATCTAAATTAATAAATAATCAAAAAGCAAGTAGTTATAATAATAAATAGAAACTATTATCGTATTGCTTGTATTATATAAGGTATGAAAATTAGTCTTTGATGGTTAAAGTTAAAAAAGCAGTTTTTGCTTAATTAACTGGCTATAAATTGAAAAAAGTTAATTCATATAATTAAAATAAACTTAAATTAATAAAAATAATATAAAATAAGCTATAAAGTATATAAAATAATAAAATAAAAAATAGTACTATAAAATTTATATGAAAGATTATAAAGTTTAATAACTTTATTAAAAAGTATAATATTAAAAAACAATTTAACAAAAAGCTTTAAACTGTTATTTTAAATATTTTTTTATATTTCAATTAAGTGGCTATATGGGGGTGTATTTTTTTGTTTAAAAATTTTACTAACAATCTTTCCACTCAAATAGCGCTTAAAAGATGAAAAAATAATGAAGTCAAAAAAAACACCCCCATATATATAAGACATGATAACAATTGTTTTTTATTATAGTTACTATATAAACATTAAAATATAAAAATGACATTTTTTGCAATTAAGTAGTAGAAATTTTTATAGCAAATTTAAATAAAAAATTTTAAATTAAGCATACCTGAGTTTAAATACATGATAACTTTTAGTAGCAAAACCACTTAAAGTTAATTGAATTTGAATTTCTATTTTTAATAATAATAATATGAGGATTTATTTTTTTGTTTAAGAATTTTACTAGCAATTTTTCCACTTAAATAGCGCTTAAAAGATAGAAAAAATAATGAAACCAAAAAAACACCCTCGTATATAATTTAAAAAAAAATAAAACATTAAAATATTTAATTATATTAATAGAAAGTGAGTTTAAAAAAAGATTTATAAGTTTATGTACAGTTAGTTTAATTTTCTTTATTTAGATTTATTATAAATTTTTTTACTTTTTAATTATAAAAGCATTATTTTAATATTCTAATATTTATACTTAGTAATTATAATAAAAAGATATAACTGATAGTTTGTTTTTTATATATAATGCTTTAACATAAAATGGTTAAAAAATTTTTTACTATGAAACTTTTTTTTAAAATTTTAGTGTTTAGTTTTAATGAAACTTTTTTGATTTTTAAATATTCGATTTTTTTGTCAATATGATTTCTTTCCATATTTTGTATAGTCTGTTGTTTATTACATTATTTTTTTATCAAATAAACTTATATCATTATTAAAACTAGAGTTTCTTAATTTATAATGAATAATTAGAAAATATCTACTGCTTTTCTATTAAATATTAAATTTCACACTTTTAAGTAATAATTTTTAAATTTTAAGAAATAATATAAATAGTATTTAAATTTTAAAAAATAATATAAATAATATAACGTTAATACTTTTTATTTTATTTAAAAAATAATTATATATTTTTGCTGATTTGTTTATTTTTGATTAATTAAATTTGATTAATACTTTAACTCCTTAAGTATTAAATATCTCAAAAATTCTATTTGATTAGATCGTAATTTTTGATCCATCCTTTGATTATTGAATAGTTTTACTTGCCTAGGGCTAATTTAACGAACATTGATCGTCATGGCTTTTATTGAAGTCATACGCAAACAATGTTTGTCATAATTTTGCTCTACAAAGATTTAGGGAACATAGCTCGTCCACGGTACTCAAGTGGTTAGTTTGATTGTAAAATTAACAAACGTGGTTTTTGCAAAAAATCTAATTTAGGTTCAAACTAGCCCATATTAAAATAATTTAATATAATCTTATGTAATTTTATATTTAAATTTAAGTCACTGTGTTTTAAAACAAGTTTAAACCTTATATGTTGTTCTAGATACTTAAAAGTAAGAATATTTAATTAGATAGTGTTCTAGACTTTAGAGTTATGATTTTAAATAAAATTTAAATATTTTACATTACACGATTTTTATACTAATGTCTTGTTATAAAAAGAGCTGATTATAATAATAGATCGGCTACTTAAACATATGTTTGAACATCTGCTTAAATATCTACTTAAATATCTGCCTTGATAAACATTTAAAGCAACATAGGTTTTCATAAATATTACTTACAACATATAAATGTTATAAGAATTGATGGTGGACATTTAGTTATAAGAATATCGTGTGACTAAAACATCCTAATTGACCTATTCACTTTTTGATCCTAATGTAAAAAGAAAATATTTAATAAATATCGATGGTTACTTTAACTTGTAAATGAAATGCTATTAAGCAAAAATAGTAACTAATAAATGAATAAAAAATTGCAGTTTATTGATTTTAACCTATAAATTAATAACAAAGTAACTCTGTATTATTAATATGATATTGTTATAGCATATAGCATCTATTGTTTATGATATAGTATATATTTGTTTTTAATTTGAATTTTAGTTTAACCCCTTAAAAATTAACTCCAAAACTTGCCATTTTTGGGTTAAAGCAAACAGCAACTTAAATCCGGTTTATTATTGAAAATTCAAATTAGTAATTAAATATACCGCATAGCTATTGATATTTCGAAGTTCTTATTAAATTCATATACCTCGGGTAAACAAATCTAATTCAATTATATTATAACATTTTGAATCTACACAAAGTCATTTCAAGGATATTAGCCAATTAGCCTAATATTGACTGTTACATTATAGTATAAAGGCTTAAATTATATTATGAATTTAACAATATAGCCTCATCCATTTTCCCAAATTAAATTAATCTTCTCGTCAGTATATAAGCTGATGTATTTTCATATTAAATAAATTATATCATATTTCGATTCTATCTAATTTTATACTCTTCTTATCAACTCGGAACTTAAATATTGGTGTTTTCAGGTGAAATACCTGGTGATTTCACAATATTAAAAATTAGTGTATGAAATAAAAACCAAAATTATTAGTTTTTTAAAAATTCTTACCATTAAATTATAAAAACATTACATATGGAGTGCTTTCAAAAAGTATAAAAGGAAACCAAATAAAAGTTAAAATGAAAAAAATGTTTACCATAATCTCAGTATTAAGCTGTAGTTTGATATTATTTTTATTTTATTATGTTTATAAGGTATATATTTTCAATTTTGTTTTATTGGCTTTAATATAATTTATAAAGGTGGTATACAATTTATACATCAGTCCTTTAAAAGAAGTCCCTGGTCCACTAATAAATATAATACTACCATTTATAAACAGCATTTATTTGATAAATGGTACGTTTCCTAATTATTGTCTAGACATGCATAAAAAATATGGAAGCGCTGTAAGATTAAGTAAGAAAACAAAGTTAAAATAGCATACTATGCTAATATTATTATAAACTAGGTTGGAATAAAATTTCATTCGCATCAGAATCAGCATCTAATGAAATATATTCAACTTATAGTTATCAAAAAGATAAGAGTTATGACGTTTATCTTATATTTGGAGAAAGCATTTTCAGTACACGGTAAGTAATTGTAAAATCTCAAAATACAAATATTAACAATATTATTAGAAGAAAAGACTTTCATCGTCAAAGAGTAATTTTTAAATAATTGAAAGAGTAATTAATAAAATATAGAAAAGAATACTCGCTCCTTGTTTTTCAGAAAAAGCAATAGAAAGTGTAGAATATCTTGTTAAGAAGAATGTGAATATGCTTATAAACAAAGTTGATGAGTTTGCAACTCAAAACAAAAAATTGGACCTTGTACTTTATTTTCACTATATTGCTTTTGTAACTTATTTAAAATATAATATAAACTATACTAATAGGTATAATAGGATGTGATTGGAGATTTGGTATTTGGAAACTCATTCAATATGTTAAAAAATGGGTACCACCCAATAATAAAGTGGATAGGGGATATAAGTACAATAAGCACTTTGGTATTATAATAGTTTCTATTTAAATATAATACTTATAAAGTAATAGGTATTCATGTTCCCTTTTTTGATGCATTATCAATTCAGTGGAATTAAAAATCTATACAACGTATTATATAATAATTATACTTTAAACATTATTTAATCAAAATTTAGTTTTCTTATGAAGCAATTAGGAGCGCCAAAAACAACCCTGACAGAGCTACTATTTTAAATACTTTAATCAAGGCAGAGGATACAAGTAATGGCAAAAAACTAAATGAGAAAGAGATTGCCGAAGAATTGATCGTACAACTGTAAGTAAATATATTATATTTAGTTATAAAAATAAACTGGCTTTATAGTAGCGCAGGAACAGATACTACTTCATGTTCACTTGCATGGTAACCAAAAGTTATTATTAGCCTTTACAAATTATTTAATACAAGTAGGATATTTTATCTATTGCTTAGTCAGTCAGATACATATGAGAAAGTTAGAGAAGAAGTTTCTACAGTGTTCCCTGATAAAGATTCAATTACTTACAATAAATGTAAATCTGAATGTCATTATCTTAATGCAGTGATTCACGAAGGATTAAGAATGATACCGGTAGTTGGTGGTAATGCACCAAGATTAGTACCTAAAGGAGGGAGAGTAATAGATGGTTATTTCATACCAGAAGGGGTAATCAAATAGTGTATCAAAAATTAAATTTGTAATTGTTTTCAGGTAGTTGTTGGTGTAAGCATGAATTCTATACATAACTTGCCATCGAATTGGAAGGATTCAAACCATTTTAACGCTAAAAGGTGGCTAAAAGATGGCAAATTCCAAAGTAACCCAAATTTTATGCCATTTTTACTAGGACCTAGAGGATGTGTTGGTAGGACGTAAGTTTAATTATAAATGTTGTAAGCAGTACTTAACTTTTATTAGTTTAGCTTGGATGGAATTGTATTTAGTTACTGCAAATTTAATACGGAACTTTACTTTTGAAAGAGAAAATGAAAAAATAATTCGTTACAAGAATTTCATTACTACACAGCCTATTGAACCTATTAATGTTTATGTCACAAAAAATTAAATTACAACTAAATTTGCTAATATGCTTAAATATGCGTTTTAAATATTAAACTATAAATTGCTTAGTAAATAAGTACTTTAGAATGTGATTATTTATCCTTAACATTTTATTAAGTATAAAAATGGAATAAAAAACTCTTTTGAAACAACATAAATATTTTATGAATTGAAAAATGTTGAAGTACATATAATATGATATTAGAATCAAATTAATACCTTAGTTTATATTCCATTCAAGACGGAGAGACTCTTTTAAGTGTTTTAGAATCAAATGAAAATAATTTGATTAAATCATATAATAATTTTATTCAGTTATCATTACAAGAAAAGAAAAGAAAAGTAGATGAATTAATAAAAAAAAGTAATATTAATTAAATTATAAACTAAAATCTAAATGATTTAGTTGCAGCAATCATCACATCTAAATTGATTGCAATATTACCTACTATATATCAAAAGATAAACGGTGAACAGTATAATGAACTCGTCCTCAAGTATTTGACTTTTAAAGATACCATCTACAAATTAATTAAAGATACAACTAGCATTGAATTTCATAAAGTTGAAGATTGTATTAAGGCAATAATTTGATACATTAAATAACAATTAACATTAATTTTTTAAGGATTATTTTTCAATAGCTAGAACAGAAAAGCGTTTGATTATGCAGTTATCTTTATTACTTAGTTCTGAAGAAACGAATAGAATTATTGAATACTTTATTTATATCAGAGATAATGTCCCTTTACAGTAAGTTTCATTTATATATGATTATAATAAATACAAATATGAATTTGATAGGTTACATCCCCTAATTTAAGAATTAATTAACTATAGCATTCCTTTGTAATACTTATACTAAATAAAGTATTTTAATGGTCAGTTCTATTTACTTTTAAATTGAAATATAATATTAAGTTTGATACTTTTTATGATAGACTTATTTTATTTGTGAAGATAATTCTACGAATGGTAGATTATTATATGATACTATATAAACTTTATGGTAAAACGTTATTAATATAAGATACTTTATTCAAAACAGTAAATCAGCTTTGAAATGCAAGTATGTCTATAAGTTTTTTTGGGATGGTAAAGAAATGCTATTTGGATTTTGCATCGCTTTTATCTTTTAATTTAAAAAATATCTGGCTAATAAAGTAAAGGTTAAATAAAGCTCCGCGCAAGCCAAATTATCAAAATAATAGTTATGCAAAAGTAGTTACCTATCATTTGTTATCACCCTTTACTTAAACATGTTTTTAGGCTAATTAAAAAGGTATGCTATTAAAAATTCAAAATCGCTACTTTAATTCATTTTTATTAGGCTAAATACATAAACAGGTATTTAGTATTGATATTATGATAGAAGTTATTTAGAATAGTTAAAGCTAAATAATGTTTTTTTTATTTTTGACTTTTTAACTTTCAAAATATTATTGATTATAACAAAATTATTTAATAGAATGTTGGCAAATATCATGAACTTTTATTGTAAAAAGTTAATCGTATCATTTTTTAAATACATTTAACGATGTATATAAATAAATCTCTATAAATATATAAAAATGATAGAATATTTAGATTGCTATCTTAAAATAAAATATAATTCGTCTCTTTATTAAAGAGTTAGAAGCAACTAAAGCGAAAATTAATTCTTTATAATAAAATAATGTAGATTCTATTACGTTTGAAATACTAACTAACGGAGCTAATTTATAAATTATTATATTTTTTCGTTTAATAACTAAACCAAATTAATTATTACTTTACTATATTAAAAGTTAAATTTTGTTTAACTTTATTAAAGCATTTGGTGGCAGATTTATTATTGAAAAGACATTCAATAATTTTACAAAACCTTTAAACAAGCTTTTCTCAAATAAATTGGAACTTGCAAACTATAAAGAAGCACCTCAATATCCCAAAATCCGCCCTATAATAATAGCCTAACAACTTTTAATCTATGAACAATCTCATCGCAAAATATACCATATATAACAAAACTCTAGCAAAACCTCAAGACCAATATTTCTAGATAGTCATTGGTTGCCCTCACTTCCCATAATTTTAATTGGTCCCAAGCTTAAGTTATCCTGTCCCATTTATTCTTATGCAAAGTTGTAAAATTGAATTTTTTAAAAATTTGATAGTTCATTATCAATTTTTTAACTTTTTTATAGACAATAGAAAATTAATAGTAAATCATGTACTATTTAAAACAAGGGATTGAAAGTTTGTTAGAAGATTTGAAAAAATTTAATAAACTTAATATTGAATATGAAGAGTACAACTTTCATTATAATAATTTGGTAGCCTATGTTGATGCCATGGAAATACCAGACGCCAATTTGGCATTAGATGCGTTAGCTTATTTACTTACAATAACTGAATTAACTCGTATAATAAGAGATCATTTCCGACCAATATTACTAGAGTTAACTTTAAGGACATTATCAATTCAACAAAACCAAACTCCTTTTTTAAAGATCGAACGTTTAGCATTAATGTTTTCACAATTAATACCAAGTTTACCTCAGGTTAATAGCCTATTGATTCGATTTTTAACTTCTTCTCCTTCTCTGTTAGATCAATATTCCGAGGTTACTATAGATACCATAGATGCTTTATTACAAAATGAAACGAAAACTCAAAAATTATTAAAAAGTTTAGATGTGTTATTAAAATTAACTTTAAGCTTTTCTGACTTGAACAAATATTGGAATTTAAGTCTACTTTACTTATTCTCATCATCAAAGCATTTAACAGTAGCTAGCTGTTCCATTCGTATCTTACAATTAGCTTATAACTTATCGGAGCAGGACTTATTGACTATTATTGACAACGAAGCTTATTATAATTCCCAACTGATCTTATTACAAGAACAAGAAGAACTTTCAGAAAACAGACAAATTTTAAGTGATTCAAAATCACTTTGGAACCTTAATGAAATCTCCCCTTACTTATCAAAGAATGTGATCAATATTGGTAACGTATTAATGCTTAAACACGACTTACAAGAAACTACAGAAAGTTTAATTGGTACCGAAACTACAATCAAAAATTTGGAAGAGATAGCTTTAGCTTTATCCATGGGTTCCCCAGTTTTACTCGAAGGTGAAACAGGTGTTGGTAAAACTGCTTTAATTGAAGAGATTGCTCGTTTAGTAGGTAAAAAAGATTTGATAAAAATCCATTTAGGCGATCAAACGGATTCAAAAGCTTTACTTGGAACTTATGTAACCACTTCAACCCCTGGTCAGTTCCGTTGGCAAATGGGGGTACTAACAAGAGCTGTAAAATATGGTCTTTGGGTGCTTATTGAAGATATTGATCTTGCACCGCAAGAAGTAATCTCCGTAATCACTCCTTTATTAGAAAGCAGAACTTTATTTATCTCCAATCGTGGTGAAAGACTGGTAGCTAAAGATGGGTTTCAGTTATTTGCTACTAGACGTATAGCTAGTACTTCAAATATACATTCAGCTAGTTATAGACAATTACCAGGTGGTACTTTATGGACCAAAGTATGGATCAATTCACTCACTAAATCGGAACTTCAACAAGTGATCGATGAACGTTTTCCTTTACTATCTAAGTTAAGTGGTGAAATTGTAGAAGCTTATGAAATAATGAAAGAAGTTTATATTCGCCCAGAAAGCTTAAATTTATCTATTGCTAAATTAGGTAGAGCTATAACAACTAGAGATCTTATTAAATGGTGTACACGTATGTCTAACTTATTACAAAGTACCAATCAAAGATTAGATTTCCCATTAAATGATACTATTAGAGAGGAATTTTTTAGTGAAGCCGTAGATTGTTTTTGTGGTATGATATCCGATTTTGAAGTTTGGACCAAAGTATTATATGTTTTAGGAGATGCACTAAATATCAATGCACAAAGAGTTGAATATTATTTCAAGTCTTATGTACCAAGTTTAATTGATAATATGGATAATACCTTTAAAATTGGTAGAGTTAATTTGACCCGTTATCCGGGTGCAGAAGAGCTCACTTTAAGTTCAAAATCCAGTCGTCAACCATTTGCTTTAACTAAACACGCTTTAAGATTATTAGAAAGGTTATCAGTATGTGTTCATCTCAATGAACCGGTATTATTGGTAGGTGAAACAGGTACTGGTAAAACTACAGTGGTACAACATTTAGCTAGAGAAATGAATCAAAAGTTATTAGTAGTTAATTTATCTCAACAATCTGATTCTTCTGATTTCTTAGGTGGTTTCAAACCAGTGGATAGTAAAGCGGTTGCCCTTCCTATATATGAAGCTTTTGAAGACCTCTTTAAAGCTACCTTTTCAGCTACTTCAAATGTTAAATTTTTAACTGTAGCCCAAAAAGTATTTAGAAAAAAGAAATGGAATAAATTAATTCAATTATTTAATAGTTCCATTCAAGAAGTAGCAAAGTTTAGTAAAGCAAACAAGGATGGTGAACAGGTCAAGAGTTCAAGAACAATTTCGAATGAACTTATAGAAAAATGGGAAAAATTTGAAGTTACTGTACGTGAATTTGAAGCCCAAGTGGATAAATTAGATAATAAGTTATTATTTAGTTTTATTGAAGGATCCTTAGTCAAAGCGATAAAACGGGGTCATTGGGTATTATTAGATGAAATTAATCTAGCTAGTACAGAAACATTAGAATGTTTAAGTGGATTATTACAAGATGCATCTGGTTCTATATTACTAACTGAGAAAGGGGATTCTGAAGTATTAAAAAGACATCCTAATTTTCGTGTATTTGCATGTATGAATCCAGCTACGGATGTAGGTAAAAGAGATTTACCACCAGGTCTTAGAAATAGATTTACCGAATTTTATACTCATTCACCAGACTCCATTCAAGAGGATTTAATTTCAATTGTTAAAGGATATCTCTCTGGTCTTACTTATGGGGATGAAAATTCAGTGATGGATGTAGTTGAGTTTTATCAAACAGCCAAAGAGTTAACTAAAGCACGTAAAATAGCCGATGGAGCTAATCAAACACCGCATTATAGTATACGTACCTTATCTAGATCCTTAACTTATGTATCACACATTATTAATATTTATGGATTAAGAAGATCATTATATGAAGGCTTTAGTATGACGTTTTCAACTCAATTAAATCGAGAAGGTGAAAAATTAATGAGTGAATTAATTTATAAACATTTATTAAATAATGTAAAAAATACTCGTCAATTATTATCACAAATACCCAAATTAGATAATACCAATAATAATTTTGTAAATTTTGGGGCTTTTTGGTTACCTAAGGGTAATGAACCCATTGCTGAAAATGCAGGAGATCATTATATCATTACACCTTCTGTTAAAAGTAATTTATCGAATTTAGCACGTGTGGTTATGAGTTCCAAGTATCCAGTACTTATCCAAGGTCCAACTTCAAGTGGCAAAACTAGTATGATTGAATATTTGGCTAAATGTACGGGTCATAAATTTATTCGTATTAATAATCATGAGCATACCGATTTACAAGAATATATTGGATCGTATATATCTAAAGATGGTAAATTAATATTTGAAGAAGGTGCTTTAGTTAAAGCATTAAGAAATGGTCATTGGATTGTATTAGATGAACTTAATTTAGCTCCATCCGATGTATTAGAAGCTTTAAATCGATTATTAGATGATAATCGAGAATTATTAATATCAGAAACTCAAGAAATTGTTAAACCACATCCCCATTTTATGTTATTTGCTACCCAAAATCCAGCGGGATTATATGGAGGTCGTAAAGCGCTTTCAAGAGCATTTAGAAATCGATTTTTAGAATTACATTTTGATGATATACCTGAAGAAGAATTAGAAACTATTATTAGTCAACGATGTAAAATTGCTCCAACTTATTGTAAAAAATTGATCTTAGTTTATAAAAAATTACAATTAAGAAGACAATCTACTAGAGTTTTTGAAAGTAAAGAAGGGTTTATTACACTAAGAGATCTATTCCGTTGGGCCAATAGACAAGCGGTAGGTTATGATCAATTAGCTGCAGATGGTTATATGTTATTAGCAGAAAGAGTACGTAAACCAGAAGAGAAAGAAATTGTTCGAGAAGTTATTGAAGAAGTTATGAAAGTTAAATTAAATGAGGATAAATTATATAACTGTGATCAACTTGAAGAATATCAACAGTATCAAAATTTAAATTTAGAAGACAATACAATTGCATGGACTAAAGCTATGAAACGATTATTTTATTTAGTAGCTAATTGTTTAAAACATAAAGAACCTATATTATTAGTAGGTGAAACAGGATGTGGTAAAACTACCGTTTGTCAAATGTTAGCTTTGGCTTTAAATCAAAAATTAAGTATATTAAATTGTCATCAAAATACAGAAACTTCGGATTTATTAGGTGGGCAAAGACCATTAAGAAACAGAGAGCAGTTTTCCCAAGGTTTATTAATTGAATTGAAAACATTTTTAGGTCAATATAACCTTATAGAGTCAACAACAGAAAATACGGATTTAGATACAATAATAACACTATTTGAAGGAATGTATTTAAAGAAAAATGGTCATAATAAATTATGGCAATTAATAGAAGATGGAAAAATAGAGAAAGAAATTATAGAACAATTAATTAATAAATGTTATCAATCCAAAAGTTTATTTGAATGGCATGATGGACCCTTAGTACAAGCAATGAAACAAGGAGATTTATTTTTATTGGATGAAATATCCTTAGCTGAAGATTCAGTATTAGAAAGATTAAATAGTGTATTAGAACCTGAAAGATTACTTGTATTAGCTGAAAAGAGTACAGAAATAGTCGAAGAATTATATGGTAATGAAAAATTCAAATTTTTAGCTACAATGAATCCAGGAGGAGATTTTGGTAAAAAAGAATTATCACCTGCACTTAGAAATCGATTTACAGAAATTTGGGTACCTACTGTTAAAGATGAAGAGGATTTGATTCAAATTATTCAAGAGAGATTGAAGTTATTCACTAAAGAAGAAGCTAATACAATTGCTATTAATATGTTAAAATTTATTAATTGGTTTACAACTACATTAAGTTCTAATAGTAATTCTAATCAATTATTTAGTTTAAGAGATATTTTGTCCTGGGCTGGATTTATAGAAAAATGTTATAAAACAATTCAAGATATTAATTTAACCTTTATTCATGGTGGTAGTTTAGTATTTTTAGATGGTTTAGGTTCGAATTCTTCTATGTCTTCAATGCATATAGAAAACCCAAAAGTAATTCAAGAATTACGTCAAAAATGTTTAATTCAATTAATTACTATTTGTAATTTAAAAACGATTAATTTTAATGATTTTTATCAATTTATTGAAGATAAGGATATTAATCAAGTATTACATTATTATAATTCATTATTAGTAAATAATCAAACTCAATTTGGTATTGGTCCATTTACAATAACAAAAGGAAATTCTATTGTTAAAGAAATTGATTTTACATTAACAGCACCAACTACATTTGATAATATGAGAAGAGTATTACGTGCATTACAAATTAGTAAACCAATTATGTTAGAAGGTAGTCCAGGTGTTGGAAAAACTAGTTTAATACAAGCATTAGCTGATTTAAGTTGTAAACCCTTAGTAAGAATTAATTTATCTGAACAAACGGATTTAATGGATTTATTTGGTACAGATCTTCCAGTGGAAGGTGGTAAATCGGGTGAATTTGCTTGGAGAGATGCACCTTTTTTACAAGCGATGCAAAAAGGATGGTGGGTACTTTTAGATGAAATCAATTTAGCATCTCAATCTGTTTTAGAAGGTTTAAATTCATGTTTAGATCATCGTGGTACAGTTTTCATTCCAGAATTAGATAAGAGTTTTGAACAAAGTATAGAATTTAAAGTTTTTGCAGCTCAAAATCCATTACAACAAGGAGGTGGTAGAAAAGGATTACCAAAATCGTTTGTAAATCGATTTACTCAAGTTTATGTGGAACCACTTCAATTTACAGATCTTTGTTTAATTTGTTATCAATCTTTTCCTAATGTTGAGAAGGAATTGATTAATAATATGTTACGATTTAATTTTGAATTACATTTGCAAACAATGGTAAAAGGACAATTTGGTAGATTAGGTGCCCCTTGGGAATTTAATTTAAGAGATGTATTTCGTTGGTTACAATTAATTACAAAATCAAACAATTCATTAACTAATAATAAGATTAATTATTTACCAAATGATTTTTTTAATTTAATTTATTTACAAAGAATGAGATGTCAATCTGATAGAGATAAAGTTATTAATTTATATCAACAATATTTTAAAGATTACAATTTAAAAGAATATTCCATACAACCTAATGTTACTATTAATTCCAAATATATACAAATTGGTAATTCAATATTAAAAAGAAATCCCACATCATTATTAACACTTTCTAAACAAAATTTATTACATACTCAATTGATTATTATGGAAAGTTTAATGAAATGTATAGAAATGAATTGGATGAGTATATTAATTGGTAATCAAGGTAGTGGAAAAACGAAATGTATTCGATGGTTAGCTAATCAAACTAATAATAAATTAATAGAATTTTCTATGAATTTAGGAGTAGATACTATGGAATTATTAGGTGGTTTTGAACAAATGGAATCAGCTAGATATATTCAATTATTAAAAGATAGACTATTAGATTCTATTAAACAAACTAGAGAATTTATTATTAATAATCAAAATAATAATCAAAACAATAATCAAAATAATAATCAAAATAAAATGAAATATCAATTCTTAATGTTATTAAATAATATAGAATATCAATTAAATTTATTTAATTGGGAAACAAACAAACAAGAAAATATAATATCATTTATAGATAATATTAAATTAATCATTAATAACATAAGAAAAAAGAGTTTAATTAATGAAGATGAATTTTTATTAGTAAATAAAACTTTAGAAAGTTTAATTAAATTAATGAATGAATCATCAGGAGGACGATTTGAATGGATTGAAGGACCATTAATAGAAGCTATGGAAAAAGGATATTGGTTTTTAATAGATAATGCTAATTTATGTCATGCCTCTGTATTAGATCGATTAAATCCTTTATTAGAAACAAATGGAAATTTAATGTTACATGAAAGAGGATTAGATTCAAACGGAAACATTCAATTTTGTCAACCACATGTTAATTTTCGTATCTTTTTAGCAATGGACTCAAGTTATGGAGAATTATCAAGACCTATGCGTAATAGAGGAATTGAAATCAATTTTATTAATGAAATGGAATGGTCATCAAATGAATTTGATTTAAATAATGTAGCTAATTTAATTGGTTCCTTTAATTCATATCAAGTTCAAAAGTTAATAAAAACTCATCATCAAATATTATGTTATCAAAATAATCAACATGAATTTCAATTTATATATGGTAAACCAAGAGAATTCTCATTCTTATGTCAATGGATTATGGAAAGAATGCAACGTGGTATTCCTTTTGATTTAGCTTTAAAACAAACAGTAAAAACAGTTTATAAAGTAGAAGATATTCAAAATGAAGTTTTAAATCAAGAGATTTCATTATCTAATAATATTATTAATTTACCACAACAAGATTTAATAAGTTTAGATTCAAAATTATATCAATTATTAATAGAATCTTCTGGATTATATCATTTATTAATGAAAAAAGAGAGAGAGATAAGTTGGAAAATTCAAGTACAAATGGCAGGTAATTATTTTATTGAAAGAAGTAATTATGAAGATATTAAATTAAGAATGGACATACTTAATTGGTTTAAAAGTAAAGTAGATAAAATAGCTAGATTAGAAATTGAAGAGTTATTATTTATATTAATTAAATGGAAAGATAGTGGATATTTTAATGAATTAAAAGAGAATTTTAATAAGGTAAAAAATGAAAATGAAAATGAAAATAATAATAATAATAATAATAATAATAATAATAATAATAATAATAATAATAATAATAATAATAATAATAATAATAATAATAATAATAATAATAATAATAATGAATTAATATTACCAGTAGAATTTAAATACAATCATAAATTAATGATATTATTTGAACGTAATTTTAAATCAAAAGAAAATGAAATGAAGCAATTTAAATTTAATTTAAATAAGATTACATTAATATTTGAATATTTTCAATATTTATATATGAAAGAAGAAAGTATTAAAAATTTAGATAATAAAATAGATAATTTTTATTTAATGGAAAAATCAATATTATATTTTAAAAATCAAATTACACCAGAAGGAGAATACTCAGAATTAATTTGTTTATTATTTCCATTTATTAAACAAATTGATGAATTTATTTTTCAATGGCTATTTCAATTACAAGAAAGTCAATTAAATTTAGATCAATTAAATTTATTATTATATTATTTAATTAAATTTTGGAAGTTAAGTTATCAATATCAAATCAATATTTCTGAATTCTATTTCATAATTAATGAAATTCAAGATTTAATTAAAATAGAGAATAAGGAATATATTAATGAAATTATTACAATTAATGAACAATTATTTAATATTATTGGTAAAGATCAAAATATTGGATTAGAATTGATTTGGTTATATTATCAATATCCTAAATTAAATAATACAAAATTAAATGAAATTTATTTAAAATGGAAAAATAAATTAAATAATTTAGATATTATTAATTTAAAAGATAAAGATTTAACATATAATCCATTTATAAGAAATTCATTAAAAGCAAATCAGAATATTTTAAATGCAATGGCATCTTTATTTATTTTAAATGAACAAGATAAAACATTTGAATTAAGTTTAAAATCGATTGAATTTATATTAGAAGAAAATTATCAATTATTATTAATTAATTTTAATCAACAAAAAGAAATGAAGAATTATTCTATTAAAAATAAGGAACTTAATTTACAACTTATGTCATTATTAGATTATCATAGTTTAACATTAGAAGCTAATATATTAATGAAATTAAATGAATTTATTAAAAATCAAAATCAGAATCAAAATCAAATAGAAGATATTATTAATCAATTAAATCATTGGTTATTATTTAATTTTAATCAAAGTTCAAGAATAGTATTAGATTTTATTATGTATCAAAAAATTATATGGTATTTACAAAATTATAACTTAAATAATAATAATAATAATAATAATAATAATAATAATAATAATAATAATAATAATAATAATAATAATAATAATAATAATAATAATAAAGAATTAATTGGATTTATATTAGATCAACAAATTAATCATAATAATCGTATATGGAATAATTGTAGTTTAAATTATTTAAATCAAACATTTGAAAATTATGAATTTAATAATAATTTTTATAATGGACAAGCTAATTTTTATCAATCTACTAATACTTTAACTATAATTAATTTAATAAAATCATTAAATCAATTACCACTAAAAATGATTAATCCAGTAATTCAAAGTATGGAAAATATTAAAAATATGTTATTTGATAAATTGAATACTCAAAATAATCCAATTCAATTATCTCTTAAAAATTTATTTTATAGAATTTATCAATTATTAGAATGTTTTTCAATATTTATTAAACAAGATAAATTAAAACAAGAATTACAATATTATTTAAATAATATATTCAATCAATTAGAAAAATTACCATTTATAGAATATTTAAATAAATCAAATAATAACAATAATAATAATAAAAAACAATTTAATACAATTTTAATTAATATTATGGAATTGAAACAAAATTTATTAAAAGTCGAATTCAATGCTTTTAATGAATGTATAATTCAATTTATTAATCCAGCACTTTCTTTTATTCATTCTTGTATTAATCAATTTACTATTAATTTAGAATCAAAATTAATATATAAATTACTTGGTAAAGCCTGGATTTATTTAGCATTAGGATTTCATACATTAACAATTACTAAATATGCTTATGATCCTGTTATTAAAATTAACATTCAATATCAAATCATGTTAGAAAAGAAAATTGAATTAAATGGGAAATTAAATAGTTTAATTATAATTCAACAAAATTTAAATGGAGAAATTAATAATTTAGAAATTAATAAATTACAAAATAAATTAGAAAAAGTAGAAATTAAATTAAAGAAATTAAAGAAGAAAGTAATTTTAAGACCAAATGAATGTCAATTATTATCCTTATTTAGTGAATTAGAATATTTAAATCAACATATTATTAATAAAGATACAATATTTAATTTAATTAAAGAATTAGAAAATGAACAAATTAATAATTCAAAACAAAAAGAAAATTTAATTCAATCAAATATTCAAGAATTTATTTCAAGATTAAGTAAAAAATATTCTTTTTATTTAGATTTAATTAAACCTATTGAATTCAATTTATTAAATATTAAATATGGTTTAAGATTATTATGTTTGGGATCAGAAAGTAAAAATTTATTAGATAATGCTATTCAAAATATATGTGAAATTTTATTAAGTTATCCTAATACAATAATTCATCAAGAGAATTCATTTATGAAAGTAATAATGAAAAACAATTGTTTAGATTTAATTAAAAAGAAATTAATTAATAATTATTCTATTAATAAAATTCAATTATATGGGAAATTATTATTAATAATAACTAAACGATTTTTATTACAAGTGGGTAATCAAGGTTATTTTTCGAGTGAAAATCATAGAGAATTTGAAATGATTTATAATGAAATTCAACAATTATTTAATTTAATTCAAGAACAACAACAGAAAAATAATTTATTATTAGATGAATTATATAAAAAGAGAACGAGAACTGAAGAAAATTTGGAATTAAATGAAGAAGAATTATTAGTTAAAGAAATGCAATTATTATTTCCTAATTTTGAATTAGAATTTGAAAATGAAGAAAATAATTTAAATAATAATAATAATAATAATAATAATAACAATAATAATAATAATAATCAATTAGATGAAATGGAACCTCAATTTATACGAGAAATTGTAATAATTCATCAATTATTAACTCAATTTAATAGTGGTAAAATTGAATTAAATTTATTATCTTGTAATGAAAAACAAAATATATTATATGAATCTTATTTAATTTGTAGTGAATTAATTCAATATCAACAAATACCATTTAAATTTGAATTAGATTTAAAATTAAATACAGCTCATTCAATAATTTCAGATATTTCATTAAAAAAATTAAAAGATATTAATAAATCTTCTAGTATTAAAAATAGTATATTTGGTAATGTACCTTATAATTTTTATCATTCAAGTAATTTAGGTGAAGCTCAAATGGCAATTGAAGTAATTAATCAATTTATTAATCGAATTAATGAATTATTAATTGAATGGCCAGAACATGCCATTTTAATAGAATTATTAAAACAAGCTAATTTTTTATTGGAATTAGATGCTACTTGTTCAATAATGAAATTTTTAACTGGTATGGAATTATTATTAAAAAAAGCACAAGATTGGGAAGAATATGCACATAAAGGAATCTCATTAAGAAAGAATATGGATCAAATTACTCAATTAATTATTAAATGGAGACAATTAGAATTAGGTTCTTGGCCTACTCTTTTAGATTCTATTCATGAAGATTTTAAATTAACTGCTTTTAATTGGTGGTTTAATATCTATCAAGTAGTTACTAATAATAATGATATGTCAAATGAAGAAATGGAATCTTATTTAGATACAACAATACAAACATTAGATCAATTTTTAAGATCTTCAAATATTGGAGAATTTCATTCTAGAGTAAAATTAATTCAAATGATGTATCAACATTTAAATTTAAAAAAATTATACAATAAATCAACGGAATTAGAAATGAAATTACAGAAAATAATATCTAATTTATATTTATTTTATGAACAATTTTTATCTTCAGTTAAAAATCATATTGATTTTAATAGAAAGCCAATTAATAAACAATTAAAAGGATTAGTCAAAATTGCTAGTTGGAAAGATGTGAATATTAATGCATTGAAACAAAGTGCACAGAAAAGTCATCGTAATTTATCTAAATTATGTAAGAAATTTCGAGAAGTGTTAATTCAACCAGTTTCTATTATTTTGGAACAAGTACAACAAAATGTATTAGATACTAGTTTTAAGAATATGTTTAAAGATAATAAAAATAATATTAGTTTTAATACAATATTATTAGAACATAGTTTATATTCAACTGAAAAAATGAATATTGAAGATAAATTATTACTAAATAAAATACAAACATATTATCAAAAAGAAATTATTCAATTAAAAACAATGGAGAATAAGAATGGAATAAATGCTATTGAAGAATTTTTAACAGAAGTATTAATACAAATAACGGAATTTCAAAATGAAAAGATACCTGAAGATCGTGAAGAAAGAATAAAATATATAAAAACACGAAAAATGATTAAAAGAAAATCATTAAATGATTTTTGGAAACAATTAAAATTCATTGGATTAAGGTATCGTAACTCTATTCATCAAAATCAAAAATTAGGCTTTCTATTTCAACAAGTTCATATTCAACTTCCTAATTTATTATGGAAAAATGGACAAGTAAATTTAGATCCTAAATTTGGTTCAATTTATGCTAATAGTTTTGATTGGGAAAAAGCAAATTTTTATACACAACGATTATATTCGAGATTAGCTCATTTAAGAAATTGTGCTTTAGAACCTAAACCAGATGCAACTATTTTAGATATTGAAAAAGGATTAGGATTTACATTTTCTATTTGTAATGAAATTTCGCAACAAAGAGAATTATTGGAAATTATATTTATGGACATGATTAAGGTTCAAGCGCCTATTATAGTCCTTAATGAAACTGTTAAAAATGGACTCAAGTTGGATCATCAATTACAATTGAAATTAGTGGAGGATAAAAAGATTTTGGATCAAATTTGTCACACGTTAAGAGATGTTATTATTGTTATTGAAGCGAAGAAAGAAGTATTTAATAATGATACTTTAGATAAAGTCAATAATGAACTTTTAAATCTTAATGAAATTCAAAACAAAGTTAATTTATATTATTCTAATCTTGTATTGTATCCACGAGTACTTAATAGTCCTTCTTTATCTAACTTTGAACTAAGTTCTTTGGTAGAAATGATTGAAAAGTGTTTGAATAATGTTGAATTAAAATTTTTAGACATTGTTGAAAGTGATAGTAAATCTATTAGTTTATTACTACCAGTAGTTAATAATTTAAAAGAATATTCAAGTAATAAGAAAATATCAGCTATAAAAGTTTCAAATGATAAATATTTTAAGGAACAGTTGGAAATAATTGATAATAAAGTGATTGAATTAATTGAATGTATTCAATTATCAATTCAAAAAATGGTCAAATTAAATCGAAGTTATCAACAATCTAAGAGTGAAATAGATCAATTTAATTTTCAATTAAATCATTTCAATTTACAAAAAGAATATTTTAAAAATATATTTCCAATGTTAAATTTAGCCCAATTAAATCAACAATTAAATGAAATTATCCAATTAATACAAAATTTTAGTTTATTACAATTGAAGAATTCAAATGAGATTGAACAACAATTAACTTTAAAATTGAACAAAATTCAACCTTTTATTATGCAACAATTTTTAATCTCTCGACAAATTTTATTTGAATTTATTAGCTTTCATAAATCTACAAGTAAATTAGGTTATATTGTATGTAATTTATCAATTACATTGATAACTCAAGGTTTTTGTTTACCTTCATTAGAAGAAGAAGAAGTTAAAGAAGGTCAAGGATTAGAAGGTCAAACAGGTACTGGTATTGGTGAAGGTGAAGGGGATCAAGATGTTGGGGATGAAATTGAAGATGAAAATCAAGTGAATGGTACTAAAAATGAAGAGAAATCAAATCATGAACAAACTGAAAAAGAAAAAGAAAAAGCATTTGAAATGGAACAAGATTTTGAGGGTGAATTGGAAGATGTATCGAATAATGAATCAGATGATAAATCGGATGAAGAAAACAGTGAAGATGAAGATGAAGATGAAGAAATTGATGATCAATTAGGTGATTTACAAGATGAGGAGGACGCAATTGATGAGAAAATGTGGGGTGATGAAGAAAATATTGATAATGATGAACCTAAAAAAGATGTTGGTGATCAAGGTAAAGATATGGGTGAGGAAGAAGATATTGTAGCTAAAGATGAAGAAGATTTAAGTGAAAAAAATCAAGATGAAAAAGATTTCGAAAATGAACAAAAAGAAAATAAACAGGATAATATGGATTCAAAAGAAGAAGATGATAATGAACATCAGGAAGAAGATGGTGATGAATTTGATGAAAATGAATTTGAAGATCAACCAGATAATGAAGCCACAAAACCTATAGATCTTCCAGAAGGTGAGAATCTTGAATTACCAGAAGATTTAGAATTGGATATTGAAGAAGATGAAAAAGAGAAAGAAAATATAGAAGATGAAGATGAAGATGATTTTAAATCAGATAATGAAGTTGATATGGAAAATAATGAAACTATTCAAGAGGATGATAATATGGATGAAAATGATGAAGAAGAAAATGAAGATCAATCACATGAATTTGAAAAGAATTATTTGGATTTAAATCAAGATGAAGAGGAGGATGATATGAAAAATGAAGAAGAAAATGAAGAAGAAAATGAAGTAGATAATATTAATCCAAAGAATGAAATTGATGAACAAGAAAAATTGGAAGGTGAACAAGAAGATAATGAAGCAGAAGATAAACCAACGGAACTTGAAGAAAATGATATTCAATCACATCAACAGCAAGAAAAATATCCAAATCAAACATTAGGTGTTAAAGGTGAACAAGGTAATATGGATCAAGATAATGAAGGTGATATGATGGAAAATGAAATTCAAAATGAAATTCAAAATAAAGAACAAAATAATAAAAGTAATCAAAATCAAAATAATGAGAATAAAATAGATGAAAAAGCTAATGAAGAAAAAGGAGAAGGTGATGATGATGATAATAAAAAATTGGATGAAACTAATCCTCAACGTGTATTAGCTGATGCATTAAATAAATGGAAACAAAGATTGGAAGTTAATGATCAAGATAACAAAGAAGAAGAAGAAGAATTCAATGAAGATAAAAAAGAAAATCCAATGCCCATTGATGATAATGCAGAAAAGGAATTTGAGTTTATTGAAGAGGATGAAGAGGCCGAGGGTGAAGCTTTAGGTGCTGCTAATGAAGAACAATTTAAAGATTCATTGGCTATACCATTGGAACAATTAGAAGAACAAGTACTAATTGAAAATGAAAATAAAAATATGGAATCTTCTATTCAAGCAATAGAAAATGAACTCAATTTTCAATATGATGAAAAAAATAAAATTCAACATATTGCTACTTCTTTTGTTCAAGGTAATATTCAAATGAATGAAGATGAAGTTGAGTTAATAAATGAAAATCAATCAAATGTTCAACCAATAGATGATATAAGAAAACAAATGGAAGAACAATTAATTCAAGGATATAACAATGATAATGATAATGAAACAAGGTATAAATATCGAGAAATGTGGCGTAAATATGAAATGATGACAAATGATTTAGCATTAAATTTAAGTGAACAATTAAGATTGATATTAGAACCTACATTAGCTACAAAATTAAAAGGAGATTATCGTACGGGTAAAAGATTAAATATGAAAAAGATAATTCCATACATAGCTTCTCAATTTAAAAAAGATAAAATTTGGTTACGTCGTACTAAACCATCTCAAAGACAATATCAAGTGATGTTAGCTGTTGATGATTCTAAATCCATGGGAAATCCAAGTACTATTCAATTAACCTTTGAATCGTTAGCATTAGTTACCAAAGCTTTAAATCAATTAGAAGTAGGTAAATTAGCCATTGTTAGTTTTGGAGAAAAAGTCAATTTATTACATTCTTTTGATATGCCAATGACCAATGATATGGGCAATCAAGTAATTCATCAATTTTCTTTTAATCAACAACAAACGGATTTAAAAAAGATGTTACAAACGACATTGGATTATTTTGAACAATCTAAAGGGTTAGCGGGGAATAATGAAGATCTTTGGCAGTTACAATTGATCTTATCAGATGGTATTTGTGAATCACATGACCAATTAAAAGCATTATTAAGAAGAGCAGAAGAATTGAGAGTTATGGTAATTTTTATTGTGTTGGATACTAAACCAAATGTTTCGGAAAGTATTTTAAATATTCAAAATGTCAATTATATCACCAATCAAGATGGTCAGATGACTCTATCAATGAACAAATATTTAGATAGTTTTCCATTTAGGTTTTATACCATCTTAAAGGATGTGCATTCTCTACCCCATGTACTTGCGGACGCTCTAAGACAGTATTTTTCATTAGTTAAGGAGTAATAAATTATAGAGTTTTTTTTATAGTTTTGGAGTTCTTTTTATGTTTAGTTATTAATGTAGTTCTTATTAAGTTGGGTTTTTTTCAAGATATAGGGGTGTTTTTTTTGGTTTTATTACTTTTTCCATTTTTTAAGCGCTATTTAAGTGGAAAAACTGCTAGTAAAATTCTCAAACAAAAAAATACATCCCCATATGAATAATAATACAATATTTTATTTAGTTATTAATTTATATATGGTAAGATCCAGTTTTATTAAATAAAAACATTTGAAATAAACTGATTAATGATAAAAATCGATTTATTAAAATAGTTATTAAATAATACTACAAACAAGTTAATATTTCAAATAGTTGAAAGAAATACTTGATTTTATTGATTAAAATACAACAATTTAATTTAACTTACATTATTAATTACATACCCTTATTAAACTCCTCCAACCCCAACACTTAAATTAATCGATCCATCTGCTTCTTTACCTTTTATCCCACCACCTCCACCACCATCTACTTTAATTGCTTTATTCACATCAATACCACCACCTCCACCTCCACCAATACCAACCGAATTGGATTTCTTACTACTTCCACCACCTCCACCTCCTCCAAAACTAATGAAATCTTTTAGTTGTGTCCCTAATCCAAATCCAGCTCCACTGCTTATTTCTTGGTTATTAAAAGTACTGCCACCTCCACCGCCAGCACCAGAGACAAGTTTATTGCCCAAACTTAAATCACTACCAAGACCGAAATCGGTAGTTAAACCATGGATAGTGGATTCTGGGATACAGGTGGGGCACATTGTAATTGATGAAGCGGATTTAAGATTCAGGATTGTTGGCCTGCTATTATTTATTGGAAACGAGTAGAATAAACTGAAATAGTTTAATATCATTAATAAAATAGGGAGGTTGAATGACATTTGTATATATCTTTTTAAAATTGATTCAAGTTTACTTTGATAAGGTTATTTATACCATATTGGTCATTTGCTTGACGCTTGGAATCCATTTAATGAAATTGAAATTTCTAGGGGGTGTGTAGACTTGAGCTTGGTCATGATTTAATGTGCGATTTTAGGCTGAGTAAATAGTAGTATTATTTTTGTGAATAAATAAAGTGGGCTTTGGGTATAGTGAAGTTAGATATTTCTTAGGTCAAACATTATAGAACAAATTGATAAAAATGAGATTTAAAATAACGATTGATTGTTATTTTAATTGATTAAAGTAGTTTAAATCTCTATCTCAACTAATCTAATATGAGCAAAAAATGACCATTTAGCAAAGTATAAAATAACATTTATCTAGGTAAGTTTTACTAGTTTATATAAAGTAGCGTACCACAATTCAAGTTCAAGTCAATTTATTGAAGAAATAAGAGCCGAATTTTAGTTTTAATAAATAACAAATTAGTAAACATTACTATATCCAATGTTACGAACAAGATGAATATCCACAACGGCGTCTACACGAACATTAGCATCCGTAAAAAATTTCGAAGATAACCATAGCAAGGATGTAAACTAATAATAATTTCCGTATTAAATGAAGCACATTCATAGCTTGCTTTAAAACCATTGAAGATCATTTGATTTTTTTTAAAACAATGCTATGAAGAGTGTAGTCTTTGAAGTTGATTTTGAGCTTTTTTATAAATTGGTGACATCAATTGGGACCAAAGATTATCAAAAAGAATATGGAAAGTAACGATTAAGTATATTTATTTCAATTAGTTCCCAAAGAGATCATTCAATGTTTAAATTAATGATTGTTTATGGGTTAAGTTAAAGATACAAAACTTGTATTTTGGATGTCTAAGATTAATTGAAAATTTGAATTATAGTTTGAGTTTTATAGTGAATCATTCAGATTCAATTGTTTCATCAATTGTTTATTATAAAACTTTGGGATTTTTTTAGTGCCTAATATTACTATAAATTCAAACACTACCTTGGACCATTACATTACCTGCTGTATTGATTAAATCTGATGGTATTAGATCCGGTTCGTTATTAGAGTTAGAATCCGACTTTATATCAACATTAAGATTGAAATTTGAAACACTTTCGCTATTGAATTCAAAAGCAGAAGGTGCTGCAAGAATGGTAGCAATAAAAGTAGTTAAGTAAATGAATTTCATTGTTAATTTTAAGAGTGTTAATTTCTGAATGTTGAAAATTGTATATTTAAAATTTTTAATTAAATATTTTACTCGCTTTTATATCCTTTGATGTTAAGCTTTTGAGTTTTATTATTTAGGTATTTAATGTAACATACCATTCACATTACTACAAGTTTTAAATTAATTGTTGATTATTCATTGAGTTTTAACAACAATAGATCATTTTAATTTTGTTAGTTTCATAAAAAAATAATTGTAATTTTAACTTCTTTATATAATTATAAATTGCTATTTTTTTATGAAATATCAAAATTAAAATAATCTACTAATGTTGAAACTCAATAAGTAATGATTAATCGGGTTTTTGGTTAAAACTGGTTGACTAGCTATTAATTTGTATAGTTTATTTCTTAAAAGTTAGCCTTGAGTGATTTATTAACTAAAATAAAACATTAAATGCTTAAGTTAATTAACTTTAAGGATTGCACCATTTAAACCAGCCCTGCTGGTAAGGAGGGATCAACTTTAGTGTTTTTCTACTCATAGTAAACCTAAAAAAGCAAAATAAGATCTATGCTTATTATATAAAATTGAGTAGAAATGTTTTACAGAAATTCAATATTTCAAACGTATGTATGTGCTTTGATTTTTTTTGATAATTAATGGTTTAAGGAAATTTATTGTTTCTTTTCAAGATAAAATTCATGTTTTTGATTTAAATATTTAATTTCACCAAATGTATTATTGAGTCCTTAAACCGATCAGTATTATTTTAATTAATATTAAATGAACCTAGGTTGTGCTAAGTTAATTTTCTTGGAACTTTCCTTTATATTTTTTATTAAAAAGACTTTAATTTTTTCTAAAGATGGTGTCTCTCTTTCTACAGTGAATTATTTTATAAAAATATTTGTATTTTGAAATAAAGTTGCTATTTTTTAATGAAATTTTATATTGTATATTAAAAGTAATGAATAAACCATATATTTTACAAATAAACTTAATTATAGAAAACGTAGTGAAAATTTATTGAAAGTTGAAATAAAAAACATATATGAATGTTTTTCGGTTTCATTTGTTTTTCTATTTTTTAAGCGGCGTTGAGTGGAAGAATCAGTAATAAGATTTTTATACAAAAAAAAGACACTCCCATATTGTTTTGTAAAAAGCACAGAATCAAAACAATTAAACTGTAGCATTCCATCTTAAAACATCCAAAATAGTGTTTGCAAGTACAGTTACCACAAATTATATTAAATATTTAGACAGCAGATAATATAGCCTTTTTGTAATAACATAATAAAATTTAATGTTTAAATTTACATTTACACTAGTCGATAACCACAAATAAACAATTTATAAAATTGTAAGAAAATCAAACTGAAGGTACAATATTTAAAATAAATAAATTTTTAATAAATAATAAATTAGTAAGCATAACCATAGCCAGTGTTACGAGCAAGATCAATATCAGCAGTAGCAGCAGCAGCAGCACCAAGATTTAATCCTGATCCATAACCGTTGTTATTTAATCCTAATCCAACTTTAGCAGCAGCAGCAGCATCAACATCAACTAATCCAGTATTTACTTTAGCACCTAATCCTGCAACTAATCCTGCAGCTAATCTACTATTATATGACCCATAGTCTCTTCTATAGTATTTACGACTACCACCAGTGAGTCCTAAACCTAAACCAGTGCCAAGACCAACATTAACAATATGTCCAACATTTAAATCAGCACCAGCACCAACACCAGCATTAAATCTATCGTTGTTGATATTAGCAGCAGTAACAGCTCCAGCATTTAAGCCAACTAAGCTACCCACATTTAATCCAGCAGCGGCACCAGCAGCAACATTAGTACCAGTGTAAGAGTTAGAAGTTAAACCTAAACCAGCTCCTAATCCTGCAACAATGCCGGTGTTGGTTGGACCATATCCATAATCTCTTCTATAGTATTTACGACTACCACCAGTGAGTCCTAAACCTAAACCAGTGCCAAGACCAACATTAACAATATGTCCAACATTTAAATCAGCACCAGCACCAACACCAGCATTAAATCTATCGTTGTTGATATTAGCAGCAGTAACAGCTCCAGCATTTAAGCCAACTAAGCTACCCACATTTAATCCAGCAGCGGCACCAGCAGCAACATTAGTACCAGTGTAAGAGTTAGAAGTTAAACCTAAACCAGCTCCTAATCCTGCAACAATTCCAGTATTAGATGAGCCATATCCATAATCAGAAGGAGCAGCAAGGATTGAAGCAATAAAGGTAGTTAAGTGAATAAATTTCATTATTGAATATTAAGAGTATTAATTTTATAGTATTAAGTATTAGTTTTTATAATTGATTTTTATAAATTATTATAATCTTTGAAGGTATGTTTTGAGTGTTTTTATACCCTTTGATATTGGGCTTTTTTCTAAAAGCGTTTAGTTACTCCTTAAATCCAATTTTTAGTATGCTTTGAGTTATGCTACCCATATCCCAGCTTTTTAGTTAAAACTGTGTGTGTAGCCATAGCATTAAAAGGATATGGGATGCCTTTTTTTGTTTAACAATTTTACTAACAATTTTTCCACTCAAATAGTGCTTAAAAAATGGAAAAATGATGAAACCAAAAAACGCCCCCATATATTATAGATTAAATATATTCGATTTGGAGGGGTATATTAGATATAAGCCATATGTAACTATAGTGTGTGGTATTTGTATTAATAGTTGGTATACATTAAAATTATCACGAAAAACAGTATAGCTCAAATATAAAAAATAAGATACTTTAATAATTTAATAATTTAATAATTTAATAATAATAATTAGTAAATTTAAATTAACAAACAAAATATTAAAATAACATGTATGTGAAGTAAATATGCTTATTTGTTAGTAGTTTTTTGAATACTTTAAAAAATATACAATAGTATAAATACATGTGATAACACAAAAGTTAGCATATTTATAACTAAACAACTGAAATAAAAGTAAGGGATGAAGATTTTATTTAATTCCTATATAAAACTAAACAATCAGGATTAAACAGCTAAAAATGGATGACTATATCAAAATTTTATATTCAAATTCTTGTTGTTTTAGCTGTTAATTTAATAATCGATTTCACTTAGCCCTATTAAATTAAATTTTACACACTTTTTATAGTCTCAAATCCAGATTTTCATAATTTTCTAAATATAATAAAATTTACCTTAATCTATGGTCTAGTCTCAAACATAAGTGCGATATATTATATTTATGCACACGCTTATCGTTAGTTTATTTTATAAATGATATTCAATCAATTATATATAATTTAATTTACTATAAAAATATAGAGTGGAGGAACTATTTAATAATAATAAAATAACAAACTCAATATTTAATAAAATATCTAAAATTGCTTATCATCGTTTAAATTATTCTTTGAATTTATTAAATATATTTCTACCCTAATAATCTAAATTATTGATTGTCAACATTATATTTTTATCAGGCAATAAATATTTATCTAAAAGTATTAATTTTACAAATTATAATGTTTAAAATATTAAAATGCTTTTCACCCCTTTACTTCAAGATTAAAAACTTGTAATCACACAGCTGCTTAAAACTATTTAAAAAAATTTTAAAATCTCATCTAACAAAACTCTTACTGATTCTGCATAATTATATAATGATTTTAGTTTAATTTATCTAGTGATAAAATATCTCAACTAATTTTATGTTGTTTATTGTGTTATGGGCCGAAGTAAAATATACCCTTCACAACAAAATATATATTAATACTCTTTTTAAATATTAATAATCAAAACAATACAAACAATTGAATGTCTCACAACCACAACTTGACTTTATAATTAATAGGGCCTCAATATTTGATTTAAAAAGCAAAATTAGAATCGAAAACAATGTTTTTGACTAAATTTTCTCCACCCGATCAAAGCACCTCAATTCTAGAAAATAAAGTAGGGTGTTAAAAAAGCATAACATAATCAAAACTATAGAAAATAATAATTGTAGTTAACTAGTCTTAGCTAAAAAATCAAATTGATTAGCAATTGAATTGAAGATGGGGATAGCAAAGGCCCCTTAAATGAAGCACTATACTAAATACTTAAAAAACTAGAACTTAAGCCCAATATCAAAGGGTATAAAAACACTCAAAACATACCTTCAAAGATTATAATAATTTATAAAAATCAATTATAAAAACTAATACTTAATACTATAAAATTAATACTCTTAATATTCAATAATGAAATTTATTCACTTAACTACCTTTATTGCTTCAATCCTTGCTGCTCCTTCTGATTATGGATATGGCTCATCTAATACTGGAATTGTTGCAGGATTAGGAGCTGGTTTAGGTTTAACTTCTAACTCTTACACTGGTACTAATGTTGCTGCTGGTGCCGCTGCTGGATTAAATGTGGGTAGCTTAGTTGGCTTAAATGCTGGAGCTGTTACTGCTGCTAATATCAACAACGATAGATTTAATGCTGGTGTTGGTGCTGGTGCTGATTTAAATGTTGGACATATTGTTAATGTTGGTCTTGGCACTGGTTTAGGTTTAGGACTCACTGGTGGTAGTCGTAAATACTATAGAAGAGATTATGGATATGGTCCAACCAACACCGGCATTGTTGCAGGATTAGGAGCTGGTTTAGGTTTAACTTCTAACTCTTACACTGGTACTAATGTTGCTGCTGGTGCCGCTGCTGGATTAAATGTGGGTAGCTTAGTTGGCTTAAATGCTGGAGCTGTTACTGCTGCTAATATCAACAACGATAGATTTAATGCTGGTGTTGGTGCTGGTGCTGATTTAAATGTTGGACATATTGTTAATGTTGGTCTTGGCACTGGTTTAGGTTTAGGACTCACTGGTGGTAGTCGTAAATACTATAGAAGAGACTATGGGTCATATAATAGTAGATTAGCTGCAGGATTAGTTGCAGGATTAGGTGCTAAAGTAAATACTGGATTAGTTGATGTTGATGCTGCTGCTGCTGCTAAAGTTGGATTAGGATTAAATAACAACGGTTATGGATCAGGATTAAATCTTGGTGCTGCTGCTGCTGCTACTGCTGATATTGATCTTGCTCGTAACACTGGCTATGGTTATGCTTACTAATTTATTATTTATTAAAAATTTATTTATTTTAAATATTGTACCTTCAGTTTGATTTTCTTACAATTTTATAAATTGTTTATTTGTGGTTATCGACTAGTGTAAATGTAAATTTAAACATTAAATTTTATTATGTTATTACAAAAAGGCTCTATTATCTATTGTCGTCTAGATGTGTGATTTTCTTTTGACAAGTTAATTTAATTACATTGTTTGTTTTTTACTGCTAAAATTTAGGATGATTGAATACCCCTGCTATATATTCGATTAAGTAGTCATAAATAATATTTATATCACAACTGAGTAGTATGACCTACCTTTTTAGGCCTCTTATATTATGAGCCCAAACACCCAATAGCTGAAAAGGTAGAAACACTTGGTAGCTAAGGCTATAAATATAATGTGTATATATTTAACTAGTAACCGAATAATCCAAACAGAAAATTGTGCTCATGATCCACATTCCCGTTTTGATTTGAAGTAGCCTAAACCCAATCACTGGTATCTTTCAGGTAGCTTAACGTTTCAATTCGAAATATTAGTTTAGTATATTTTAATGTTTTGTTCCCTTTTCAATAATTTTTTGTTATTTATTAAGTGACTCGTGTAGTTTTGAGTAGCTATTAACAAATATGAATGAAATTAGCGTTGACGAAAGTAAATGAAAGTTATGAGAGTGAAGTCTTCCCCTCATTATGTTTGCCGGCTAATTTGACCTTAATCCGAGAAAAGTTAAATACATAAACACCTCAATGAGGATTATGTCTAAGGATAGAAGCTTGTTACATTACGAACATGTATCTGTTTTTTGATATGAGTATTCAATTATGATTTTCAAATGGCAAGATGATGGTTCATAAAAGTCAAACAGTTATTGTATAAGTTTTTTTGTGATGTTTTGTTATATAAGGTAAGTGTATTTTTTTAAGGAAAGAAAGATAATTTATTTATTATTATCAATTTAAGATTTAAGATTTACTTTATAAAGAGTTTGTGTTTGAGTTATAGATATATTCAACTTGATATTTCATTGATCACTTTAATCGCCTTACAGTATTTTGCTTATGCTATTAAAGACGTCATCGTTTTAGTTAGTAAGCTAGGACCTTATTATTTATATGTGAACATTTTCTCTTATCAAGTATTTTTGATTTCCACGTTTGCAACTTGAAAAGTAGTACTCAATTTGATAGTCAAAGGATATTTGATACATTCACATCAGACATTAACTTTAGAACAACATTTATGGAGGCGAATTGAATGAGCAAGATAATTTTCACACCAAACACATAACGAAAGTTTAGGCTAACTTTTGAAATTAGCAGATTTCCAGACTTAGGAGTCTACCAAATTCTATTAGGATCAAAAACTCATAACCGTAAATCATACCAAAAGTTTCGACTGCCTCCCCAGCATGCAGGAGCTTGATCCTTAAAGAACTCTCTTTCATCATTCATCAGAAATCTCCCAGATCGAAATCCCCTGACCTAGATTTCATAAATACCCTTCTCTCTAAAGTTCCCGTCTCATTCTCACAGCAAGCCCTTTACACCTTAAAGGCTGCCCCTTTCTTTTATTTCACTCTTCCCTAATCGGTTCTCCGGTTTAACTCCATTTTTACATTAATAAAGTCACAAGACTTTTTTCTTGAATCTAAAAAAAATCATACCAAAAGTCCTAATGATAATAACTCAAGGTATTAATACTTTAAGCCTTAGAAAAGTTATATTGACTATAACCTTATAATTTACCCTATGATAATCCATCAGACTGTATTTGGCCGCCTCGAAAGTATCTAGACTTCTACCCTAAATACTATAAATTCAAATACTTTTCTTCAATAACAGTATCTTACCTTCGAATATAAAATTAGGATTACTTTTAATTTTAATACTTTATTTCCTTATTTATAACGTTACTTCTAAAAGAATTTTCCTCAATAAATGTAGAAAGTTTCGCTTTAAAGGATGAGATCAAAATGGCTTAATGAGGGATCGAGTATCAGCTTCTTTATGTAATATGAAATGGCCAGATATTTAAATATTCCGTCGACACTCTTCTAATGTTATATTTTATAATGTATTTTACTGCGTTACATAGGCTAATAGTTTAATCATTAGAGGATAAATTTTTCCGCACTAACTTTATTCCATGTTTTAAAACAAGATATAAGTTTATTAGAGAAACGAAAAACCAATGAAAAACAAAGTTTTATAGCTAGTAAATCTGATATGAGAATATTCTGCCCCTACAACACAAGGTTAAGAGCTCACTTTCATAAGTTATGTTTATGTCTGAGATGATATTAACAACTCTGATGAATATATTTTTAAATAATATAGGCCTCTAAAGGTGCTCCGATACCTCTTTTTTGAACTTAGACAACTTTTTATCTTATTTTTTACAAATATTACAGCTTATGAACCATAGACGTTTTTGTAAAAAAAGCCCGCATCATTCGAAACAGTAAGGTTGTAGAATAAATACGCCAATATCAAAACCCCCCTTAAAATCCCATGCTTTTTGTTTCTAGTAATAACAAAACGTTTAATTAAAAGTCAATATATTATTCAAATTAAGTTGACTATATATAAATCAACTCAAGAGATTTTTGAAATAAAACAAAGGTATAAATTGCATTCAAAAGCAAAAATCAGAATTATTTTTCAAAATGTTGAGTTTAAGTACAATTATAGTTTATACTATAATAACTGCTTTAATTTACTGGATTTACAGTGTATTAATTTTATTTATTAACTTTATGAATAATAAACCCCCTTTAGGCGATATACAATGTATTCTTTAGTCCTTTAAGAAAGATACCGGGTCCATTAATATCTCAAATCATCCCTAATTTCCACAGAATATATGCTTATAATGGAACCATGCACACATATATAAAAGGGCTTCACGAAAAATATGGTGAAGTTGTGCGATTAAGTAAGGGAATAACTACTAATTAAAATTAAAATCAACATGTTTGTTAGGTGCAAATAGTATTACATTTTCATCTGATGAAGTTACAAAAGAGTTATATTCTACTTATGCACTCCCAAAAAGCATATTCTATTATGGTTTCCATATTACCGGGGAAACTATCCTTAGCACAACGTAATTTATATTTTACATGATATAAGTAATCATTGATGAATTATTTAGTAATAAAGACTTTCATCGCCAAAGGGTAAAAAGTTTAAAAATCAATATACATTGTATTGAATATAGCCATTTAGAAAAAAATATTAGCTGCTAGTTTTTCAGATAAAACTATAGCAAGCGTAGAATATTTAGTAAAAGAAAATGTTGATAACTTAGTGAGCAAAGTTAGAGAAATGGCTTCAGAAGAAAAAAACTTTGATTTTGGCTTGTTATTTCATTATTTTTCATTTGTAAGGATAAAACTGATTACTATTACTCAATACTAACTTATATATTGTTAGGACGTGATTGGAGATTTAGCATATGGTAAATCTTTTGATATGATAAAAAATGGATATCATCCAGTTATTGGGTGGATAAAAGATTATTTCCGCATAGTTGTTTTGGTAGCTATTTTATATGCTTTATTTTTAAAATATCAACTAACATCCAAGGTTGGAATGCTTCCAGTTTTAAAAAATTATGCGTTTGAAAGTGTAACTGAACTCTATAAAGTAAGATATAAATTGTTATTAATCTTTAAACTAATTCTGACATTTTGCTAGTTTTCCTATGAAGCTGTAAAAAATGCTAAAGAGCACTCAGATAGAGTTACAATTTTAAGTACTTTAATTAACGCCTCTGATCCAGATACTGGAAAAAAGCTTAGTGAAAAAGAAATTGTCGAAGAATCTATCATTCAACTGTAATAATCTAATTATACTATTATCATATGCTAACTAATTGATAGTGTTGCTGGGTCAGACACAACCTCGAATTCATTAACTTGGTACCTTTATTATTAATCATATTCAATTCATTTAACTTAATTAATTAACTAATTAGGACTTTTTATCTTCTATCAAAACATCCTGAAATTTACACAAAATTAAAGATGGAATTGTTTAAAAATTTCCCAGATAAAGAATCAATTACTTATAGTAAGTGTAAAGAATCTGTTTACCTTAAAGCAGTTATTTATGAAAGTATGAGAGTTTTACCAGCAATTTCTGGAAATATGCCAAGATCCGTTCAAAAAGGCGGGAAAGTAATGCAAGGCTATTTTATTCCTGAAAATGTAATTTATATAATATTTAATTGAACATATTTTTTATTTTATTATAGACCATTGTTTCAATTAGTGTAATAGCTCTTCACAATAATCCTAATTATTGGAAGGACCCTCATGTATTTAATCCAGAAAGATGGGTTGACGAACATGGTAATTTCAAACCCCATAAATATTTTATGCCATTTTCAATTGGTCCAAGAGCATGTTTGGGTAGAAGGTAGTATAATATAGTATATGATTATTCATATCTAATTTATTGTTTTTTCTAGCTTGGCTTGGATGGAACTTTATTTAGCTACTGCTTCATTAGTTAGAAATTTTAGTTTTAAGTTAAAAGATGAAAGTGACGTGAAATCGAAATTGCACATTGTTACCATCCCAGAAAAACCTATAGACATATTTGCATTTCAACACTAAATCGGTGTTTTAATTAAAGTACCCTCTATCAATGGCGTTTTATTAAAGGCTTTATACAACATCATGTAATAATCTACCATTCGTAGAATTATCTTCACAAATAAAATAAGTCTATCATAAAAAGTATCAAACTTAATATTATATTTCAATTTAAAAGTAAATAGAACTGACCATTAAAATACTTTATTTAGTATAAGTATTACAAAGGAATGCTATAGTTAATTAATTCTTAAATTAGGGGATGTAACCTATCAAATTCATATTTGTATTTATTATAATCATATATAAATGAAACTTACTGTAAAGGGACATTATCTCTGATATAAATAAAGTATTCAATAATTCTATTCGTTTCTTCAGAACTAAGTAATAAAGATAACTGCATAATCAAACGCTTTTCTGTTCTAGCTATTGAAAAATAATCCTTAAAAAATTAATGTTAATTGTTATTTAATGTATCAAATTATTGCCTTAATACAATCTTCAACTTTATGAAATTCAATGCTAGTTGTATCTTTAATTAATTTGTAGATGGTATCTTTAAAAGTCAAATACTTGAGGACGAGTTCATTATACTGTTCACCGTTTATCTTTTGATATATAGTAGGTAATATTGCAATCAATTTAGATGTGATGATTGCTGCAACTAAATCATTTAGATTTTAGTTTATAATTTAACTAATATTACTTTTTTTTATTAATTCATCTACTTTTCTTTTCTTTTCTTGTAATGATAACTGAATAAAATTATTATATGATTTAATCAAATTATTTTCATTTGATTCTAAAACACTTAAAAGAGTCTCTCCGTCTTGAATGGAATATAAACTAAGGTATTAATTTGATTCTAATATCATATTATATGTACTTCAACATTTTTCAATTCATAAAATATTTATGTTGTTTCAAAAGAGTTTTTTATTCCATTTTTATACTTAATAAAATGTTAAGGATAAATAATCACATTCTAAAGTACTTATTTACTAAGCAATTTATAGTTTAATATTTAAAACGCATATTTAAGCATATTAGCAAATTTAGTTGCAATTTAATTTTTTGTGACATAAACATTAATAGGTTCAATAGGCTGTGTAGTAATAAAATTCTTGTAACGAATTATTTTTTCATTTTCTCTTTCAAAAGTAAAGTTCCGTATTAAATTTGCAGTAACTAAATACAATTCCATCCAAGCTAAACTAATAAAAGTTAAGTACTGCTTACAACATTTATAATTAAACTTACGTCCTACCAACACATCCTCTAGGTCCTAGTAAAAATGGCATAAAATTTGGGTTACTTTGGAATTTGCCATCTTTTAGCCACCTTTTAGCGTTAAAATGGTTTGAATCCTTCCAATTCGATGGCAAGTTATGTATAGAATTCATGCTTACACCAACAACTACCTGAAAACAATTACAAATTTAATTTTTGATACACTATTTGATTACCCCTTCTGGTATGAAATAACCATCTATTACTCTCCCTCCTTTAGGTACTAATCTTGGTGCATTACCACCAACTACCGGTATCATTCTTAATCCTTCGTGAATCACTGCATTAAGATAATGACATTCAGATTTACATTTATTGTAAGTAATTGAATCTTTATCAGGGAACACTGTAGAAACTTCTTCTCTAACTTTCTCATATGTATCTGACTGACTAAGCAATAGATAAAATATCCTAATTGTATTAAATAATTTGTAAAGGCTAATAATAACTTTTGGTTACCATGCAAGTGAATATGAAGTAGTATCTGTTCCTGCGCTACTATAAAAACATGCTATTTTTAAAATTGAACATGTACTTACATTCACAAATATATGGTGATGTATATTTTTGTTTAAGAATTTTACTACCAATTTTTCCACTTAAATAGCGCTTAAAAGATGGAAAAAGTAATGAAACCAAAAAAACACCCCCATATGGGGATGTATTTTTTTATTTAAGAATTTTACTGACAATCTTTCCACTCAAATAACGCTTAAAAGATGGAAAAAGTGATGAAATCAAAAAAAACATCCCCATATGTACGAATGTTTATTTTCGTAATTATTTTGTTCATTTTTATCTGACGTAAAAGTAAAAAATATCAAAAAAATATTGAAATAAAAAACACGTCCAAACTAAAATCAAATAGTTACAGAAAAAATTTAATATTTGCATTATTTATACTATATTTATTAAAATTTGAACTTTAAAATTTTTGTATCAACTTATTTAAATATCTTTTTTATATAACTCAGTAGGTTTGAGAAACCTGTATCAAAGCTTTAGTTTTTTCTAAAACAGTTTTTTAATACAACTATTAAAATCAAATAGTTCAAGTTTTTTTACTCTTGAAAGCTTGGAGCCTTATCTTTCATTATCTAAAATAAAAATAAAAGGTATAAGTCAGTAAAGTTAAGGGAAAGAAGCCATCAAGAAGATCCATTAAATGATTTTAGTCTAAATATAAAAATATAACTTTATACGATAGTAATGTTTTTTATGATGTAAATTGAATTAAAAGTAGACTATTGTGACTATAATTAAATTTTAATAGCTAGTTATTTTAAACATGATTAAGCTAAAATAAATACATAAAATTAATTGCAGAATTTAACATCTAAATAAGCCAATATTTGGAATGCTATATAAAGCCCATATCGAAATTTCAACCCCAATTATCATAGCAACAAGGTTAACAAAAATATTTAATTATAAAGAAAATATAATTATTAACTAAAATCCATTAGCATTATATTTATGACTGTGTGAGTCACCTCATTAGAACAAAATCGCATTATTTCTATAACAACGTCAATCAATTTGAATTAGTTCCTCATCTTGAGACAAAGTAGGATCATTTTCCTTCAATTTGCTCTGGGACCTGAGCGAATACCTTGTATCTAAAAGTGTTAAAAAACAATTTAGCTGAAAAATTCAAATTACTCTTGTTAACAATGACGATAGGCTCAGGTTTCTTAGATACTTCTTTTCCTTTTTTGTCTAGTACTTTTGACTTTGATATACTTACATTCTTTGAATTCTTTAAATTGCTTTGCTCCTTTACAATTTCGACATTCTCATCACTAAGCTCTTTGATAGACGATAATTTTCTTTTTGGGAGCTTAATACTAGTTAGTTTGGTGCTTGTTTTAGTTGAAATTGATGAAGTGACAGAAAGCTGAGTCTTCCTTTTAGCTTCTTTATCTCTTGTGTCCCTGAAACTTACAGTGAGAGGAAGAGTTGAACTGCTTTTCCTTGATTTTAATTCCCTGTCAAGAGTCATCATTTCTTCATCAAAATCCAAATCATCCAAGGCATCGACTACTAAATTACCAAACTGCATTGATGGTAGTCGTCCAGTAATGGCAGAGGTTGCTCTTCGATATCTACTGTTACTATTTGGTGTATGCCCAGAGCGTATTGTTACTGATGGAGAAATATAATTGCTTTCCATATTCTCTTCAATACTGGAAACTTCTGAATTTTCTGAACTCTCTGGGATTGCAGGAGATTTCAAATCAAGGGTTTTTTTAGCACGACACACAGTAGCTGATGCAGATCTTCTTAAAGTTGGAGCATTACAGTGTTTCAAGAATAGAGGTTCAACCTTTTCCACCCAGTTATCCGTTTTGACTTGGAAATGGTAATCTACAACATCATCCCATTCAGAACTACTTACTTCACCAAGGTTAACAAATACTACCATACCATTTTTAAAAGAGTGTACAATTTTGGCAGCTTCTTTTACTAATTTTTTGCATCCAGGAATTTTCAATGAAGTACCCATAATTAGCAAGAAATCCGGTTTTTTTCTAAGGTCTTTGACTTGCAAATTACCTATTAGATCCCCCTCTGGGTGATGTTCATTGTATAGTACAATATCTGGCCTTAAGGTGCCTTGCGGGAAAGTACGTTTCCCTCTTTCCATCCTATCTTTAGATATATTTTCGCAAGTTGGGCAAACTGGAGGTTGGCCTTTCATAAAATCTTTCATATACTCTTTGGAAAATTCAAACTTATGGCTAACCGGTGCCAAAGTACATATTACTCTAGACATAGAACCATGCAATTGAACTACTTGGGCTTGCTGAGGATCAGGCTTTAATTCGGTATTCAGAGTCAACCCTAATTCTAAATCATCAATATTTTGAGTATAGCATCTTAATAACTTTTTAGAATCATATAAACGTTTTATAAATCCATGGGTTTGAGTAAATTTGCATTTCAAAATCTTGCTTTTAAATTTACCCATAAATTTGTAAAACACGTGTGTAGCTTCACGACTTTTAAATAAATTAGCATCAAATAAATCCCTTCCATGTGATATTATATGCGAATTCTCTTTTTTTAAGCTATTAAATAATCCATCTTTAGAGCGAAAATCCTAATTAAGCGTTTAGTTTTAAATGATGTAAAGATTAGCATCCCTACCGGTATCCCTGCAGATTGTGATATACCTGCCCCAGTTATAACCATACATCTATTACTTTTTGACAATGCCTTAGAGACCTTTGAATAGCACTCTTCATTGAATTTATCAAAAAGTTGCTCTCCATTTATTTTTACTACCATCTTTCTTGGTTGATAAATATCATACAATTATTTTCTTAAAAGGTAAATAATTAAATTTCACACATGTAAGCAAGTGTTTTTTTGTCAATTTTTGCAGATGGGGAATATCATTTATAAAACTTATTTTTTAGAATAGTTCTTAAAAGTGTTGGGGTGTACAATTACTTTATTGGTTATATAAAATAAACGAAAGCTTCAGATGGGTTATTATGAAGGGACATAGGGCTGAGGAAACTATGCAATCGCTAAAGCCAGGATATAGTGATAATTTTTATAGCTCAGTTTTTAAGTGCTTTAAAACAAATTTAAGGAAACTCATTTATGAAAATAGTAGTTATAATGATTAATTAATGAGTGCCCCTACTATTGGGCAAAATATTTCCACTTATAAAAATGAGTGCCCAACTATTTTATTCTATCATTTTAATTCTAGCCTAAAAAACAGGTATTAACATACTGATTTTTGTATTCAAAGTTTTAATTGTTCACTATTATATTATTGTATTTTATCTACTTTTTAACCATTCATATTTAAATTTGTAAGAGTATAAATTAAATAAAAAACTATACTTTATAGCCTTGAGCCCAAATGCAAATTTTATTAATATTAAAACTCTATAGCTGTTAAGTTTGATCATAATGAAAGCATCTTAAAATTAAGTTAAATTAGCTACCTTAAAGTAATAATGAAGTTTTTACTCAAATACAATTATTATAATATATGCTTAATAAATTTATTACCATTTGCTATTTACATTTTAAATAACATGCTTCACTGTTTTCTTTTCCTTCCTCTTTTCTTTTTAGATACATTCTCTTTAATAGAACTCTGATTGCCTTCTGGGTAACTATTAGCGATTTGGTCTTTTTCCATTCCAAGGCTATGTTCTAAACCAGGCATTATATGCGTCTCTTTCGGTTTTAATTCTATATTGGCTGCTTCCTTTACGCTTTCATATTCTTCTGAGTAATGATCAGGGCTATAGTGACGTCTATTATATACCTGTCTATGCTTTGAATAAACAGGTGTTTGATGGTATATTTCATCATTATAGCTCATATTATTTGGAGGTAGGTACGCCAGAGTTGGTGGGGGCGGCATTGGAGTGTAATAACCGTATTGTGGAAAAACCGCAGGACGATGTAGTTGCTTTTCCATCTCTTTTATTTGAACCGGTTTAAACTACCCAGTAAATATACAAATAAGTTACCTGTGAATATATGTTTGTTAGCTTCATAATTCCTTATTCTAGTGTTTGACATAGAACTTTTTTTAATTTTCATTCCCTTTATAAATTATTATATAATATATGTTAACATTAAACCAATATACTTGTTTGTGTGTATCATCACTTTCATCTATTAAAGAATTAATATTATTGCAAAACAAAAAAAATACTAACTACTATATTCGTTACTGTCAGTGTCAATTTCTTTATTCATTAAATCTTCTTTTATTTGTTTAACCTTATCCGATCTCAATTTTGGTACATTATTAAGATCTGTAAAAAGTTGACGAAACTCTAGCTTGACTAAATAATAAGGATTAAGGCTTTATATAGTAAATTAATACGCTCATTTTTTATACTATTTTTTAATTCCTTGAAATAAGGATCTAAAATTGAGCGAAAATCGTTTTCTTTATCTTCTAAATTATCAACTTTTTTGATTAATTCCTTCAAAGTACTTTTATTTCGTTTGACATCTAACCCTATTAAAGAAAGTTGGTTCATCAAATAAAGATCAAAGTTATTTTCATCTTTGGTTCCATTTTTGTTATTATCTTTCTTTTTAGCTTTTGGCTTTTCATCTACAACCAATTCCTTAAATAAATCCTCCGGCTTTAAACTAGCAATGTACATTAAACAAATTAGAAATAAAACAAATTATATATTACAATGAAAGCCTTTGAACTTCATCCTTTTTTGGCTAGAAACCATTGTTAATTGTTCTTTATAAGTAATACTTTTGATACTTTATTTTTATCTGGATTTTCCATACTTGAGAAGTAAAACTAAGCAGGTTTTTTACAAAATGCTTTTTTTTCCATAAATCAAATTGTATTTTTAAGTCAAGTTTTATGCAGGTGCTATTTCGCAATCGATTGCATAAAATGATTTTGCTATCATTTAAATCCAAGTTTTTAAAAGTGATTACTTTAAAACCTAAGTTTAAACTAGACTATGCTAGATTTTAAATTAATAATATTAAAATATTATTACTAAAATTTATAGTAAAAATATCAAAGTAAACTTTATATGGTACAAAAGCCTTAGATCTTGTCTTCATTTCTGACTTATTTAGATAAGTTATTAGCTATAATTGTCAAAAAGATTGGGTTAAAACAAAGGAACTGGTAAAATCATAACATGAATTTTACTAAATTCACTAAAATTTAATGAAAGCCTTATGATTGGCTGGATTTTTCTAGGGTCATTTTTAAGAATAAGTTTGATTTTCACCACATTTTGAAATCAAGCTCGCTGTTGATTCCAGTCAAAAAAGCAATTTATCCTAACTTAGTAGAGCTGATTGCATTTAGGTGCCTTTGGTTTTGATTTTGATTTGTTGCCAAGACCTTTTAAAAAAAATTGTAGGTTAATATCGTATTTATAATGTTCAAATTCAATATAAAAAACAATAGTAAATAACGAATAATAAAAACAAATGCAACCAGTTCTATAATGAATTCAATTTGTCGAATCATAAAATCAAATTGCAATTGCTATAACTTAAAAATTCAACCTAAATTCAAAAAATAGCTCTAGAAAAATCCAGCCAATCATAAGGCTTTCATTAAATTTTAGTGAATTTAGTAAAATCCATGTTATGATTTTACCAGTTTCCTAAATAAATAAACAATAAAAATGCTTAACACATTAAAAATATAAAAATCATATTTTATTTCGATAAAAATTTTTTAATATACATTGAAGTAGTATATAAACAATTAAAAATTTATTGATTTTAAACAATGCAGTTAATTAAAAATTTAATCTTATTTTTAAAAACTGTTTGATATTGTAGTATTAAAAAGCAGGATTAAAAAATAAATGGAGAAGGGTCAAAAAGATGACTTCCCAGACTCATTTAAAAATATTAATGTAGATTTGAGCTAGAATCTAATGGGAATGAAAGTTTGGTTAAATAAAAGGTTGAAAATGAAGATAAGACGTAATATGTTCTATTGACTTGTTAATAATAGCTTAATTATTATTTCTAATGTAATCCTTTCCAAGCACTACTTTCTTTGATACTTGGTACAAGGAATTTAATCTTACTATCGTCACATAATTTTTCTAATTTAGCAACTTCCCTATCTTTAGGGTTATAAAGCATCGTAATATCACAATTATCTTCGAACTCTTTAATTAACGTTGCTTCATCTGACTTTTTCAATCTCTCTTCTATGTAAGCAATAAAAAACTTTGGACCAGGTGGGAAAGGGTTAGGATATTCAGATAATGGCTCGGCTAATTCTATCAATTGAGCTAAACTAATAGAATAAGTTGTAAGGAACAGTGACATATAAGTAAATGCGAATGGCACATCTGAACATAAATCTTCAAGTAAAGGCATAAATTTCTTGGCCCCTGCAATGAAATCTTCTTTAGTAACAACTCCTTCCTTATTGAGCACTTCCAAAAGTCCAGCCATACCTTCAACTTCAGGCTTCTTCTTCTCAATTGCATAAGCAATCATCTTGTTTATTACTTCATCATAGCAGTTATATCCATCAAATTCTTTAGCAGTAAGAAGTGCTTCTTTGACATCTCTTGAGTTCAAGTACTCGTCTACCAGTGTCTTAGCCTTTCTTTCAATGAGCTCTGGCTCCATTGATTTAGAGGCTTGCTCTTCAGTGGCTTCAGCGCTTGATGGTTTACGCAAAAGGTTAAGAGAAGGCCTTGTTGGTGAAGCTTTAGGTTCATTATCAGCTAACATGTCAAAGATATTACTATTTGTAATATTAGGTCTTTTTTGTTGAGTGGTAGGTTCGCGACCTACAGGCTTGTTACTACCAAGGGAATTAAACACTGAGCTAGGACCAAAGCTAAGAGTACTGGAAGCTGTTTTGGTTTTTGATAAGTTACCAAACCCAGAAAGATCACCAATCTTAGTACGTGATGATGGTAAACTATTTCCACTTACTGAATTCCATCCATCACTACGCTTATTATCTTTATCAAATGATGGTTTACTTGGTGAATTAAGTGGTGGCAATCCTCTACCTCCAGAACTATGTTGACGACGAACTTTATCTTGCTTATTTTTCTCTTCAGATTCACGAGCGGCATCATCTTTGATTTGTTGTAAAGTTTTTGGTGTATCGCTTTTACCAGTTTGCCATTTATTTTTTCTCAAGTCAATCAAATCAAGCAACATAAAGCGAATACGTTGTGAAAGCTTTCTGCTCTTACTAAGTTCTTGGATTTGTTCAAAATATTTGTTTACAAATGGCTTGTTCTTTATTGTATCTAATTGTTTACCAATTGTACTGAAGAGTTTTGATAAACTTTCAACTTCTTCATCATCAGGATCATCATCCAAAAGTCTTCTAATACAATAGTGCATAATTTTCTCAGTAAGCATATTAAGCTTGAAAACCTCACCAATGAATCTTATAAGGCCTAATCCTTGACGTTTAGCTTTTGCAAGCTTATAATATTCCTCTGACATCATATCACTTTCTTGTAACACCTGCATACCCTCAACTTTCCATCCTTTTTCAAACTCTTTTTGACATCTAGTAAGAATGTATTTTCTGAAAAGATTACCACCTCTGGTATATTCATTATCCTTACTACGAACTTCTTCATCGATAATATCGCTGTTAAGCTCTACTTGCATTCTTTGACATAATTTTGCATACATTGCTGAGAAATTTGGTTCATCACATGCTTTTTCAAAGATAAGTTGAATAACAGTTTTTAATGTAAAACCATCCTTTTCTTTAACTGATTCATTAGCAAGTTCAATAATTTGGGAAGAGATTGAATCAAACTTTTCAAGGGTAAGTTTGTTAAGTAAGGATTTAGTTTTACGCGTAACTTGGGCTTCTTTATCGTCATCATCTTTCTTCTTAGGTATCCAACGGTTTTCAGATTTTTCAAGTGGTACTACTTGATCCAAAGGAATGGTTGGACCACCTTGCGAATTATTATGCTTTCCACCTCTACCACCACGATTGGAGCGATTTCTAGATTCTTTGTGTCCTCCTAATTGACTAGACAAACCTGGGAGATGCCCTCCACTTGAAGTACGTCCTCCCATTTGGCCTCTACCAGATTGGTCGCCACGCATTTGCATGTTGGAGAGTTTGAATCTTTCTTCACTATTGCGAGGCTTAGAGAAATCGCCTGAGTCATTCTTTGAGCTACCACGTGAAGAATTCATCCTACGATGCATACCACGACGATCATTGCTATCTTGACGCATTTGATCATCATTTGCAATAGCATCAAGGTTCTTCATTTCTTGAGGTTTATCGATACACATCTCCTTAAATTGTAATAAAAAGGACCTATCGTATCTAAACATACCATCTGGTAAGTTAGGACGGTTGATATTTGGAGGGTAACTAACTTGTTCAAAAAACTCTGTAGTGCGTGGAGAAGGACTAGCTATGTTTGGACTATAAAGTCCAGCAGATCCGAGGTTCAAAGAACCAAGTCTTTGAAGAGGAGGTTTACCTTTTGTCTCAATAGATAACCCAGTTTTATTTAACCTAGAAGAATCTGAGTCATTTCTTACAACGCCATTAAAGCCTGGAGGCTTGGACCCAAATCCAGGTGGTGCACTGCTTTTAGTTCCTGTACTAATATCGGCAGCAGGTTTTTCAGCTTCTTGTGGTACAGCAGCAGTTTCTTTTGGTTCAATAGATACCTCCTTTGGTGTAGTTTCTTTTGATTCAGGTTCCTTAATTGCTTCGGTTTGTTGAGCTACAGTTTCTGGTTTAGTAGGTTCAGTTGATGCGACGGCAGGCTTAGTTCCGGCTCTTACTGCTCTCTTTGGTTTAGCTTTGGTAAGAACAACAGTTTCCGTTTTAGCCGAAATTATCGTTGGCTCTTCAATCTTTGGTTCAGTCTCAGCTGGTTTAGATTCAATTGGTTTAGACTCAACGGGTTTAGATTCAATTGGTTTAGACTCAACGGGTTTAGATTCAATTGGTTTAGATTCAACGGGTTTAGATTCAATTGGTTTAGATTCAACGGGTTTAGATTCAGCCGGCTTGGGCTCAAGGATTCCTTTTGAACCATTTTCGTTATTGGAATTATTTGGTTGTACCTTAGCTTTATCATTAGCTTCAGTTATGTTTTTGGCTGGATCTTTTGCTGTAGAACTTTTATCTTTTGGTTCAACCTCGTTTGTATTTTTAATTGGAGCAACATTCTCAGTTTTTGGCTTATCATCACTAGTATTTTTAGTAGAAGGTGTCTCAACTTTAGTATCTACGTTTTTATTTACATCACCATTGATAGAAACGCCAGCTTCCTTTTTAATATCCTTTTTGATACTTTGATTAACAGCTACTTTTTCAAGTTCTTTATCTTTAGATATTTCTTTAATTTCTGCTTCAACCTTCTTTTCAGTTTCAACTTTGTCATTGGTTTTTACTTGTTTAACCTCAGGTTTTTTATCTTGTTTAGTTGAATCAGATTTACTTGCATCAGTTGGTCCTTTAGTCTTCTCTTGAACTTTATCTGAAGTCTCACTTTTAGCTATAGGTGTTTCAGCAGAAAGAGGTTCTTTGGGAACTGGCTTTGATATACGAACTACTACAGGTGGGGTTGGAGTTGTTGGGGTGGTAGTTGGAGTTGGTTCCTTATTAGCATTAGCAGGTGCAACAACTTGTGCCTTTGTAAGTGGATTTATAATTTTAATTGCCTTACTTGTCTTGTTACCAGGCACAAATGGTAAAGCATTGGTGTTAAGATGCGGCGTTACACCTTGGTTTGGTGGTACCATATTATTGTGAGGTGGCATGACAGGATATGGCTGCATAAAGCCAGGGAAATGTGGATAATTTGGGTCAAAGTGAGGTGTAGGATATCCATGGTAATAAGGAGATGACCAGTTTCCACCTGGGCCATTGGGTCCAGGGTTACCTGGGCTACTATTTTGTTGGAACCCACCTGGGGAGCTATGAATACCACCTTTTCCACTTCTTTGTCCAGATGAATAACTAGATTGGGAATTAGGTGAGCCTCCTGGGATATTATTTTGATAAGTTGGCTTAACTCCCCATTGTAGTTGGCCAGGGCCTTGTGGTGAAAATTGTGGATATGGTCCCTGAGGATATGGATGATTAGTAGCAGGTACAAAAGGTGATTTGTTAAAGTTAGGTGGCATTGAATTAGGGTGTGGTGTACCAGATGTGAAAGGTTGATTATGTGTAAAAGTATTAGGATTTGATTGTGATTGTTGTTCATTATTAATAATAGCTGGATTCTTTGAATATACACCGTGAGTTGGATCATTAACTACTTTTATTTAATTTACTATTCAATAGATATAAAAGAATTACCTTTTGAGTCTTTTTCTATTAACTTTGATTTATTAGGCAATATTGGCGCCGTTATTATAACTTTGTCCGATACACTAAGTTTTTCTAACCCAGATCCAAAAGTAATTTTAGCAAAATCAACTTGTTTATTCTCATAAAACTCTAACTTTGGAAAAGATTCTGCTTTGATGTCATCAAAAAAACCAAATATAACTTTTTTATTTTCTGAAATAATTAGTAAATTATTTTTTACAAATACATTTAACTTTAGTACCTATTTTTCTTTCTGGTTCTGGCAACCTTAGATTAGCCGAAGCTAAAATTTCATCAATAGTATCATTATTACTAAAATATGTTATTAAATTAAGTCTGAATTTAAATAATTCAAGTTACCTTTTCGTTTCTGATACTTGTGTTTTATTTTTATTTTCTTTTGACCTATCATTATTACTTGAAGGTAATGCTTCAGGTTTATTATTAGATGCTTTAATTTGTTTAGCAGTTTGTGCATAACTAACTAAAGCAGGCTGCTGCTTATTGACAGCAGGTATAGCTCCAGAATTGGAGGAACGATTATTTCTACTCATGATTTTACTAAATCTTATTAGGACCTATTAGAATCAATAAATTTAGATAAAAATGAATATTAATTACTTACCGAAGATTGATCTCAATGAAGTTGAGTTCAATGCAAAGATCAAATATACTACTTAATTTAACCCTAATTTGTATGGGTTAAAGAGACAGATCAATTTCACTTTTTAAATTTGCTGAGTTTTTAATTCAATAGCTTAACCATTCCTGATAAAGTTACCAATCATAAGGTCTTACGCCAAAAAAAGGATTGCCTTAACCAATTAAAGTTGATTTATATTATCACATTAGATTATAAATGGCCTAAACTTTCTATTGTCCCCATCCCATAAAATATTTTCTCATAAGCTTAAATTATGAAATAATTTAGTGAAATAAGCTTCCAATCCCATCTCCCCAAAAATAATTAACTTGTTACCATTGGTGGAATTCAATGTTAGTTTTCATCTCATAAGTATACTCGGACTATTGAATTTTAGTTACAAAATTAAGCATAATAAATTTAGGCTCAATATTTAAAAATCATGACAGAAACAAAATTTGAAGTAATTTTTGGAGTTTGATACTTCCTTTCATTGTAATTTAAAACAAAAATTAAGCAAGTTATAATAGAGATAGTCTACAAGTGGTGAAAATGGATTTTTCGTTTACGCTCCTAGTGTACTAACGTTAACAACTTTTAATAATAAAGTGAGCTTTTTAAATCTAATTTATGTAAATATATACAATTTTATTTATTCAAAAAGTACTATATTAAAATAATAATATATTGGGATGTATTTTTGTGTTTAAGAATTTTACTAACAATTATTCTACTCAAATAGCGCTTAAAAGATGGAAAAAATGATGAAGCCAAAAAAAACACCCCAATATGATTATACTAATTTTTGTATTTTAATAAAGTAAAAAGTAGTTTTAATATATTAAAAAAACATTATAATCACGTTAAATTCGATAGGAAACAAGATTGTATAATGTTATTTTTATTAAAAGAAGATCAGAAATAAATTAAATTAAACACTTAAATATCTTTAAATTTAAAAAAAAGTATAGTATAGTAAAATATTTTATAATTAAATTCATTCATTTGTATTAAATTCAATATATGAGGATGTTTTTTGGTTTCATTGTTTTTTATATCTTTTAAGCGCTATTTGAGTAGAAAAATTGTTAGTAAAATTCTTAAATACAAAAATGCATCTTCATATGGGGGTGTTTTTTTTGGCTTCATCACTTTTTCCATTTTTTAAGCACTATTTGAGCGGAAAGACTGTCAGTAAAATTCTTAAACATAAAAATATATCCTCATATTATCTTTATCGTATCATTCAAAGCCTAATGTTATCTATAAATCTATGGACAATTTATGTAAACTTCACAATCTCATTTTACACTACTTTTAAATCATTAATACTCCTATTTTTTTAAGTCAAATTAACATCTGGACCAAAAGAGTATTTTTAGATTTTTTAATGACTATCAAAGTTTAGTTCACACAAATAAATAATAGAGAAAATTGTTTTACTTTATCTATATTAAATAATTTATCTGATGTACACTTAATTAGGTCTATTCAAGCTCTTTTTATATAGAAGTGTTTATTTATTTGAATGTATTGAGTAATTATTATATTGCTTAAACGGTAAAATTATTCCAATATTTCAATATATGGGAATCTATTTTTTTATTTAAGAATTTTACTAACAATCTTCCCACTCAAATAGTGCTTAAAAAATGGAAAAAGTAATGAAGCCAAAAAAAACATCCTCATATGGGAATGTATTTTTGTGTTTAAGAATTTTACTAACAATCTTTCCGCTCAAATAGCGCTTAAAAAATGGAAAAAATAATGAAGCCAAAAAAGACACCCCCATATGGAGTTTATTTCTAAGTTTAGTAAATTTAAAAATAAATAATATGAATTAAAATAGTTGAATTTAAGTTGTAAGTTATCTCTATTTATAAATATGTAACTTAACTTTAATTTTTCTTCGAAGCTGTGGTAACTGATATTTTATAACAATTGATTATTTGTTGGTTTACTATAGCTTAGTGAATAAGTTATTGTTTGATATACAGCCTAGATCATAATGTTAAAAGCTAAGTTTTTTAGAAAGTATTATTTTTAAAAAATATATATAATGTTTAAAAAGGTACATTATATCTTTATTGATTTCAACGGATGTTTACAATACTCAATTGTCAGTTAGTTTATTATAGTTTATTAAGTGTTTATTTTTGGTCCTTATATGATCTAGATCTTTAAATTGGAAATCAATTGTTAAAAAATAGAATTCTCTAAGTTTTTTATTGTTATTTAAATTAATTAGATTACTATTGATTTTGGTTATTGTATGAATATGTTTTAATTGATATTGTATTGATAATAATAAACGTGATAATAAAGATATTTATTATGTTATTTTAGTAAATATGGAAATATTATTAATATTTTCTACTAAATTTAAAGATAGACTTTTATTAACGAAAATAAAAAATCAACAGTTAAATGTGTCAAACTCCATATATTATTGATATAGTGATGTTTTTTTTGTTTCATCACTTTTTCCATTTTTTAAGCACTATTTAAGCGAAAAGATTGTTAGTAAAATTCTTAAACAAAAAAATACATCCTCATATACTAAAAATAAGAATCTATTTTCAGCTAAGAATATTAAAATCTAACAGTTATAAAATAAATAAATTTAAAACTTGTCAGTTTACTATAAACTTTAGATCATAAATCTTTAAATTAATATTTATTTACAACAATAAAAATATTTAAAAATAGCAATTAAAAAACAAAATTTCAATTGAACCAATCAATTTCAAAACGATAATAAATGAAATGAATACAAATGTTACTTCATTAGGAAACAACATAATATACAAGTTAGCATCTATTAATTAGATTTTGAATTTGATATTAAATTGATTGTTATTAAAAAATAACTATACCTTTTATATAGATTTGGGTAATTTTTAACTTTAATTTCCTTTTATTTTTTATTTATTTATTGATATAATCTATACTCAATATTATTATTATTATTATTATTATTTAAATTATTATTTAAATTATCAACTAAACTTATAGACTTTTTTATTAACTTATAATCAATGTTAGTACGTTGGAAGCGCCGAATTAAGATGAGTTTTATACCCCCAAATCCACCAGAAACTTCCGAACAATGGTTTAATTCCTTACAAAATGGTAAATGTACAAGAATAATGAATAAACGATTAGGTTCTCAATTAGATCAAAATGATGCTGATTTACCTTATAATCGACGAAAAAATCGATACTCAAATATATTACCTTATGATTGTAATCGAGTTGCTTTATCCGAATTAAAAAATAGTGAGGAACCAACAAATTATATTAATGCTAGTTATATTCAAGTACCAAACTGTATTCATCGATATATAGCCACTCAAGCACCTTTACCCAATACTATATTAGATTTTTGGCGTATGGTATTTGAAAATAAAAGTCCAATAATATTAGTATTAACTAAAGAATTTGAAGGATTAACGAGAAAATATCATTGTTATTGGCCAATAAATCAAATTGAACCATTCCATTTTAACAATTATGATTTAATGGTCGAATTTTTAGAAGAAAAAAAACATCCATTATCTAATGAATTAACAATTGCTTATTTTAAATTATCAGGTTTTCGTCCAGGAGACGATAAGATGGCTACTCAATATGTAACTCAAATAAGATTTGAAGGTTGGCCTGATTTTGGGGTACCTAATAATCCCAGTATATTAATTACTGTATTAGATGTTTATCATATGGAATTAGCTATGCAACAAGAAAAGGCAGAAGAAAATGGAATGGGACCATCAGTTATTCATTGTAGTGCTGGGGTAGGTAGAACAGGTACTTTTTGTGCTATTGATTCTGCCTTGTTTATTTTAAAATCTTGGACACCTGCAAAATCCGATTTAGTAGTTCATATTATTAATGCTTTTAGACAACAAAGGGTTTATATGGTTCAATCAAAAGCTCAATTTCATTTTATTTATAGGGTACTCAATTATTATGTCCAAACGAGACCAGATGGTTATTATTAATTAATAAATTAGTCATTAAATTAATATTAATAATTTATCTCCTTTTTATTATTTATTATTTATTTGTTAAAGTATTGATAATAAATAATAATAAATAAATAATAATAAATAAATAATAATAAATAAATAATAATAAATAAATAAATAAATAATAATAATAATAATAATACTTTATTCAATATTTATCTATATTTTTTATTAATATGGGGGTGTTTTTTTTGGCTTCATCATTTTTTCCATTTTTTGAGCGCTATTTGAGTGGAAAGATTGTTAGTGAAGTTCTTAAACATAAAAATACATCCCCATATATTATATTCTATATTTTTTTTATTAAAAAGAAAATGAATTAAATAACTAATAATTGATCTAAAAATTTGGCCATTGTTAATATTTTTTCTTTTTCTTGATCATTGAAAGGTAAAGATTGAATTGAATTTGATTTCATTATAAAATTAAATAAAAAGAATCGAATACCATTCAATAACTCTTTCAACTCTTTAATTTTACTTATTTGTACTGCTAAATCCTCATCATTACTTACAAGTAACATATTACATAATATAATTTGTAATAATAATCTAGTTCTTGATTTTAAAGTAGTAAAATTAAGGGTCTAAAAAACAAATTTATATAAACATATAATAATTATTATAAAATTATTTAAATTACCTTCAACACTGTTAAATAAATGGAATTTTTACCCATCATTTCACCATAAAGTTTACCTAAATTAAGGATTTTACGTACAGGTACATTTTTACTTTCATTTTGAATTTTAGTATCAAACCCACCAATATTACTTTCTCCTAATTCTCGAAATAAATCCCAAAGGGCATATTGAAATGTAATTTTAAAACTAGTTTTATACATATTAAATTTAATACATAATAATGTATAATATGGATTATATATTTTTTCCTATTAATATATTAATAATAATAACAATAATTAAATAATTAATACTTACATTTCCACAACAATTTAATAATACTCTAGGTATATCTCGCATTTGTTTTTCACTTAAATTTAATTTCAATAATTTTTCATAAGCATCAATATAATCTTCAGATCCCATAATTGTTGTAAAGATTTGTTTACGTAAATCAGTATTCATTCCTTGTTCTCTTGCTAAACTTAAAAGAGATGTTTGATTTTCTTTTATTATATCATTATCCATTTCATTTTCTTTTTTAATTATTTGATTTTCTTCTCCATACATATTATCTTTCCATGCTGAACCTACAAGCCACCATTTACCTATTTAAAATTTTAATTTAATAACAATAATATATATGTATATATTATACTTACCCTTTACAGAAATTTGTTTAATATCTTCTAAAGAAACTCTCAAAGGTTCTGTATGACCAACTAAAAAAATGAATAAATGTTATTTATATAAAAAATGAAAAATCTTACCGTATTTTTTCTTTTTAATATTTTTTAAAAATAATTTCATTTTTTTAATAAATTCTTCATTCATTATGTTTTGTTGATTTAATAAATTTTTTTTAACTTTATTATTTTTAATATTAGTTAATACTTCCATCATAAATTTCATTCGACTACTAATTTTAGTTTCTTTTTGCATTTCTTTTTGCGCTATTAAAATTATATCTTTCATTGCTGTTGGATCATCGTTTCTTAATGTGGAACCAATAGCTATTTATATTATTATTATTATTATTATTATTATTATTATTTTATATATACTCTATAATTTACCTCTTATAATTTTAAGTAGAAGTTCGACATTAACTGAATTAAGTCGTTTTAAAAACATTTTAATTAAATCATAAATTAAAACACATGAAATAACTTCCAAATTATATAATTCAGAAATTAAAGTAATTAAATTAAGACTAATTTTAACATCACTATGCTCATCTGTATCAATTTCATTACTATCATTATCCTTAATTAATTTTAATCCGTTTTCATAATGTTTGATAAATTTTTCAATTAATGTTTGTGTAAAATGAGCAGCTAAAAAAATTTAAAAAAATTAGAGTTTAAGTGAATTAAATGATTGAAATTACCTAATTCAACTCCAATAAGTTGATACAATGATGCAATAATTGTACTATGAAGGATAACAAAAGTATCCAATAAAGTAGCTTTATCTGAAATAAGATCTAATATAATATCGGTAATGGTACTTGTTACACCTTAAAAATAATAATAACAATTAATAAGTAATAAACAAATTTGATTTAGTTTTAAAACTTACTATTTCTACTATTGGTTTGATATAATGCTTCAATTTCAAATAAAATAGATTCAATATTATTTTCACTTAATCTATTAATTAATTAATTAATTAATTAATCTATTATCATTTCATATTTAAATAACATTACTTATTGATTAATCCACGCATAATTCTTTGAAGTTTTTCAAGTTTATCATCTTTGTTTCTTAAATGAGGTGGTATATATTTGGTAACTATGTATTTTATTAATCTTATTGTTTTTTAACTTAACTCCTTTATTACCTTCACTTTTGATTTCTTTTGCTTCAGGTCTGATTTCTTGTTCTTCTTTTTCATCAAAACCATCCTCGTCTTCATCATCCTCATCTATATCTTCATCATCCTCATCTATATTTTCTTCATCCTCATCTATATCTTCATCATCCTCACTTTCTTCCTCTTTCACTTCAGCTTTTGGTGCTCTAGTTGAATAATAATAGGAATTTTCAAATTCCAACTAAAATAGAAAAGAAAGTTAAAATCGAATAATTATAATTACAAAATAAACCTCACCTTTTCACCATCACTTTCATTATTACTACTAGTAACCGTATTACCAACCAATTTACTAGAACCCCACTTTAAGTCCAGTCCATTTAACAAATCTTAAATAAATTATTTAACAACTACAATTAACTTTAAAGTATTAATAACTCACCATCAAATCCATCCTCCATAAAAGCCGAATTTTTTAATATGTTATCTTTCTTTTTAATTTTTAACTTCTTTTCTAATGCTCTCATATATTTCTCTTCTTCTTCTTCTGCTTTACTTAACTTTTTCATATTTCCATTGACTCGTTCGACCTCTATTTCTTCTTCACTACTTTCAATATCTTCTTCTTCTTCTTCTTCACTTTCAGCATCAATGACCTCCCCCTCCTTAATGTTACTCTTAAACTTTTTATTCTTTGAAATATTCGTTTGTTGTAATTTCTTTTTGCCCCCTTTTCTCTTTTCTTTTCTAAGCTGTTTTCTTTTCAAACTATTATTAACAAATCTTTTATTAAAATTCCTTTCATCTAATAATATAAAAAATCCAATCAGTCCACTAACTTAAACTTTAATAAAATCATAAACCAACTTACCTTTCTCTACAGGTTCTTCAATCCCTTTTTTATTCTTTGGATTTTTATTTTTACCTTTTGTCTCCACTATTGGTTGTTGTTTCTGTAAAACAAGCTCATCCAATAGCTTTTTAGGCATATCCGTTGTCTTTCTCTTCCCCTTTTCTAATATCCTTTTCTTCGCTCTATATACCATGGTTTGAAATTTTGTTCGAATTTAAATAAAGAGAATAGAATAATAAATTTATTACTTTTTTAATACTTCCAAGTAAATTCTAAAGTTTGGCAGAGAGTTAGCAGTTTTTGCAAAGGAAATATTGCACTGCCTTAATTTGGTATATTTTTTTATCATGGATTAGGATTTTGGTAGAATGAAATAAGTTAATTTGTTACTGCTATTGATAATCAATGGCTTCAGGGATTGTTGAATATTTATGTTATATGATTTTAAACTCAAAGTAAATTATATATTTTAGTATTTTACTTTATTATGATATTTGGAAAAAATTATCTGATAGAATAATAGATATTAGAAAACCAGAGCTTTAAAATTTGTAATTTTCATTATTTTAATTTAATACACTAACATTCATAAAAGTAAAAATAAGTTATAATGTCTTTAATCTTTATTATTAATAAAAAAATATTAGATTCCAAAACATCTATTTGAATCACACTAAGTTTTAATTTTTAATCCATTCAGTTGGAAAGTTCATTTGTTCTTTAGAGAGACGACGGTGAGAAGAATTAGGTTTAAAAGTAGGTAATGGGATATCTAAAAATTTATCTTCACCTTCCTAAATAAAAAATTAATTATAATCTCTAAAAAAACATGAAAAAATTCTCATTACTTTAACTTCTTTGATAATTCGGTTCCAAAGTTGAATCAAGTTCAATTTATTTTCTAAAAAGGTAGGGTATTTCTTAGAAGAAAATCGAAGTTGATTAGATTCTTGAAAATAATGTTGAGAACAAATAAGTAATAACTTATGCATTTCTTCTTCATTAAATATCTTGGCTCCTTTTAATTTCTCCATATCAATAACCATAATACTTTTAATATCTAATGGATGTTCTTCACCCAAATGTTCAATTTTACTAAATTGTATATATTGTTGTGAAGTAGGTGGTGTAAAATCTTTTCTTAAATCTATTGAATTTAGTTTAAGTTATTTAAATAATTAATTGATTGATCCTTACCTTTAAGTTTAGGTAACTCAAACTTAGCTTTCCTTAAATAATGACGTACATAACGAATTTGGCGAATAAATCGATGAGCTGGTGTTGTATGATCATTAAAATTAAACTCAAATTCCCTGCCATCTCTTTCCCAATCTACATCTATGGAATTACTTTGATTTTGTTTATCGCTTGAGCGTGCTAATAGTGAGTTCGAGGTCGAAATGGAACATTTTGGTAAGTAAGTTAATGAAGTTGTATTTTTTAATATTAAGTTAGTATTTAACTTGGCTCCTATTTTATAACTGTTTTTGAACATTTTTTGTCTATTTTTGATTTAAAACAAAAGCTTCCCTTTTTTCTTGAATGCTACTTAAATTATGGGATTTGTTTACAGTACAAATTGAAAGTTGCTAAAATCGAATGAAACTTTAATTTACTAAATTGAAAATCAATATTTCAAAATACAAACACGAAAGGACAAAGTTTCTTTTAAAAATTTGAACCTCTATGGGCAAGTGGTTTATTAAATTGAAATGAATTTACGAATTAGATAGAGAGGCCATCTGACAAGGGCTTAACGTCTGAGGCGCTATTCTCTAACCTTCTGATCTCCTAGAATAGCCTTAAAATTAAAATATTTAATTAATTTTATTGCGGCTTATTAAGTGACATATACAAAATATGATTTGATTCATTTGTTTATTTTTAAATTACTTCTATCAACCTATTTATATTTTAATAGAACAAAACAATAAATTAAATAGTAGCTATTGATCCTAATAAGATAAAAGTTAGTGTTTTGGTAGCGATTATTAATGTTCAAAGAAATTAAAGCTCAGTACCCTAAAGAGCCCAACTAATTGGGCAAGTGCACCATCTAAAATTGGTGCTATAATATTAACAGTTAAAATCTTCAGCTAAATTTGGGATGGCAATTTAATGTAAAGTGAACAGTTAGAAAATTAAAACAAATCAAATTCCTTAAATTCAAAATAAACTACAATAAATAACGAAATTTTCCTTAAACTAACATTGATTTTTTTTAAAACACTACAAGAAAAGATGGGATGTATGCAATCTAGACCTGAAGAAGCTGATGGAAGAAATGAATCTACCAGAGGAGATAGTAATAATGGTAATTCTAATAGCTAAAAAATTAAAAAGATTTAATAATAACACAAAGACCAGAATCATCTAGTTTAAAAGAGTTCAAAAACTATAAATGGACTTCTGAAAAGTTGATGACTTTAGAAGATGTACAAAAAGAACGACAAGTATTTTGGGAGACGGAACCAAGCTATTATGGTAAAAAAGAAGTATGGGATGCTATTAAAAAGATTTGTGAATCAAAAGACTTAATGGAAGCTCAAAAGATGGCCACTTCCGTTCCTTTGAAATTTCATACTGGGCATATTAAGGATGGTTGCTACGATAACTCTGGAGTATTTTATCAGATCCCATCTTATTGCTTTGCTTTACCAGAAAATTTAGTTTCCAACGAAGTTAAAAAGCAAAATGAAACTAAATTGACCGAAATTAATGGTAATAGTCAATTAAGTGAAGCAACAGACCTTATAATTCGTATACGACTAACTACAGCTGAGGATATCAATTTAAATGTGGCTAGTAATGATACACTAAATAATGTATTGCAACGATTATCTTTAGTTAAAGGGTGGGGTAAAGATGAGCAACCTTTACCTAAAGTTCGATTTATTTATTTAGGTAAAATACTTTCACTTAGCTCTACTTTAAGCCAACTTAAAATTACTAATGATGCGGTGGTCCAAGCTCAGGTTACTTTTAATTAATTCTTCCTTTTTTCTTTACTTTTAAATTATAATATATATCATATATTATAGATAAACTATTTAATTTAATCCATTTTTTATCCGTTTAATTAAAAGTTACCTATAGCATCATTTCATCTTTCATCAATATTTTACATAACTTCTTGAACCTTATTTTATTCTTTAACCATACTTTGTAGCAATAATGGCTATTAAACCATTTTTATTATTATGTATAGAATATAATCTAATATTTATAGCTCTCATTAAATTCTAAAAGTTAAAATATATAGGTATCTACGTCTGCTTAACTAACCACCTTGGTATATATTATAGTGTTACATAATAAATGAAATTAAGGGTAAAATATTTTATAGAATTGAATTATAATATTATTTGTACTGATAAACTAAACTTTATAGATTGTAAAATAATTAGAAAATAAAGCAAACACTCTACATATACATTAGACACTATATTTTATTTATTAATGATCACAGTTACGCCAGAATGACATGCTTATAAACTCTAAAAAAGATAAAATTAGTTTAAATTCTTTAATTAGACTTAAAGGAATAATCAAGAATCAGATATAAAAGAAGATTCCAAAATGTTTTTCAGCAAAGATTTAAAATCTTATTCTGTTGTCCCTATTTTGTTATTCATCATTTTATCTTTATATTATTATTATGAATTTTTTACTTACCCTAAATAATTAAAACTAATTTATTCAAGTTCGATGGTTTGCTTTTTATAGTTTTTAAAAATGATGTTTGGCTTTATTGGCTGGAAGTCAATCTAAAAAATTTTCATGAAAATTTTTTCCGAGTTGCTAAAAATGAAATTAAATTCAAGATGATTTGATCCAAAGATGAAATTTTCAACATTCAAAATCAACAACTTTTATTAAATTTAAAAATAAAAAAATCTATCATTAATAATAATTATTTTATTTTATTTTATCATCTTAATAAAGATTAGGTATCAATGTTTCTTGAACATTATTAGAACTACTATAACAGCTTATCATTCTCCTTTACAATAACTTCCATTGGTTTTGTAGGTGAAGTGACTACATAAAATTTAGATTTAAGGGTAAGTTTAGGGTCATTTAAATAAAAATCAAAGTTTCGAACTAAATTGGCTGTAGCTAAATATAATTCCATCCATGCCAAACTAAATAGAAATATTAATATTAATATTAATACCACCATAAATATGTATATTATACTTACGTTCTACCAACACATCCCCTTGGTCCCATCAAGAAGGGTATAAAATTGGGATCTGATTGAAATTTGCCATCTTCTGTTATCCATCGCTCTGGATTAAATTTATCTGGCTCTTCCCATAGAGTTGGTAAATTATGTAAGGCATTAAGATTGACACCAACAATTGTCTTTTTATTATTATTATTTAATATATTTTTATAATTGTTATAATGCTTAAATTACCTCTTCTTCAATAAAGTAGCCATCAATGACTTTACCGCCTTTAGGTGTGATTCTCATTGGATTTCCAGAAACTACAGGCATAAATCGTAGCCCTTCATGTAAAACAGCACTTAAATAAGTACACTCATTTTTGAGTTTAGTATAACCAATGCTATCTTTATCTGGAAATATTGTTATCAATTCTTGTTTCAATTTTCTGTAAATTACTGGGTTTTTCATTAAATTATAAAATATCCTAGAATTTTTTAATTAGAATTTATTGATTTTACCAGTTTAATTTATTTTACCATATTAATGCATTAGATCCTGTGTCTGTACCAGCAGCACTATATGAGATTTAATATATTATTACAATATTGCAAATTAAAATACTTACAGTTGTATAATAGATTCATCTGCAAGTTCCTTTTCACTTAATTTAGCACCAGTTTCCGGATCAACCGCATCAATAAGATTATTTAAAATAGTATTTCTATCAGCATGCTTTTTGGAATTTTTAATAGCATCATAAGAGAACTAACAATAATTAGATTGAATCTACAAAATAAAATAAAATTACATTATATAATTGTTTGATGCTATCATATTTAAAATGTTTTAAAAATGGAAACAAAAATAACTATTAATTAATTATCAGTTTGAATTATTATAATAAATATAGTAAACTTACCACAATACTAAGGAATAACAAATCATGGATCCAATCTATTACTGGATGATGACCATTTTTTATCATATTAAAAGGTTTACCATAAACTACTTCACCTATTACATCCTAAGAAATATTAGTAGATGATATTATGTAATATAGTATACTTACAAAAGAAAAGCAATGGAAGTAAAGACATAACTTGAATGCTTTCTTTCTTTCAGCAAAATATCTCATCTTATTTTTCAATTGCTCACAGGTATTTTTGACCAAATATTCTAAATTTAAGATATTTTTCTCAGAAAACCCTACACTTAAAATCTTCTTCTACAATCATTATTTAAATATTTGATTATATAACATAAGAATTAATTTACTCTTTTACGATGGAAGTCTTTATCTCTTTAAAAAAATCAACATTTTATCTATAAATAGTTTTAGTAATATTACCTGGTACTAAAACTTGCTTCTCCAACAATTTGGAATGCAGAATAAAACCCATGCTTTTGAAAATTGTAAGTGGAATAAATATCTTTGGAAGCTGTTTCGGATGCAAAGGATACCACATTTGAACCTATGTTTAAATGAAATTAGTATAATACATATTGTGCCCTAATGTATATTTACTTAATCGGACTGCCTTTCCATACTTAGTATGAAGATCAAGCATATGTAAATGGAAGCTTCCCATCAATATGTGGATTTTATATACGTTTGGTATTAAAATATATATCATTGGTCCCGGTATATTGTGCATTGGGCTAAAATACAATTGATAGATTACCTATTAATGACATAAATATATAAATTGATTGATACAATAGTAATAAAGTTACATTGTAAGCCCAGTAAAATAAAAATAAAGATATTAGCATTAATAAAGCATAGTAAAACATTTTAAGTTAAAGAAAAAGATAATCCTTTACTTTATCTTTTTATATACTTTTATTATTATTCAGGGAATTATTTAATGATACATTGAAGATTAGGTTGAGTTATCAAAAATCAATGGCCAATAATATCTATTGGAGTCTATTATTTTTTAAAAGTACGTGCATTTTCATTTCTTATTGGGCATATGTTCACTTATGTTCATGAGAAGATAATTGAGTTTATTCAGAATGTTCTATTTTTAAATAAAAATACATAAAATTATATTAAAGAATAGATAAGTATAAAATGATCAAATAGTACTGATTGGTTTTTAGTTTACTCTTAAAAGACCATGTTTAAAATAAAGATTAGTATAAACATCTTACCTTACTATTATATTCTATATTTCAAATAAACTTAAATATGTTATACTTGCACCTTATCTCAATACAATCTTTTATATTTATACTTGTATCCTAACTCAACTTAACATGTTCTGATTATAAATGCGGCATTTTTTGTTCTTCAGGGAAATAGTTTTAAAAATGAAAATTTATATTTATAGTAATTTTAATGATTTTATGTATTAAAATAAATGGGATAGAGGTACTTATCAAAGAGTGATAGTTTTTGGAAATTTTTCTGATAAATATTAATTTTAAAAACATTGTTGGTTTTAAACCTTATTGTTATATTTCAAATTATTACTTTTATAATAGAAATTGTTTAAAAATAATTATTTAAATAAGTATTGTAATACAAATAAAAAGCGTTTTATTATAAGTCAAAAATTAATCATACAGGATTTATAATAGTTGATTATATGCAACAGCCATTTATTATAAAAAACACAAATAAAACCAATAGATGAGGATATATTTTTTTGATTATAAAATATGCTCCAGTATTAAGCTGCATTATTTTTATTTTTATTTTTATTTTTATTTTTATTTTTATTTTCTTATAATATTCAGTTAATATTCAATAAAAATACTATATTTTATATTATAATAAATCTCAACTCTAATATCACTCATTAGACTCTTTTTAAACTATATTAAAACGTATTGGTAAAATTAAGCCCTATACATTATAAAGTTCAATTTACAAAGAGACTAGTAGAAAATAAATAATTTGTGTAAATAATACCAATAATATGTTTGGTCAAATATAATTCAAAGATTACAAATAAAAGTTAAATAAAAATAAAGTTGAAGGATAAACAACAGTTTATAAAGATATACATTACATATTAAATTGCTATCTATTAGTCTAAAATAATAGAAATTAATATATATTAGCTGAAAATATGTTCCAATAATCTATATTAAATTATTTTTATTACATAAAAAGCTATAAACAAAGGTATGTAAGTTTATAGATTGTTGTGGCTATATCTTCGGTTTTGTATAGTATATGTAACTAAAGGAGAATTTTGTTAACCAATTGGCTATGATTTAGCTAGAGGTCGATTTTTTAATGTAATAATTGTTTAAATTGTTTAATAAATAAAAACTCATTAGAAAAGCTAAAGTTATTTTGATCATAATAACTACTAACAAAATAGATAAGCTAAACTGTGATTTTAGATATTGTCTTGTCATTTAGCTTTGAATTAATAGCATAATTAAAAATTAGGCTTATAATTAAACAAATCCCTAGATCATACTCTAACCTATATATAACTCTGACAATAACCCCAACACTATCTCTAACACTAATAGTAGTGTTGGTATTAAGGTTAACATCGTCTTCGATACCAACTTTAATATTAACCTCAATGTGACTCTATCGATGAAATTAGCACTAGTAATATCCCTTAAGCGAATTTATATCAGAGCCTTTATGCTATATTATAGAGTTTTTACTACAAAATAAGTACTTATAATCTAAAGACAATATGGTATATTAATATTACTTCTAAATATAAATTACAACCATTTGTTTTATAAAAATCTAAATTATAAACATTTAAAGCATGGAGAAATAAAGTCTATCCTCTATTTCTTGTGCATTTTATAGAATGTAAATTTCAACGAAAACTTACAGTAAAATGCTATAAAAAGCCTCCCCATATTATAGTTTGTTTGATTTTTCATGTTTAAACTATGGTAAAATAAATTGCTAAGTTTTTAAAATATTTATAATAAAAACTATAAACCAAAGCAAATACAAAGCATTATTTATTTTTTACAAAAATAAATTACTGTACTCATCACCAAGTTTTTCTCACATTAGGTCTGATACCAAGTTTCTACCGCTGATAAAGTCTTATAGCCACACTAATACAATACTAAGAAACCTTTTCCATTTCGATTCAATGCTTTGCTTACCCGTCAATGCACATATGTAGACACTCAAGTTTAAAATCAGCCATAGATGAGTTTATTAGCTTGAATTCAAGTATTAAATAGCATATACATATATCAGTTTATTATAACCAACGTGATCTTTTTATAAATTTCATGCTTACATTTGGAAGTTGATCGGTTGAGCTAGATTTTAAATTGCGTAAAGTTGCTTTTTTTAGTTGCAAATATTTAGAATTGAATAAAACTATTAGATAGGATTTTTGCTGTACAATAAAGTTAAAAAAGCTTGCCCAAAAGTTAGATTTAATTTTAATGAATCAAATTTATCAATAGCTTTTGCATTGGAAAATATTTTTGGGCAGGATATATCAGTCTTGGGTAAAGCATTACTTTATCCAATAGAATCTTAAAAGAAGTTGGACTTAATATTTTCAAAGCAGGTAAGCTTGTTTGATATTTTAAATCAATAGAATTATATATTTCAACAAGAGAATATAAAAACTCAACAAAAAAATAACAAAACTAAACGGATTTAATAAAACACTTCAAAATTTTAAATAAAACTTAAGTCATGAATATAAATTAACTATTAGCCTACTATAATTAATATCAACTAAGTAATGCAACTCCATTTCTCAACATGAAATAATAATAATATATTACAAAACCGTGTCAAACGTAACATCATTTCAATATAATTTATTAGATAAATCGTAGTCTGTATTTTACTTGCTATTAATAACGATCAATTTAAAAAACAATTTACTAAAAATGGTAATAAAAGCTACAAGCCAAGCTTTAATTTATTTAAATTTATAAAAAACCTTATAAAATAGCTTTCTTAAGAGATATTAAAAACATGTTCAATAAGTTAAATCATCATCCTGAGATTTGAGTTTTTTAATATATTGATAAGTAACTCATTTTAATATTGGCCAAAATTTATAATGTAGATTGTTTTTTAGTTAATATATTTTGGCTACTTAAAGCGATAATGTGGTGATAAATAAGTTATAGTAACGAAGGATTAATTAAATCAATTAGTTATTAAAGCAATGTATAGTTTAATAAAACCATAAACTATACTTGGCTCATTTATCTAACCAAGAAATCAAATTTAATAGTACAAATAGTATTAGGTGCTTTATATTACTAATCGAAAAATATATTTGCTATTTTCAATAAAGCAAGTATAATAAAGTAACAGTGCTTGACATGAACATTTAATAATGAGCCCCAGCTATCAGATTTTTTAAAATCTATTATCATCATAAAATCACCCCTTTATAAGAATATCAAAATTAAACCACTTTCTTGAACAACCCAAATAAGTTACTCCGAAGAATAGCTTATTCTTTTTTAAAAAATGAATTTAAAATTTTCTAATGAGTTGAATTTTTTATATTAATAAAAATCCAGCAACTATTTCAAATCGATTTATTTAATGCCACTTAACATATATATGCAATATTTCTAATGCTGCATCAAGTGGCTCAAATGGAACATTAATTGAAAATATATATAAAAATTAATTAATTTAGTTAAAAGCTCGAATTTTAGAAAAGAAAATCAAAGTAAATTAAAAGTTGAACTTAAAAATTTTTAATCATAAATCAATCTCACTTGAATCCAGAATGGGCAAATTTCCGTTAAAATTCCAAATTCATTATGACACCTAAATTTTGATCTTTTATTCGCTTAAATTTGAAATTCCTCGCATTGATTAGCCAAACTTGGCTTCTAAAAATATTTTAAATAATTAGAGCTGCCCAGAATTGAAATAAAAACTAATGCTTAATCAATCTAAGGGTCAATAAAGGGTAAACAGTTAGAAAATAGCCAATTAAAATTCTATAATGTAGTGGAGTAAATGGAGATAGTATGTTGATTGGAAGATGGTATTTTGTAACGATATATAATTACTGATGGCTTTTTTGTAAATAGTGCCCCTAACAAATAAAGTCATTGTTCTACAGAAATTTGAAAGTTATAATTAATAGATTTTTATGCTTCATAAATTAGGAACAAAACTCAATAAATATTGAAATAATATTTATAAATATCAGATTTATTTAATTTTTTTTCATTTTTTAATCTCTTTATTTTTCTTTATTTTTCATTTCGATTAGATTAATTTTATTTAATGGCTTATAAAGTAATTCAGTTTTTTTATTTACTTATAATTGATACTAATACTTCCCTTTTAAAGGCTGGTTTAGAACAATGGAATTTAGCTGTTCAAACTTTTGAACAGGATGATTTACACGGTTCCCTCACGATATTTGAGGTAAATACTTAGATATTTGTATAAAGGCTCTCAGCTAACATAATATATAGGAAATGGGTGGTACTGCCAAAATTCATTTTAATATTGGTATATTATATTCATTATTAGGAAATTATGATCTTGCTGTAAGTATTTCATTTAGATGTATCAACTAGTTTATTATTATTATTATCTAATACAGTTAACTAATAACTCTTTATCAATAGATCTCCTCTTACAATAATGCGATTGAATTAGACAATTATTTAGCTATAGCTTATTTTGCGAGAGCATTAGCCAATTTAGAGATTAATGATATCGATTCAGCTTCAGAAGACTTTAATGATTGTTTATTATATTTAAGAGGAAATCAACATATCGATTATTTTCAATTAGGTTTAGATTTTAAATTATATTCTTGTGAAGTCTTATATAACCGAGGTTTATGTCAATTTAAATTAAACAATTCAGAAAATGGAATGGTCGATTTAAAAGCTGCTGCAAAAGAAAAACAGCAAGCTCATCATGATATTATTAATAGAGCTATTGATTTAAATGGAAAGGTAATTAACTTTGTTATTGTTTTTAATAGTGAATTGATAATAATGTCTTGATAATAGAATTCTCCAATGTTTCGATTACCGGATGGTTGTTTATTTCGACCATGTGAAAGTATGGTTAAAAATACGAAAAAAATAGATTATTTAGGCCAAGCTAAAGTTATAGCAGCTAATTCAGGTGGACCAGCTATGTTAAGTCATAGTAAAACATTAAGAAAATTTCCAGAAAAAGCACCTACATCTATACCTTCCGATACTAAACCAATCGCTACTACTTTAACTCATAGTAAATCTGTACGTAATTTTGCTAGTAAAGTGGGTGAAATTAGTACTCAAGATAATAATTCATTTTCTATTGGGTTAAGTCATAGTAAATCTATGCGAGTCCTTCCTGGTAAATCACCAAAATCTATGTTAAATTTACCAGCTAATCCAGCTTTATCTCAATTAAATCGTTCAGCTTCTGCATTAGTTAGCCCAAGGTTATTATCTAGATCTGATACCTTACCGGTTGGTAGTATACCCGCTAGATCTTCTGCAAGATCAACAAATTTGAAATTATCTAATTCTATTGGAGATATTCATAGATTTAATTCACAAAGAAAATCAGAAGAAAATAGTGAAAATTTAGAAGAAAGTGAAGAAAGTTATCTTAAGCCTATACCAGGTCCAGGAAAAGCAACTTATCCATTAACACCCTCTCCGTTAGCCTCAAGTCCAGAAGAATCTTATTTCCTTGAATTATCTAAACCACCAAGTCTTACTCATTCCGCTTCCAGTTTTAATTCGCCAACATTATATGATTCAGAAACAATAAGATCTAGAGCACCAGTACCTAAAGGTAAAATGAAGATTAAATGTCATTTTAATGATACACGTACATTGATGGTCAATGCCGATATTAAATTTAAAGAATTACAAACTAAAATTGTGGAAAAGTTTTCAAGTGAATTGAATTTAAAGTTGAAATATAAAGATGAGGATGATGAATTAGTTTTAATTACAGATCAAGAAGATTTAGATATGGCTTTAGCTTCACTTTGTATTAATTCCGATGGCACAATGTCTCATTTAGATCCAGAATCTGGTTTTGATGGTAGATTTGAAGTTTGGTGTTCCCTTTAAATTGTTTTAGTTAATCGTAATTGAAAGAGATTCTATATTGTTAATTAACAAGCTCTTTCATTAACCTTTCTTTTGAACTCTCTGATTTTATCCACTTTTTTCTATTATGATGTTTTTGGATCAAACTAATTTAAGTTTATTTTATACTTTGTTTTTTATTTTGAATATTATATAAAAAAATCATACTTTTAATAAATCAATTTTTTTGAAATTATCAGGTTTATCAGATAAAATAGTATCTGTTTTTTATTTTAATGCTTTAATTAAAACTTGAATTAAATTAAATTAAACAATGACGGTTAAATTGATTTACTAAATCTAGTGTTTTTATATTAAGTTTTGATGAACTAGACTTTTTAATGCTGTCTATTCCTTTTAAAATCAATGCTTAGTTAAAAATATAAGTTAAAAATCACACCATTTTATATTTTTATTTTTATTTTTCAAATATTGAAATCAATTAGTATATCAATATATTAATATTAATAGCAAAATAATAAAATTATATAATGGAAAAGCGATTGATAGATCTAGTAGTCAAATCGAGAAATAGTTTACATTTAGGGGAAGAGTTATGTTATTCCGGTACCGAATTGATTCAATCTAGTCAAGATTTGTTTCAAAATTTACAATTATTATATCCAAGATTAATATTTATTCAAAGGTTTTTGACTCAACAATTGAAGGTAAGGATGTTTATATATTCATATATAATTATAATAATATAATTAATCCTATTTAATTGTTTTTATAGTATTTAGAAAATGTATTATTATTAAGTGAAACTAAGTTAACTTCATTAAATCAATTTATACAAATAAAAGAAAGAGATGTTGGTAATATCTTGGCCAATTTAGATGTCTTGAAAGAAAAATTAAAAAATACACCCATTTATAATCAAGAAGATTTTAAGTTTAAAGAAAATAACGATAATAACGAAGCAGAAACAACTACTAAAGTCAAAAATTTATTTGATTATATTGATGATAACGCACCTAAAGAATTAGAGCATAATTTAAATTTAGAAATCAATCAATTAAAGGTAAAGCTAAAGTTAAATTTATAATCTTCTCATACTTTTATAATAATTAATTATTTTATAGAGTTATCAACAACAATTAGAAGAATTATTACTTGGATTAAAACAAGGTTATCAACAATTGAATATAACTTTATATGAAGAACATGCATCAATATCACTGACCGAATCGGCTATTAAATACGCTCAAGATAAATCCGCATTTCAAGGTAAACAAGCCAGTATTATGGCTCAAGCTCTATTAACCATATCAAATCATTATGATAGTGTAACAGATTGTATTAGGTAAAATATTAAGTTTATTGTTCTTTATTGATTAACAAAAATAGAGGAGTAGAAACTGATAATATTCAATATCAACCAATGGATGAAACGAAATTATTTAGTAAGTATAAATATATACAAAACATATGGATATTTAATATAATCGTTCTCTAGTATTAGAAAGAGATACAGAGGAATTAAGTTCACTTAAGGAAGAATTAGAATCTAGTTTACAAATCATTGAGTCCGTACATGAAGATGCTATTGTCCGCCAACAATTATATCATGTAGTTTATCAAGAAAAAGTACAATTTTTTAAACAATTAAATATGTATAATGGCCCAATAAGTGAACTTTGTCAATTATTAAAACAAATCAATAACGAAATGGAAAATAAACCTAGAATTGAAGGTTATCTTGAAGATCTTTGGAGTTTAGGAACAAGGTAACAGAGAATGAGGAGAGGTTTGGATAGAGATACTAATGATGTTGTTTATTTTTAGTTATGAAGACTTTATTGAGGCATATAGTAATGTGTTATTAGAATTAGAAAGAAGACAAAAAATTGAAGAACAACATTCTTTAATGATATCTCAATTTAACCAGAAATTAGCTTCTATGTATGACGGTAAGTGTGCAGTAAAATGATTGTTAAAATTTTAACTTAGCGATTTTTTTATAATAGATGAAAAAAGGCAACGCGAAAATTTTTTATATAAATTTGCGGATTATTTACCGGGAGAATTAAGTTTATCACTTAATGTAAGTTCTTTTTTTTAACATTAAGGTGGATTGTAATTAATTTTTTGGATAGATATTACCAATAGCTTACAATATTGTAGAATTAGAACGCATTAATTATAAATTAAATGAGAGTGATGATAGTAGTACTAAATCGAAAGAGAAGGAGGATAAAGAAAGTAATAAAAATAGCAAAGATAATGAAGAAACAAGTAAGATTATTGCTTTAGTTTATAATTAATGATTTATATAGCTAATTATTTAGATAATGAACAAAAAGATAGTAAGTTGCCTAATGTTGAAATCAATAGTCCTTCCAATTCAAGTTTAGATGAAAATTCAACAACGGATGCAGCATTTCAATCAGCTAATGAATCGAATGCATCATCAGTAAGCCTAATTTACTTTAGTCTATTTGAACTCTTTTTAAATATTATTTTATTAGATTCATAGCGATTCATAATAATTTTTAATTTCTATTTGTAATTTTAATTAAGAGTTAGTATATTAGGATATTCTTTTTATTTTAGTAATTAGATTTTATTTACTTTTAGACTAATACTAATGATGTACGATTTAAATAAATTTATTTATATTTTATATTTATATAATTTTTAATAAATTGATAAATAAAATATCTAATTATTTTTCAAAATTATAAAACAGCTAATATATTAAAATACATAAAGTATAAAACAAATAAAAAAGTACGTCTACTTTAATAACTCAATCAAATTTATAATTGAATTTTAGAAACAGCATCTAAAGCCAATTTACCAGCTCTAGGTTCAATAATATCTTTAGCATCATCTTCTAAGAAAACATCGTTAACACGATCAGCAAAGATCATATGAAGAGCGTAAGCACGTATACTTTTATCTAATGAACATTGAGCTAAATGATATAAGTGATAGCTTTCCATTTCTAAACTTAATAAATTGGGATAATGTTTTTTAATATTATCAATATGTCCTTCATTATCATCTTTAAAATGACTAGCAATACGACCTAGAAAAAGAGATTAGATTGTGGGTTAGATTTTAATAACTTATAATTTTGACTTACCTTGAGAACTATAAAAAGAATCACAAGTTACATTAAGACCAGTAAATAATTTCTCTTCAGAGCTAGCTAATGATTTTAACTATTAAAAAAAATCCCATATTAATCTCCATATTAAAATCAAAAGCATATCATAATCCCTTACTAAGTCTTCAAAAGCCTTATCACCTGGAATAGGTTTGGTAAAAATATAAGGCTCCGATGTTTTATCACCAGTAAAATGATCATAATTTCTAATACATCCAGCAGCTTCTGAAGCTAAAGCTAAAGATCCTACACTAGCTCCATCAACTAATGAACCACATGAACCAAATCTTGATAGATGATTAATTCAAATTCGTTTATATAAAATAAACTATTAATAATTTTCACAACTTACCTACAAATGAAAATTGGACCATCAACAACAGCACGAACTTCTCTAACAAAAAAATCCATCATGGCTGGGCCCTAGTTATTATATTATATCAGTACATATTTGTTCAAAAGAGAAAATATTTTCTTCACTTACCATACCAATAGAAATAATAGTAACAAGTACATCGTTATAATGACCTGTGATAGTAGTAAATCCTCTACCTGAAGTAATTACTTTTAAATCATCTTTTTTTTCTTGTAAACAAGAAGCTAATTTCCATACACGAGTACTGTCACCTACAGTAATGATACGATTGGCAACTGGGAGTTAGGGATTAGTTTTTTGAATAACATCATTAAAATAGGATTATATATATTTACCATCTCCGGGTTTAACACCAACATGGTGAACTCTACCAGCCTCATCAACTGGGAAATTAGCATTACGGACAAAGGTTTCACTGCTCATTCTTTTTATAAAATAAATTATAACGAAGTTTTTTTGAGTTTTTTGTTTATATAAGACTCAGTTAAATAGGTCATAAAAAACTTAACCAATTAAACAAATACTTAATGAATTTTAATGACATTTGAGAATAGAGTATAATTTTCGAAGAATGATTAAAGCTTTTGACAGCTTGTAATGTGAGATTATAGTTGGCAATGTTAAGAAATTTTTATGGACCATATGACCTTACTTTTAATATATAATGTAAAGTAACTTTAGAAATTCTTCTATGAAGTTGTTTAGAAAAATAAGTATCTTCATCTCAGTCTATTACTCTTATTGTTAAACACATTATCTGAGTTACATACAAAAAAACTAACTTTTTCATTTTATTATAATTATATTCAAGAAATGAATATAAAATTTATTCAAGTCAATATGGGGGTGTTTTTTTTGGGTTCATTATTTTTTCCATCTTTTAAGCGCTATTTGAATGGAAAGATTGTTAGTAAAATTCTTAAACACAAAAATACATCCCCATATGGCCCCAAACTACTGGTTATAATTTAAAATTATTGTGAACATTACTTAAGCACAAATATTAAAAATTTACTCTTTTTAACGCAATTAGATTGAATAATCACTTTGTCTTAAATCAAAAGCAATATTTTAAAGTTTATTTACATTCAAAAGTTCCTGTTAGTTTTCTGGCACTGTCTCAAAGAAAAAAATAGTTTGTCCTATAAAGGTTGCTTTTGAAATGATTAACCAGAAAATAATCTTTGAAAGTTTCCTTAATAGGACAATTTTTTTATTGAGACAATGTCAAGATTATTAATTTTGATTTGTTAAAGCTAAACCTAACTTTTGGACAAACATTCTCAATTCAAGACAGTGCAATATTTCTATCCAATAATTCGGTTCAATTTTAAATATTTGCAACCAATAAGTGGAGTTTGTGCAATAAAAAACCAAATTAAGTTAATCAATTTCAAAACAATTGTAGAATTTAAAAGAGTATATTTTATCCCACAATATATACTTTTAAAAGAATTTAATGTTTATATAATAAACATTGAATTATATCTAGGTTACTGGTGAATCCTGTGACAAATAAACTGTACATTGATCTGCCATTTAACGCTTAAGCCAGGTTACCACTGTCGTTCTTTCAACCATTTTTAGACCTCGAGCGTAGACGTGTGGGAGATGCATTGAACGGAAACATAAAAGGACATTTAGTATAGTATTGGTGGTACCATAAGGTCTTTACCGAGGTTAGGCTTCTGGGGGCGTACAATAACCTGGTTTGGGAAAGGTTTGGATGTGAACTGTCAGTTTAATTTTTTGATAAAATAAATAGTTGTTGACTTAATGTAAAATTTAGAATAAAAAAATTAAAGCTACTTATTTGAATTCTAAATATTAGCTATATAAAATTATAGGCTTGTAATTAGTCAGTCTATCACCTTTTCGTTAATATAATGTGAAAAAATGACCGGGCTTTATAAGAAAATATACATTTTATTAAGATCCAATATAGCTCTAAAATTCAAATATGATCAAACTAAATCCTTAGCTTTAACATATTCGATTGATTCTGGCTCTAAACTGTGCTCATCATTTCTTTTAATTTTCGAATAATGATAAAAGGAAAAGAAGCAAATAAATATTACCAGCATAATAATGGAAGAGATATTATTTATACTTAATAAAAGACTTATAGATTCATCATCTAGGTCATTGATATAAATAGAGGCATGAAACAGTAACTTGTAACCAAGCGAAAACAACAAACTACCAAGGATAGCGGAAAAGTATAATTTAAAAAAAGCCTGGAAAAAGAAAGTGAAAAATAAAAATAAAGCTGAAAGACTTAAACTTATGATAATGATTTGTATAAAGTTGTGCGTTAATAATCCAATAAATATGCCTAGGAATAATCCAAAATTTATACTTAATAAAATATTGGCTAATAGTTCAATATGTGCCACTATTGATCCCATTATTACCCCTATAACTACACTGCCTACCAGATTTATAATTAATTTAATATGTACTTGTCGTCGGAATTGTAAATAAGCGTTCTCTACTTCATATACATCCTCTATTGTTGGCATTTTTAACCAGTATATTAATAGTATGTTGCTCACTAATATGCATAGTATAAAAAAGAACTTAAAGCCAACAATAAAATATTGATATTTTAATGTTTTTTGATCGTATTTTAATATAAATGCTCCTAATAAAACCAGCAAGGATCCAACTACATAAACAGCTTGAAATAAACCAACTAAACATTGAAGTTAAACTTGGTTATTTTTAATCTATAGAAATACAAGTACCTGACGACCTTAAAACGGAAATCAATATTATTCCAGCATCCATTTGAAAGTTTTAATAAATGATGTAAAAAAGATTTAGTTTGATATCATTTTTATATTTATTTATACCTTAAAGTACCCATGATTTCTACCATTGTTTTTGTCCACCTCATGTTTACTTAAAATTAAAAAAGTAAAACTTAACCCTAATTGAGAGGTACTATGAATTCATATTATATTGAGTACTTTAAAGTTAACAATGAGTAGTGAATGCTATCATTAAAAACACTTTGAACTTTAAAATTCAATTGTTTATTTGAAGTTGATACTATTAAAACTACATAGCTTTGTATATACTATTAATACAATAGACTGCAATGAGTAATCAAATAAATTAGTCAAAGTAAAATTTCAAGAATACAAGCTACCATGTGTAAAGTAATTCCCTTTATTTAGAAAAAACATCAACATTCCTTTATTCTGATCTTGGACTAACCTTTTTAAGATGATTTTTGGGGATGCTATTTAAAATTTACAAAAAATCTCCGATTTTGCAATTGGTGTTTGCTTAATTAATAATTTAAATAAATATTAACAATTGTCAATTAAAAAGTAAAGCATCTTGGCGCAGAGGAAGCGCGCGGGGCTCATAACCCCGAGGTCGAAGGATCGAAACCTTCAGATGCTATAGGATTAATTTGGATAATCTTTTTATAATTATGTTATCGTAAACAAATTTTTTATTCTTTCAATATAAAAAAGCATCAAATTTAATATTAGCTATAAAAATCGATAAGTTCAATAGCTTTAAATTTTTATAAGCTTTAGTTTAGTTTTAAAATTTCAAAAAAAGTTTAAATTTAAATACAATGTTTTTTGTTTTAATGTTTGACAAGTATTTCTTTAATTCCATGCTGTATAAAAAATGAGTAAACCAGTAAATTACAAAACACAGCCCTATACGTAAGTTATAATATTTTATATTTTAATAGAATAGCAGTTTTTTTACTAAATTATACATTTTATTTAAAGATACACACACATGCAACTTCTACTAAAAATTTCACTGTTTTAAAATCTTGAGAAACCCTGAATCTTTTTTTCGTTTTTAGCAACTATTTAATACAAGAAGCGGTTTTAAATAATGTCATGAAATTCAATAGTATATTTAAAATGCACTATTAGTTCAAAAATTAGGACTTATTTTAAAATAGAATTATAAAATCTATTGACTCTAATCATTAAACCATCATCCCTTCACTCACAAGGTCAATTGCAGATAAACTATCGAAAAAAGCTGGAATTGTCCATTCAATCAACTCATCTCCCACGACAAAAGACGTCATTCCAGCTTAAAATAGGTTGTTATTTTAAGCTTAAATTACCAAATTAGTAAATATTAAGTGTAATGAATTAATATCAACTGACACAAGATTAAGGTAAGGAAAAAGCAATGTTTTTAAATTTTTACTCTTTTATTTGTTTTATCAAAAAAAATTAATAGATTCAATTATAAAAAATAAATAATCATAATAAATAATAAAGTTAACAACAGCAATAAATTTCAACTTCAAGTATAACAACAAAAAAGTCCATAGACAACCCAAAAAACTCATAAAATATGTCTTTCCCTTCTCTCAACACATTATTAAACACCAAGCCTGAGATAGGGGTTACAGAGATAACTATCGAATCATTTGCAAGCTCGGATAAATCATTAAAAACTGAAGAGACACCCTTGTTACCAGGAGGTAGTCCCAACTCTTTTTTAACCAATACTCCGAGGTTACTAGATGAAAAAATAGATAAAAAATTGCATCGACGTTCTCAATCGGATAATTCGTTGGGTAACAGTGTAAAAATGAATAATGGTTCACCTCTGAAATCACCAAGTGCTCTGGAAGCGGTGAGGTTGTTAGCAAAGACGCATACGAGCGAAAAGAGAAGTGAAAGTCCAAGTGGGGGTAATGGATTTAAAATTTCAAATTTGTTTTGGAGCTTGGAAGACCCATTACCAAAAACAGGTAAGTTTGATTAAAATTAAATTGGATTTTTTTTTATAAATTTTAGGTAATAGTTATTCAGGTTCTGTTTTATTTTCGGGTTGGAACAATAGTTATGAGTCATCAGCAAAGGTAGGCGGTAAAGTGTTTAAAATACCTCTAAGTCAAGCGGTAGAAAATTCGATGATTAATAAAGAGGTTCCTTTACCTGCAGTGGTTATTAGGTGTATTGAATACCTTGATAATGAAGGTAACTTTTACTTATTTAATTTAATGATTTATATCAAATAATAAAAATAATAACGTAGGATTAAATGAGGTCGGGTTATATAGGATACCAGGTAGTACCAGTTTAGTCGGACAATTAAAAGCGAAGTTTGATAGTGGACAAGATTGTTTATTAAATGAAGACTCACCAGACCCACATGCGGTAGCTACTTTATTTAAGTTGTTTTTAAGGGAGTTACCAGAGACCATATTAACTAAAAAAGCTTTAACACAAACTAATCATTTTTTAGCAAGTACGAACGTAATAGATTCCTCAGAAAAACCATTGATACCTAGTCACATCGATAATCGTGGGATCCATTTAGCTGAACAAATTAAATTATTATTACAGGATATACCAAATGCCAATTATTATTTATTGCATTGGACTTTTAGGCATTTAAGTAGAATTGTGCAGAATAGCTCAATTAACAAAATGAATTTATCAAATTTGGGAGTCATATTTTGTCCCACTTTAGCTATTACTTCGAAATTATTTCGTATCTTAGTGGAATATAATGAGCTCATCTTCCCCCTACCAAGGCCGCCTTTCGACCAAAGTAGTAAAAAACCATCGCCAAGACCATATTCTATTTCAAGTGTACAAACGAATAATTCAACAGATAAAAGTTCGAATCAATCTTCTATCAATTCATTATCAAATTTATTAAAGTTAAAACAACTGGATTGTAAATATAAATCATCACCTTTAAAAACAGATAGTAATAAAATTGAAACAAAAGAAAAAGAAAATAAAAATACATTATTGTTTGAAAATTTAGCTGCATTAAGTGAGATGTTAAAGTTCGGACCTGGAAAAACAGAGGACAAAGATAGCTCAATTAATGGTTCTCAAAGAAGTCGAAATTCCATTATATCATATCAATCTAGTCCAAGAGTAAGACGATCACAATCTATTGATTCTCCAAGGATTTCTATTATCGATGGTAATAATGACAGTAGTAATGATCTACCCTCCTCTTTATTTGTTCAACCTGAAAAAGAGTATGAAAATAAACCAAAAGTAATGACGGAAAAGGATAGAAAAAATAGCTCACCTGGTATATTACATTTGGATTATTATGATGGTCACGGCATTGCTCAAGCGTTGTTAAATATGAAAACTAGGAGAAATCAAAGTAGTATTAATAGGCAGCCTATTCAAAAGAGTAACTTTAATTTACTAAAACAACAAGAACTAAAGGAATTGAATGCTGAAAATGGTATTGGGTTAAAGAAGCCAGAGTCACCTGTATCATCGCCGACTATACCACACCCATTCAAGTTGGCTACTGAGGATGAAATTTTAAAGTCAAAAGCGTTGCTTAAAAAAGTGGATAAGGAGGATACTGGAGAGTAAAGAGTTGCTTTGTAGGGGTGTTGGGAAGTATATCGGAAGTTTTTTTTGTCCTATCATTTTGTCCATTTTTAAGCAACTTTGAATTTAAAAAAATTACTAAATACTAAAACAACAAAAAGTAGTACTATATTGTAAAGTAAATGGATTATTTATTTGCGGATGAAGATGGTGTGGTTGTAGGGTATGATAAGAATTTGAGGAGTTACTTTTCTTTTTGAAGATAATAAAAATAAAATCCCTAATTTATTTCCAATGAAAGAAGTAGCGTTTAAGTTGTATTGCTTTTCTAATTTATATAATGGACATTATTTTCTACTTACATTGTATAGATTTAAATGTATTTGATTATATGATTTGTTATACTTAATATAAAATTTAGATTAGGTTTTAAATTTGATTTGTCATAGCTAAATTATAAGGGGAGGTTTGATTTGATATATTTTATGCATTTGTAATATTTAAAATCTGAAACCTACAATCTAAAGTTAATAAAAATCACAATGCTAATGGGCTGTGGTATAAGTAATTATTAAATTTTGTTAAGTGATAATAACTCAATGACCAACGTCAAAGACCCACTTAATTTCGGATAGCAAATAATACATTTTTAACACGCCATTTAAAAATATTATATATTTTAGTATAAATAAAGTCCAAAAGGATAGAGGATATATAAAGCAAAAATAAAACAGATTAGCCACTAAAATTTCAAAAATCAAAAACTCATGTTTTAAAATTTAATAAATCCAATAGATTAATTTAAAACTTTTTTAATGAAAAGAATATAATAAATCAAAAAATGAGACTAAAAATATGCAATATAAAATTTATTCTCACTTACTATATTCGGTAACCGTTGCTACTTTATTCAAAATGACTAATTTAAATTTAAAGTAAAAGATAAAGAAAGTCAAAAGAATACAAGTAAACTAAAGTAATTTAGTATGCCTATTTATTCAAATAAACCCATTCCACTTTTAAATAGGAAAGAATAGGGTTTACATTAGTCAACACCATTGAGCTAAACATCCCCATCACATCAAAATTCTTTAACACAGAACGACTTCAAAAACTTTATAACCTTCCAATTAACTCGTTTTGCAAAACAATTTCCTAATAGCATTACCAGTATAAATAAACCCTACTTCAAAGCCTCTTAAGATGCTAGGGTTTTTTAAAATAATTGTAATTAATACATAAAATTTAGCAATTGAATAAAGGATAGCGTATGCATATTGAAATTGGATAGGAGACACTTGAGAGGTAGTGAGTTCATAAATAGGTAGCGAAATAAAAAATAAACCAGTTAAAAAATACACTATAGTAACAGGGATATATTTAATCAAAACATCTTTTGGTGTAATTGGAGCCGTTGGAGCATTTGTGTATCTTTTTTCATTGATATGAGGATCCATGTCGTTTGGTTCTACAGGTTCTATAGAAGCTTCTGATCTTAAAACTTTTAAATTATATAACATTGGTGAATAAAATGGTAAATTTTCTTTCTTTTCAAAACGTGCCATTTTAAAATAAGTAGATACGGTGATATAAATATGTAATATACCAGCTGCTAATTGAGATACTATGAGTAATATGGTTGATAATATAGAGATTACTTCTTTGCTATTGTAACTAGTAGTACATTGTAATTTGGAGTCTCTTAATTGAAATTGATTCGTTGCGGATTGTATAGTACTAATTAAACATATAATAGTGAAATGGATAAAGATAACTATGGACCAGCTTTTGACGTTGGGTTTACGATCTAAGACAATTGTTTCATAAAAGTAAGCGTAACGAAATATAACAGCACCTGGGAACAAAGTAACAGCTAAATTAAGTAGGAAACCCATAGTTTGACATAAGGATGGTGGGATGCTATCATCTATAGTAAAAACCCATTTTAAATTTAATGTTAAAGTGGAGACATCATAAAACAATAATACAAAACATAATTGAATAAGTAAGAAAGTGGCCAATCGAGAGTTGATCCTGATATCCGAGATAGATAAAGTTAAAATTAACATATTAATTATAATAGAAAATACAGCAGATATTGAAATTAATATAGCAAAAGCGTAGCCTAATAAGTCCTCACTGGACATTTTAGAATGTTATATTAAAAAAAGAAAATTAAATTGGTAGAAAAAGGTAGCTTGTTAATAAGATTAAATTTTAGCTATATTTGGTTTTCTTTAGTGAATTTCTTTTGCATAAAAAGCTAGGCTTGCTAGTCTATTCTTGTAAAAACCACTAAATTATCGGTAGATTCAAAATTTAATGTTTTGTTTTGAAATATGTTTTGAGTGGAAAAAAGAATAAAAATCTTATTAATGTAAAAGCTAGATTCTTATTGATTTATAATTTCATTTTATAGTTAATATATATAATAAAGAATCAAGAGTACTATGAAAAAAACGCAATAAATTGGCTTATTTTATTCGAAATTTCTAAAGGTATTGAACCATAGCTTTTTTTTCATTATGATGAATAACTAGTTTCTTCTAAGAACAAAACACCTTATTTCAATAAAAACTTGAAAATTTAATAGTTTGATCAAGCTTCTATTTTGTCTAAATAGACAAATTACTTGTTATAGTTAAAATTAGACACAAGTGATTAATCGAAGTGATTATACCGGTTAATTTTTATTTTTTAACTCTATTTAAATTATTTTTTAACCCTCATTTTTTTATATTTCATTATTATTATGATGCTTTTATTATGGTTTGTTCTTTTACTATACAATCACTATTATATAACAATAAACGAACTTCTGTATAGCTTTATTTGTATAATAAACTAATAATACTTTTATTTTATTTATTTTTAAAAAAAGCTCTCTAAACTTCTATGAAAATATTTTCTATAAAAAAATCATGCAATTTACTATGATTGAATAAACGAGTATTTTGATTGCTTACCATTTTGAAAAAATTGTTCATGACTTGAAATTCCATTTTCTTAATGTAGAAAATTCTATTTAAGGATATTAGCAACCAATAATTTATAATTAAATTGCGTTTAAATTTTTTGAAATATTAGACAATAAATGCAATGTGTAATAAGCTGATATAATAATGATATAAAGCTGTAGTTTTAATATGCAACTTTGAATCTATTGTGTTGTTCGGTGTGTATTAACTAATATTTAGATTCTTTATTTTACTTATTAAAATATCGGTTTATGATTAAAGAAAGCTATGAATAATTCCTTTTTTTAACTTGTTGAAAATTCTTGAATAAATTGAAAGCATGGCAGCTATATTTCATTATTTTTACTATTATATCCAAAATTGAATTGCGTTTAAATTATTAAATATTAAACTACAAATGTAAAGTAAAGAGTTAAAGAATATAACATAATAATAGTAATCCCCTATGTTTAATAAAAGTTCATTAAACTAACTTTATGTTTAACACACACACCTTTTCCTTTGGCTTACTAATATTAAATGAAATTATGGTTATACAATAAGGGTTATGAATAAATACTATTCTTCTAGTAGTTTAAAATTTTATGGGTGATTTGTACTCATTGAAAATATGGTTTGTCGGTTTTTGAATGCCTTATGTTATATCTCTTGAAATCTAATCTTATCTTAGTACTAAAGGGAGTACCATGTGATTTTGTAAATAAGAATAAAAATACCTTATACTTAAGCTTTGTTCTAATATTTACTTTAAAAAAGGTGTGTTAAGCTGTGAGCTTAATAACAAAGTTAAATATATGCTTTATGTAGTTTGAAGGCCAGGTCCCAAGTATTTTGGTTTTAAAAGTAAGCAAGAAAACAAAATAGTGAACAAATGAGTTTAAAGCAAACTATTAAAGTATGGACTTAAGTTATATATGGGGGTGTTTTTTTTTGGCTTCATTACTTTTTCCATCTTTTAAGCGCCATTCGAGTGGAAAAATTATAAGTAAAATTCTTAAACACAAAAATACATCCCCATATACTAAATCAGAATTACTTTCTTCTATTAGAGAATATTGTATTCTATAACTTTTACATTTATTTTAGATAAACTAACGCAAGTTGAAAAAGATTGAGAAAGTGCCTAGGTTAAAATCAGCTTTATTATTCTCTAAAACATTAGTATAATAAAAAAGTTTATGACACTATTAACATTGATCTTCAACAATAATCTAAAACATATTATTATTAAAATAAAATAAAATAAAACAATTCGAATTTTTAAATAAATAAATAAGCTTTTTGAAAAAAAAATTCATCTTTGATCTTATTAATTTATTAAACTTGTATTTAATATATTAGTTATTTTTTAAAAAAAATCAATCATCTAATCAATATAATTATTTAACCAATATAACTATTTAAACATTAAAAAATTTTAATGTAATAACAATTATTTTTAAAAATTCATTTACAAATTTACTTACTAAAATCTTTCTATAATGTAGTATTACTTGAAAGTTTAGAATCAATTATTATAATAGATTACAGTTTAATATATTTTGTTATTGTTAATTTGCAACTAACATTTTTTAATATGAATTAATAGCTATAGCTTTTATAATATTCTTGAATCCATATAAAAAAATAGTAATTACAAATTCAAAAAAATGAATACATCTAGCTAGAACTTGTTCCAGTAATTAAAAACTCTTGGTTAAATTAGTTACTGAAAGCATATAGGGATGTATTTTTGTGTTTAAGAATTTTACTAACAAATTTTCCACTCAAATAGCGTTTAAAAGATGGAAAAAGTGATAAAGTCAAAAAACATCCCCATACATTGTTAAATTGTCATATTTTTATTATTCTATCTAAATGAAATGGCGTTTTCACTTTTTTGTATATTTAACTACATATGTAAATGTAATAAAATTGCGGAATATTAAATAATAATAGCAATTTACTATATTTAATAAAAGTTCATTAGACTCAGTTCGTATTTAATACACACAGCTACTCCTTAAACTTATTAATACTAAATGAAACTATGGTTTACAGTAATGATTATAAATAACTTTTTTTAGTAGTTTAAAGTTTTATAGATAATTTACTCATTGAAGATAATAATTTGTCGGATTTTAATACCATTATTATTTTATCTTTTGAAATTTAATATTATCTTAGTATTAATTAAAGTAACGTATATAAGTGTCTTTTTTGTTTAAGAAATTTATTATATTTTTCCACCAAAAAGCGTTTAAAAATGGAGAAAGTAGTATAATCAAAAGAGACATCACCATATGGCTTAAAGGTACAATAAAATTACCACCACTCTTAAGCTTTGGTTGTATGCTTATTTGAGGTAAAAGGTGTGTTGAGTAGCTATTTAATAATATAGTTAAAGGTTTGGTATGGGTTTTGATATTGATTGTATTAATAATAATTTCAAACAAGTTATCTAAAAAATAAAATAAAACTATTCGGATTTCCAAATAAATAGACTTTTTAAAATAGTTGATTTTTTATATTAACTTTTATCTTATTAATTTATTGATTTGTTACATAATTTTATTAAACTTGTATTTAAAATCGCTAGCTTTTATTTAAAAAATTAGAAAAATAGAATTATTTAGTTTATAAAATATTTTTATAAACTTTTGACTGCCATTAACAACATCACTCTCAACTTAGTGAAACTTTCAAGCTATTCGTCCAAACTTTCATTCTAGATACTATAACTTAGACTATTCACTTCGATCTCACTTAGTGTTGGTTTCAATTTACTAATTATCTGAATAAGTTTGTACAAGACTGAATTAAAAACAGTCAATCCCATCCAGATTCGATCCAGGTACTCTAGAATTCGAGTATCTTTTTCCGATTGTATAATTAATTTTCTATTTATTTACTCACTTCTCATGAACCACTTATCACCTTTAATTTGTAATCTCTTACTCTTCATTTTACTCACTTATACTTTCAATAATAAAATATTTAGGAGTACTTAACCCTTTTGAGATTTTATATATGGGGATGTATTTTTTTGTTTAAGAATTTTACTAACAATCTTTTCACTCAAATAGCGTTTAAAAGATGGAAAAAGTAATGAAACCAAAAAAAACACCCCCATATATGGAATGTAATTATTTTAAACAGATACAATTTACATAATTTTAATTATTTTTTATTTTAATTTTTCTACACTAATTATAAAATTTAATTATAAAATTTTTACTAAAATAAATCATCGAAAAGCGGCCATTTTGCCATCCACATGCGGGGTATATGGGGATGCTTTTTTGGCTTCATCACTTTTTCCATCTTTTAAGCGCTATTTGAGTGGAAAATTTGTTAGTAAAATTCTTAAACACAAAAATACATTCCCATATATTTAGAAGCTAGACGTATCCATACTACCAAGAGCTTTTCTACTGCTACCAGTAAAAGCCTCCTGTAACACTCTCATAAAAAAATCTTTGGCCATTGTTCTTTTCAGTTGAACCTTGTAGTTGAGCTTTAAAGCATTAACATCTTACCTTATTTTAACTCGATATGGACCCTTAATCCCTATTCTTTAGCTAAGCTCAACTAGTTGGATCAATTTCCAATTAGTTTGACCACTCCTGTACAATTCATTTTTATTAGTGCTAAACTTCTCACCATCATAACTGCACATACCAAATAGATATTTGCTACTTTTACACTTTCCCTCTCTCCTTCTCTTGCTATATCGTTCTTACCAAGGAAATTTTCTACTTAATCTTTAAATTCAAATCTAAAAACACATTCGAAGCTAAAGCTTTGGTCGACACTATCTTTAATTGTTTCTCCTTACCCTTCTCTACTTACATCAACCTTCGACTTAAAGGGCTTTTCCTCTTTGATTCTATCTTCCTTAGCTAATTCATACTCATACCGACTACTATTTAAATAAATTAAATATTCAAAATTTTAATCAATAAAATTTAACTCAAATAATTATTTATATAAAATAAAATAAAACAAAATTCAAACGATTTATAATCAATTTCAAAACTTTATAATTTAATTATATTAAATAACTTTTTATTCTTCTTTACTTTACTTTATTTAAATTGAATCTAATGCCTTTAATAAATCCATTTGAAATCCAATCAATTTCTTCTTATTAGATTGATGAGAACCAAGATAATATATTACATTACCTAAAGGTCTTAAGAAATAGCCATTATTCACTTTATTAATATGTTCAATAACTTGTTTAGCTAAATTCGAAGCATAATTTCTATTTTCTGTTTTTAAATAGACTGCTAATAATGAACCAATTGATATCACTCCGTCTACTTTTTCATGTTTAGAAATTTCACGTGTTAATGTAGTATCATATAAATCCGTGATAAATGTGTTATTATTCTTATTCTTATTCTTATTTTCATCTTGTTTACCAAATAACTTTTCATATTCTTTTAAACTAGCTAATGCGGCTTGACAACCAATTGGATAAGCAGTATAGGAATGACCATGTAATAAAGAATCAATTTTGTCTTCAGATAAGAATGCATCATAAACTTTATCATTAGCTAATGTTACTGATAATGGTAAATTACCCCCAGTTAATGCTTTTGAAAAGATAGATATATCTGGTTGAATATTTAATAATTGTGTTGCTGACATTTTAGATAATCTATAAAACCCTGTAAAGACTTCATCTATGATAATGAGTTTGTTTTCAGATTGTAATTTATTAATTAATAATCGTTGGAATAATGGATCAACTAATATCATACCACCTGCTCCCATAATAACTGGTTCAATTAACAAAGCAGCTATTTCTTTTTTATTAGGAATATTATTATATTGTTCATTTATATAATTATTATATATCTGATATAATTCATTCTCTTCATTCATTCGTTGATTTAAATTAAATAAATTATTTAGTAAATTATTATTATTATTATTATTATTATTCTCAATAACATATTCCTTATTATTCCATTCTAATTTAACTACAATTTGATTATTTTTAATCTTAACATTAGGACTATCCAACCATACTCCTTTACCTGAATACCAATCTACTTTTTCATTATAAACGTTAGGATTTGATGCATCCATAGCACCAATAGTATCACCATGGTACCCTCCTTTTAAACCAATAACAATCAATTTATCAACATCTTCCTCCTTTAATTGATTAATCTTCTTATAACTTGTCAATGCCATTTTAATTGCTACTTCAATACCAGTTGAACCGTTATCTGAAAAAAATACTTTATTAGCCCATCCTTTACCAACGGTAGATAATAATTTTTCACTTAAATCATAAGCTGGTTCATGAATATTTTCTGGAAATAATAAATGACCATATCTACTATTGGCATATACCATTTCCATACCAATTTTATAATTCCCATGACCTAAACCTTGAGTCCACCATGATGCATTAGAATCCTGTTTTTTACTTAAACTATTATCTTCTGGGTTGTAAAATTTGATATCATCCTTATATGCAGATTCTATTACCCCAATCGATTTTAATGTTTGATGTTGAGTAAATGGCCACCAAATAATATCTTTACTTTTGTCTTTCATTTCATTTAATTTAGCATATCTAATATTAATTATAATAAAACAAATTAACTTAATATTATAAACTTACTTTTTTTCATAATATTCCATCAAGTTTTGATTAATATTTACAAAACTATCTTCATTTTTTATAAAATAATTTTCCAAATTTCTTTCATCTTTGATTTTATCTTCTACTATACTTGGTGGTTTTTCAATTGAATGAACTTGAATTCCTTCTTTATTAAAGTATTCTTTTAAATATTCATCATTTTTATATTTGATATCTTGAAACAAACAACATTGAATTACATCATACCCTCGAATTTTCAAGCTTTCATAACTACTAATAGTAGTGCTAATTCCACCAAGACGACTATCACCAATTAAAATTACTGGGTAACGTAAGGACCGATATAAATCAGCTTGTAAACCACCTAACAAGAACTGAATTAATTATTTTATTTTATTTATAAATAATTAATAATTACCTGATAAAGTGGGAGATAATACACCTAAAATAATTTAATTTTAAATTAATTTTAAGCTTTAACTATTAAAAATATATAATTTTTTACCACCTGCAGATTCAATAAATAAAGTAGCTAACTTATTATCTAACTTTTTATTATAATTATTAATATTTAACTCAATTTCTTCTAATACTTCTTCATCTTCAACTAGTCTATCTCGTGCTAAATGTGGACTCACTGCATTTGGATATTTAAATAATGTTTTACCAGTGAGTAATGAATTATTTCCATTGTATTTTAATATATGTCTATAAATAAAACATTAAAAATTAAAATAATAAACGTTAAATCTTATTAGCATTTCAATCATATATTTGATCAATTATATAAAAATAAAAATTTAATAGTCATGATATTTAATTTACCTAGTATCTGAATCTTCTGGATATCCAGTTTGTACTGGTTTTAAATAAAGAACAGGTTGATTTAATTTTAATGCTCCTCGTACTAATAAATTACTAAATATTGTTTTTCCAACTTCAGTATTATTAGATAAGATTAAATATTTATTTAATCGTTTGTTGAGTAGATTATTCAACATAGTTGTGATGAAAGTGAGAAGAAAAAGCTGAAAAAGTGAAAGGGAAAGGAAGAGAAATTGAAGATGAATAATGTTTTTATTTTTGATTTTTGATTTTTGATTTTTTTAGTAAGCTACTTTGGTTGGAAGTTTTTGATTGGTGAATACGCGCTTTTTATGTCTAAATTTCTTCGAAAAAAATAATATTTGTTTTATTGGTAGGGTTTTTGATTAATAGTTTCAATATCAAAATAAAATAGCAACTTATTTTATTTTCTATTGAATTAATAAGTTAATTAAATTTAAATGTGTATAATATTTAATTTAATTAAGGGATATAAAATTCTTAGTTTATTATTGAAAAATTTAATTAATAAATATGATATGTTAAAATTCAAGTATTTGATATTATAATGTGGATTTTTTAACTAGCATTGATTCTGGAATAAAAATGCTCTAGTTTATCCAAAAATTAATTGAAATTCCAACACTTAATTTTACAATTTCTGAAAATACTTGTTTTGAGCTGTTTTAAAATTAGTAATAAATTACTGCTATTTACATATTTATATGTTGTGATTGATATAAATAACATGTAACGAACTATCCGATAAAATAAGTTACTAAATTTTATCATGGTATAGTACTAGATATCAAGTTATACAATTCTTAAGTTATTGTTATGATTTAATTTAGCATAATAACTTCACAAAAAATACATACTAAAAGTTTAATATTAAAATATTGTTCTAAATTTTAATATGGATTTAAATTCCATTTACGTCACATTATTTAAATACTTTTTAATTTTCCATTGTAAAAAAATGGCTAAATTTTCCCACCTTAAAAAAAGAATTATAAAAAGTAACAATCAAGAACATAAAATGTAAAAAAAATAAAAATAAAACACAATCAACTTTCAAAACAAAAAACAAATGGATTACGTATTACAACAACGTAAAGATATAATTCAAGCTAGATCAGAAGGAAGTATTGATATTGATGAATTAACTTCTATTATCTATGATAAAGAATTTATTGATTCTAGATTAGAATTTGAAGATATATTAAAGAATGAATCCTTATTAGATTTAAGTAAAGATGTTCATTTATCTAGACCTGAGGTAAGAAATAAAATAAAATAATATATATAGTTTTGTTGTTTTATGAGGGAGAATAATATTAAAATAATTTCTTTAGAGATATTTAGAAACTTTAAAAGCATGTAAAAGATTAGTGGAATTAAAATATGAAAATAATTTAAATGTTCAACAATTTGTTAAATTGATTAATTATTCCGATATCATTAATCCAGTAAGTTTAATATTTATTTTAACTAATAATTAATAAGTGATATAAACTTTCATTTTTTTAATATTTACTTTTTTATCTTAGCTTATGCTTGATTTTGGTATGTTTGAAACAGCTATTCGTACTCAAACTTCAAGTGAACAATATAATAAATGGTATAAAGATGTATTAGATTTTAAAATGTTAGGATGGTAAATATAATTAAAAATCGATTTATGAAAAATGGAATATTAAAAATCAAATTGTATTTTATTTTATAGCTATGCTCAAACTGAATTAGGTCATGGTAGTTCTTTATCGAATTTAGAAACTACAGCAACATTAGATAAATCTACTGATGAATGGGTAATTAATTCACCTACATTAAGTGTAAGTTATTATATTATATTATATTATTATATTATTATCAACTTAATTTAATTTCTTCTTTTTTTATTTTATAGTCAGCTAAATTTTGGCCTGGTGCTTTGGGCAAATTTTCCAATCATGCTATTGTTTATGCCCAACTTATCATTGATAACAAGAGTTATGGACCACACGGCTTTTTAACTCCAATTCGATCTTATGAAGATCATAAACCATTAAAGGGGGTTATACTAAAAGATATTGGACCAAAATTAGGCTATGAGGGTATGGATAATGGTAAATTAAATTGATTTTATTATTTTAATTAAAATTGAAAGTAAAACAACTAATATATAATCATTAGGTTATGCTACTTTTAATCAAGTACGTATTCCAAGAGAAAATATGTTAATGGGGTTTTCTACTGTAAGTAAAGAAGGTGTTTATAAAAAACCCCCTCATTCAAAGATCGGTTATGCTGTTATGGTAATTACCTATTTTAAATTATTTTTTTGTTTAATATAAATATTTAATCTACCAAAATAGACTCAGACAAGAGTAGGTATTACTCAATACAGTGCAATTTCTTTAGCAAGAGCCATTACTATTGCCATCCGTTATTGTTTAGTACGTCGTCAAGGAGTTGATAATAACAAATTAGAGCCTCAAGTAATTGATTATCCCCTCGTACAATATCGGTTATTCCCTATACTTGCCAGTACCTTTTCATTAATGTTCGTATCTCGATGGATGTTAACTACGTATCAAACAATGATGTCCAATATAGCTGAAAAAAATGATTTTTCATTATTACCTGAAGTACATGCCATTAGTTCTGCCTTAAAAGGATATTGTTCTGAAATGGCATCCAATATGATTGAAGAGGCAAGAAGAGCCTTAGGTGGTCAAGGATATTTAAAAGCATCTGGTTTATCAGAATATTATAATAGTTTTATACCTAGTATGACATATGAAGGAGAGAATGGATTATTGACACAACAAACAGCTAGGTTTTTATTGAAGCAATATAAAATGGCTAAAAATGGTCAATTAGTAGATATTACTAAAACATCAGGTTATATATTGAAGTTTATAGATAATGAGAAACCAGAGTTAAAACATAATGTTCTAGGATTAAGTGAAAATAATTTATTAATTGAATTAATTGACCTATTTTCTTATAGAGCTTACTTTTTATTAAAGAAATTAAATTTAGCTAACCAAAATTTACCTTGGGATGCATTGTCTCTTGATTGTTATAAATTAACTAAAGCTCAATCTCAATATTTAGTTATCTTACAAACTTATAATGGAATTCAAAACCTTCCCTCAACCGTGAGTCAATCTAATATTAATATATTAAAAGTATTATTAATAGTTCATATTATTACCATTCTTGATCAAAATATTGGTGATTTCTTTGAAGCTGAAATTATTACATCTAATCAATTAACTCAACTTCGAGTGCATATGACTGAATTATTTAAAATAATTCGACCTGAAGTTGCTAGATTAACTGATGCTTTTAAATTTACGGATCGTTATTTGAAATCGGATTTAGGTCCTTTTGAGGGTAATGTATATGAAAAGATTGTTAATTCATTAGATAAAAATCCATTAAATACAATTTATTCTGAAAATGAAGTTATTAAAGGATATAAAGAATACATTCAACCCTTAGTACATGGGGAAATTAAAATGAAATATGAAAGGGAAGCGCCGGTTAAGAAGGTAGTGTCAAAGCTTTAAAGGGAGAATGATTTAATAAAATATTAATAATGATTATGATTGGCTATTTTATGTATTTTTAGTTTGAAATTAATAATAGTATTAATAATAGGAATTAAAATCGACTTTTTGTTATTATTATTATTAATTTAATAGTTTTAAAATTAGTTGATTGTAATAAATATAAAATTAATAGAAATTATTCAGAATTATTTTAAAATAGGTTGAATAAACTTAATATTATTGTTTCATTTCAATTTTTGTAATTTTCTAAATTTCTTGATATTTCTTTTTCATTTCTTAAGAAATTTTAGTTGCTTTTAAAATTATTTAAATCTTCGTTTACTTAATGAACATAACAATTAAAATTTCAATTAAATAAAAAATAAGTGATATAAAGTTTAATATAATAATTGGAAGAGTAGAATAAATTTAAGTAAGTTTAATGTAATAATTTTATTTATTAATTTGTTGATTAGATAAGATAAATTCGATTCATCGAAACAATAGTAATTCGGGTTTTGGCTAAATAATTAACATTAGAGATAAAATTCATACCAAAGATAGAATTTATTTATAAATATAACATTCACTTTTATAATTCAATAAATAATCAATTTATCGACAAATTGTATCCAATACTTTTTAATGGACTCAAAGGTTATATTATGATAATCATGAAATGGTAATGGGGTCAATATAAGCAAAAGTAACTATCTATAGACATAGCTTATGATTTAGGTCTCAAATTATTATTGTTAGTAAGCAACTCTTGGATAAATACTCTTTTTTCTTTTCAAATTATAAATTCTCTAGAATTGAAATTGAGAATTAAAATAACATTAACGAGTTATAAAAAAACCAATCAATTTTAAAGGATGAAACTATTAAAAGTTAATTAACACTAAATTTAAAAGGACTATCATAACAATATTGTAGTCGATATGGATGCTTCTAATTTTAATCTTTATAATAATGAAAATGGATTGATATTCAGGTAAAGAATTTTATTTAAATTTTTAAATTCAAAATTCAAGATTATTGTATTTTTATTAAGTTGAAGTAAAATAATAGGGAATGTGTTATCAATGGTAATAATGAAAGTAATTTAAAAAATAATTTATTGAATTTAAATCAATGACTGACTGAGAATAATGAATTGTATGCATTTATAAGAATTACATCAACGAGTAATACACTTCAATCTTAAATTAAAAATCAACTTATCAATTATCTTTGATTGTAGGAGTGAGTAGTATGATTTCAATAAACTCGATGCTTTAAAAAATGTTGATAAATAATTAACAGAAAAAAATTAGAGTATTAACTTTTGGTAATGTATTTTTACAGCTTTATAGATGATCTAAAATGACTGGTACTTAATTATTAAATACTCAATTTAATATATTTATATATGGGGATGTATTTTTGTGTTTAAGAATTTTACTAATAAATTTTCCACTCAAATAGCGCTTAAAAAAGGAAAAAGTAATGAAACCAAAAAAAAACATCCCCATATATTTAAAAGCTTTAACTCAAAGGAATTTACCCTAGCTAATGATAAGTTTTAGAATTCTCTTTTTATTAAATAATCAAATTGATTCTTTTATTCTTAATTCATAAGGTAATTTATTAACTTAATAAATAACTTAATTTGAGTAATTAGTTGTAGTCTTATTATCAGATTTTTATTACTGGTTTATTGAAGATGAAAAGTGAAAATATAGGAGTGTTTTTTATTACCTATTACTATTTTTTATTACTTTAAATTTTAAAATTAATTCAGCTATTTAAGTTCGAATGTATACTAACAAATAATCAATTTTATAACCAGCTATTTGTTCTATTTTGTTAATTTGATACTTATTAATTTAATTTTTATTTTAAAATGAACGGTTACCTAGTACACATACAGGCTTAAACAGCAGCATACTGGTTAATCAACTTTTATTTTAAAAATAGCAAAAAAGGGTAATATGCAATAGGGGAAAAACATCTTCGTATGCTTTGAATTTCTCAAAGGAAGTGGTTTTAAGTACTCAAAAGGCAAATCAAGGTTACATTATTAAGACTTTTTTTGGGATTTAGTATATCATTTAAGTTTTTGTTTAATGGGGAAAGAAAAGTTGATAAAGCTTTAAATGAGATTTGTTGCAGATACTGAATAGGCTTTAGAGGGTTAAAGAAGGAATAAAAAAACAATTCAATTCAATAATTCAGTAGAGAGAGCTTTTTTTATTAATTTTTCTTTTTATAATCATAAAGTTAAATAGTTATATATTAAATGTCAAATTAGACAATATTGATCTACTTCAATTCTAGAAGTAATTTTTTAATTTTTTTTCAAAGGTCCATGCTTTTATCAAAATAGTTTTAATTAGATTTTATATTACTGATTTTTGACAAATTGTATTATAAATTTACAATGTATTTTTATAAAAAAATGTAAGTAGTAGTATGTTTTCTAGATCTATTTCTATTATCCAGACTTTAACTCCTATTCATTTACGCTTCATTATTTTATGTTTCTTCCATTTTTAAAGCGAAGTTTAAATTTAACTACACTAATAAATGTATACCATAAACATTATCTCATAAATCAATTTACAACTATTGCTCAATTAGATTGATTCAAAAACCCAAATCCAAATACAATAATAGTTTCTTGATTTAAAAAATCAAACTAGAATTTTTATTATTATAATTAAAGGGTATCCGCGCGAACGCGTTTACCCCACCACCAAAAATTGTCCAGTGTTATCAGAGTTAACTGACATGGAAACTCTCAAAGCCGAGGTGCAATGCAAAGATTGTTCCCAGCCTCTTTGCCTTTATGATCACAAAGAGACCCTGGCAGGTAAGTAAGGAATCATTAATATTGATAGCCAAAATTTATACCCCAGTTTGATGCCTTAGAAATGCTTAGTTGTGGGATTGTTTCATTTTGAGTATGGATTTTGATTGGTTAAAAGTAAAACATGCTTTTTTTGGGCAGGAATAAATGGGGAATAGAAATCAAATTTGGTATTTTGAATTTTTGTTAATAGTATATTGGTTTTTAATTTAGCTACTTTTTTAATTATTTAAATTTAATAAATATTCTTTGTTTATCGCTTCTATTGCTTTAAATGATTATTTTGTTTTTTTAACCTCTATGTGATGTGTGAAATTACTTAAACTTACTTTTTTTACTAATAAACTTAAGTCGATTGATTGAAAAAATTCTTTTTGGATAGCTGCTCCTCTAAAAAATACAAGGTAATGGTGACTTATTTAAATCTTTCCAATTTTTCAAAATTTTCAAGTTTGAAGTTTTATTTAAGAATTAATAGCTTGTACTTTGAATGATGATAGAGTAAGAAAATATAATACAGTTAATCACAAAGCAATACATATTATAATTTCAATAGTAATTTTATTTTATTTTATTTTGAATTTTAATTGAAATTAAGTACATCATTAAATAATATGTAATATTTAAATTACAATAAAAGATTTTAAATTATACTATAAATAATAAGTAAAATACTAAATACTTAAAACATCTTTGTTTTATAATAGTAGATGTTAGAATTACTAGTATTCCTGATTTACGTAAAAACATTTTAACAATTAAAAATTCTTCTATATACTATAAAATGCACTCTATAGTTAAGTGAATGCTTTAAGATAAATAGTAGATGAAGTCATAGAATTTCAATTTTAATAATTAAAGTTCTTGTATTATATAAAATGAATTTTAAAACACAAATAAGATTTCACAGTAATTGGTGATAACTTGCTTTTAATGACTTTACTCTAATACATATATGTAAATTAGCTTTTGGGAGCTAAAGATACTTGTACCTTCTATAATGCAGTGAAACACTATGAAAATTTGAATGTTATAATCAATAGTCCATGTAAAACATATTTCTTTAATTAAATTTATGAAATATAGCAATTTCTATTTAAAAACAACAAAGTGTAGTGAATAAGTGGATATCTCTCTCATATTTCCAGCTGTATTTGCACAATTTATTCAGCTAAAGCAGTGACATATTATACTCAGCTGAAAGCACTGTGACTCTTGATAAGTCATAGTTTAAAGTAGTCAAACGTAGTCAATTGAATTAAAAGCTGTTCAGATTTTTAATTGACTGTTTTTAATTTATAAAGTAAAAATTTTAAGGATTGGTGTATATATAACTAGACTACTTAAAACGGATATTTATCTTCCATTATATAGGTAAATACTATTTATTCCTAGCTGACCAACACATATATTTAAATAGCTCTTTAAATTAAGAGTCCATTAGAAGCTATAGAGACTGTAATATATTTTAATTTGCATTCACATTAACTTAGACAATTTGAATTTAGCGTTTATAAGAAGATTTTTTGTTCATTAATCGATAGGCCTAAAATTGATTAAAAAAAGCAATTTTAAAAAAAACAAGTTTAAACGTTGTAAGTGATTCAAAAATTCAAAAAAATTCTCCTTTTTAAACTTCAACTACTTTCTAGCTCCGATGCAACAAACCAAAGAACAGCCATTGTTTCAAAAAGCATCAATAAAGAAAACGATTTTCAATTTATTTTTTGTAATTGTATTAATTTATGGGTTTATAACCGATGCAATTACTACAATTAAACAAGAAGTTAATGCGGCTATCTCTTCAATCAAAGCGACATCTCATTATGATCGCATTGTATTTTTGAACTCAACTGTCACCCATTATAATACTGCATTTCATCCTAAGGGGATCCGTTATAAAGGAGAAATAGTCGTTTTTAAAGATGGTTGGTTTGAAACATGGGAAATACATGACGGGTTTCTACCAGGGTTTGCGTTTAAAAAGGAAAAGAGTCAAACAATATGGGGTAACAAAGTAAGGAAATTGGAAACCAATTTAAAAGTAGAAGGCTATAGAAAAATAGTCATAAAACAGTTATATTTTAAATATGCAAATGATCCGTTTTATTTTAATATGAGTAGTAATTCAATTGAGTTAAAACCAACTGTTCAACATGAGCTTTTTGATATCCTTCAGATAGACAGCACACTTTTAACTAGGTTGGATGAGATGATCAAAATTATGGCTTATTATTTTGGTGCTAGATCTATTAACGCTTATGGCGAAAGAGCAATGGGTATTCTCTTTGGTAAAAATTTTCCACTTTATAATGAAGGTTTAATTTGGGCAGTTAAGCACCGGTTTATTAGTCATTTATTTGAAACTATTAGTAGAGATGAAATTATCCCCAATATCATTGATCTACAAGATTGGATGGAATCCTTTTTATTTACAGAATTTTATAAATTTATTTATTGTGAACGAGTGGATGGTTCATGCGATGCTATTAAAAATGCGTTTAGTTATGGTTGTTTTTATGATCAAAACTATGATATGAATTTGATCAAAATATCCTTCCCTTTTATACAAAAAAGTTGTAGCGCATTGCGTCAAATTATTCACTATGATAACCCATATCTTGCTATTTTTAATGTACAAGATATTCACTCTCCTTATGGTCCCAAGTTTGTTTTTAAAGATATACATCGACTTGTTCATAATTCCAAATTTAATAAGGATTTGTATAAGCCTTATGAGAAAGTATATAATGAAGTTGTCAAAAACAAAGCCCTTGCTAAAAAGAAACTTCGACCTAAAAGTTATTTTAAGGATTGGCTTGGTTGTAAGAGTGGTTATTCATTTAAAGAGCCTTTTTATATATCTGCTTTTTATTTACATCGAACTGTTCCATTTGACGATGATTATTAGTGGGGTAGAAGTTTTAAGTAGATGTGCTTATTTCATGAGTTTGTAACTTTAATTTATTATTGATTTTTTAATTGCTTTATTAAATATTATCCTTTTAATACTATTTTTTCGTATTTTAATATTGAATTATTACTTTTTATTGATTTTGCTTTGTTTGAATATTTTTAAAATTTACTAATCCAAAGGTCTATTTAGTGCTTACATAATAATATTGAAAACAAAACAGTTAATTGACTAATATTAAAATTAAACCCTTGAAAAAGTTTATTTTGTTACCTGACTAAATCAACAACTAAATTATATTATTATAATTAAAATATTACTTCCTCTGCCCAGAAAAGAGAGTCCAATTTGAAATTCGTATAAATGTAAAAACAGCGCGATAAATGCTAATTTTTCTAAAATTTATTAGTATGTTTTAAATATTTAAGCTTAAAATTTTTTAACACAACTATTAAATCCCACTTGTGCAGTAGTTATTTACATATTCTAGAAACAAAAAAAGGACAAATGTTTTATTAAATTATTATAGTTAAAAAATCATCAATTATAAAAATCATCACTAATAATACACAATTGAACTTTAATAACTTAATCAAGTTTAATTATAAAAATCAAATCTAACTTAAAATCAAAAATAAATTTGGAGGTGTCTTTTTTGGCTTCATCACGTTTTCCGCTCAAATAACGCTTAAAAAATAGAAAAAGTAACAAAACCAAAAAAAACATCCTCGTATATAATTTAATTTTTTAAATGATAGTTTATTAAATAAATCTACTATCGCATTAATTAAATCATCAATACTAATTTTTAATGTAAAATTTAATTTAACCAGGTTTTTCTGCTATAGTTATTTAACTTTTCTAATAAAGTATTTAAATATATTTGGCTATTTTTTATAAATTGACTTTATTTCCAAATTTTATTAATTATAATAAGACTCAAAAAAACTTATGGGGATGTATTTTCTTGTTTAAGAATTTTGTTAACAATCTTTCCGCTCAAATAGTGCTTAAAAAATGGAAAAAGTGACGAAACCAAAAAAAACATCCCCTTATAACATAGTATTAATCTTTTCATATTATGTAAAAAGTTATAGCTAAATTATTTAATATTTGTCAGGTAGTTTTAAAGCATTAAAAAAAGCTTAAATTTGCTTAAACTTTGGGCAATTATAACTCTGTCAATATTGATGCTATAAATTCAATACTAGTATCGTTTGATAGCTCTCAACATAAGCTATATATTTTTTTGAAAAAAAGCATTTAATTTTATTAGATTTTAATAAAAACAGACTATTTTTCCTAAACCGGGCTATTTTTTCTAAATAAAGAGAGTATAATAATTCCTTGATTAATTAGAACCAAAATTTTGTATGGTAATGTCAATAACATCAATGAAAGCTGCCCATCACTTTTAACCATCCAACTCGATCAATTCAGTTATCTACTATCTTTTGCTTATTCTCATAATTATTAAAATTGGTCAAAATTTTGCTAAATATAAGAGTAAAAACTATAATAAGTCAGATTGGCGAGGCTGGAGTATCAGTAAATGGACGCTATTATAGGTGCCTCATGGTCTATCGCGCGCTTTGAGGATAAAATGGGCTTCTTGAATGTGATCCATGAGCAAAGTTCAGGTGAAGCCATATTATTTGAAAGGGTGGTACGAAAGTACACTTGTAAAAATTCAAAAAATAGAATCGCTTGAGAATTAAATTGTTTGAAAAATTATTATACTGAAGTAGTTTTTGATTTGCAAAAAAGTTCACTAGTTTTAATCTTTTAGAATTATAACTAAAAAAAATTAAATCGATTTGAAGTTACCTTATTTTGTATGTTGATGATAGCATTATATATCACGTAACAATTGTTAGTTAAATCTTAGTTCAAATACACTCAAAATATATCAAATAGCTGCTCATTTTATTATTTGGACCTTTTATCTATTATAATTCTAGCTCAATAGTGTAGTAATATGCGGTATTATATTTAAATCATGCAGCTAGGGCAGTATTTTCCAATCCAATGAAAAGGAGTAACAACTTAAAGTTGATGTTGTAAAGTGGTATGATAATCCCATTCTTTAAAAAGTCACTAAGCACGGGGCTTTTTGATTGAGTTATTACTTTGTAGTATTGAATTTAAATAATTTAATAAACGAAAAGAGAATAGTAAAGTAGAACTTAAGAATATATTCTGTTTACGTAGAAAATTCACTTTATTTAATGATCGAAATCTTTGCTCAAAACCCTTACCCCAAAAATTCAACTCAAGCCAATAGAATATAAAATTCTAAAAAATAGAAATCAACTTCAATTTTTTCTTTTTTAAAATATATTTTTAAAAATCAAATGTCAATTACTATTGTTAAACAAACTCAAATGAAAATTAAAGTAACTAAACCTTACCCCAAACCCAATACCAAGGATTCTAATACCAATACTAATACTCCTACAAAACAATCAGAGTCGATCCCTAATGGTTTTAATGTAGAACCAAATACCGATAACGTACCTACTACTAGCATTAAGGATGAAGATGATCGAAAACTTCGAGATATCGAGATTGTGAAGTTAATCGCTGTTGCCGCAGATATAAATTCTATCCCGGTACAATATATGAATACAGAGCACAAACTCATCAAATATTACCTTGAAGATAACTTTCCAGTTAGTGGTGATACCGTTTCAGCTACAAAGAACCTTGATAAATATATTGAGTGGGCTATCAATCCTAGTAAAAACTCAAGCTCAATTCATTCATTAGTTGACAAAGTTTACAATAAAAGTTTAGGATCTATTAAAAAGGAAAATACGTTTGTTATTCCAAAGAAACTTAATTCAATTGAAATTATAGAAGGCTTACCAGCCAAGTATCATACCATGTTTCCATTTAATATAACGGAGGATGGCTTAGAAGATATAGAGACTATTGAAGATCAAGATGATGACGATTTAAATATTAAAACCCAATATGAGATTCCTCCAACTGGTATATCGTTTATAAATAAGTCGCTTGCACATAATTATGATATCGAAAAAGATGAATTTACAACAGATGAAAGCGAGTTGATGGAAGATAGCGAATTTGAGCTTGAAAACAATGATGTTCCTGCTGATTCTGAAAATCTCCAAGAAGAAGCTCCACAGGAGCTAACTGAAATAGTTATTAGTGAACCAGTACCACCTACTCAAGTTCAAGCTGACAATCTTAATGAATTGTCTGGAGATAAAGTAAATGAAAAAGAAAACCAACCTACCGATCAAACCAATAATGAAGTAGATGATGTACAGGCACCACCATATGGTTATGATTATACTGGTCCATATCCACCTCCTTCTAATAATTATGGATATAATGGGCCATACCCTCCTCCTCCAACTAACTATGGCTATAGCGGACCATATCCTCCCCCTTCTCCACATACCTATGGATATAGTGTCCCTCCACCTCCACAGCAATTTGGATATAATGCTCCATTACCACCTTATACTTATCCATATTATGCTCCTCCACCAAGCGAGTATAATAATTATCCCCATCCTGGTTATGGAACAGATCCAAATAGTTATCAACCAGTTTATTATAATGGTTACCCTTCTCACCATGGTCATGGTTATACCATCCCACAACCAACATCTGCTAAAATAGAGATTAGACACCCATCTACAAGAAATAAAAAATCAACTTCACCTAAAGATGACAGTAGCTCTAACGATAAGGAAGGTAAAGAGGTCAAAGGTTCGGAATGGACAAATTCAGAATCTGAGACTAATAAAGTAAACTCAAAGGTCAATGAGAATAATGGTGCTGGTACTAACAATGAAATACCACAAACAGCCAATAAGAGTAGAAGTCAATCTAACAATAATTATAAGCCTAGAGTGGAAGCTTATGATCCCAATGTAGAGCGTGGATACCCCCAATCTTATTCTAATAGCCCTAATGGACAAACTTGGAATGGAGGGCAAAACAATGGGTATAACAACTATAATGGGAATAATTATCGAAATAATTATAAAGGAGGTTACAAAAAAAATTATAGGAAAAATACAAATATGCCTAATGGAATAGAAGATGGTAATTAATAGCTTATAGATATGTTTGCTGGATTGTATTATTATTTTCATTGCTAATGTTAATAAAGTTAATTTATTTTTTTTATTTTTCTTAGTATATTTTTTTAAAATTAATCAAAATTTCAACTAAATAAAACAGTAATGTTTAATACATTTAATTTTTAAGTGATATAACTAATTACAGAAAAACAGGGACATTTGATCTCTCAATTGAGAGAACCTGAAATATGTAAAAATAGTGGTGGCCAATTAAAAGTTTTAAATCTCTCTCAATCTTAAATTCTACTTGAGATGTAAGTTGAAAAAAAAGTACCTGTCTCAATTAAGAGGTCAAATGTCTCTGTTTTTTCGTAGTTGGTTATATTATATTTTCATATTATTTAATTAAATGAAAAAAATAAGAGAAAGCATAAGACGATGCAAGCATAAGAAAGGGCGAAATTAAAGGAAGTCAAGTAAACGCTGGAATTTTATGTTTGAAATGATAGCCTTCAAAACTCAAAATTGTGTTCTGGTTTATTGTAACTCATCTAAGTAATAAAAGGACATCATCAGAGTCTAAGTTAAAGAGATAAATTATAGCAAATTGAATAGCCGAATCTATAATCAACTAGATATGGAGATGTTTTTTTGGCTTCATCACTTTTTCCATCTTTTAAGCGATATTTGAGCAGAAAAATTGTAGTAAAATTTTTAAACATAAAAATACATCCCCATATAAAATATAAAAGTACACTTTTATATTTTAAAAGCGTTTTTACTAAATTAACAATAATTTATGAGTTTCACTTATATTCCAAAAAGATCAATTAAACCTGGGCACTGATTTGCTTTATTTGATTAGCTGTATTAAAGCCTATCTACTAAATATAAATTGTTTGAAAGATTTAATATGTGAACTATTTTTATAATAATCATTTTATCCAATATTAGTCATTATTTTTTGAAATAATTTTTGACTTTAAAAATTACATATAAACAGTTTATATATTATTATCATTTAACCCCTCATTGCTTTTTGATTGTTCTTAAGTACATTATTTGACCAAAAACACTTCACTTTTGGCTTACCATTGTTATTTTTAATCTTTGCTTAAACCTGACAAAATGTATCCTTAGACTCCTTTCCCACTCTTTTCCCTAAGACCCTTAATTTTGATAGCGTCCTTCAGACTATGAATCAAACACAGAGTTTTCATGCTTTAGATTATAAACAGTATTTTATATTTTTCTTTAGATATTTTATTAAACAGCTTTTTTTAATAAAAGGTAATTCTAAAACTTTTGTACTACTAATGACAGTAATTAAATAGACTTAAGGTTACTGTCAAATGCCTATTTCGGCTCTAGCTCGTATCTATAAGGACTCATTAGATCCTATGTAATGAATTTTAGTTTCTATATCATGTTCCCTATTTTTCATCACCTGCATGAGTAAACCCATCGTTAGCCTTTTGTTCTGATGCGTTTGTAAAAAATCAAAGTGTAGTGAAATTGAAATTACAATACGAGAACTGTAAACATTTTTTATCTTTTTAGAGTGTTTCTGGTAATCATAAGTTTAATCAAGGCAAATTTAAAATTTAAAAATCTAAATAATTTATTTATAAAGCTAAAATGAACAGACTTAATAACCATTGTAACCGCCATATCCTTTGTTTTGTCCTTTACCATAGCCATAGCCTCCATATCCATTGCTAGAACCATAACCATTTCTAGAACCATAACCATAGTCTCTAGAGCCTTTTCTAGAGCCATGACCATAACCTCTGTTTCTTGAGCCATAGCCATACCTTCCATGACCCTTGTTACCATAACTATAGTTTCTGTAACCATTGTTACCATAGCCATAACCATAGCCCCTATAGTCTCCATTACCATAACCATAATCGTAATAATTAGAGCCATTAGCATTACTATTTGATCCTGAAGAACCAGATGCGTCAGTGCTTCCGCTAGAACTTGGAGAACCTAAAATACCATCACCTCCTAAGTTACCAGGCATTTGATTTGGATTTGGGCTATCAGAAGCACCTGAAGCGTCAGTACCTCCTAAATTGCTTGGGATTTGATTTGAGTCTGGACTACCAGATGCATCTGTATTTTCTGAGTTACCAGGCATTTGATTCAAATCTGGATTATCAGAGGCTCCTGAAGCGTCAGTACCTCCTAAATTGCTTGGGATTTGATTTGAGTCTGGACTACCAGGTGTATCTGTGTTTCCTGAGTTACCAGGCATTTGGTTTAAATCTGGGTTCCCTGAAGCCTCTGAAGCATCAGTGCCTGCTAAATTGCTTGAGATTTGATTTGGATCTGGGTTACCAGATACACCTGCACTTCCTAAGTTACCAGGCATTTGGTTTGGATCTGGGATGCCAGATGCTCCGGTGTCTCCTAAACTATTTGGAGTTTGATTTGAGTTTGAGACACTTGATTGTCCAGCGCCTTCAGAGTTGCTTGGGACTTGATTAGGATCTGGGACGTCAAGAGAGCCGTTGCCTTGAAAGCTAGTAGGGTCAATGGCTGGATAATTATAACCATTTCCGTAGGCATTTCCGTAGTTACTTTGATATGTGGTTTGACTTCCAGTAGGTTGAGCATTTGGAACTGTTCCTTGATTAGAACTGCCTTCTGGTAAATTTAAAGCTGAAATGATAGCTAAGAAAGGAAGAAGTTCAATGATCATGTTTTTCATTTTTAATGTTTGTGAGTTGAATAAAGAGTCTCAAGAGTGTTTTAATTTAACACAATACAATAAATAAATTCGATTTATACAATGGATAATGAGTTAATTTAATAATTATAACTCTATTCATTTTGTTCTTTATATACTGTTATTTTGCTACTCATAAAGTATATTTTATGTTACATTGCATTTTGCACAACTCATCTTTGTAAGCCACTTTCATTCACAGAGTTATTGAATCTACTGTAAGGGCTTTCCTATTAGCTAAATTTTCTTAAGGCTATCTTAATAGCTAAAGTCCAATTTCCGGTTGACTTACATTGATATTAAAAGCCTTTTGCTATTTTTAAATTTCTATTATGCATCATTTAAAACGCCAAGGTTATCTTTATGCATTATTTAGAAGTTTAATAAAATATGGGGATGTATTTTTTTGTTTAAGAATTTTACTGGCAATCTTTCCACTGAAATAACGCTTAAAAAATGGAAAATAATGAAGCCAGAAAAAACACCCCTATATGAAGTTAAATAAACTGTTTTGAAGATGGATCATTTTACAGGCTTTAAATCTCTATTACTAACTAGCTGCTTATTTAAGAAAAACCTCATAATAAAATTTGACAAAATATACGAACAGGTTAAAAATTGGTCATATATAATTTAACTATAAAAATTATCATTAAATGAATCGTAAAAAAGCTACAATAGCTGTAAAGCCTAGGCTCAATCTTATCCAGCTTTGATTTACAGCTGTTTAATTCAGTATTCTTCTATTATTTTGTTAAAATGAAACTTTGTTAGCTTTATAAACATGAAAAAAATTAAGGGATTAAAAATTTATATACTCTTAAAACTGCCATAAAGCTTAGTTTACTTTGAGTTTAAAGATTAGCAATACATTTCAACTAAAATATCATTTAGTATAACGATTATACAAAGCAGCTAATAAATTATCGAATAAATATAGTTTTTATTATTTCTTATAAAGTGAAGGGTAAAAAACAGTTGATTTAAAATTTCAAGAGGGTATCAAATACAAAATAATTTACTATTCTTTATAATCATTAAGATTTATAATATTATTCTCCCAGGTGTTAATACACATTGATTATAGCAAGAATTGAAGTCATTAAATATCGAATCGGTGCAGTTATCAACTTCATAATCAACACATTCTTCCCCATCAAAAAAGTAGCGTATCCCGTATAACTCTTCTGGTGAGCAATCTTGATATTCGTATGGTAATTTATTACACAAATCATTCTTTAAATCAAATATTTTAAGACCGTTTATCTTCCCTTCCTTTTTATCGGCTGTATCCACGATACTTTTAGGGTCTAAATAAAATCATTAGATAGATAAAGCGATAAACTAAATTTCTAACTTACTTTTTTCTGCATTCGTTTCTTTCTTTCCCTCTTTTTTATTAACTGGCTTTATAACATTACTAAAATCTAAGAGGATAGTTAAATAAATGATGAAAATAGTTAATTTTTCAACATACTTTTTTCTAGCTTTATCGAATCTTTCTTTTCTTTATTATCTTCCTTTACCTTATTTTTAGCGGAACTGGATATATCATTTTCGATAGCATTATTATTGTTATTTGTTGCATATGCTAAATTTTTTGGGGAGGTTTGAGTTAAGTTAGAATTTACAATGGCATCGTTTACAACGGAAGGAATTTTAGGCGCTTATTATTTAAAAAGGTTACTTAGAACATATATTAAACACCAATGTACAACAACTACTTACTGTTGATTTTCGAAGCCAAATAAACTTGTGATAGCAAGGTTGAAAATAGTAGTATTCTCATTTTGTATATACAATCCTAAAATTTATTGTCCAGCAATTATATAATAAAGTGAATGATAAAGAAAACAACTATTAGTTTTTTACTTTTGGTGATCATTTGGATTTGTTAGCGTTTTTATTTTTCGTTGATCAATAAAAAATCTTTATTTAAATTATTTCTTTTTACTATTTTTAGTAAATTGAGCTCTTTTTGATTTGACCATTACATCTACTGTAACTCTGTTATGACTTAACTAACTGTTCATTTAAGAGTAAAACCTTGCTAAAAAAAGCTAAAATATAATGATTAGCCAATAAAAAACTAAAAAAATGAATAGATGGCCCTAAAAATTACAGCAAATAAAATCGCAATAGAATTGCAGCAGTTTTATTTTATTGCCAGATTATCGAATTGGAGTTTTGTTTTGGAAGTCCAATTTAATCCCGAATTTAAATTAGCTTCAAACTCAATATGCTTTTTGCCCAGCAATTCTCACCTCGGCAAAGTATTATAGCGTTAATAACTCAGTGTTGTTTAGATTTTGATTTTAAAAATATTTGAAGGTAGCATGTAATAAATTATTATTTCAAGTTAATCTTCACACATTAGTACCAATACTATGGTATTAAAAACCTTGTTAATGTGTCTACTTTTTTCCAATACCTTGTTAAGCTTAAAAGCATACTTGCCCACAAGGGCCTTGCGTCTTTTGAAAAAAGTAATTTTCAAGTTGAATTTTTGCTATAGGGTAATTTCTAAAGTAATCTAAGATTTTGATTAAAAAAACAGCTTACTATTTAAACATGCTACTTTTCTTCATACTAATTATTTTTACAACTACTGCCTATTGTTTTATTAATCATTTATTATCTGTCAGTAAACAGGTACTATTTACCAAAATCATGTGTGGATGTTTCTTTTTGTTTAAGAAATTTACTTTTTTTCGCTCAAATAGCACTTGAAAAATGAAAAAAGTACTGGAGCCGAAAAAAATACCACCATATGGTGTGATGTTTTTTTGGTTTCATCACTTTTTTCATTTTTCAAGTGCTATTTGAGCGAAAAAAGTAAATTTCTTAAACAAAAAGAACATCCCATATATTCAATATTTAAATTTGCATTAACCTCAGATACCGTAATATTAAAACTAAAAATCTATCCAATTTAAATTTCTCATCAAATTGATAAATTATCTTTCATGTTTTATAAAATAAAATAAGTTTTTATTTGAACATTTGACGCAATATATTTTAATATGTATATTTTAATTTCATTACATGGTGTGAAATATTGCTTTATTTAGCTCTCGGATTGATTATAACGCAACAATCACTTAAGTTGCTGTGTTCTCAAGTTCAAATACAATCAATTCAGAGTCCCTTATTTTGATTTGCTGCGAGAATTTATAACTTCATATTGCAAGGAATAACGTCCTCTCGTATTAATATCCATATTTATTGGAGTATAAAAGAGATTCTTCAATATGATAACTCGAGGCTTTTTAACTGAATTACTCCCTGATATCGTACTATTAATAAAGCCACTAAGTCTTTCTGACAACATCTTACGTAGATTTTACAGTAGTATTGTCTATTCTATCTGTTTTACATAGTTCGTAGCTTATTACGTATTATTCTTATTCATTTAAGTCTATCTTAGTTACATAAACTAAGACCGTTCGACTCAAGGCAAGTTAATCAAGCAAGAACTGTTTTTAACTCCTACCACTGAGTACCAACTTTCACACATGGGGTTTTTTTTTTACTTCATCACTTTTTCCATCTTTTAAGCGCTATTTGAGCGGAAAAATTGTTAGTAAAATTCTTAAACACAAAATACATCCCCATATACTATTAATAAGTTGTATACTATAAATATATTTTTATTTTAATTTACTAATTTTACTTTTAAAAAATAACTACAAATTAAGAAGATATGGGAATGTCTTTTTTTGTTTAAGAATTTTACCAACAATCTTTCCGCTGAAATAGCACTTAAAAATGAAAAAAATAGTGAAACCAAAAAAACACCCCCATATGGGGATGTATTTTTGCGTTTGAGAATTTTACTAACAAATTTTCCGCCCAAATAGCGCTTAAAAGATGGAAAAAATAATGAAGCCAAAAAAGACATCCCCATATCATTGTTTTTTAACTGCTATTATATTATTGCTTATATTATATAAATGTATCAAATACTATGTATTAAACAATGAATGCCCTTTAAAACAATGTTACTAAAATTTCTAATACTAATATATTGTACATCAAAAACATTTTGACTATATTTTATATTGTAATATTCCACCTTGCTTCATATTAATATTTTAATAAATCTACTACTATTACTGAAAAAGTTAATAGATATTATTGATTGCAACAATAGAAAATTGATTTTTGACTATAAACAAGTCATTTCCAAGTGAAATCTATTTACTGTCACAGCCTTATACTTCTACCACCATAACCTACCCAAAAATGAAGGAATTTATGAAAACACTTGATAGGTTTTTGATAGTTTGTAATGCATACTTTAAGCCTGTTTAGTTATGCTTTCACCATAACTGATTTTTTTTATATAGTAAGTATTATAATAGTTTGCTGCTTTGTAAAGAGAATAGTTTGATTGTAAACTAATAGTTAAGTGTAATTTAATTATTCGATTTAAACTAACTAGAAAATTGAGCACTTTTTTTTTGTATTTTTAGCTAAGAAATGAGTAAAAATAATAGTGGTTGATTTAAGGAATTTAAAAATAAAAATGACAAAGCTCGAAAATCAAGGAACAAAAAAAGGAAGAATAAGATCCAAGTCACAGGTACTGAATAAAAACTATAAATCAATTGAAATAAAAAAAAATTATATCTTAATCTAATTATTAAAAAAAATGAAGTTCACTCCAATTTTAAGCTTAGCTTTATTATTTAACAGTATCACTGCTGAAGACAATGCAGCCTCAAAAGTATTAACTAAGGATAATAAAGACTTAATGAAGAAAGGTTTATGGTACCAACGATTATTTAGCTTTATTAACTTTATTAACTGTTAAATATATAGGTTTGTTAAATTATACTCTCCAACTTGCAAATACAGTAAGCGCCTAGGTAAAAACAAAGAACTCAATATATCAATATATCTAAATATCTAACTTCTTTATAGCCCCCCACTGGACAAATATCACTGAAAGCTTAGGAGCTTGGGGTAATGACGCCAAATTTAATTTTGCTGAAGTAAATTGCGTTAATGGTAACAGCCTTTGCTCTGACTTAAAAGCCGATGGGTACCCCACCCTTAATCTGTAATTTTTTCCAGTTCTCTTTTAGTGAGGTATTAACTGAATTTTAATTAGGTTCAAAGATGGTGAATACCAAGGCGAATGTTTAACCTATGAAGGTGTCGATGAGTTACTTATTTGTATTAAAGACTACGTTGAGAAATACCAATTAGAAGCTCCTGGACAATTATAACTTTAATAATAAATGAAGTTAATATGAACTTACTTTTGTTACTATTATATGTACCTTTATTGAATGCGTGTTTTAAAATTTAATAGTAAGCTTAATGGTCTCAAGCTAATGATAAAAACACCTTTTTAACCTTTTCTATTTCGTTTTTATCCTGTCTTTATTTAATTATACTCCATAATTCAAATATGATATTTTAAAGTGTAATAAAATTTATTTTAAGTTCTTTTATATTATATTACATTAACAACTACACCTATAAACCTGAACCACGAATCTTCACTATAATGCTAATAAAAATGGAAAATTAGAGAAGCTTATAGGAACATAAAAAGTTGGAGGCTCGAATCCAAAACACGAATAAAATCAAGCCAAGCAAAAAACAGTAATAAGTAAGAAATTAAAAAAATATCATCACTATCTTTTTTATATATCAACTATAAATATCAAAGATGAGATTGACTAAAATTTTAAATCTCACAAGTTTAGCACTATTTTTCAATAGTGTAACAAGTCAAGACAACCAAGCCTCTAAGGATTTGACCAGCAAAGATGAGCAATTGGTTAAACAAGATTTTTGGTACTAATAATCTATATATTTATAAAAGGTCATTAACCTGATTATCTAGGTTTGTTAAATTATATTCCCCTACTTGCAAACATTGTAGAAGATTAGGTAACAGCGAGTGGCTCAATATATTATAATACTAATAACAAATATAGCCCCGCATTGGGTAAAATTTACTCAAAGTTTACAAGACTGGGGTAAAACTCAAAACTTTAATTTCGCAGAAGTAAACTGTCTCAAAGAAGGAAAATTATGCTCTACTCTAAAAGCAGATGGCTATCCTACGATTAATTTGTAAGCTTAATTTAACTTACAATCAAACTATTAAAATAAAAAACAGATTCAAAGATGGTGTATATCAAAAAGAGTGCTTAACCTACGAAGGAGTTGATCAACTGCTTATTTGTATTGAAGAGTACGTTAAAAAGTACCATTTGGAATCGCCTAAACAAGGAAATAAAGTAACGACATTGATTGTTAAAAAACTATAATACTAATTTATTTAAAGCCGGAGCCAGCTAGGAATGCTCAACCTGAGCAACACCATCAAGAGCCCCCTGAGGTTGGAAATCATCAAGGGCCTCCTGAAGTTGGAAATCAACCAGAACCAAAAGTACAAGCACCTGTCAAACAAAACATAGTTGCTAAAGTTATACCTAATCCTAGTGGAGTAGTTAAAAAATTAACTACTTTAACTTTCGATGAGGTAAGATATGTAAAGTCATAATAATAATTGAAATAATAAATATAATAGGAATTGAAAAAAGGGGCATGGTTCATAGTAAGGCTTAAATTAAAAATTAAAAGAATCAAATTAATCAGAATTAAAATAGAAATTCTTTGCTCCTTGGTGTGGACATTGTCAAACGGTAAATTAAATATTTCATTTCAATCAACTATTTCTGACTCTTTTTTAGCTTGGTACTTTAATTAAAATAAAGTAAAGCTATAAGGATACTAATTTTATAATAGCACCTATCTGGACTAAACTAGCCTCTGATTTACAAGGTACTATTAATATTGGTCAAGTAGACTGTACTGAAGAGAAAGGTAAATTAGTTTAAGATGATGATGATAATAGATTAATTTGGTTTAGATTTATGTACAAAAAATATTATTCGTGGGTATCCAACTCTTAGATTGTAAGTTTAATTATACATAGCTTAATAGCATAATAATATTGTTATTTAAGTATTCAAAATGATAAAAAAAAAGATTATTTCGGAGAACGTACTTTACACGCTCTTAAGACTAGTGCTCTAAAATCAATAGGGTAAAAATTTATATTAAATCCATTTAAGTTTCCTTTTAAATTATTTTTAGACCTAAAAATAATATCAATTATGATGAGATCAAAAAACTAATTAAAGGCGAAAGCTATGCCATCATTTACTATAATCCACAAGATAATGACATACCAGTAACTATTATTTGCTATTATTATTGTTTTATTTACTTATATATTTATTTAGCCTCATATAAATAATATCCTTTATAACTTAGAAGCACAGACGGAAAGTTATCATATTAATAAGAAATCAGACGATTTGAAAGAATTGAAGATTCAAGATCATCCAGCACTAATTATTGTTAAAGATGGAAGTTATAAACTTTACAACGAAGACATAAACAACATTGAAAATTTCAACAAATGGTATGCAAAAGAAAAGAACGCTATTGTAAGAGAATTAGATTTAACCAACTTTGAGCAATATCTTAAAGTTAATAACAATAACAATCAAATCGCAATTGTTAAAATTATTCGCGGGGGACCTAATAAGGAAGATAACACCCATTTAGTTAAGGAGAAGAAAAAATTCCGCGATATTGCTTATCCTATTTTACGCAGAAGTGATAAGCAAATGTTCTTTGCTATTATTGATGGTGATAAATATGAAAGAGAAGTTAAAAATTACTTGAACCATTATGGGGATGAGAGCCATGTGGTTATCATTGATTTGAAGGTAGAATTTTATATTTATAGTCAATATTTGTTTATCTAATTTATTATTATTAGGAGAAAAAACTGTATGATAAATCTAGTGAAAGCTCTAAAATTGAGCACAAAATGGAAGATATTAAAAAAGCGATTGACGACTATTATTCTAACAAATTAGAGGTAATTAAATTTATGGAAATAGTTTATAGTCACAATATTGATATACTTTAATTAGGGTCAAGTAATTGATTTTACTCCTAAATACTTTACTTTGGTAATTATATTTATTTTTTTAAATTTATTCATTTTGTTTACTATTTTATTTAGTCAAACCTTACTTCCCTTCCATTCCTTACTATTTTAATTCCTGTTATCTTAGTTTGTGCTTTAATCTATTTCTTTGTCACTTCCGAAGACAGTGAACAGGATAAAAAAGCAATCTAAAATAACGCCTTTTATTTTTTAATATTAAAATTATATTAAATTTTATTTTGTTTTAATTCATCCCAACATATAACAATATTGAATATCGATAACATTGGATAACTAATTTAATTTTTAAAATTCTTTTTTTTTTCACTGTTTACTAAGTTTGCTTAAATTTCTAATTTAATCCTAGATTTAATTTTCCCAATAAAATCCAGTTGCATGAGTTTTTAGAACTTAACTAAACTAAAATCACATAAAAAAGAACTTCATTTTTTAATAAGATGGGACGCCCAAAAGGATCAAAGAATAAGACGAGTAAAAAAGCAACTACTGAGGCCAACAAGACACTTGAAACACAATCAAGCGGTTTGACAGATGATCAAGCACAAATTACTCCAAAGCCTAAAACTAAAAAAAGTACACCCCAAAAAGAGAAAGTAAGTAGTGATTTAAATGATAATAAATTGGTGGCTGAAAACGAAGTGAATAAACAAGAGAGTAAAGAGGTGCTACAAGAAGAAGGCTTAAAACCCATTATTGAAGAAGAAAAAGTAGTAAAAAAAACACCAACTAAGAAAGCCACGAAAAGCAAAGTAAAAGCGGATAGTAAAAGAGAAGGAAGTGACTTGAAAGAAAATGGAAAAGATGAAAGTAAATTGAAAGATGTGAAAGAAGAACAACCTAAAAAAATAGAGGAAAAGAAAGAGAAAGTAAATGAAAAAGAAGAAAAAACTCCAACCTCTCGTGGCAAAAAAAGAGCAGCCAAAAAAGAGGCCAAACCAAGCTCAGGCGTATTTGATGATGACCAGATAGAAGACAGTGAAGAAGAAGAGGAAGCTAAGCCTGTAGAAAATAAAGTTAATGAAAGATTATCAAAATTAGATCAACTACGTAAAAGGATGGTAATAGTTAATAAAAGTTTAAATTTAATAATGTTAATTAGTTTAAATAGAAAGAGTCATCTGAAGCCAATCGTAAAGAAGTGTTTGCTGAGTTTCAACGCTCAAAAGCGAATCCTAAATTAGATGCTAAGATTGAAAGACAACGTTTAGAAGCTGAAAGGTTACAAGCAAGGATGGTAAATTTTTTGAATCACCAAATTAATCAATGGCTAATTCTTTATAATAGGAAGCACAAGATAAAGGGGAAGATTATGAAAGATCAAGATATTGGGATTATTCAGCAGAACAAGTAGAAAAATGGGAACAAAAAGAAAGAGAAAAAGAGGAAAGATCGGAGGTTGGATTTACAGGTATATTGGATTTAAATATACTATAAAAAATAGTTTTTTATTTTTTGTTTATTAGATCATATGCAAGCAGCAGAAAGAAGATATAAAAGATTGGTTAATAAAATTAAGCCTAACATGGCAGCTTACAATTTACAAAAAGATCAAACTTTGCCTATGACCGATATTCAACATCTTGGACAAGTTGCTATCAGCTCTGCTTTAACTAAAGATAATAAATCCGTTCAATACCTTCCCATTCATCCTAAACCTAGTACCGATGCGGTTGAACGTTTGGCCACCCACGTTAAGGATGAGTATATTTTTATTTTAAACTTTATTAATTTATTTAACTAATGATTTTTAGAATTGCTAAACGTGGTAAATTTTCTAAAATCCGTCCTGTTAAAGAAGATGAAGATGTCACTTATATCAATGATCGTAATGCTCACTTCAATCGTAAAATTTCGCGTGCGTATGATAAATATACCAAGGAAATTAAAGAGAACTTTGAGCGTGGAACTGCACTCTAAATTCTACTGTTTTTATAATATATCCCGTGGAAGTATACAAGCGAGTGTAATTTTGCTCTAATATATTTTTAGTTAGCTTCTTAGATCAGAATTATTTGATGACCAGTGTACTTATTCTTAAAGTTTAGAATAAATCTATTTTTTTATATTAATTACTTTAAGAGCTTTTCATTATAGCTAGGTTTATAAGTAGGTTAGCATTATTATCCACCTTTATTGATAAATTAAAATATATGTTATTGAAAAGCAACACGATTTTATTCGAGTTTTATAAAATAATTAAAGGATTCCCTACAAGTTTGAATTATAAAGTGAATTACAAAAAGAAAAGATTATTAAATTAAAGGAGTAAAATGATATCACATGATTTTTTAATAGTAAAATTTAGTTGAATGTTTAATCTTCTAATAAGAACTGCTTCTAATTAATTTAAACCCTTATCTATTTTTAATTAAAACACAAATAATAACTCAATTTGGTCAATTCAGTCTTAAGTGAATTTATTGTTGTTGACAATTCATACCACCAAAACCTCCTTCTTCTTCTTCTTCTTCATCCTGCAACTGTCTATACCTTTCCCCTTCAGCAACATTGCTACCAAATTCTTTTTTACAGCCTTCTAATTCAACTGTTTCTAAAGTTCCATCATGTTTCACATTATCAATCTTATCACTTTTACTATCTGGTAATAAAGATGACAATACCTATAATAAAATAATAAGTTGATTTATAATAGATTGTCTATCAAGGCATTTACTTTTAAATTGATGTCTTTGAGCTCATCAGCAGTTGGAAATTGGATATCAAACTTAACAAACAAGTCACCTTTATCATAAGGTCTTTTAAATTGTGGCATACCCTCTCCTTTAACCACTAAAGTATGTCCTAAAAGTAGAATTTAATCATCTAGAAGCTTTCCTTTAATATGATAGTACTACCTTTAATTAATACTTGCCCTGGATTAGCATGAATTTGGATCTTTCTACCATCTAAATGTTGGAAAAAGCATGATTTGAATCCACACAAAGCATCCTTTAAAGGAATTTTTACATTTGTCATTAAATCACTACCCTCACGAGTAAACACATTATGATGCTGCAATGCTAACTCAATAATTAAATCGCCAGGTTCCTTTCCAGGCTAAAACTAGAATTATAAAATTCAATAAAAATAAAATTAAAACTTACAATTTGATCCGCTTCTTCTTTAAATACGATCTTCTGTCGATCTACCATCCCTTTTTCAACATACACTTCCATAAGTTTTTTGATTGTCATACTACGTTTTCCTTTACACTTTTTGCATTTGTCTTTAATTTTATATTGTTTACCGGTTCCATCACCTTAATAATTAAAGTTAAAATTAATCCTGTTGTCAAAGCAATCCCATTAACTAAGCAAAATAAAACTTACAAGATTCACAACTGACTTGCACTTGTTGCATCATACCATTACTAAGTTGCTTTAATTTGATTTTTATTCCAGAACCTTCACACCCTTGACACGTAGTACTTGTACTTGATTTACCTCCTTTTCTAATAATTTATATGAACAAATAAAAAACTAATAAAAAACAAATGATTACCCGTGACATAAAGAGCACTCCACTGATTTTTCAAGTTGAAACTTAGCTTCACGACCATTATAAAGGTCTTTCAAGGTAACATTAAATGGAAATATCACTTTTGGACTTTTTCGTTTGCCCCCTTTTGAAGGACCTATGAGAAATGAGGAATTAAAAATGAAATCAGTAATATAGTATGTTACTTACCCTGTTCAAATCCACCAAAACCAAAATTAAACATGTTAGCAAATTGTGGGTCAAAACCTCCAGATTCTGCAAAGTTATTGCCTTCAAAACCATATTGATCGTAATTGGCTCTGTATTTTTTTTAAATATCAATAGGAATATAAATAAAAGAATTAAAAATTAAGGAAAGATTTTACCTTAATTCTGGGTCGCTTAAAACCTCATAAGCAGCACTTGATTTCAAATTAGATAAAATTAAACAATTTGAACTTATTTGATCCATACCTTATCTCCTTGAACTATAAATTAATTTAGCAATAAGCTAATGTATAAAGATCAAACATAATACCAACCTCTTCTTCAAATCCTGTTACCTTATCAGGATGATATTGCTTTGCCTAATGAATTGTCAATTTGAATTTAAATGTAAGTCGCTGCTTCTTACTAAGTTCCTATAGGCCTAGAGTTATTAGTTGAGTTTAGGTTATTTACTTCAGTACAAGTTACTTTTTTAATCTCTATATCAGTTGCGCTGCGCGTTATCTCTAATACTTCATAATAATCTCTCATCCTTGAAGTTTTGGTATTCTAACTTTATTTTCGAAAAAAGTGATATTTAGAACTTATCTATTTTTAGTAATTATAAACTCGAGTATTGATAAGTTTAATTGTATGTTCGAAATATTATTATAGAAAGTATTCTTTATCAAGATATATTAATTAAATCTTTTAGCTATAAAAACAGAAATATAAAAATGAAGTAGCGGTAAAGGTTTAGCTGTCAAAAATGGAACTGTAAAACTATAGCTTAAAAATAGCTAAAAATACAAAGTTGATTGACATTTAATAAATGAGTTCATATAAAAGATAAAAGGTATACAAACAATAAATATTTTTTATATTCATTTTTATAAAAAATGATAAAAAAATAACAACAACTGAATATCAGCTTGAAGTATATATCAATAAACAAAATGTTTATTAGTTCGCTCCATAAATAACAAAAAAATTGGATAAATATTTAATTGTATAATTAAATTCATTAAAAATATCTATTAAATTCTAATTTAACTAGAAATAATATTTGCTTCTGCTATACAGACTTTTAAGTCCTTTTGAATCTGATATTTTATAACATCAGAAATTAAACTTCAATTATAAAAGCTAGATAAATTTGATAAAATACTTTTATTTAAGAATTATTTTAATAATAATAAAGTGGAGTAAGATTGTCAAAGCTATTGAAGTTGGTATTAGCACAGAAATTAACTTTCCTAATAGATAATCCAATGTTAATAGAAGTATTAGCTGACCCAATACTACTAAAAATAACATTAGCAGTATTAACAGCAGTAGTATTTAATTATAAAATAAAAAGATTGTCACAGCTACCTAGTAAACTAATATTTTTATTTTATAATTTTAAATAGTAATTAAAAAAGCTATTATTTGTTTTAATAAATATTTTGATGTTTAAAATACTCTTATTTATTATTTTATTTAATATTAAATTAAATAAATAGATTTTTTTAAAATCACATAAATATATTTAGTAAAAGTTTTGTTTAATTACATGGGGGTGTTCTTTTTGACTTCATCACTTTTTCCATCTTTTAAGCGCTATTTGAGCGAAAAGATTGTTAGTAAAATTCTTAAACACAAAAATACATCCCCATATATTATTTTTTAAAAATTATCAAATTTTATCATAATTGATTGTTTTTTTTTTAATTGTAGCAGCATTTTAAATATTATAAATAAAATTATAAATACTAATATCCCTAAATATAGCTTTTTAAATTATTTTTAACATCTATACAATAAATAATATTTAAAATTTATCAAATACTTATTTATTTCACATAAACATTGAATTTTAAGAATCAAACTATTGTAAAATTAAGAATCTTAAGAAGTTACAAATTTAGTCCAAATGCCAATTAGAACTTTTTAATTTGAAACTGTTTCATTTAAATATTACTTATAATTAATGTTAAAGCTAATGCAATTAAAAGTATTTGAATGAAAAATGGATCAATTAAAAGATTTCATTTCAAATTCAACCAATCTAACTTTAATTTTATACAAATCTTAATATATCAATTTATTTTATTTCAATTATAAACTATTATCTTTATAATAATTCAAATAAACTTAATGATCTTATTGATCATAATATTGATCCATTTCACAGCTACTGTAACTGTATTGCGACCTAATTGTGGTAATTTTTAGAGCTAGTTTGTATAGTTGTTTTTTAAAAGGCTAATCTCAATTTTAAAACAAATTTAGTGTAGTTTTCTTCTTAAATGAACAGTTAGTTGAGTCGCAATAGAGTTGCAACAGCTACAACTTTGAAATTTAATAGCTATAAAAGTGAGGTTGAACCAATTAATTTTAATAAAAAAGGGGGAAATTCACCTAATAAAGCTAATAGTGGTTGTAAAAAAGTAGTAATCCCAAAGTGGGGAAGGACAAAAGGGTAGGAAAATGGAATAAATTCAAGATGAAAAAAATAAAATAAGGAAAAATAATGTTAGCTTGTGTGGATTATTTATATACAAGTTCGTTGGATTTTTTATAAATTAAATGGCACGTTTTGTTCCTACGTCTTGTCATTGGTGGACGGCTTTTTTAATGCTACTTTGAGAAGATTTTAAGCCAGTGTAGAATAGATACTAAATTTCAGTTGATATTAAAATAGAAAATAAAGCTAGAATTTCAAAGTTAGTTTTTAAGAATTGAAACTTTTTTAAAAAAACTAATTGGTAAAAGTAATAAATTGCAACAGTAAAGAAAATTCAATTTAAAATGATGCTTGCTTTTAGAGAAAAAAATTCAAAAAAATTCGACAACTATTGTAGCCAATTAGCTTCTTTTTAAACTAGTTAAAAATCTTCAATTATTTAGAAATTCCCTTTTATAAAAGCATACAACGAGAAAAAAGAATTAAAATTTTATCAGGTGATAAAAAATGGGGGGATAATAAATAAATTAAAAAGGTCAATGATAATTAGTATAAAAAGGATAATAAAGATCAAAAGCAAATAAAATTTTAAATTAGAAATGTTATTTTATTTTATATTTTTATTTCATTTAATTACTTGTAATAATAAGAATCATACCAATAAGCAACCTAATAAGAATCCGATAATAATTAAAGATGAAGTAACTATATTACATACTAATGATATTCATTCACATTATGATGAAACAAATTTATATGGAATGGACTGTAATGACTCACAACGACTTTTAGGAGAATGTTATGGGGGAATAGCACGTATGAATACAATAATAAAGCAAGTTAAAAAAGAAGAAAACAAAAAAAATAATACTGTATTATTAATGGATGGTGGAGATCAATTTCAAGGTACTTTGTTTTTTAATTATTATAAAGGTAAAGCTACAAGTGAAATTATGAATTATTTGAATTATGATTTAATGACTATTGGTAATCATGAGTTTGATTATGGACCTAATCATTTAGCTGATATTATATCTACTTTTAATTTCCCAGTTATTTGTGCTAACATTCAAATTGATGAAGGACCATTAAAAGAAGTTATTCAACCATATTATATAATTGAAGAATTAAATCTAGCTGTTATTGGCTATATTTCCGATACAACTGATAAGATATCTCCTGTGGGTGAAACTATTTCATTTTTAAATGCAATTAATACAGTACAAAATATTATTGATTATTTAAATCAAGAAAAAGGAATTACTCGATTTATAGGATTATCTCACTATGGGTATGATCAAGATCAAATATTAGCTAAAAATATACGAGGTTTATCTTTAATTGTTGGCGGTCATTCACATACTTATTTAGGACAAAAAAGAAAAGGAGTTTATAGTAGAGGAAATTACCCAACAAAAATAATTAACAAAGATAATCAAATTACATATATTGTACAAGCTTATTGTTGGTTAAGGTTTTTGGGCAAATTAAAGTTAAAATTTAATAGAAATAATAATGATAATAATAATATTGAATATTTAAAAGAATTAAATCATGAATTAATTGAATTAAATAATACAATCGAAAAAGATATAGATACTCAACAATTAGTTAATAATTTAAGATTGCCGTTTGATAAAGAAACAAATATAGTTATTGGTAACGCTAAAGAAGATTTTAATATTGGATATTGTCAATTTCAAGAATGTGGTATGGGGAATTTAATAACAGATGCTATGATTAATCAACTTCAAGATAATGATTTAGCTATTATTAATTCAGGTGGTATAAGAGCCTATTTTTCTAAAGGAAATATAACGATTCAAAATATATTAACTGTATTACCATTTAAAAATCAAATAGTTTCTACTAAAGTAAAAGGGCAATTTATTTATGATTTAATTGTTAATAGTATAAGTAGAATTAATATTCAAAATCAATTACCAGTTACTTCTTTTATTCAAGTAGCTAATTTAAAATTACAAATTCAAAATCAAAAATTAATCAATTTAAAGATATTTAATAAAACAACTAAGAATTATAGTGATATTAATTTCAATCAAGATTATAAATTATTAAGTTTAGATTTTATATTAGATGGTGGTGATAATATTATACCGCATAAAATCAATTATACTAATATTATTGAAGCTGACAAATTATTATTAAATTATATTAAAAAATTACAAATTATTAGTCCCATTTTAGATCAACGTATATTGAATAGTAATAGTATTAGTATTAGATTTTCAAGACAGAGTCCATTTAAATAAATCCCCTCCCTCCTTTTTTTCTTGTATATTCATTAATAAATCTATTTTTATTTTATTTTATTATACTATTTTAACTTTTTAAAACTATTTGAAATTTACTATAATTATTGACTCAACTTTGAAATTTTAACCACTTCGAAAAAAAGAGGCAAATTGAAACTTCAAAATGAAAATATGAAACAAAAGTTGAAACTAGAGATTTCAAAAATATAAAAACTCAAAGATATAAATAATTTATTAAAAAAATTTATACTCACTTTACTAATTAATTAATGTTATTACTCACCCTTTTATATATTTATTTAATAAATTATTACTTATGTCATAATACTTATCATACCCATCGAAAGTTACGAACATTAAGTCCCAATAATACAATTGATAAAATCCCTTTAGGCAAACTCCCACGCACTGTTGTATATTGGGGTCAAAATTCATATGGAGCGAGTCACCCCAATGCCCCTACTGAATGGGAAAAAAAATTAGGAGAATACTGTGATGATACTAGTATTGATATGATCATTATATCCTTCCTTTATAATTTTAATGTCCACAATGATCAAGCGTTGCCGGAATTAAATTTAAGTTATCATTGTAATACTACCTTTATTGAACATCCAAGTTTATTAAAATGTCCAGATATAGAGAAAGATATCATTTATTGTCAATCGAAAAATAAACGAATCTTATTATCTTTAGGCGGAGCAAGTGGTACTTATGGCTTTACTAATTTAAATCAAATTAGTACATTTACAAAAACGATATGGGATTCTTATTTAGGAGGAAATGGTAAATATCGACCTTTTGGAAGTGCCATATTAGATGGAATCGATTTAGATATTGAAGGAGGTAGTGATTTAGGGTATGCTGAATTAGTTCATTCTTTTAGAGAATATTATGTACGTTCAATAAATAAAAGATACATCATTGCAGCAGCCCCACAATGTGTATTTCCCGATGCCTTTTTAGGTAAAGCTTTTATGCAAGCTCATTTTGATTATGTATTTATTCAATTTTATAATAATTATTGTGGAGTGAATAATGTGAATCAATTTAATTATGATCAATGGCATCAATGGGCAATTAAGAGTTCAATTAATCCAAATGTGAAATTATATTTAGGAGTTCCAGGATCTGTGAATGCGGCTAATCAAGGCTATTTAAATCCAGTCAATTTAATTGATATATTAGACAAATTAAAAAAATATACTTCTTTTGCAGGGGTCATGATTTGGGATGCATCTCAATCGGATAAAAAACTTGTGAATGAATTATCCTTTATTAATGTAATTGCTAATCATTTAAAAAATAAAATCTTTTTGAATGACAAGTATGATAACAATAATAATAACACTTATAATAATAACGTTATTACACTTAATGAAATAGCCACGGAAACTCAATATAAAAATCAAGCATTAAGTCATTATTTTATCTTAGAAGATCTCGTTAGTAAAGTAGAACTGGAAAACAATTGTATACCTGATACATTAGCTTGTACCAATGCTGGTTATTTAATTTGTCGAATGGGAAATTGGATCTTACAAGAATGTCCCGAAGATATGAAATGTTCACCAAGATATTTAAAATTGGGTTATTTTTGTCATCCAAAATAAAGTTCATTTTAAGGACTATTTTTAAATAAAAATTAACAAACATTAAAAATTTATAATAAAAACTAATAGATATAAAAAGAAATATAATGTTTATTTATTTAATTTATTCTACTCCCATAGGTTTTAAAATAGGATAAGTATCACTACCATAATACTTTTTGTTGTTTTTCTTGCCCTTTTTATCTCCATCAATATCAAAATTATTGCCATCTTTCAACTTATCCTTACTAACCCCACCGCTAGGTTCTAAAATTGGAGTAGCAGATTTAATTGCGGTAGCTTGAGTATTTGGATTATAATGATTGTTTTGAGCGCTGGTTTGAATATTGGTTCCAATAGTTGGAGTGGGCTTCGGAATAGTACCGGATGCAGAGGTACTAATGGTTTTTTCACTTCCAGAAGTTTGAGATGAAGTGTTCTTCTTGATACCAGTTTCTACATTGGTTTCAATACTAGTGGAAGGTGTAGGAGTAACGAGAGAGCTACAAGTAGTACATATACTTTCTTCACTACCAGTTGTTTGAGCTTCAGTGTTCTTTTTAATACTAGTTTCAACCTTAGTTTCAATACCAGTAGTAGGTGTTGGAGTCACCATAGAAGTTGGAACATTAACGCTTTCTTCACTGCCTTTTGATTGAGTTTGAGTATTCTTTTTAATACTGGTCTCAACATCAGTTTCAACAACTGTTGTAGGCTTTGGAATATGGTTAGTAGTACCAGTACCAATAGTCTGTTCTCCGCCAGTTGTTTGAGATTGAGAGTTCTTTTTGATACTGGTTTCGACATTAGTTTCAACGAGGGTAGTAGGTGTAGGAGTAACTAAAGAACTACAAGTAATACACATACTTTCTTCACCACCAGTTGTTTGAGATTGAGAATTCTTTTTGATACTGGTTTCGACATTAGTTTCAACGAGGGTAGTAGGTGTAGGAGTAACTAAAGAACTACAAGTAATACACATACTTTCTTCACCACCAGTTGTTTGAGATTGAGAGTTCTTTTTGATACTTGTTTCAACATTGGTTTCTACAATGGTAGTGGATGTAGGTGTAATTAAAGAAGTAACAATACCACCAGTTTGACCACCAGTTGTTGATTGAGCTTGAGAATTTGTTTTAACACTAGTTTCAACATCGGTTTCAACAACAGTAGTTGGTTTAGGAGTAACCAAAGAGTCACAATTAGTACATATAGTTTCTTCCCCACTGTTACTTTGAGATTGAGAATTTTTCTTAATACTAGTTTCAACACTAGTTTCAATTTCGGTGGTGGGTGTTTTACTCGCTGTAACGGTTACGGTTACAGTACCACCATGGGTTTGGTTTTCATTATTCTTTTTAACACTTGTTTCAACATTCGTTTCAATTCCTGTCTTTGGAGTTTGAGTTACTGTAACTGTAACAGTAGCTAATGTTTGACTGGTGGCTGATCCATTGTCTTTATTGTTTTTGTTGGCATCGTTGGAGTTATTGCTGCTGTCATTGGAGTTGTTACTTTTGCTGGTGTTAGAATTACTGTTGCTATTGGAGTTACTGTTGTCATTACTATTAGTATTACTATTACTGTTACTATTACTATTATTATTATTATTATTATTAGTATTAGTATTATTGTTACTATTGTTATTAGTATTAGTATTAGTATTAGTATTATTGTTACTATTGTTATTAGTATTAGTATTATTGTTAATATTACTATTAGTATTGCTATTATTAACATTATTATTATTATTAACACTATTGTTAACATTGTTATTATTATTATTATTGTCAGTAACCACAGTATTAATAACACCGTTATTATTGGTAGTTGTAGTAGTAACACCATTAACAGTATTGCTGTTAGTGCTAATATTATTATTGACACCATTGTTATTACTAATAGTATTACTATTACTGTTAGTAACACCATTATTAGTAACGTTATTGGTATTAGTACTAGTATTGCTATTGTTATTATTGTTAGCATTATTGTTGTTAATGTTATTGCTATTATTAACAGTATTACTATTGTTAACATTATTAACATTATTATTGGTCATATTATTAACCATATTTTGGAAATCATTATTTGATTGAGCATTATTAACACTATTAGTGTTAGCATTGTTAACATTGTTAACATTATTCATATTATTCATGTTGTTCATGTTCATATTATTCATGTCCATGTTATTCATATTACTAGCATTATTGACATTGTTATTACTGCTACTAGTATTGGCATTATTATTATTGGTGTTACTATTGTTATTACTAGTATTGTAGTTATTGGTAGAAGAGTTGTCATTATGAGTATCAGAATGTTTTTGGTTTGAAGAGTGAACATCTGTGGAAATATTTGATGTACCAGTTTTGGCTTTCTTACCACCTAAGAGACCACCTAATAAATCAGTAATTAAAGATAAGGTTCTTCTTTCAATTGGATGAGAGAAATATGGAGTTGAATCAATCAATGGAGGAGTATCCAGTACTTGTAAGCCAGCTTCCTCCTTGGACATTTCCAACGCTAGGTTGGAAGTTAATAATAAAGTTATGGCGGATAAGGTAGAGAAACGCATTTTATTTATTATTAAAAAAAGTATTTAATTTTCCAGAATTAAATTAAAAATATTAAGTTTTTTAAATATTATGTTAAGTAACTACTAGCGATTTTACTTAATTTTTATACTTTTTCAAGCTTTATTAATATCCATTTTTCAATGGCTCTTGTTAACCGCTCAATTTTAATGATACTAACTTGAACATGGGTCCAATTTAAATACCTAATATCTAGATCACTTATTTTTTATTATTTATTAGTTATTTTTCCTCTATTTTATTTAAATTTAATTATTATATTATAAATATTAAAATAATTTATTAAACAATTCTAGAATAGATTCAATTAATTATTATATCTATAGATATTAATTTAGTTTACGGCTTGATTAATTAGTAAATTATATTTAAATTCATTAAATTCTAAGAATTTCTCGCATTTTAATCATAATACAAATACCTCTCATCCTATTTTTATCAACATAGTTGTTATATTGAAACATACTAAAAGGCTTATTTAAAATAAATTTTTATAATTTTAATTTAATAATTTTAAACTTCAAATGTTATTATATTTGAAATTTTGATCTTAGGAGTTCTAAATTTAGTCAAATTAAAATTAAAATAACAAAAATTGATTTTTCTATTAAACCTATTGAAATTAGTAGTAAAGGTTGAAAATATTTTAAATCAATTTATTGGCGATTTTCATAAACAGTTGCCTTTTATTTACTAAAATACCCGGAAGCTTATTAGTTACAATATCAATTTTTATAAGAAAAACAAAAATATGTAGGGGTGCTTTTTTTTTTTTTGCTTCATTATTTTTTCCATTTTTTAAGCGCTATTTGAGTGGAAAGATTGTTAGGAAAATTCTTAAGCACAAAAATATATCCCTATATAAAGTTATTTATCATTGCAATCTTGCATTCCTGACTATTTAGATTTGCCCAAAAAAAGGGAAATTTTTTAGGCTGAATCATTTTAAAATTAATAACTCTTGAAATTTAAATTTTGATAGAAAACTAAGGAAATTAAACGTCTTACTAAATATGAATTTGAAGCATATAATAACAACAAATTATTAGATATATAATCCAAAAGCATTTAGAAATATCATAATAAAACTAACTCAATTCTCTCATTTTCCATTTCTTTATTAACCAACTTTTCCATCCCTTTTCACTAAAAAATTCCAATTCCTCGGCTTTCTTTTTGCAAACATCAATTCCAATTTTTCGAAAACTTTAATCAAAAATCAATCTCAACTTTCACTCGTTTTCAATTTTACTTTTATTTTACTTCAACCAACCGAAATAGAAAAGAAACAAAGATAAAATGAGTAGTATTAAAGTAAATCAAGCGAATAATATAAAGATCTACACGATCAATGGGCAGAGCAATTCTCGCAGTATGCCAGATTGGTTAAGGAGAAAAAATAGTAAAAAATTAAAGAAGGATGCTGGTAAGTTTTTAAGTTAATCTATGTTTTGATAAAGAGGAAGGATGAAAATAAAATGAAGGAAATAAAGGATAGAAGGGGATGGGAGAGAGCGAGTTGATCGAACAAGGGAATTAATCATTCTGATTTTTAGAATGGAATCGCCGTGTTGAATTAATTCAAGAATTCGAGTTTAATGAAGCGTCTTTAAAAGTGCGTACAACCCCAGATGGTAAATTCGCTATGGCTACTGGTAATTCATATTTTAAAATAACCTCAATAAGATTCTTTTAATAAGTTAATTATTTTGTAGGTGTTTATAAACCCCAAATAAGAGTTTATGAATTTTCTGAAATGTCATTGAAATTTGAACGACATACAGATGCTGAAAATGTAGAATTTGTGGTAAGTTAGAGAGTTAGAAATTATGATAGACTTACATTTTTATTTTTATTTTAATTAGATCTTATCTGATGATTGGACAAAATCTGTTCACTTACAAAGTGATAGAAGTATTGAGTTCCATTCCCAAGGTGGTATTCATTATAAAACTAGAATACCTAAAGTAAGTTTATTGATAATAATATTAAATAAGCAATACTTAAATTTTATTTTATATATTAGTTTGGAAGAGATTTAGGTTATCATTTCCCAAGTTGCGATTTATTAGTATGTGGTGCCTCTTCGGAAGTATACAGATTAAATTTAGAACAAGGACGCTTTCTCAACCCCATAGAAACTTCTGCTAGTAATGAAAAAGGAATTAATTGTATGGATGTTAATCCAGCTCATCAATTATATGGATTTGGTTTCAACGAAAGTAAAATGGAATTTTTTGATCCAAGAAGTAAAAGTAAAGTATCTACTTTGGTACCTTTATTACCTAGTATTTATAAAGATGCGGATGCTACAGTAAATAAATTGAAGTTTGATGAAAGTGGTTTGAATATGGCAGTAGGATTGAATGAGGGGTTAGTGCTATTATATGATTTAAGAAATCCAAAACCATACTTGGTAAAAGATCATCAGTATAATTTACCAATTAAGAGTATTCAATGGTTAAACAATGATAAGATTTGTACTACGGATAATAAAATTGTAAAGTTATGGGATGCTAAGAGTGTAAGTTATCATATTATATTGATAATAGGAATATTTATTTATTTTTATTTTACTAGGGAGATCATTTTACATCTATTGAACCTTTAAATGATATTAATGATTGTTGGGTCGTACCTAATTCAGGGTTAATATTTTTAGCTAATGAAGGTATTCAAATGCAATCTTATTATATACCAGCTTTAGGTCCAGCTCCTAAATGGTGTAGTTTCTTAGATAATTTAACAGTAATATTTTTTATATTAAAAACAATAACACCAATACCTAAATGATTTTATTTTTTAATAGGAAGAATTGGAAGAAAACCCAAGTCAAACAGTTTATGAAGACTTTAAATTTATTACTAGAAAGGAAATTAATAGGTAAGAAAGGTTATTATGCTTTTGTGGCGGAATATTTAATTTAATATTTTTTTAGTTTGGGCTTAGACCATTTAATTGGTAGTAAAGTGTTGCGTGCTTATATGCATGGGTTCTTAATTGATTTAAGATTATATGAAAAGGTAAACAAGAATAGAATATGATTAATTAACTTTAATTTAATTTATCAATATTTTATTAGGCTAAATTAATAGCTACACCCTTTGATTATGATCATTATTTGGAAGGTAAAATACGACAAAAAGTGGATGAAGGTAGAAGTACACGTATTCAAGCTAGTAAAGTATTACCTAAAGTTAATGCTCATTTGGCTAAGAAAATTATTGAAGAATCAAATGTTAAAAAACATAAAGTAAGTTCAACTACTCTTATTCATTATAATCAGTTATTTATTAACTTTATAAATTATAGACCAAATTATTGGAAGATGAGCGTTTCAAAGAATTATTTAATAATCCTGAATTTGAAGTGGATCAAGAAGATACTGAATTTCAAATGCTCAATCCAACCACCAAAGTCATCCCAACTAACAAACAAAAAGAAGATGAAGAAAGTGAAGAAGAAGGTAAAGGATCGGATGATGATTCAAGTGATGAAGATGATCTTTTGGGTTGGAAAAGTAGAAATCATAGACCAGAAGGTAGAGCAGGTCAATTTCATCAAAGGAGAGAAGAGAATAAAAAGAGTAATAACAGAGGCGATAGTAATGGTCGTGGTGGTAGAGGAGGTAGAGGAGGTAGAGGAGGAAGAGGAGGAAGAGGAGGTAATAGAGGTAGAGGTAATAGAGGAGGTAGAGGCGGTAAAAGAAATTAGATATTGTGATGAGTTTTATAGAGTTTATTTTAATAAATATATAAGTTATAAAGTTATAAATTTTCGAAGCGTTTCTTGTTCTTTGTAATGGTAACAAATAGGAGCTTATTTGTTTAAGCCAGTAAGAATATTACTTTTCTTGATTTCATAACTTTCGTTTCATATCAGTAATTTTTTTTAAATAGTTCTAAATGAACAATAAAATTAGAATAATTTTTAAATAATAAAGAAATAAAAATAAAACTACCTTCTTACCCCGAATATGTTTGACTTGCTCTTTTAAACTTTTATCTGTTTGTTGTTTATTTAATCCAGTACCTACTCGATGAAACAATAGTGTACCATCCACTTGTTTCACTTGGGCCTTTGCAACCTCTGAAGTTTCCGGTTTTTTGGTTTTTACTAGTTAGAATCGATATTAGTATCTTCTCTTTTTTGTTCAAAATTGAAAATGATTAAAAAAAACTTGATATTACTTACATTCCATTAACTTTTGTTTAATTGAAGCTAATTCAATTGTATTTTTAGTTGTATTCTCCTTTTTTTCAATAATGAAATAGGGGTTTTTTATCAACAAATCTCGGGCTACTGTTAAACCTTCATAATCAGGCAAATCTTGTCGTTTTCTTTTATAGGGGGTTAATGGAGTGGTCATAAAGTTCCAATTAAGATATTTTTTGGAATGAAATTAAGGAAGAGTTTTTTTTTAAAATTTTGTATTTTTTTCTAAGATTGAAAAATTGTGCTAATCGGTTTAAAATTCTGTATGGCTAAACTTTTATTAGTGAAAAAAGTTGATCACTTTTGTTGTTTTAAATTTTAATTCAACAATATTATACTCCTATTAACTAATTTATAATGTTAATATTTTAATATGGTTATAAACAGTGCTGATATAATTAGCTAAAATATAAATCAATACTAGTAATATTAAACTATAAGCTAAACTATATAATATAAAAAGTAAAATACAAAAATTTTTAAGTACGTTTTTTTATAAAATTAAATGATAAACCCTCTATAAATATCTACTAAGTTAAATTGTATTTATAAAATATTGACAGGGTAAAGTCTAATATTTAAAGGAGATGAGGATAAATTATAATTAAAAAATTACATTTATAATTTATCATAGTAGAAATCGAATGGTGGAATTTCTGGTTTAAGACCTTTACGAAGACGTACTTCGGTTACAGTTTCAAGGGTCTTGGATCCAATATCAAGTGGGGATCCTGGCATTAATTGCCAGTGATCGAAGACAGCTTGTGGGAAAGCTTGACCACCAGTGGAAGAACGTAAAGCGGCAGTGAAACCGAAAGATTCTTTAACTGGGAGATAAGCTTTAACAGTGTACATTGGGGTACCTGGACGTTGTTCTTCAGCAAATACCATACCACGACGTTTGTTTAAGCATGAGTAGATACCACCAAGAGCTTGTTCTGGGGCTTGGATTTCAACAAGGTAAACTGGTTCAAGTAAACCTGGTTTAGCAGCTAAGCAAGAAGCGTACATGACACGACGGCAAGTTGGCATAATTTGACCAGCACCACGATGGATAGCATCAGCATGTAAAGTAACATCAAGAATGTTGAAACGTACACCACGCATTTCTTCTTCAGCGCAGACACCTTCCTTGGCAGCCCATTGTAAAGCAGCTACGCAAGAATCTTTGATTTCGTTAAGATATTGAACAGCCTTAGTTTGATCAACTAACAAGTTACATCCGTTAGTATCTGGACCGAAAGCCCAAATCTTACGAGCATCAGTGACATCCCAACCGTAAGTATCAGCTAAATGACGGGCACGGATCTTGAAATCATCACGAGGAGTGATCTTACCAGATTCAATTTCATTGACAAGTTCAGTATCCATTGGTTCAGCTTTCATGTAAATACGGTTATGCTTGTTTGGAGATTTGGATAAGCAAACTTGGGAAGATTCAACTTGAACAGTTTCACGATATTGGACAACTGGGTTACCAATCTTAATTGGTACACCAGCATGATCTTCTTCTAAATCTTTAAGACAAATTTCTAAATGAAGTTCACCAGCACCGGCAACAATGTGTTCTCCGGATTCAGAAGTGAAACATTGGACACATGGATCGGATTTAGATAAACGTTTAAGACCTTCAACTAATTTTGGTAAATCATTGGCATTCTTAACTTCAACGGAAAGTTGAACGACTGGGGATACGGAGAATTTCATGACCTTCATGTTATGAGCGGATTCGGAGGTGGTAATAGTACCTGATTTAAGAAGGAACTGATCAACACCAACAAGACCAATAATGTTACCGGCTGGACAATCCTCAATTGGTTCAATATAACGACCCATCATAAGAACGGTACGTTGGATAGACTTAATGAAAAGATCATCTTTTTTACCTGGAACATAGTTTGGACCTTGGATACGTACTTTAAGACCGGAACGGACAGTACCAGAGAAGACACGACCGAAAGCGTAGAAACGACCTTTATCGGAAGTTGGTACCATCTTGGAGACGTAAAGCATAAGTGGACCTTTAGAGTCACAGTTCTTGATGGCAGTACAAGCTTCATCATCAATTGGGCCTTCGTAAAGAGCTTCAGCACGATATTTTTGAGCAGTAGCTGGGGATGGAAGGTGGATGACTATCATCTCAAGTAAAGCATCGGCAGCTGGTAAGAATTTACGCATAGCTACTTTGAGGAGGGCTTTACCTTCTAATTCTTTTTCATCAGACTTAAGACTGATTTCAAGTTTAGTTAAAAGTTCTTCAACTTTATCTTTCTTAAAGTTCATAACGGAATCGAAGATACGATAGATTGGGTCAAGAACGAAAAGATTGAAAGCACGTTCAAGTGGTTTACCATCAGCATCAGTGGATTTGGTGGTCCATTTCTTGGTTTTTGGATTGAAGTAGTTATCACCCCAAAGACGTTTCATCATCTTTTCCTTATCAACACCGAATTTCTTGGCATAACGTTCAGCAAATTGACGAAGAGTGAAACCCCAACCGTGGAGACCGGAACCGAAAGCAACGGTACCTTTTTCTGGGTAAACTTGGCAATCACCAAGAACTTCATCAACGTAAGTAGCAATAACTACGTTAACGGATTCAATGGTACGATTGAAAGTTTGATAAAGTTCTTCTTTACCAACTTGTAATTCAAGAAGAGCACGATCAACCTTGTTGATAACAACAACTGGTTTAATCTTTTCTCCTAAAGCTTGACGGAGTACAGTTTCAGTTTGTACGCACACACCATCAATGGTATCAACGACAACTAAAGCACCATCAGTGACACGGAGGGCAGCAGTTACTTCAGAGGAGAAATCAACATGACCGGGGGAATCGATTAAATTGATTAAGAACTTGTTGGAATTACTTTCTTGTTTAACATCTAACATAGCTTGTTCAGAAAGTTCGAAGTACATAGAAATAGCGGTAGATTTAATTGTTACACCACGTTCTTGTTCATCAGCACGGGTATCAGTATAACGAGCAGTACCAGCATGAGCTGAGGAAATAATACCAGCACGTTGTACAAGGGAATCAGTTAAAGTGGATTTACCGTGATCGACGTGAGCAATAACGGACATGTTACGCACATTGCAGGCGGAGTCCATAAGGTCACGGATTTGATCTACTGTGAAATTAACCATTTTTTATAGTCTAATGTATATAAAAGAAAAGCAATTAGTATATATCTGCCAAAGTTATCAACGATAATCTAGCAAAGACAAAAAAATAAATTATTTCAAATGTTTTCTTATATTAATATAAATAGCCAATGAAACCCGAGCATTTAATTTTACTAATAAACTGGAATAACACATATCCCCAATATTAATTGCGATTGGCTTAGTTGTCATATCAAATCAGGTTAATAGGTCAGCTCTGCTGGTTTATTCCTTTTACTTCCAATCAAACATGTCAAAGAGCGAATTCTCTATTTTAAAAGTTGAGTAAAATTCTTAAACTAACAAATGAAAAGTGAATGAACTATATTAAAGTTAAGCGGAGGGCTGTTCTTTGTTAGCTTTAATAATGGGATCTAAGCTTAGAAATTATTCCACACCCGAAAATAACCCACAATTCGAATTGATCCACCAATTTTTTTGATAATAAAAATAGATTTATTACAATATCTCAATATATTAATTTTAATATATTGTTATAAATTTTTCAAATGATTATATAAATTTTATCATTTTCACCAATCATTACATTAATTTTTACAATGCGTTTAATTCGATTACCCCTGAAATGATAAAACCAGTTCGTTTAATCTGGTGTTTTATTAATCCTTGTTATTTATAATCATTTATTTTTTTGGTATAATTTTAAATATACACATGTAAAAATAAATAGATAACTAACTATAATGATAATGAGTATATATAATAAATAGATTCATTTTTTAAATTTTTATATCTACTATTTTTAAAATACAATTGTTTTATATAAAGCTCTATTATTGTACAAAACTGTTAGCTGAGAAAATGTTCTATTAAATTAAAAGAGCATAGTTATTGGGATAGTACTTTAAACAAAATAGTCAAAAAAGCAACCCTTAACTTAACCTCATCAGCTTTTATACTGGGAGAAATAGAACCATATTTAAGTGCTCCATTAATGGAAAATACCTACTACTAAATAGAAATTGCCTAATTAATAAAGCCCCCTGCTTCATTTATAAAACGTTTAAACATGATAATTAATTTATTATTATTAAAGATCCCATAGGGATAGTTTCAAATAATCCATAATCTGAAGACTAAAAATTAAAGAATTATATTATGCATAATAATAATAAAAACCCTCTATAAAATATTGATATTAAATTAATCTATTATGCAGATAATCATTTTCTAGCTTTAGGATGTCTTTATGTTTATGAAGGTTTAACGGAACTTGTAATAAATATTGATTTATAGCAACATTTATATATTCTGATAATCAAGAGCTTTATATAACTTTAGGGAGGATTTTATTAAAATTTTCATGATAAACAAGCTGATTCAGCTATATATCCACTTTAGACTTAGTTGATCGAAAAAAGTAACTAAAGAATTACCCCCGGTGTATATATATGAAGGTAATTTGAAAGATAGTTATTTACAGAATATAACTCTGAGCCTTGTAATATTAAATAGAGCATTTAGGAATGTATTTTTATGTTTAAGAATTTTACTAACAATCTTTCCGCTCAAATAGCACTTAAAAGATGGAAAAAGTGATGAAGCCAAAAAAACATCCCCATTTTAACAAATAAATTATCTTTGACAATATTTAAATAAAACATTTCTGATAAATTTATTGATTTAATAAATCTAAAGTTTTGAAAAGAATTTTCATGGTTTCTAATATATTAGAAATTTAAATGTATTTATAGAACTAAATGCTTATTAAAATTTGTCTCTGATATGAAAATTTATTTTTTACGTTGAAAAATAACTTGTTGAAAGCTATACATTTATTTTATTAATCGAAAATCATAATAAAAAATTAAATTTGAAATATTTAAAATGTTTGCAAATAATATTTGATTCTATAATTTTTATCTTATTTTATTTTATTTTTAATTTTTGATTCAATTTAACTTTAATTTGTATTTAAACAAATAATGATAAACAAAAGTACAATAATAATAGTTAAATATAAATCAAAAATAAATAGTGATAAAGTAAACGATATAAAATAATAATAAGACAGTTTAAATAATAACAAAATTACAATGAAGTAAATAAATAAATCATAGTAAGATAAAGAAATATAAAATAGTAAAAACAGTGATAGTAGTAAATAATATTGTATATGTGTACATCTTTTTTTGTTTAAGAAATTTACTAGCATTTTTTCGGTTCAATAGCGCTTAACAAGTGGAAAAGGTGGTAAAATTAAAAAATACACCCAAATATCGTTTTTTGCTATCATCATCATTACAAACTTTACTATCAGGTTTTAATCATACGATGTTGAACAAAATAGAGCAAACATTTTAATATTTGGAGATGTTTTTGGTTTCATCACTTTTTACATTTTTAAGCGCTATTTGAGCAGAAAGATTGTTAGTAAGATTCTTAAACAAAAAAACACATCCCCTTGCTTTTTTTCTACTTTTTCACTAATTTATTAAATAGCAACAATTTAACTTTTATAGCTAATATATTGAAAATTGTGACTTACACCTTATAGCACAATTAAATTACTGCTATTACAATATTACTTTAAGTATACTAAACTTTATTTTATAGTTTACTACATAAATATAAATTTCAATTAACATCGTAGCGTTTCTAATTTTTATTTTTTATTTACCAAAAATATTAATTATTTGCCCTAACTACTTCTATCTATTTAAAATCTCTTTTCTTATTTTTAAAATATCTAACTTCTTATAAAGTAAGTTTAATAAAACTTATATTTCTAAAATTATATATTTAAGAATACCTAAAACTTATAATTTTTAAAGGTTTATTATTATGAATTGCTTAGCAATAATAAAAAAGTAACTCCTTTTTCTAATGACGCTTATTCCACTTATATAGTCCTTTAAGTAAAGTCACTTAAACTTTGAGAATAATCATATCAATCAAAAATAATAGATTTGATTTTATATTATTAAATAAAATTAAAAGTTACATTAAAGGTTTTTATCATCAATATTACAAAATATATTTCAGGTTACGTTGCTCTCCTAAAAACACAAATAAAATAATTTTAATCCTTAAATAAAAATTATCACTAATATAATTAGCATTTAAAACCTTATTAACACTAGGAATTACTACTAGCATTTACTAACTCTATAAATCTAATTTTTCCACTATTTAGTCTTAGTTGACCTACTGCTTCTCCTTTAATTTTACATCACATCCCAAAACGACTAATTCATTAGCAATTAAAGACTATAAAATTTAATAAAAACAAACGGTTGCTTGGGGTAATGTCAATTGTCCAATAAATGATAGCACCGAGTCAACCAATAAAAATTCTCTTTAAAGCAGTAAGCTTGACCTGAGTTACACAATAATGATCCCACAAAATTTTGATAAGATGGGTTAAACTAAATTTTAAATCAATACAAATATAAAATAAATTAAACTTTATTTGTTAAAAGTACAGCGCAAATGAAAACAAGGGGAAGGAAAACCAAAGGTTTAAAAAAATATTGTGCTGAAAAATTACATTACGCAAGGGAAGAAAACAGTGGAATTCTATTAAATTAATTTTGCAATATAGAATAGGTTAAGTTCATAAATTAAATTTAAGCTTCCTTTGCTTCTACAATAGAAGTCATAGGAGCATCTGGAGGAGTGGCAGCACCATTACTAGTGTTTCCAAGATTGAAACTGATGAATTCAGCTTCACTCATGGTTTTATGTAAAAAGCAACAACGCTTACCATAAGGGCAATAACCGTGTTCCCAAAAGTTTTTACAGAGGATAGATTTATATTTAGGGTGACGAGCAACTGGACGTAATTCATGGAAACCGTGAGCAAATTTACATTTCTTATTATAACGGCAATATCCAGTAGCCATAAAAGAGTCGCACATTTCGGTCTTGTAAAGGGTAACTGATTTAACTGGGGAATCTTCAGAAGAATCTGATCCATCGGAAACTGAAGGGGTTTCTGATTGGACTGATTTATTGTCATCATCATCCATGCCAAGAAGCTGGATAACATTGTCCTTAACTAATTCCATCTCTTTATCTAACTTCATATTCTTAATTCGTTCAATAAATGAGTCGGAAACCAAATCTTCATGTTCATCCTCACCATCATCTTTTGGCTTGAAAATGGCACTAGGATCAATAGCAACGGCATATGGATTCCATCCTGGGTTTGATAAGTCGTTACTTGCTTTTGAGCCACAGTCTTTAAAGGCAGAAAGTTTGTTGGCATTAGGATTGATTTGACCAGCGGAGAGCATCATGGTATTAAATAAATTATTAACAGTAAAAGAAATTTACAGCAAAAAGAAATGTTTTAGTAATATAAATACTTTTTAAAAAATTAATTGAATTTTCAAAAAATAATTAAAATTACTTGGCTTATATACTTTTGAAATTGAATTGAGAACTTGTCTATACCCAAATTAATCCATGCTGTAAAATGCTATTCTTCAATTATAATTGGCTTAGATCTTGGAAACTTCAATTTAGCTGATGGAATAGTGGGTTATATTTTTAATAGGCTTAGAGAAGTGAGAATGTGGGGCCATATAAGGAAAATTCAGAAAGGAGCTGATTGGGTAGACCTTAAAATACACTATGAAACTTAATTTGATTGGGTTTAATTAAATTGGGGAACTTGATTTTTATTTTTATAATCATCCAGTTTTTATTCCTTTAATTTTTAATTCAAAAATTTGACCGTACATTTCATAAAAATATCTTCGTCATTAGCCCTAGATCGCCTTTATTTAGGAATTTTGCATCACTTAAACTCTCGATTTTTTTTTATTGAGTCCCCATTTTTTTAATCGCTGTTTATAATTTAATTGGTCGATTACTTGTTATTTGCGCTTCGATTCCAATCAATCCAATAATAGTGCTTAGCTATCAAATTCATTGGAACTCGAATTACAACCATGATCTAATCTGCTTGGACTTATTTTCATTTAAAGTAATAAGATCATTGATTTTGGATTTTGCTAGTAACTGAAAGAATAATATTACATGTACTCTAAAGTTTACAAAATTTAGGTCTGCTAATCTATATTTAGCAGTACTAAATTGTATTTTAAAAACGAATGACTACGTTATTAAACTAGTACTAATTGTTATACAATTAAATCTATAATGTCAATATTATTGGTGCTTCAGGACAAGAGGTTTAAAGTTAGTGGATTTAATTAATTAAGAAAGATGATTCAACCTTTATCTTTAGATTTTGATTGGAGAAAAAACTTTGCATGAAATCATACTATTCCGAAATTTTAAGGGAAACAGCAAATTGTATTTAACCATTGCCATAAAAGAAGGAATTAGTTATCGAGTTGATTTTAATTATTCTTTAATCGCAGAGAAAGTGGTTCAAACTTGAATAGCAAAAATAGGGCATACAAATAAAAAAGAATTGTAATAATTGTTAAGATGTAGAATTTGAATAAGTAAGTTATTATCGAAATTAAGGTTATACAATGAAGAACTTGAGTAGAAGTCAAGTGATATACTATTAAAATTGTTATATATAAATTATATATTTGATTGATAATAAATTAAAGTAAAATACTAATATTTGGTTTAAATGATTTCAAATAAAATCCTTGGTTTATGGTATTAGATAGCGGTTTTCGAGAAATTAATAACGTAAATAGTTATGTGCATCAATTCTTGGGCTAATGTTTCAATTCAAATTATGGCATACTGTTTTAGTTACTGCTTATTATACTGGTTACACCACTAATATAACTCCAGATGGTTCATGTAATTTAAACTTGACAGTAAAAGTATAATAAAATACTATATAAAAAATTTAAGCTATTTTATTATAGTTAATCTTAAAATATACTATTTTTAAATTTTTAATTAGTGTCATTGAAAGAGTAATAATATCGGAAAATAATTGTTTTCAGGAGCGTTAAAACTTGATAAACAAGTCCTATAAATTGAGTATATAAAAAGTAAATTAAACCGGAGTCTTGATCAATAAGTATTAAAATCAATGAATACTCTTATTTAAAAACATTACAAAATTACTAAGGATTCTATTAATTATTTTAAATCATTAATATAATAATTTTAATAAAATAGTTTTATTCCTAAATTAGGTAAATGTATTATTTATTTAGCAATAAGAACTTGATGACGACGATTACAATCTTACATCAAGTTATTATTATTTATGGAAGTTTGTTTATGATTATAGAAACCTTTAGTTTAATGTTCTAATAAAAATTAATAGAAACTCAATTTGTTTTACTTATTTTTCTCTTATTTATTTTTAAATATCTTTGTAATTTGACTCACAGTAAGGAATATATTGCTACATTTGTAAAATTAGTTTAGAATTATACCATAAATAAATTTTATATGGATTTTGTGTTTAATCTTATTGTCTTAATCGTATTAATTTTCAATGGCCTTTCTATATGAAATTTATTTTTTATTTTTAAATATTCCAATATTAAATAAAAGTTAAATACAAAATTTAGAAATAAAACTAAAGTCAAGGAAGTGGTAACGAATTACTATCTAATATACAAACTGAACTTTATTACGAACTATCTTGAATTTATACACGTCACTTTGAATTAAGTTAACAATGGTATTTAAAATAAATATTTTAAATATATATATGTATATAAGAGTAATTAAAAAAACCGAAAACAGTCAGAAGGTAATTAACTAATATTTAGTATAAGTTAGTTTCAACCCGAAATTCGGATCAACCGGGGTATTTATCGTCTGATGGTAAATACCCAGGTTGCTCTATTACGTTATAATCGGCTTACTCTTATTTTTGAAAACCTATTATTTTTCCATTTCTAAAATAAGAATGATTTTTATCTTAGAATAGCATCGCTTTTATTAATTAAATGTAAAGTTTCAGACAATGAAGATTGACGGAATATTAGTTTATACTCACTCATATACTTATCTCACAATAATTTAAAAATATTATTGAACTAGCTAATGTATTTTAGCATCTTTGAAGCTTAAACAAACATATCTTTGTAGGCTTTTATAACAATATTGGTAATTAAGATAATTTAATAAGGAAATAAAATAGAGCTTATAGAAGGTAAATTCAATTTTTACGCATGAAATAGAATAACTAAAACGCTTAGTTGGATAAGACTGAAGTTGCTCTTCTCACAAGATCTATTTTGTTTCCTGGCAGAGTCAGCTCAATAATGTATATTGTTATACTTTGAATTTATTTTGAATTTATTCACAAATTAATACATTTTTTAAATTTTAAAAAATCCCACTTTAACCAATAGAATTCATCTCATTCTATCCCTTAAAAATGGGGGTGTATTTGAAACTTCGATGAAATATTTTTATTCTTTCCTTTTTGTTCATTCTATACTCAAATGCCAGCCAAATTTGACCAATTACCAGATATTATACTAGAAGAGATATTACAATTAGTAAAACCAGATGAATTGTTTAATTATCGAGTGTTAAATAAATACATCAATAAAATTGTTAATTATATCATTAGCAAAAAATAATGGATTTGGCTTACTTCTCATTTTGGAAGTATTCAGACTATTAAAAGAAGTTTATTAAAGATAAGTCACTATTAACGAAGCATATAAGTATAAGCAATAATAACCTTGAATACATGAATTATTACCAAAATACAACGTTTATAACTTACACTGCTTTTTCTAGTGGTGATAATAATAATACTGGTATTATTGATGAAGTAACAATTAAACTTCCAAACTTAAAAAGGTTATTTATATGTTCTTATAGTATGATCAAGTTCTCAGCTTTTTTGATAACTGTTTAGATCTGATTGAAACCCTTATAATTCAGAGAGATAATATAACTATTAACGAGATAATCAATTATCATAATCTAAATAATTTGAGATTGCTTATATTCTATTCCAAGGACCATTTCCATCTTGATGGCTTAGATTTACTTAATGAGATTCAGTATATTCAATATATTACTTTCAACCACTTCCGGAATCCTTTTCACTTCTATCAGATTCAACCCCAATTTAAATTTTAATATCAATTTAGAATTCAAAGTTGACGGAAATTTCAGACTTTGATATCAACTGTTTAGGAAACTTACAAAAATTGAAGAGCATATAATCAATTGATCATTCTGGCAATTTTTTGGATTGAATGAGAGCGATAATAATAATATAAGCCTTACTGAGTGGAATATTATTGTTACTTTGGGCGACCTTGGTCCAATATATCTAATTGATCATGATTTCATGAAATTGTCCACTTTAAAAGAATCAATCATCAAAGAATTTTTAATAAGAGTTTTAGAAGCAATTTGTTTATTTTCAAATGTTGAAAAGATTGAAGTTAATGTTAGTAATAGTTTAGTTCAATATAAATTTATAAAACAAATTATTTTCGAAAAGTTTGACGGTTCTCTTGAAGATTTAGAGCTTGCCTTCTATCTTTATTTTCAAACCTTGAGGCAATTAATATTTTGAATATTTATTCTAACTATATAAGTAGTTCAATGAGTGATATCCTTACGATCTCTCTCTCTCTGGTCTATCGAATAATATAGCACCAATAATGAATGCTGTAAGGCCAATACTAAGTCATCTAACCCCTTTCGACTCTTTTCCTAATGTATCCAACGTTTTTTTTTACAAAGACCTACTATTTCACAATATCAATCTAAAGTTCCAATATTACTTACTCCCAATATTTGTGATAGTGAAGCTTCTAATCTAGTTGAAAGAAATCTAATGATCTATTTCTATCTCACCAATTAATCTAACAGTTGATTCCAATCCTTCGTATTAATAAAAATAAAACAGCTTATTATTATTTTAATTTTATTATTTATTATTTGGATTTCAATGTTGTTTTATTATGTTATTTTATTATTATTAAAAAAAGGAATTTGAGTTTCTATTAATTTAAATTGAATTAATTTCTTCAACGCATTAGGTTTACTAATGTTCTGTATACATTTACTAAGTTATATCCTTTATAAAAGCCTTCATTTTTTCTATAAGATTCTAAACTTTATACAATAATATTATTTCCTTTTAAATTAACGTTCATCTCTTTTACACTTCCTTTTCAATCCACTCACTCTTCACATTTAACGAGAAATTTTATGGATTAACAAAAAAAAGAAACATGTTTTATCTTACTGCTTCTTTTAATATTATCAAATTGTTGTCTTGAATTCCTATATTAACATAAAAATTCTATTGATTTGTTTTTATCCCTTTTTTATCTTTTAATATCACTCATTATTAAGTATTGAAATTTTCATTTCAAATAAAATCAATTGTGACTTTAGTCTTAGAAGATAATATAAGGATTCAATCATATCCTCTTAATTACTATAAAAATAAGAAATTAATATAGATACTTAATATTGAATATTAAATATGTAAGATGAATTGAAATTTTAGGATAATAATAAACTTATAGTTGATTAAATTGAAGTGAACAAAGTGTACTGATAAACGATTGAAGTAAGAGATTTATACTTTAAGTTGAAGATTATTCGAGAGATGTTAGATTATGGAATATATAGAAATTAACTTAATATAAATTATTAAATTTATTTTTAATTTATTTTTAATTTATTTTTAATTTACTTTTAATTTATTTTAATTTATTTTGGTTTTAAAATTAAATTAAATTTGACACTTGCTAAAATTAGTTAAATTATCAAGTTTAACTAAAATTTAATCAGTATCATTAATTTAATTAAAATATGGTAATAAAAGAAAAAGTATATGTATAAAAAATAACTTGAAAATAAAAAGAAAAAAGAAAATTCAATACTCAACTAATATTAACAACCTAAATAATGACTAATATAATTTATAAATTTACATTAATTTTATTAATTTCCAGTTTTATTTTATCTTTCTTTCGTCCAAATAGTGTTATAGATTATTATAACCAACAAGAAGAAAATAATAGAAATAACAATCACAATCATAACAATTAAGTTTAATTCTCAAACTCCTTTCTCCCCTATCCTCTACCTTTCACTATAAACAATAACTCATAAATTTACTAAACAGATCCTAAAAATAAATTATTATTAATACCCTTCATTCATCTAAACTACATCCAACTTACTAATACTTTATTATCTACCCAATCTTTAAATATTAGATTAAATTTATTAAAATCTTTACTTAATAAAATGAATTGTTTTAAATTCATTTTATTTAATATTAATTGTGAATTAAATGGTGTAAATAATCCCAAATTATTTAAAAATAATTCATGTTGACTTAATTCCTTAACTAACCATGTTCGATCTTGCCATGTAATTGAATTGATATTGTAAGCTTGATTACTGATATGCCGAATTAGAAATATTGTCATTGAGGTTGAATAGGAATAATAAATAGTTACTAATTTATTAAATTTATTATTATTATTATTATTATCATTATATTCTTTTTCAATTTGATTTAATTGACTATAAAATAAATTTAAATTCAATTGAATAGGTTGTGTCAAATAAGTTGTATCAAATTCAAAATCAATTTTTTGAATTTCAAATATAATAGTTAATCTAGACACTATCAATAAAGCTAATTTAATAAAGTTAATTAAATAATATGTTCCTTTTCTACCATTGTGAATTTGATATAAGTCACGTAATTTATATATTTTTATCCCATTTACTTCATCTAATATAAAGTCAAATGCTGAGTTATCAATATTTATATTATTAAATAAATTCTATTCATATATTAATAAATAATAAATATAAATAATAAAATATAATAGTTATTACTCTTATAGTTAAGTTTCTTGGTATAACTTCAATATTGTAAATTGATAATTTTTTAATAAAATTTCGATTTAATATAAATTTTTCATTTATAAAATAGATATATTTTTGTTTTTTATCAATTTCATAATTATAAACATTAATTTGAATTTCTTTTTCAACATTATTTTGAACCAGTTCTAATATAATTATTATTTTTATTTATTTATTATTAATAAATAATAATACCTTCTTTTAATGAAATTGATTTATATTTTTTTATTTGTGTAATATAATTAAATACATCAATTTTTTCATTATTTATTATTGTTGTTTCATTTTTTCTTTTATATTGATTTAAAGTATTAAAATTAGGTATTAAAAGCGGTGATTCATTTTCAAATATATTTTTATTAGGTTGATCCATTTTTCTTATAATATCTCGAAATCTTATTCCTTTATTTTTATTAATAAATGGATCTTTTACTTTATTATTAATTGCTTGATATTGTTGATTTTTGTTTGAAATTGAATTTATAAATAATCTTTCACATTCTTCTATCAATTCTTTACTATTATTAATAAAATGATTTTGATTTTGATATGGATTATCAATTATATAATGAATATAATTTGCTAAATAATATATTAGTATAATACAATATAAAAATTTAACTTACTTTTTAAATTTAATAAATTTTTATATTTAAAATTATTTAATGAATATTTTAATTGATCATTTATAAACTCTAAATAGCCATATTTAAGTGTTTCTATATCATTATTATTTGAATCTTCAAAATAACTATTAAAAGTATTATCATCAATTGATATTCGTTTTCTTAAAGTATTATTTGTCAATAAATTCAACTGAGTTAATTCTATATTTATACTGTTAATATTCAATAGACATACATGTTTTAACTTATACCGAGTTTAATATCGTTTATATTCTTATTATCTTTTAAAAAGTAGTTTTGTATATCTGTTTTAAAATCAATTGTATTCCTACTAAAATATAAGTAAAGCATTAAAATAAATATTCAAAACCTCAAATTAAGTTTCGGTTCTATTATACATTCGCTTGTATCATTAACTTCATTATTATTATTATCTACTTCAAACACTGAACCTAAACTTTGTACTTTATATTGATTCATTAAACTATTATTTGAAACTAATTTCAATTTTATAGGAAGTTCAAGTTCTACATTAATTTCCAATTCTAAATTAAAAGTAAGGATTGAAATATCAAAACTTAATTACATACCCTTTAAATAAAGTTTTCTTTCTAATAATCTTTTTAAATAGATTTTAATATCATGATTTAGATCAAATCTAATAAAAGTTAATAAAAGTTATAGTATTTCTATTGTTACTTTGGATTCGGATTATTTTTTATACAAGTTATTTCATTTTCAATTTCTATTACATCTTTTTTCTTTAAAATAAGGGTATCATTAACTTTGTCATTAAATAATTTCGGTGAAGTATATATTAGTTCATCCAATTTAACAGGCACTAAATAAAAAGGTTGTCCTTATGTAATTAAAAGACTATTTAAATTTGTTACATCCTTACCATAATAAACCTGATTTAATATCTTTTTAAACTCATGAATTTGTTCACATCTTAGTCTTGAATCACTTTGATTAAATATTGAATATTTTAATTTTGTCTCTAATTGATCAAATTCTGTATATTCTTTAATCCTATCCATCGATAGATTCCCAAACTTTAATACTATTTTATTACATAACGCCAACTCGTAATCTGATTATTAGTATATTAAACTTAATCTAATAAATATTTACTAATTGACATTAAATTCAACTCTTGTATACATCTCCTTAATTCCAAATCTTGAATATTCTTATATCTATTATTATCTACCATCATTAATATAATTTTCCAATTTATAAAAAAGAAATAAACAATTTAAAAATCCCAAGTTCCAAAAAAAACAATCAAATCATAATCAAAAGTTCAAATCCAAAATGCATTTTTTAGCTCAATTGACAAATAAAGTAATGTCTTTAACCGTTGTATTATATAACACAATAAGTTTAATAGCAGTGGCCTGTTGTTGGGGTTTAACCAATCCGTTTATAAAATTAGGTAGTAAAGGATTAGAAAATATAAAAACTCATCGAAAAGAATGGTATTATCAAACATATGAAGAACTAAAATTTTTATTTACAAACTGGAAAGTAAAGAAAAACAAAATAGAAACTTAATTTCAATTAATACTAATAACATTAACAATTATTATTTTAGTATGTTTTACCGTTAGTAGTTAATCTCTCTGGTTCTGCTGTTTATTATTATACTTTGGGACAAGCTGGTAAGTTTTTTTAAAATTAGAAATATTCTCATCATTCTGTTAATGGTAACATTCTATTTCAATTATTAGACTTATCTTTAGCAGTACCAATAACTAATTCTTTAACATTAATATTTACTTTATTGGGCGGTAAATTATTAGGTGAAAACATTAATTTTAAAGGTAATTTTATTGATTTTATTAGTTAAGATAGAAAGATTTAAATGACTATGTATTTTTCTTCAAAATAGATATTTGGTTCGGTATGTTATTAGTTATTATTGGAGTTACTTTATGTGTTTTATCCAAATAAACAATAATAAATCCCTCTTTTTTCTAATCGTTATTTGGTTAGTTTGATGGTATTAAACTTTAGTTGGAGTAAATGTATATTGTTTCTATTATTATATTTTTGTTGTCTTTTAGCAAAAACTAAATGAGTATATGTTTGATATCGTATAATGCTAAAGTGATTATTATTTAATTACAATAATTAAAGTTGTATATAAATTTTAAATATCTTATTATTTGAAATACATTTAAGGTATAAAAATAAAACTAAACATTGATTTAACAATGACTTAGTTCTATTGAATAAACCAATAATTTTATTCGCATCCAAAAAAATAAGAAATATAAATTTCTAAATCCTGAGCCACTTCATTTTCATTTATGCATACAAATTTCAATTTGGAATTTTAAAAAGTGACTACTTTTATAATAAAAAAACATTTTTTAATAAAATTTCACTTTAAAAAATAAATAAATTAAATGTATCCTATCTTAGAGCCAATAGCTGATCAATTGGAGAATAAAACATCAAGGGAAGAGATGGAAGAACCAGTAGAAGAAATTGAAGCTGAAGAAAACCCAACCTCTTTTTTTGATGGTAATTTAACCGAATTGAAAATTCATTCTATTTTTAATCTTCAAAAACTAGAAAATAGACCGTTGGAACCAACTTGTTCAAATATAACAACGTCAATCTCGAATCCTAATCTAGTGGAAGAGGATATAGTGACAATTGAAGAAAAACGGAGTAGTCCAAATACAATAATTTCAAAAGAATGTGAGATAATAATAGAAAAACAAAGTAGTTCAAATACCATAATTTCAGAAGCCACTTCAACTTCAACTAGAATTTCGGAGCCAAAGTTAATTCGACGAAAGTCTTCCAGTGTAACAAAAGAAATGGAATCCAAAAAGCAAAAAATTATTGAAGAGACAAGTACTAATAGTGGATTTTCTTGTAATATATGGTAAGTTTTTAAAATTTTAGTTGAACTTGATTATTTTAATTTTAAAAAAATTCATATATAGTTTTGATACTGCTTCAAATCCAGTATTAACTTTATGTGGTCATTTATATTGTTGGTCTTGTTTACATCTATGGTTAAGATCACAACCACAAAACCCACTATGTCCAGTATGTAAAGCTGGTTGTGGTAAAGATAAAGTTATACCTGTTTATGGCAGAGGTTCCGATATGAAAGATCCCAGGTAAATTTAAAATTAATCTTTATTTGAATGTAAAAATATTTAACAAAATAATTATTTCGTAGGTTAGAAGAATCTATACCAGAAAGACCAAAAGGTCAACGACCTGAAGCAAATTCAGCAAGAAGGCCATTGATTTGGGAAAGCTACATTGAAACCGATGTCAGTTTTAGGTACCCGGGTTTATTAAATATTGTTCAAGATCTATTTCCTAATTTGGAAGCTCGTAGAGTAAGTCCCAACTTTTAATTGTTGAAATATTTATTAATAATTTTATAGAATTATAGTGTAAGGTTGAATCAAGGTAGACGTAAGTTTTTATACTTTTGATTAGTTAATTATAAGGAGTTAATAGGCCTTTTTTATAGGTGAAATGGAACAGCAAGCATTTTTATCAAGGCTGTTTTTATTAATTGGGGCTCTTTTAGTAGCTTCCAGTTTTTTTGATTAAATTTCAAGTTGAGTTTTTTAATGTAATTTTATTATTTATATACATGATATTACAACTAAGGAGTATAGAGTTTAAATGGTAGTTTTCTTATCTTAATGCTTTATGTTTTTATTAATTATATTGCTAACTTTATAGTTGAACGTAATAAGATAACTTGTAGTGATAAAATAATAAAGATAACTAATATTAAACGTTAACTTTATTTTTAACTAAATTTTTAATTTTATACAAAAAGAATTCTAAATTCGATTCTATCTTAATGACAGTTTAAACATTTAGTATAACTATCCACAGTGTCATGACTAGAAGCAAATTAATACTTGTGTTAAAACAAAAAGGATTATTATAAGCTTACTAAGTAATAGAACAACGATTACAAATATTTAATTCACATTGACAGCACTCGTTTCTACAATTAAAACATAATCCAGTTCCGCACTGTTCACATAATACAAAATCATATTGTTTATGAATCATGGCACAACTCCAACATTTTATATTATTACTTTCTATTTTTTAAAAAGTTTTATTAATATGATAAAAAAAGATACGCTATTAATTACCTACCTTGTTCATTATCGATTTCCTTTTGTTCTAAATAGCTAAATCAATATCATTTTTAATCAAATAAACAATAACATCCACTTACTAAGCATCCAAAACCCATTGGGTAGTAGAGTAGGATCTAATTTGTTTTTTTGCTTCAATGTTAGATAAGATAAACTGGAACTTAACTCATGTAACCCAACATTATCTTCCACTATTTTACGTTTATTCATTACAGTTTAGTAAATATAATTAAAGTTTACACTGGATTTAACTTGCCAATTCGAAATTTCAACTTTCCATATTAACTCACCAAATTTCAAAAAAAAACAAAAAAACAACTAAAATGCTTAGTTTCCCACAATTAGAAATCAAGTAAAATCACATGGCCTCGATAAAAAGATTGAAACATTTATTGTATTTTCTTTATCCAATCAGTAGGAAATTCTTTACCTGTAAAGACATTTCTTTTACAAACAAATGATGCAAACGGCCGTTGATGAAGCTCCATGATTCATATAAGCCAATGCAGGGGAGCTAACAACACCCACTGTGTTAACTTGCTGATAACCATAATAATAATAATAATAAAATTAGAATTTTAAAATACTCGAAGTCTATTTAAGACTCAATTCTAAAGGATAGAGCAATGTTGTGAGAGTTTAAGGCTTAGTTTATAATATTACTAGGTTTTGATATAGTTCGATGAAATAGTTATTTTAATGAATCGATTTGGATCACTGAAGACTTGTGAAGTTTATTCTATCAATTACAATGTGTGGGTTTATTTAGAAAGTAGTTTATAAGTTATTAAACTTTCAAGTTTGTATTTAGTATGATTTGGATTCATAATAGTAAATAGTTTTTATTATGAAGAACCTCTTTTTCTCTATTTTTTAGTTTTTAAATCAATAAACACTGTTTTAATTATAAATTAGTGTATTCATTATACATTACTATCTTTACTTTTAGTCTTCGTATTTTAAAATCAAAAAACAATATTATACTTAAATTTTTTTATTACTTTGATTTTAGCCTCTATTATCGATACTGTAGACTCTGTGCCCTTGCTAATCTTTCAAAATTGGTGATACAAATTCGATTGGAAGTGGGAGGAGAAGCAATGAAATTGAACAATCAATCAATCCTTCATTTAATCAATGGGATTTAAGATCTATTAAAAGAGATGACAAAAAGGTAAGGAAGAGAGAAAAAGAATGTAGTAAACAACTTAAAGTAAACAATATTTAAACAAGCTAAGAAGTAAGAATTCTGACACATTAACATTACTAAAAAATTGTTGTTTCTATATTAAGTTGCAGGTAGGGGATTAACTTAAATACTAAAAACTCAATATTGAATTGAATTGAATTGATATTAAAGCTTAAAAAAATACACTTAAATCGAATACGAATTTTAATGACTAATTACTAAATTAGGTTAGTTATTTTATAATGAAAAATGATATTAAAATGGAATATATATAAACATCAAATATAGAATATATGGATAGGAATAGAAATATTTATTTCTGTAAATACAAAAGATGTGAGTTTAGTATTAATTTAGCTTCTAAGATAAACATTTATCATTGTATTCTTTCTAATTTCTTTATGAGCCTTTTTATCATAAATTGGAGCAATTAACAATAATGGAGCTGTAGGTTTATATTGTGAAATACTAGGCCTTTGGGAAAATATGTTTGATACATCAGAAAAAGAGTCGAGAGGAGATAGAAGCCTTAAAAATGGTTTCACAGCATTCATTAATGGTCCAGTCATATTTGATAAACTAGAGAGTGATGTTTTAAAAAGTCCTCTTATTTGTTTATTAGTATTTTTAGGGAGAAAGCTATAAATTTTAATTGATTCAAGGTTTGGAAATAAAGATAAGAAGGAAGCGAGATCTTGAAGGGTATCATCAAACCTATTTACAACAATTTGTTTTATAAAATTGCACTTAATTGAATCATTGCTTATATCAATTGTATCTAGAATTCCAGAATCAGGTTCACTAATGTCCATCTTTTGAATATTTGGTAATAAATAAATGGCTTTTAATACATCTATTGATAGTCTTTTAACAAATATTTCCTTTAATGTTGATAATTTCAAAAAACTATTATCAATAGGATATGTTGAACCAAGAAAGCCTAAGCAAGCGATATTACCCCCTTCAATAAATTTGATACTATTACAATTCTCATTGATTCCAAAATACTTTCCAGATTGATCAATGAATTTTACCCTCTTTAATTTTTGTAAGTTTCCTAAACAACTAATATCAAGCTCTTCAAATTCTCCTCTAATTTCTAGTTCTAAATTGGAATTAAAATTTATATCGGGATTGAATCTAGGAGGTGTAAATAGGGTTCCAGAAGTAGCCAAAATTAATCTTTTTAGCCTGTTGAATTTTGTTTTAAGTAGCTCTATACCATCAAGATTCAAATGGTGGTCTGAAAAGAATACAAATATTCTTAAATTGCTTAAATTACGATGTTGAATTGTTGCGTTGATAGATATATCATCCCCTCCAATTATAAGAGTTTCAACCTGATCTAAACAGTTATCAAAAAAAGCTGGTAACTTGGCCATCCTATAAGAACATACAAATAACCTTTTTAAGTTTGGAAACTTAATTATTGTTTCATCGAAAATACCCATATTTTCATTGGTAACAGCAAATGAAGCCGTATAATCCATGGATGTTACATTTTGACATTGGTTTATATATTCAAGATTCTTATTTCCTATATCTATATGTTTCATCAATAGTGGGTTCTCTTTAATAAATCGCTCTTGATGATCTGAATATTTTTGAGATAAGCGGAAATCTGAAGACATTAACTTTTGCTTAATAACATAATTGACGATTTTATAGATATACTTATTTAACAGTCGATAATTAAACAATTCATCTGGTTTTACTAATTTGAATATCGCTTCTAGTACAATGTCTGGTAGTTGATCAAATTTGATGACCATTTGAATATAGAATGGTTGAAAAAATTATTATGCATTTAGTTTTGAAGTGAGTTCATCTTTTCAAGGGAGAAATTTAATGTCGTAGTCTATTGGTTGAAATAACCCATGTTCGCTTTTGATTTTACTTCAATTTTATTTAAGCGAGAATTGGGATTTATTCTTTTGTATTTATTAAGTTTAATAATAATAACTTTCTCTATTTTTGTATTTAGTAAATGCAAAATTATAATTCCCAATCCACGTTTAAATCGAATCAATATCACAGGAAACGAATCAACTCTATTAGGAACAGAACATTGGCAAAAAATTTGGAGTAAAAGACCATAAAAACAAGTTTACTAAAACAACAAAAGGAACTAAAATACAACAAGATTCAATAAATTCCAAGTATTATGACATAATACATGGATAGGTATAAACCAATATTCCATCGACTTCCATTATTCGAAACTTCTAATAATGTTATTAGAAATTAAGTGTACTTTTATTAATATAACAAATATTTTAGTAATAAAATGTTACGAATTGCAAATATGCTGGGGTTTATATGAAGCTTTGGCAAATGACTGTTGGTCCAATAGTAGAAGTCCACTGGAGTTGAAAATTGATATACATAATCTAGCTAAATTTTGGAATAGATTTATAAATTTAAAGTTTAAATCCATAATTGAATATCAAAGGTATCATCACTCAAAGTCATACATATTATCAATATACTTCCCAATAGATGTTATTTACAATATAAAGTAGTTTTTATAAGCATAATACTGCAAACTGCTATAAAAATAAATCATCATTTTATAATGATAAATAGCATTATAGCAAAATTTTAGATAGCATATTGTATTTTTTAAAATTAAAATTAAATAATAAATCCAACTACAGTAAAATCATTTATTGCAGTTAACACAACAGGTGAGAGACAGCTATTAATTCAATCTCTGAGATATATATTTATCATTGGGTTCTTTTTAATTTCATTATAAACCTTTACATTACCAATCGGAGCAATAAGTAACAATGGGGCTTTAGGTTCATATAATAGGATATCAGACTCTTGCGAGAATATATTTACTATGTCATACAAAATGTTTAAAAGAGTTAGGCGGTTCAGTAATGGCTTGATAGTATTTACTATTGGTGCCATGATATTTGATAGACTATAAAAAGGGACTGCTAAAATATCACTTATTGGATTGCCTATATATATAGGAAAAAAACTGTAAATTTTAATTACTTCAAGATTTGGGAATAAAGACAAAAAGCAAGCGAAATCCTCAAGGGTATCATTAAATCTACTCATGGTGATCTGTTTTATAAATTTACATTGTAATTCATCCTCTTCGAAATAAACTGTATCCATGACTCCCTGCTCAAATTCAGTAATGTCCATCTTTTCAATATTTGGCAATAAAGAAATTGCCCCCAATATTTCTATTGAAAACTCTTTGATAAACACTTCTTTTAAGGTCAATATTTTCATAAAACTATCATCAATTTGGTATTTTGAACCAAGAAAGCCTAAGCTAATGATATTACTTCCCTCAATAAAGCTCATGTTGTTATTATTCTCGTTTATTTCAAAAACCTTGCCAGAGTAATCAATTAACTTTAGACTCTTTAATTTTTTTAGGTTTCCTAAACAATTGACATCAAATTCTCTGAATTCACCTCTAATTACTAATTCTAGATTGGAACTGAAATTTGTATTGGGGTTGAATCTAACAGGAGTAACAAAAACCCCAGAAGTCCCTAGATATAGCTTCTTTAATTTACTAAATTTTTTTTTAACCATATCTAGTCCATCAAGGCGCAGATCGTCTTTAGAATATATTACAAGTACCTTCAATTTCTTCAAAGTGTGATACTTGATTATATTCTTAAGGATTATGTTTTTTCCACCAATTATAAGCTCTTCTACCTGATCTAAATAATTATCAAATATATCTGGTAACCTTGTGCTTGCAAAAGAAAACATTTTTAAAATTTTCAAGTTTGGGAAATTAGTATTTATTTTAATGCTATTATCAATACCACTGCTATCGTTAATATCGCCAAGCGGGTTCTTATATTCCATCGATACTACGTTTGAGCAATAGTTTAAATACTCAATATTTCTATTGTCTATCTCCATATGTTTTATTAATAACGGATTCTCTTTGATAAATTTGGTTTGATGATTTGAATACTTCCGAGATTTGAGGTACGCTGAGTTTATTAATTTTTTTCTAATAACATAACTAACAATTTTGTTGATGTATTTATTTAACAGCAGATAATCAAATAGCTCATCTGGTTTTACTAATTTAAATATCGCTTCTAGCACAATATCTGGTAGTTGATCAAAGTTGATTGACATTTGAAAGTGGAATAAGCGAAAAGGAAGTACAACTATTCATTATCCTACTTTTTTGATATATGCTTATATCCTTATGACCAAAACTTGATGAAGTTCTATTGGCCAAAACAATACACATTCTCCCTTTGATTTCGAAAGGAACGAATCAACTCTATTAGGAACAAACAGTGGCAAAAAATTTGGAGTAAAAGTCTATAAAGACAAGTTTACTAAAATCGTGGAAGGAGCTGAAATATAATAAGCAATTCAGAAATAGTTTCAAGGTATAATGATATAGATATATGAACGGTTACAAACCAATATTTCATCGACTTATGTTATTCGAAACTACTTTATTTAATCTTATAGCAACATTATTTTTATTTTTTAGTAAATGTTGTAGTAAACTGTGCTTAAAAGTTGTACTATTATTTAATAAACATAGCTTTTATTTATCATATTACTCAATGTTAATCTTGGATAATATTAACTTATAACTGGAATTTTAAAAAAATTAAAAATACTATTAAAAGCAATTTTGTTTTGAAATAAAATTATTTTTATTTTATGATATAGGTTGGAAACACTTTTAATGAAAATCCGATAAATAGTTATATGAAGGTGTTTTTTTTGTTTCATCACTTTTTCCATTTTTTAAGCGCTATTTGAGCGGAAAGATTGTTAGTAAAATTCTTAAAAGTACATCCTTCATATCTTAACAAAAATGTAAAATTTTATATAAAAATCCTAACTTAAACAACAATTTCATAATTTAATTTTTAAAAAATATTGCAAAACCTCAAGTCAATGCTATTGGAAGTGAACAGATCATTGTAGTCTTTGAAAAGTTTACTGAAATGTGTTACTAAAAATCAATATAACTATTATTTAGGTTATTACACGCTTTGTTAAAAATAAACTAGCCGTTTATACGTTGATAGCATCTGATTTATTCCCAATGAACATTTGGGGATGTATTTTTTTGTTTAAAGTTTTTACTAACAATTATCCTACTCAAATAGCGCTTAAAAGATGGAAAAAGTGATGAAACAAAAAAACATCCCCGTATATTTTTTTTGGTGATAAAGATATACTTTGATATTAAAACAGTTATATTTAAATTTGTTTAAATGATTTAGGAGCATCAGAGATAGCAACAAAGTAATAATTACAATTAACATATGAATATATAGGGACATTTAATTTTAAAATCAATTACAATTTATATAAACATAAATTATTAATCAAAAAGAGTTGCGATAAGCACTATTTTTATCTCTTTAATTTGTATCTATAATAACCATTTAGACATTGTATAATGATTATCTCTCTTCTTTCAGTTTTTTAGATGCATCCGATGCTATTCTTTTTTAATAATATCATCGAAAAACATAAACTTACAAGACTAGATGTTGAATTTTATAAGCTTTTTTAAATATTATAATTCAAATTCTAGTTTTATAGCCTTTATTCACTTTATTATTAGTATAGAATCTATGTATACATTTTATAAATAGTATTTTCGTCAAATTCTTTATTTGATATATGTTCCTGCTTACACTTGATTTGAAATAGTAGTTTATTTTATGTAAGCTTGCTTACATGTAGTCTTCAGATCATTATATATTATTGGAAAAATAATAACTACTTTAGCTTAAAGTTCTTTTTTTAGATCTCTACCTGCTATATGTCAATTTCACTTTTATTGTCAAGAAGACAAATAGGGTTATTTAATTCCAATTATATAGTTTTAGTTTTTTCTTAGCTTGCTAGTTTAATTTACTTATTACTTATTGAAATTATATTGAAAATAAAATCTAATAAAGTTTTCAAAATTTTTTTAGGAAAAGAGAATAGACATGACTTATTTTTAACAAATAAAATTCCAAATAAAACTCTTAAATTAAATTCAAATTTAAATTTCCTGAAAATCGCAATCTTTTTTTAAAAAAAATGGCACCAAAATCAAAATCAAAACCAAGCCAAGAAGTAAAGATAGACGAAGTATTTTACTACATCCCTAATATAATAGGTAATAATCATTTTCATAAAAGCGAATCTCTTAACACAATTGAATCCTTTATTAGGCTACACTCGAATACTGTTAGTCGGCATTTCATTATATTACATGAAGGGCAATCCATTAATATTTGTAATCAATTACATGATATCATGTGCTTTAGATGCTTTAGACGGCTTCGCAGCCAGATATTTTAATCAGTGTTCTAAATTTGGAGCAGTTTTAGATATGGTTACTGATCGTTGTACAACTACCTGCTTATTGTGTTATTTAGCAGCGGTTTATGAACCATATTCAATCTTTTTCCAGTTTTTGATCTCCCTAGATATTTCTTCCCATTATATGCATATGTATAGGTAAACGATTTTTTATATTTCTAAGCTTTGGAATGGTGCTTATAGTGTTTTTTATAGTTCCCTTACGTCTGGCGCCACCTCTCATAAACAAGTGGACGAAAACCAGAATTTTCTATTGAGGGCGTATTATCATAATAAGGTAATTTTATTTTATTTTATTTATATTATGGATTTAATTAAGACAAAATAGGTTGTATTATTTTTAGTATGCGGTTTTAACGAATTGTTTTTTGTGGGACTATATTTAATGCACGAAGACCAATATTCCGCATGTAAGTTTATAATTATTTTCAATTAGAGCACTATATTCATATATTCTTTAATTAGATAATTACTTATATTACTGGTTAACTTGTTCTATGGCCCCCTTTTTTATTTTTAAAAACGTCCTTAATGTTATTCAATTTATGGAAGCATCCAAAAGTTTGGCTAGGGTGGACGTTATCGAACGTTCAAAGAAAAATTAATTTTTATTTTAAAAACATTATTTTAATACTCTTTCTTTTATTTTTATTGCTTGTTGCTTATTTCAAATTATAGTTTGTAATTATAAATCAGAGACAAATAAAGATAACTATATGGTATATGTTTAAAAATTAATTTTTTATGTTATTAAATGATCAAAAATTAGATTATTATGAAATAAAATAATCAATAATGGTGAGAAAATAAAAGTCGCGCTCAACTGCTATATTACATTATATTATATAATTATAACTATATTTTGCATTACATTTATGCATTAAGTAACACAAAATTTAAAATCAAAAAAGGATTAAGTGAACTTTTTAAATAGAATGGATGAAAAGATACGACAAAATATAGAAGCACAATACGAATACTTTCATTACTCCAAAAACTACTGCGAAGAAAACATATACCAATTAATCCGAAGTCTAAAGCACTATTTTGAGCAGGACTCATTTTTTAATCAACTAACCCCTTTTTTTTATCCTACATTTATCATCAATCCTTGGAATAAGGTATAATTTGAATTATTTAGTTGCTTTGAAACTAGTTTTAATTTTTAGTGCAACAATATTTATATTAATATCTAACTATTTCACTAGGTCCCAATATGGAAACAAAAGTTAGCAGCTGAACCAAATTTACCAATAATCTGGGTAAAGTGTCACATTTAAGTTAATTATAGAGATATTTCAAAGGTGTATTAAACGGTTCTTTTAACACTACAGGATTATCATGTGATATTAATACTCATATTGGAGAATGAAGAAGAGTAAAGATTATATTATTGAATACTGGAAATTAGCCTAAGATCGACTTTAGGAGATATAGTTACATTTTAGATTTCGATACAACATTACCTTTTATTACGAGTTTTAATGAGTATTTCAACGCTTGCTTTCATGCTTTTAAAACGGAAAGCTTTGAATTAAAAAGGTATATTTATTGTATAACTTTTTTTTGTATTTTTTAATTTATAAATTAGATTCTATAGAGTTATAAACGAAATAAATTTTGTGACTTATTTTGCAAGCGATCGAAGTCATATGGTAGGCTTTATTTTAACAATAACAACGAATGGTAGATAATATAATCTTTAGATTTTTAACGACGAGTATATCGCTAAGCCACCGAGCTATGAACCTATTACTAATCAAGGTAGTAATTATTTAACTTGATAACAAAAAATAGAATAATGGGGTTTCTTTTTAGAATATACTAATAATTTGAATTATTATATTGAATTCAATGAAGAGGATCTATATAATGTAGAAATGAATAATAGAAACTCTTTAATTCATTTTAAATTTGGATTAATCTTTGATGAAGTTTCGTTTACTAGTTTGAGTTTTCATTAAATAAAATAAATTAATAGATTATGTTGTAAGTTTTTAATTGCAAAATTATTAGCATCCCAAGTAATATATTGTGTATTGTTTGATCCTCTCCTTAATATATTAGTTAATATTTTAAATAGAAATTTGTTTACACTTTGTTTAATATTATCTTAATTAAAGCTGAAAGCGTTTTGTTTAATTTTACACATTTCACTTAATTTTTTTATAAAATAGTCTCCACTATTTCAAGATTATTGTTTCACTTTATGTACATGAAATAAACAACATTAAACTTTACATTCTCACATTCACCTTATCATGATTTTAAACATTCAATAATTAAAACTATAAAATAATATTTTTAGAGTTTATGATGAGTTTATTATGAATAGGTAAATGTCTTGATAATGATGAGTTGTGATAGAGATTATGGGTATTGTGAAAGCTCAAGGTAATAGGAAATGGTAAACATTATAGGTTGTAAGGTAAGAGTTTGTGACTAAAGTATTTTGAGTTACGAAGTAGAAGAGATCGTAGTTAAGAGTACTTAGATTTAGGTAGAAGAGATCATGTTTAAGGTATTTTGGGCTGAAATAAAGGTTACCATATTTAAAAGCCGTAAATTTGAAATTCAAGGTGTTAAACGATTGGTAAAAATAGGGAAAGGAAGTGCTTTTGGATCAGGTGCACGTCGGAAAGTTGGACCTGCATATGGCACATTTTGAATAGGCTTTGGTTTTGATATAGCCATATTTGGAGTTGGGATCATCAAATTCATCAATAAATGAGAAGCCATGTCAAGGTCTTGTTCGAATTTCGAAGGACTTACATTAGAGTTGGAATCTTCAAAATCTGCTTTCGCTTTATCAGTCTTTGGATAGGCTTGCGAATCAGAATGATAATCTAAATTAAGATCAACAACTGGAGATAATGAATTAGTCAAATTAGTTCTTGGTTTACCCAATACTAATGCATCTAATAATAAATTAGAACTAGATTCTTTGGTTACTCTCTTTTGGATTTGTATGCTTCCAGGAACCAATTCTGGAGCTTTCGATGAAGGAGCAGTTTTCCTACGATGAACTTTCGAATTGTTTTGGCTCTTGTTATCTTTCTGATTTAGATTATTAGCTTTGTTTCTATGTCTATTAGTAGAAACAAGTAAATTTGATTGCGTTGCAGATGGTGTACTTAAAGAATTACGTCTTTGCTCAAGTTTAAAACCTTTATTTACTAAAGGATTATTTTTGTTGTCAATTGAATTGACTTTGATTTGTGGAACTGGGGATGGCAAAGATCTATGCTTTTGATTAACAGGCTTTCCTTTTAGCTTGATAGCTGGGCCATTAGGCTGCCTTATTCTCTCTTTCTGATTAGGATGTTGAGAATGGGAAGATTTAATGTTAGCTGGGCCGGAGTTAAAACCGCTGTTAAAGTTAGTTTTGGATTTGAGAGCCATTGTTGATACGTTTATGTCTTGTAAAAAAGTTGAGTTGTAATTGATAGTCAAAGTTGCTTTAAAATTTTTAATCATAAGAAATTTGATCTTATTTAAGGGCCAATATATACTAAGCGCAGTTGAAGTGATTATAACCTTAAGGGAGTTACTTGAGAGAGCTTAGGACTGTGCAGTTAAATAATTTTAATCAAAGAATATCTTTGCTATAAAAAGGTTCACCAATAGTAATATAAACAAAAGAGAACGAGAAGTTAATGTATTTAATTATATTACGAATATAAATAAAGGTGAATTAAAAAAGAAACTAAATAAAACACAAACTTGGAAAATTAAAAATTTACAGATAAACAAAAGAAATAAATTTTTCCATAAGGCTAATTTTCTTTTTTATACGTTTGTTAACTACCTATTAAATGGTGGTTGATCATCCTATCATTGGCTTAACTAAGTTAATGTTCCTATACCCATCTAATAAAAACGGAAATATATGACTATGGCTAACTCTGATTGGATGAGAATTAAATAAGCACTTTATAAGCACACCACCCCCTATCCCCACTTGATTGGTGATGAAATATGCTATAAAAATCAATTACCTTAAGCTTAAGCCATAAATTAAACAATTGGCCAAATAATTAGGCCTAGGTATCCAATCAATGGAGTCAAAATTAGGCAATTAATTAAAGTACTACAATTGATACATTATTTTCTAAAAAACAACACTCACCTCATGTCATACATTATTTTACTATTTACTCTAAGAGCTAAAGTGAAGTTAAATAATAACCAAAAGCTGTTAGAGTGACCCTTTTACATTATAATATTTTTTAAGATGGGGTGCTTTCTATATTTTGTTAATATTGGTTTAAGGGTTTAAAAATTAGTGTAAAACAAGGAAATCTCAAACTAAAACAAATTAGGTTAGATGAAACAACCAATTTGACTTTAATGGTTGGTTACCTTGTATAAGGGCCTTAGTAGAAATTGTCTACAAATAGCTTTTTTTCACTTGATTTTCATGACTCGAAATGAATGTTTTCATATGCTGTGGCATTATGATTTAAATTTTATAGGCTGATTAATTTAATTGTTACTATAAAAAATGAGTTATGCCATAGTTAATTAAAGCTCAAAGAATCCGCTTTTTATTATCCAAATTATAAAATTTTATACTAAATAAATTTCATAGTTAAATAAGAGTAAACAATTATAATATAAAATGTATATTAAATTATAATATGATCGAAATTAATAAAAAATTATTATTTTTTAATAAATTTTAATTAAAACTATTCAGGCTAAAACTATTGATATTACAGTTTAAAACATGTGAACTCTATTAAATAGAATTTAAATAAGCCTCAAAAAGTAGTAATAGGACGAAATTGCATTGCAGTGATCTCTTTAAAGCAGGAATTAGCTCCGAATTTGTATTTTTAAAAATTTAATAAAACAGGGGTATAGATACATCATTTAATATATTTAATAAATAACTTATTTTATCGTTTGTATTATAATATTTGAAATTACTTACATCTATATAACTAGACAATTGTTTTGTAACTGTATATCTATTTATAAATAACTTTTAAGATATATAATTTTAGGTTTAATTTATGAATTTGGTCAAGTCAAGTTGCAAAAGAACTAAACTAGCTATAAATTAAACATATAAACAGTGTAATATACAATTTTTAACAAAGATACTGAAAAAAGTGCTGATAGGCGCTTTTTTGACACAGTTCAAAATGGCCTATTGGATGTTTTTTAGAACTGAAGAAGTATTATTGCTTGGCAAAAGATGTTCTTAAATTCCAATGTGGTGTTATTATATATATATAATAAAGCTAGTTTTATATAATAAGTTTATTTTATATTAAAGTCTTTACCCCACATTGTATCAGTACTGAAAATAAGATTATAAATCTGAATAGTTAGAATCCAATTGGAGTCATAACCATTTGATAAAAATAAGATTAATGTTTGATCAAATTACTTATCAATACGAATAGAAGGAGTAGATTGTTGAATTAAAAAAAGGACATAGAATCAACATAGTCATAAGTATGGGCAGCTGCATGCTACATAATGATCATCCAATCACCTCTGACAAAAAATTAAATAATACAATCGACATCTATCATAAATATCCATTGTAATTAAACATCCTAACACATATCACTCCTCATCGCATCCAATATGTCTACGTCACTTTTATTTTTAATCAAATATTATGTACGATATCAATTAGATAAACAACTATTTGTAAATCGATATATTTTAAGGGATAAATTTTCAACTTTTTATTGATCTCCCTTATTTTTCCGATCTTAATCAACTTACGTATGACTGTTGTAATAGTGCCACTTATATGGCCATATAATCCGATTTCGCCAATGTTAGTAGAAGGCGCTATAAGTAAACATTTTGCAATTTGCTATTTCAAACGATATTTTTTAAAATCTTTTGGTAATATTTGAATCAACCGCTATGTTACCATAGACATGTAGTACCTCTTTATTAGTATATTTTACTAATCAAAACGATTCCTTGAAACACTGGGAAAAAGCTAAAAGATCGTCAAAACCAGTTATATATTTAATGATATTAGCTGTTATTTGATCAGGTAAATTGTTGAATGAGCATTTAGATGACAAGTTTATTGAATTTTTTTCAATACCCATTTCTAGACTTATTTCAATTAAATTTTATGAGAATATAAAAAAAAATTCATTTACTTTTATAGGATTTGTAGTAATTGGAAGTTTTCAATAGTAATATTCTTATGAAGTCCACATTACTTTGTGAGTTCAAAGCATCTATTAAAGTGTAAATTCAACTAATTAAAATAGAGCAAGGACAGTTCGGAAATTGACTATTAGGTTGATTTGCTTCATGAGATATAGTATGTAATGACTGAAAAATGGTTTGGGAAGAAAACATCAAATTACATAAAACATTTAACAATTATAATATGCTGTTGATATAATTTTGTTATATAGTTAAGGAACTCGTTTTCTCTAAATTATTATATTCTAATGGCTAAGTTTCTAGTTAGTTTAATTTTTTTATAAAAAACTAAACATACTTTACCTTTTTATTTCATTCAATATACTTCTCAAGTTATGATAAAATTTTAAATTTATTACAAGCACTCAAATCATTTTTCAACCTATTGTAAATTTACAGCATTAGAAAAAATCAGAATCATCAAGAATTTTAATTTTTTTTTACAAATTTACGATTTAATCAAACTTTTACGCCATACAAGTTTGAACTAAGCCACTTTAAACTTCATTAATTTTTTAACTAATTTTGATGAGTCAAGTATCGACAGAAAAAAATGGAGAATCCGTTAGAAGAAGTAATAGCTTAAGGCCCCCTTCACCAACATCAAGTATAAAATCGGAAAACAGTAAACAGCCTCTAGAATGTAACTCAATTAAATAGATTTATTTTAACGTTAAACTCATAATACTATTCTTAGTTCTAGAAGATCCCATGATTTCCTATCGAATGCTTGAAGCCTTACGAAAAGGTTAGTCGCTATAATAAAAAATTATATTTATACTAAACTATCAAGGTGATGAAAACTCTATTGCAGGCATATGGACTTCTTGGCCTAAAGAGATCAATCTCCCAAACCAACCAGCAAAGAAAGCGTTTACTACCCCTTTACATTTGGCGGTTACAGGTGCTACCGTGGAGATAAATAAATTTGTTATAACCAATTTGAAAGGAATTAATATCAACCAACAAGATGTAGATGGTAATACTCCTCTTCACCTAGCCTCAAAGGGTGGAAGGAGAGACGTTATTGAACTTTTATTGAAGTTTGAAGAGATAGATGATACAATAGTTAACTTTGCAGGACATACTGCATTTGATTTGGCTAAGAATGAACATGTCAAAAATTATTTTATAGGTACTTTAGAGTTTTTTTATTTTGAAAAGTATTAAATATCTTTAGCTCGCCGTCAAGAATTTATTGCTGAAAAAACTCAATTTTTAAATCATCACTTATCCCAGCCAACACAAGCCAATGTGACTGCTATAGTTCATTTTTTTGCCGAAAATAAACGTTCAAAGCTTTTGGATATTAACCATCGTCACCCAACAACTGGTTCAACTATACTTCATCAAGCTGTTTCCATTGGTGATGCAAAGATTGTATCTCAACTTTTAAAAATGGGTGCAAATGTATTTGCAAGGGATAAAAGAGGAAAGAGCCCAAGTGATTTAGCTAGAGATGAAAATGTAAAAGATATTTTAAGAAGGGAAACCTCAAGCTCAGTAGTAGCTTCGGATCCAGATCAGCTACCTCGTCTTGAAGGACAGCTTAAAAAATGGACTAATTATGCAGGAGGTTATAAAGCCCGCTGGTTTAAGCTAGAAAATGGATGTTTAACGTATTATAAAAGTGAGGAAGATACCAACAATGCTGTTAGGGGTGCCTTGAATCTTGCCAATTCTCAACTTTGGATCGACTCTTCAGATCCACAAAAATTCGAGATAACAGGACGTGATAAAACAAAATTTGCTCTAAGAGCAAGTATGCTAGAGGAAGCTAAAATGTGGATCTTAGCTATTACTCAAAGTAAGGAGTATTTTAAAAAGCATCCAGACGGCCAATTGAATCCTACTGAAACTGTTTTACCTGTTAATCATGGTCATCAGCTTGGAAATGAAGGTTCTTCTACAGCTACTAATGAAGTCAATCAAATTCCTGAAAGCTCCCCTAAAAAACAAGTAAGTATTCTTACAAGATCGAATTCTGTTGATAGTTTAAATTATGAATCTCCACCAACTGAAGAAAATGTAACAATGTCAGTCAATTCAGCAAATACGCAATTCGATCTTCATTCAAGGTTATTAGATATGTTAAAGAATTCATTGACGTCTCCAGGCACTAAACTGGAAGACCATCTTGGACTTATTTCTACTTTAAATCAATGCTTAAATTCATTAAATGTATTGAACACAGATACAATTCAAATGTTGCAAAAAAGAGAAGAACACTATCGTTTACTTTATGAAAAAGAATCTAAGCGAAATAGCTTATGGACTGAAAGCTTACAAGCTTTAGCTAAGGAACATCATCACCTTGTGGAACTTTATCAAGAACAACAAGCTCAAAGTAGTAAAAGTAGCAAAGTCACAGCTAATTTAGCAGAGAATAATAACCAAAATGCCCGCGAAGGTAGTATTGAAACGGCTGAAGACAATGAGGTGGATGAAGACGAGCGTGAAGAAGAGGATGAGGACGATGATGATGAGTTCTTTGATTTAGATGACCAAGTATCCATGAATCAGAGGGGAGCCAATGATAATGACAATGAAATAAGTGAAGGTAATGAAGAAAGCAGTAGAGGTGTTGATGAAATTGAATTAGAAGAAATTCAAGTTGGAGAAGAAAAAGTTGTACGAGCGCCAATTAAGAGGTCATATAAAGGATACCCAAAGGATGGATCATTTCGAACTGGGCTACCAAAGTTTAACTCAGGCACTCAACCACCTGCTGTTTCTTTATGGTCTGTCCTTAAGAATGCTATTGGAAAGGATCTTACTAAGATATCGCTTCCAGTTCATTTCAATGAACCAAGTTCCATGTTACAAAGAATGGCAGAAGATATGGAATATTCCATGTTGTTAGACTTGGCTTCAAAACAAGCGGGTGATGGTTCTGAAAGATTGCTATGGGTTACTGCATTCGCTATGTCTAATTATTCCTCCACTGATGGACGTATTGCTAAACCTTTCAATCCGCTTTTGGTAATTTTATTATGATTTTAGTAATAAGTTTTATTTTAATCCTGTTTTAGGGAGAAACTTTTGAATATGCTCGTCCAGATAGAGGTTATAGGTATATATCAGAACAAGTTAGTCATCATCCAGTAATTTATTTTCAAATTAAGTTGATTTTATTTATTAAATATTTATTTAGCCAATAAGTGCATGTTATTGTGAGTCACCAAATTATATATTTTACTCAGAAGTAGATGTCAAATCAAACTTTTGGGGTAAATCCTATGAACTTTTGCCGCAAGGTGTGTGTCATGTATACTTAGTTTCAGCGGATAAAAAAACAGTAGAGCATTATACTTGGAAAAAAGTAACCACTGCTGTAACAAATTTAATTGTCGGTAATCCAACGATTGAACACTATGGTGAAATGGAGGTAATCAACCACTCTACAAAAGCAGTATGTAAATTGAATTTCAAACCAAATCGATGGCTTAGTAGTGAAAGACATGTTTTAGAAGGATCTGTTGTTGACAGCAAAGGACAGCAACTGTGGTCTTTAACAGGTGCATGGAATCAGCAGTTAACGGCTACAAGGGTTGGGGGAGCGAGTGACAATGATACTACAGATTCTTTTGCTAATGAAACAACGGATGTACCAGGATCAAAATTGAGTAACTTTTTAGCAAATCCAAGTTGTAGATCAACTGTCAAATTATGGAAACGATCACCGCCACCTAAAGAAAAGATCCCTTTTAAGTTGACCCCATTTGCAGTTACTCTAAATGAAATGAGCCCAGATCTTGAAAAACTATTACCACCTACGGATTGTCGTCATCGACCAGATCAAAGAGCTATGGAAGATGGGTTGTATGATTTAGGAAGTGAGGAAAAGAATCGGTTAGAAGAAAAGCAGAGAGCTACACGTAAGGAAAGAGAAGCTAAGCTTAAAGCAGCTTTAGAATCTAGTCCACCAAGCGAACATGATAGAATTCATAAGGAGTTAGGGTATAAACCTGTATGGTTTGAAAAGGCTGTTGATAAGGATACTAATGAAGGGTATTGGAGATTTAATCATGAGTATTGGAAATTGCGCGAAAAGGCGGAAGGTGTGGATGAGGAACCTAATCGTTGGGAAGGAGTGCCTAGAATTTTTTAATTGAAAGCGTTAAAAAAGGTTTTAATTGATTAAATATCTTGATTTTAGCAAGTATTTTTAATTAATCATTTCAATTAAATAGTTATGTTTGATTTATGAATTGACTGCATGCTTTGAAATATAGTTTAAGTAATAACTTTATTTAATTTTTGTTTTTAAAAAAAAATTATAATCCAATACTTAACATATTAAACTATATTATAAGGTAAGATTTACTCTAACTATTAGCTGATTCTCTATATAAAATTCTCTATAAATCACTTATTTTTTAAAAGCACCTGGTTTATATAACAGATGATCCAATATTTGAGGGCTCGAAAATTTAGCTCTTAAATCAATAACATAAGATAACCTTGATTCAAGATCTCGTAAATAGAATCTTTTTTCAGAGTTGGGGGTAGGTAATTGTGCTAAAATATTAAATATAAATTGAATAAAATCACAGAATAAAATGAGCAATACCTAATCCATTTGTAAATCTTTTAGAGCAAGCCAACTGTTCCACTGGTAATTTAATCTGTTTAGCAGTCAATGGAAATTTGTAAACCTCTAAGTTCATACTCTTGCCCCCTTTTAGTAAAGTAATTTTTGAAACGCATCTGTAAAAAATAATTATAAAAATAAGCTAGAATAACTACTAACTAAAGAAGCTTACTTTGAGGAATAAAACCAAATAGTAGCTGAGATAGCAGAGCCTAAACCCATAGCTAAAAATAAAGCCAGTCCACGTTTCCAAGACTCATATAATTTCGGCTGGTTTGTTTCTCTAAGAATGAAAAAATGGTTGGGAAAATAAATCAAAGAAATAATAAAGAATAATAAAACTTACTCATCTACCTTTCCTAACTTGGTGTATGCTAGTTGTCCAAAGTTCACCCTGAGATGATTAAATTAATACAAATTTGTCATTAAATTTACTGAATAGAATTTTACCAAAATAATATCTGAAAAACTGAGAATATTCTTAAAGATAATACATGAGTTTTGTTATTATTAGAATACATTACTCTATCCCCAGCTTCAATGAATTGCTTGAACTCTTTTAAAGTTATGGTTTTTACTGGTTTTGGTTTTGCTACAGTAACAAAAGTGGATCTTAACACTGAAGGTGACTTAAAAGCTGAGCGTTGGAACTAATGGAAGTTTAATAATTAGCTTAATATCTTGAAATTGTGCTGGGGCTATTACTAGGCTCATTAGACTATTCAATTTTATCATCTTTTTTATTACTTGCTAATTTTTGAGATATTAAATTTAAAAAAAATAAAATTTTTGCTCTAAATTTTTGCGCTGTGGAGGATGAAAAAGTAGTCCAGATGTTTATAAAAATTTGAGAAATCATTAAAAACGGCTTAATAATTTTACATAAAGGTTAATTAAAAAATATAATATATACTGATAGTTTAATCAATATACTTTCAGTAACAGTGTTATTATTTACTTGGCTATTTTATTAACAAATAATATTGAAATTTAAAATTAAACATTTCATAGTTTGAAGATTATTACTTTCTATAAAAAAGGCATATTACTAGAGATCGTATTATTATTAAGCTTTAAGCGATATACATAGAAATAAAAAATTCAGTTATTGTGAGAGTATACTAGTGGTCAAATAGGTAGATATGGTGGACAAGGATTTATTTATCAAACTCAGATTAGTTTCCAAATATGCCTTATCTACAATAATTTCATTGCTCTTTATTCTAACAAAAAGCTGATATTATGACTCCCCCAGTACACCCACTTATCAAAAGAAGTAAAGTATCTTTGGCTTTACATGTATAAAGATTTAATGCAGTCCATTATATAATCTTCTTCAAGATTTATTACACATAGTAACATGTACTATCGCTTTATATGTGGTTTGCTTAGACTATCTACATTAGTAGCTAAAAGGCATCCGCATTTCGTGGCTTTATTGCCTTTGTTCAAAAAAATTGTTACTAATGAAAAACAGGCAATAAAATCATTGGTCCGAGTGGCAGAAACTAAAAACTGACTATGATACAAAGAAGGAGCTATTAGGTTGACTCAAGGCTCATATGGCTTATAAGGCAAGTGAGTAGAGCTGGCAGAGTTGTCATGGCTTAAGTTTTTAAAATTGGAAATTTTATTTTTTAGCTAGGTTCTTACACTCACTAATATATAGCTATTAAATATAAATATAATATTAATTTTTTACTTATTTTATTCTTAAATTTTACTAGTAAAAGTCTAAAATAAGATTTTTTTTTATATTAACGATCTTTTACCTCGTTTAAATAAACCAGCCTTTTCGTTTCAGTATTTTATCTATTTTTCGTAAAGCATAAAGTCAAAAAAAATTAGTCAAAGGTTGATACATAAAAAATGCCTCCAAATATGAAATAACTATACTCATATCATAATAACCCCAAGATTTTAATATATTCTAGCTATAATATAAACAGTTTTAACGTAACACACAATTATTTCCCAAGCCATCTAAAAAACATTAAAAATTCAACTTAAAACCTGTTTTCACCAAAAATCATTTCATAGCCTATTCTTACCAGTTTGTTACGTCACTTAAAACGCTTTAAAAAAGCTTAAAAAGAACAAAAGTAATTTTTTTATATAAAAAATATTGTTGAATAAAAATGATGCATACCGTGCCAACCGTTTTTGAGTCCCGTGTGATTCAAGCCCCCCTCGATAAAGTATGGAAAAGTATTCGTAACCTTGAGTTTCCTTTCTGGAAGTTGGTGGATAATGTAGACTTGCAAAAGAATGAAAGTGGTGTTGGTAAGTGAGAGATTTGATATTTGGTAAATGAAAATTATTAATCTATTACCTTAAGTTGGAAGTTCACGCAAAGTCCAATTTAAAGTAAGTTTATTTGATTCGATGTGCTTATTTAGTCTTATTTTCTTAAATTTAGGATGGTACCGTTCAAGAGTTTCGTGTACTTGAGCTGTCAGGTAAATTTTTTATTTTTTTTGGTAATATATAAACAATATTTTAATCTATTAAAGATTACAACTACACTGTAATATATGAGTTGGAAGATTCTAACCCATCTGTGCAATTTTTGTCTGTGATCCATACCATCCGTTGTAAACATGTTACTCATGTATGTAGATTCCTTACTCTTTTGATTTTAATTAAATAACTTTTAGGACAACTCAACTTTTATTGAGTGGAGTAGTTTATTTAGCTCGGACGCTGATCAGCAGGTCATCCAAGACAATCAATTTAAAAAACAAGATGCTCTTAAAGATTTGGCTGAGTTTATTAAGAATTAAATACTACTAAATTTATTTTTATATCTTATTCTTTTTAAATTTCAAATTTTTGAATTTTTAAATCAATGCTAAAAATTAAAACTGCATAAATCATGCAAAATAACTAAAAAGATAGCTCTATTTGGATATGAAATCATTTCGAAGTTCAATTACAATCGTAAAATTGAGAATTTTTAATTTGCTTTTCTATTTCTTTTACTAAAATGCACCAACTCAATGTATTAAAAGAAATAATCAAAAAAATCGATAATGTTAAAGTAGAAGATCAACAAACCCAGCAGGCAATAATAAACAAATTAGAAGAATTCATTGGTAATTATAAGAAGGAAATAAGTAAAGGAAACAGCCTTGATTCAATTGAAAAGGAAAGCGATAGAGCGTTATTGAACAAGATCAATTCGGATTTATTAAGTTTGTTTCAAGATTCAACTAAAAATCATGAGTTCTGTTTTGAAGTCATCAGATATCTATCGCCAATAATAGGTATCAAAAGGTTCTTTCTAGATTGGTGGAGTATTGTGGTTACTAAATGGTTATTCCAAGATTTAAACAATGAAAATGGAAATGATATCATTAAGTTGATTCTGGAGTTCTTATTTATTGAGACAACAGAAGATAATGGATGTCCAGCTATTTTATATGTCTTAGAGTTCTATATTGTTAATCATCAAAGCTATTCAAAGAATCAAAGTAATAATCAGGTTTATAATAATGATATCTCATTATTAAAGGTTCAACAAACGTCTAGTTTGAGCCAGTTGGATAATTTGTATTGTAATTTAAATAAGATTATTTTGGAATATGGTATCGTAAAGACAAAAGTAAGCTTGATTTTTATATGATCATATGTTTAATATCAATTTATTAATATTAAGGAATTTTATTACTCTTGTAATGTATTGTATGGATATACCATTTATAGAATTATTGTAACTGACATATTAATAAATTTTATCTCAGAAAAGGTAAGCTATAATTATAAAGTATTAGATTCATTACAGCATTTTAATATATTTATAGTCTGATTATTCACATGAAATAATTAATACGGAATTATTAAAAAATATGTATTTATCTTTAATTTTGGATAAATCTTGGTTATTATTCCAATTGAATTTAACAATAATTTCAATGATCTTGCCTTATATTATCAAAGAATTAAAAAAACATTTAGTAGTCGTGTTATTAATAATCTTAAGGCATTCTATCTCAGTAAATAATCAATTAATGCCATTGTTTGATAATAATTTAATGGAGGGTATCACATTTAATATAATAGGTAATATTGTTACTAATGTTCTAAATATCACAATAACATATTTAGTGGATGAAACAAAATTTGATAACAATAAAAGGATTAAGGATCTATTTTCTTTAATCTTATTTTTATTCCCATATAATTTTATTAGTTTTATAAAACAACCAAAGGAATACTTGTATAGTCATATTGATATCATCAGATCATATTTTCAACTTGACAATAACAAGGAAGCCAATCTAAATCAAACTTTTAATCAAAAGTTGTTTCAACATAATATGAATGTAAGTTTATAATATATTATACTATTCCTATTATACTAAAATATATTTATTTCTATTAGAGTATTTTAGAAGAGCATACCTTCCCATCAAGTTATTTATTTGGTGATTTGAATAGTGAACTATCTGATGAAAACCCATCTTTTTTAATTGAACCTATTGAAATTATTAGCAAAAGCCTAATCTTACAACCAAATCCAAGTTCAGGTAATTTATTAACAATAAGCAAGCTTTTGGATATTGATATTTGGTTTTTATAGAATATATCCAAATTAATGGTGATAGCATAATTGATTCCTCTGATTTATTTTCAGAACAATTTATTAATTTGAAATATGAAATTATTAATAATAAAAATAAAAATGATGAAAAGGTAATTTAAAAATACATAGTATAAACAATTAATATAATAAATAAATGAAGGGTGATCTTGTTCAAGAAGAAGATTTAGTAAGTAAAAAGAAAGAGATCATTCTAAATGAAAATTTATTATTACGAGGCGAATTACTATTTGAAACATATCTATGCCAACATCAATCTCAATACATTAGGAAACTACATAGGGATAGAATATTAAAAAGCTCAACTGAAGCGGAAAGACATAGTTTAGTAAGTTTATAATTGATAATATAACGAAAGCTTTTAATTTAAAATTGATATCGTTTATAGTATTCTACATGTAAAACATTGCGAAATGAAGTAAAAGTATTGAAGGAATTGATGGAAAGACAGAGAGTAGAAAGTTCAGCTAGCCAATCAAAGCACATTACTTGGGAAAATGAATTGAATAAAAAAGTCAAATATTATCGGGAGCTTTGTAGAGAATTGAAAGTTAAGAATGAGATTTTGACAAAAGAGATGGAGGAGCTAAAAGTATGCTTTCATATCTTTTAATAAGTTATTTTTAAATGATTATTTTTGTATAGGTCGGTGACAATGCCAATGCCAAAATTTTACAGAATTCGGAATTTAAAGAGGATTGTTTAAATGGATTGAGTTCTGCGATTGATGAATTAAAATTAGAGCTTAAAAATAAAGAAGTAGAAATCCAAAAGTTAACGGAAAAAATAATTCAGTGGTAACATTTAATTTATTAAGTACAAAATGTGTATTTTATTATTTATTAGGGAAATTGAAGATAAATCTATAAAGGGAAGTAAAGAGAATGAAAATGAATAAGATAATGCTAATAAATAAATAAATAAATAAATAAAATTAATCGTATACTAATACTAATTTCAGGGTTTAAATTTACTTAACTTATTTCAGTTTATTTAAAATAGCATTCTTTATTTGGGGATGTATTTTTATGTTTAAGAATTTTACTAACAATTTTTCCACTCAAATAGCGCTTAAAAGATAGAAAAAATAATGAAACCAAAAAAAATATCCTCATTTAATGAAAAATAATGAGAATAAAAGTAACAATATTTTAAGCAATGATCTTAGCATATGTAGGTAAGTTACACCAAAAATCAATTAATGCTTGTCTCGATAAAGCTTGATACCCCTTAGATTTTACGACCTTCCCAAAGTTATGAAACATAAACTTAATAGCTCTTTTCTTTAAACCTAATTCATTAGCTTTAGTAGCTTGATAGTAAATATGGGCTACATTTTCAACTTTAATATTTTGATGTAAATACTCCCCACACATCATTTGTAATGGTTTCATATCATATAAATTCCCTAATACTAATAAATTAGCAATAATATGAGTATTGTTAGTAGTTAATTGATCTGTATATAAATATTTTAAAAAATGATAAGTAGTACTATAAGCTTCAGGGATAATGAAATAACTCGACTCACTTTCTTTCATACCACTATCTTGTAGATTTTTAAAATGTTGCCAACGAGTCATTAATAAAAATTTATGAGCTGGTATATATGATTGCTCTTTTTCATTGGAATAAATTTTAAAATCCGACATCAATTCATTGCCAAACATGCCATGGAAATTGAGGGAAGATTGTGGAAGTGATGATGTGCTAGCTTGTTGATTGTTAAAAAATAAACCATACTCCATTAAATCAATCTTTAATAAGGAACCCAAGTAATTCTTTTTATTTTCTAAATTAGCCCCAATTAAATAAAATTCTTCTAATTCATTATTCATAGCAAAATAAGTCTTATATTTTAATTTTAATCTATTATTAATATTGACTTCCATATTTCCACTATTATTTACAATTATAATAGGATTACTATTAAAATTACTACTATTATTATCTACAAAGCCAGCACTATTGTTAGTTATATCATTTTGACTACTACTCATATCTGATACACTGTCGTTATTACTGTCATTAGGTTTACTACCTAATAAAATCCCATCTTCTTTATTTAGATGTTGGTTCCAAGTGAAAGTATTTAAATCTAAAGAATAAATCCCCATTAAATAGCCATTAGGTTCACAAGGAGGAATAACGACAACTAACTTATTTTGATATAAACAACAAGCACTCGCAAAATTAACTCTCATTCTAGTTTGTTCGATATAATCCATTTCGTTTTCAATTTCTGGGGCTTTATTTGATTCCAAGCTTAATATTCCTTTTTCTCCTGTTTTTAAATTTAAAAAACACAACATATTACTTTCGTTTTCTTCCAAAATATATCGAATACTTTTGAATCCCCCATAACAATATAACAAATCTTTATAGATAAAATTATAATGAGCTACTTTAGGATAAAATTCATATTGTTGACTCCAAGTCCAAGTTTTCAAATCTAAGGAAGCTACACTACTTAAAATTTTATTATGCCTTTTACCACCATGGATATACATTTTATCTTCATGAATAAAAGCAGAATGTCTTGATCTACCAATTGGTTTTCTACCTTTTGTTATTTTTTGTTCCCATTTCATTGTTACCAAGTCTAAGCAATAAGTGTCCGATAAATAATCTCCAGAAATACCATTGCCACCAAAGATAATCATGCTTTGTTTATAAATAACAGCACTATGATTATCTCTTGCACAAGGCGCATTATTATCCTTAAAATGATGCCATTGATTCGTATTAATATCCAAATAAGCTGTTAACTTATTAAAATCATTATTATCCGTATCATAGCCGCCAAATAATATTAATTTATTTTGATAACTGGTTAAACTTGCATAGATTAAATGACCAAACTCTAAATTAGCTGTCTTTTTCCATCTTGGATGAAGTTCAGTTATTTTATTCCAACGCCCAGTTAAACTACTATTATCAGTTGCTTCTGCATTAACGTCATCTTCGGTATTACTCTGTTGGAATATATTGGTTTTATGGTCGGTATTAATGCATGGCTCATGTGGTGTATCTGGCTCATGTTCATTGGAAGTATCTTCAGTGTTTTCTTCTTGTTGTTCAATATCTTCGATAATATCCCCAATTGAGGACAAAGCATTGGGGATACTATTACTATTACTATTACTATTATCTTCACTTTCATGGCTACTGGTACTATCGCTGTTATTATTATTGCTACTACTGGAAGACGAAATGGAGCCGGAATCACCTGGATTTACGACAAGGCCTTCACTGCTTTCAATGAGTAACTTTCTTCTTTTCATGATATTTATTTGATTGTTTAAATTAAAAAAAGGTTTATAAAATAACGTGACTGCTTATTTTTTTAACTGAATTTGGAGAGAATTTGAGCTTTTGCAATTTTAGTTTGATGGTATAATTTTTTGCAATTGAATAAGCTTTTTTTGGTCTAGCATGTAAAAATAAATAAAATAAACGGTGTAAAACAATATAAATAATATAAACGCTCATTTATTTAGCTTGAATATTTTATCAAAAGCATTGAAATTTATCCATCAAACCTTCTACCACTTGAATAAAAACCCAAAATTTGATCCAAACTTTTAATTGAAGATTTATACTCCATCCTTTTACTTTTTTTACTATTCGGACTATTAGGTTCGCTATTAGCTTCCTTTTTGTCCATCTCTTTATTCACTGCTTTATTACTATCCTCTTCTTCTTCCACATTAGAAATTTGTTTTTCAAACTCATGCTTCGATAACATTTGTTTAAACTTTCTTTTAGCTGCAAAACTGATCTTATCTTGACGTTCAAGTTTTTTCTATTATAATAGTTAAATTAGTTCAATAGTCTTATTTGATCGAAAAAACAAATTTAAACATAAAAATCCAACCACTTACCTTCCATCTTCCCACCAGCTTTTCCAACTGATAAACATCAATATCGGTTAATAAATCCTCTTCCTGCTCTCCACAGTTATCTGGTAACCATTTACTTACTAACTCTTTTTCATCTTTTTCAACTTGAGGTAAATCCCTTGTACGTAATAAAATACCCAAAATATTAGCGTCTTGTTCCGTTTGTATACCATCATTAGGATAAACCATAATCAAAGGGTTGTTTTTATTCTTATGTAACTCTTCGTTAAGGGAAACAAATTTTCCAACTAACAAATTTAATTTGGTCATCAATTCATCGTAATTTAAGTTTAATGGGTTGTTCGTTTGTAATTCTATTATATGATAGAGTTCAAGGAAATCTTGTTGTAATTGATATGTCTTGGAGAGTAATACATCTAAATCATTGGCATTTAATGGTTGCTTTAAAAGACTGTTGTTACTCATTTTTTTGGGATTTTTGACAAAAGCTTAGAAAAGGTTGAAAAAAATAAAAGTTGAAAATTGGAATTTTGTTTTTTTAAAATCAAAAATCAAAAATCAAAAATTGAAATGGAAGGTAGAGGATTGGAAGACAAACAAAGAGATAATCAAAGAGAGTCAATAAATGAACAAGAAAGTAATTATGATAAAGAAGAGCTAAGGGATGATGATGAAGACTTGAGTGAGAGTTTAAAAAGCAAAAAAAGCAGACGGTTAACATTAACATTTAATCGTCCAAAAGGGCGCTTACCGAATGGCTTAGTAAATCAAAGTTTCACAACTAATGTAACCAATTTCACGTTCGAGGATAAGCATTTGATTTTCAATATACTTGATACAAAAAATGAAGAACTATCCGAGGAAACCTTAAAAATGAAAGAAAGATTGGACAACGTCACTTTATTAAATCAACAAATTATTAAGTTTAATACGCATTTCTCTTCATTTCTTCAAAGCTTACAGTTTAATAGTTATTGTAATGATTATTATGAGGTAAATAACAGGATTATTGTTATGAATTTTTTGCTTATTATTATTTTTATATTAGAAACCTAATGAAGCTACATTTCGTAAATTTATATTTTAATTTAATTTTAATGACCTTTATTCAATTATCTAGGTTTCCAAAGTATAAGACAGAATACCGAAAACAGTGAAGCAGAGGCAGAAGCCACCTCACCTAATGTGGAACAAGTGGATATTGAGCCAGAGGGTATAATAAAGCTACCAACAGTGGAAGAAAAAGAAAAGGAAAGAGTAATTCAAAAAGAAAAAGAAACAGAGGTCCAAGAAAAAGAAAAAGAAAAAGAAAAAGAAAAAGAAAAAGAAAAAGAAAAAGAAAAAGAAAAAGAAACTGCTGTTAAGGAGCGACGACAATCTATTAAAACTCCAATCCTTAAAAACAGTAATAGAAAAAGTATAAGAACTTCAATTAATTCCAAGAAAGCATCACCATTGCCATTGAATTCAACAACATCTCCAAATGTTACTGATAGAAGAAAAACAGTAAGGAGTGTTAAAATAGATACCTTATCGCCACGTAAAAGTATTAAGAAAAGGAAATTACCAACCAAACCATTGACATATGCGATGAGAAAGGTAAGCTATTAGTAGGATGGTATTGTTTATTATGAAGATGAAGTTAATTGGGCTTACTTTAGAAAAGATCTAAACTGGATTTTGAAAAGATACTATCCTCGTTACCTATTGAATATAGAGAAGCGGTAGGATTTAATTTTTGTATTTATTTAATTTTTTTTATCACTTTTTTTTAGCCCATTAATCAACATATTAGTGAAATATTGATGTATTTAGAAACAAACGATGAAGGAGCGTAAGTTAATTAAATCGTATTTTGTTATTATAGTGCTTAATAGCATGCTTATATATAGTACCAAAAAGCAATTAGCGACTCATTTTAAATATCCAGAGGTTAAAGTACATGCTTATTTAAATACCTTGATGCTTAAAGGTTATATCAGTAAAGTAGTTGGTTCAGATAAGGTAATGATTTTTTTCTAAAAAATTATATTTTTTTAACGTTAACTTTTTATTATAGAATATTCGTTTCTTTTTAGATGCTGTTCATCTGGTTAAGATTAAGTAAGAAGGATTGTTTTTTAGTTTGAATTTAGATTTTAATATTGATCAACTATTATTAGGGCTTTAACTTCCATTTAAATTAAAAGATGATATTGAATTTTGTTTATTACTATTGCTTAATTACTGGAATATCGCTGATTAAATCCCCTAATCAAATTCAATCCTTTGAAAAAAGAAGCTGCTTTTTTATAATAAAGATAGGTTAGTTTAAACCCGAAGTTCAAATTTTTGAGTTTAATTTCCTATAAAGATTTTAAAACTGCATACAGTATACAGTTTCAGCAGCTCTATTGCGACCTAATTAACCATTCATTTAATAATAAAATTTTGCTAAAGTTATTCTAAAATCTAGAGATTAGGCTTTAAAAAACCAAACAAACAAATAACTGGATCTAAAAATTACCGCAACTTATGTCATAATAAATTCGCAGAATTTTATAAAATTAACACTTGAGGGCTATTGCTGTTTCAAAAGTTTAAAAAAAATACCTATCAAAGTTCAGCTTTAAACGTAAAAGTAACAACACCTCAACAAAGCTCAATCTGTTCTTACGAAAGCTTATTTAAAGTATAAGAAAAGGTAATACTTTATTTAAAAACAATAATAAATAGATAAAACTTATTTAAACATATACTATTTAATACAACTATGTTAAGAAAAAGCACTTTATTAGTGAAGTAAATAAAATTTTAATTCAAATACAGGATGAAAGTTCAAATCTCTAATAGTATCAAAAATGCTTATTAAGAAAATAAAACCAGGTGACTTTAACTTCATTTAACTAATATGAACATAGTGCTTTATTTAAACTTACAATGTTTTCAATATTTAGGTATTTAGCTAACATTGCAATAAGTTATTAACAAAATGATTCAAAAACTTTTTTAAATTTGAATTTTCTTTAATAAATAAACAAGTATTAAATTATTATATTTAATAACAAAAGATAAAAAAATAACTAAAAACAGATTTAATTTAGAAACAGATATTAATTTACAAAATAAACTTTCAATAAACTTGTATAAAATTAGCAAAAAATCAGATAAGATTTTTTAAATTTCAAATAAATTAAAAAGTTTATAGCTAAAAACAAAAAATCATTGAAAGTTTTAACAGTTTTATTTAAATATTAAAAAATATAATTAATTTAATAATTAATAAAATATAATACAATTATTAAAATTTATAATAATAATAATATATGAGGATGTATTTTTGTGTTTAAGAATTTTATTAACAATTTTTCCGCTCAAATAACGCTTAAAAAGTCGAAAAAGTAATGAAACCAAAAAAAACATCCTCATATAATAATTTAATTTAAACAACTAAAGCTATTAAATCAAAAATGAAATTAACAAGCTATCAATGTATATCACCTATTATAATATTACAGAGCTCAGTTATATAAATACAAGTAGCTAATGAAAAAACTAGATAAACATAAAATTTTAATTAAAATTTATTTATTTATTTATTTATTTATTTATTAATAGAAATGATTTATTGAGAGGAGAAAAAACAGATTACTAAATTTTTTTGTTTTGTTTCTAATGAATTATTTGTATCATAACCATTGTTGTTTATACAACAGAAGCTAACTTTATGAGATTCGAGTTAATAATTTTAAGGTATGAGGGATGTATTTTTTATTTAAGGATTTTACTAACAATCTTTCCACTCAAATAACGTTTAAAAAATGGAAAAAGTGATGAAATCAAAAAAAATATCCCCATATTAATTTTGAAAAAATTATTGATTTATTTATTCAATTCAGCTCCAAAATACTAATATTTTTTAAAATTTAGTTGATTTTAATTAAAGTTTAATCAATTCAAAAATACTGTTATTTAAAACAAGACATATGAATGATAAAAATAATCAAATGTAGTGAGTGACTAAGCTACATTAAATTTAAAGATTCAAAAAGACGATTTATTAAATTTAATTTAATAAATTAATAGCAAAATAAGTTTAAAATAGTAATTCTTAATCCCCAACTAATTTGATTATCAAATATTATTGTTGTAATAAAGTTAATTAAATATTTGCTCAAATGATTTTTTATTTGTTTTTGATTATATTTAAAACTATACTTTAACTTCTGTATTGACATAAACTTCTATGTAACTTCAGAATCTAGTAAAATAATCTTTGAATAGGGGGTGTTTTTTTGGGTTCATCACTTTTTCCATCTTTTAAGCGCTATTTGGGCGGAAAAACTGTAGTAAAGTTCTTAAACATAAAAATACATCCCCAATATTAAGTTCAATTTTAGCATATAATTAACGTATACTTGTTTTAATTTTGAAAATTAAGAAATTTTCATATTTTGCAAAAAAATTCTCATAAATCTAACAGCTCAAATTTTCAATCTTGTTTTCCTTTTTTTAACCTAAGTCCGCAACAATGAATCACCAGAACAATGAACAATTAGAAACAGAAAAAAGTGAAAAAATAGAAACCATAGTTAATGAAGTAGCTCAACATTACAATTCACGTCCTGATTTAGGTTTACAAAAACGAAAAGAGTCAGTGATCTTAAATTTACGTAGTTATAATAACTGGGTCAAGTCGATATTGATCAATAAATACGTCCAGAGAAATAGTGTTGTATTAGATATTGGATGTGGTAAAGGTGGCGACTTATTAAAATTTGGTAAAAAAGGAATCAGTAATTATATTGGAGCAGGTAAGTTTTAATACTTTTTTTTAAATTTTGTATTGAAAATGAAAGATTAATGGGATGATCAACTTTAGATGTTGCTTCAGTATCAATTGAACAAGCTCGAGAACGATATAATAGTATGAGATATAAAGATTTTCCAGCTCAATTTTTTGTACATGATTGTTATGGAGTAAGGTTTCATCATCTTTTTTTCCTATTTGAAAATGAAATTAATTGATCAATTTTTATATAGAAACCATTAAAACCTATTTTACCTTCAAACTTTTCAGCAGATGCTATTAGTATGCAATTTTGTATGCATTATGCTTTTGAAACGGAAGAAAAAGTGAGAATGATGTTGACAAATGTTTCTCAAAATTTAAATAAAGGTGGTCATTTTTTTGCTACAATACCAAACTCAAATTGGATTGTGTAAGTTCATTTTTATATTAATATCAATATTCTATATATTATATCGAATTAAGTTAATATTGGAGAATGAATTTTGAATTAAAATAGATTAAATTATTAATTTTATTTTTATATAGAAAAAAGATAAAAAACAGTAATAATTTAGAATTCGGTAATAAAGTTTATAAAATAAGATTTGAAACAAAGGATTTATTTACAATCTACGGACATAAATATTATTTTGAATTACAAGATGCAGTTGAAGATTGTCCAGAATATTTAGTTCATTTCCCAACATTTGAAAAGTAAGTTAGTTATCCAGACCTCTCATATTTATTCATATAAATTAAGAGAAATCGAATTTGAAATTTAGATCAAAATAATATCTTATTAATTATTAATTTCTATTTTCTTAGATTAGCTAGGGAATATGGCTTAAAATTAATATTTAAAATGGATTTTCATAGTATTTATAAAAATTTCTCTAATGTTAATTATTATAATGAATTATTATATCGTATGAATGTAATATCGGAAGATACTACTTCTATTGCTTATGATTTTGATAATAATCAATGGGAAGCTTGTGGTAAGTAATTTTGATTTTTGATTATGTTTTATTTTAATAATTATCTTTAGGTATTTATCTTGCAGTTGCATTTGAAAAAGTTTAAAAAGAATAGGAGAGATAAATGAGAATGTGTTAAATAATACTAAAAGTGTGTATCTTAAAAGAAATGAACGCTCTGTAATTGGTTATTGATATAATAATAAATAAATAGTTACTATTTTTTATGTTTAAACATTGTCTTGATTTTTTATTTAATGAATTACTAAATTTAGTAATTTTCATAATTCTATTTCGTGGATTAATTTTAGTTATTGTATTTTTAATTTATTAATTGTTCTTTAAAGAAAATTCAATTTATAAAATTTAATTTGAAATTTCAAATATTTTAACTTTTTTCAAATATTTTAAAAATGAATAGTAAATAATTACTAAACAATTTAAATAATTCCATTGAATCATAGAATCTTTTAGATCGAAATTCCAATAGCCCTGAAATAGAAAATATTGGTATGACACCATATCGAGATCATGATTTACAGATAGAGGAAACAATTGAACCTAATCGAAATTCAACATCCACTATATCTTCTGATGAAGGTATTGAAGATTCAACTTTAGGTTATAAAAATCAATTTACTGGTGAATATATACCCAATTATTTAGTAACTACCAATAAAGAATTAGCTGGTTTTTATGCCATTGGAATATCCGTAAGTATTAACTTATCTTTTCTCTTATTTCCTAACAAAGAAATAAACAAAAAAACAAAAACAAAGAAACAATATAGCACTTAAATTATCTAATAATCTTTAACTCTGTTTTAATTTCTATAGAATAATCCTTATTTAATGATTGGACTGTCCTTAGCTATTCCCATATTATTAGAAACATATGCAGCAAAAGCAGGTCTTAATATAGATGGTAAAACAGCTTGTGATACTAGTAAAATTGGATATCAATGTATTTTACCAATTGCTGGATTTTATATTACATCTTCAGCCTTTTCTTTGTTTACAATGGCCTTATCTGTTTTATTACAGGCCATATTCTTTATTGCGCTTTCTTCGTTGGCAGATTATGGAAGTAAGTTTATTATTATTATTTAAATTATTATTATTTTATAAACTAATTTTATAAACTAATTTTATTAGATTATCGTAAATCTCTTTTATTACTTTCTAGTTTTATTGGTAGTATTTCAATGATATTACTCTCTTTTATTACTAGTTTTAAATTATATTGGTTATTAGCTATATTATCTATTATATGTAATGTAAGTTATGGAGTATCAACTGTATTTTTTTATGCTTATATAACTACGTTAACAAGATTTCATCCAAAAACAGTAGCTGCATTAGCTATTGGAGATCAAAATCATTATTTAAAAGTCAAAGATGAAGTAGCAAATAGTATTTCTAGTAAAGTTAGTATTTATGGGTTTGTATCTTCTTTTATTACTATGTTATTATGTGGTATGTTAGTAGTTGTTTATTATAATGAAAAGAAAGCAGAAACACAAATTTATTTATTAAAAATAATTTGTTTAATTTGTGGAATCTTATGGTTAATAGGAATATTATTTCAATTAATCTTATTAAAAAAAAGAGAAGGTGGAAAGATACCTAAAGATCAAAATATTCTATTATTTTCTTTTAGTGAATTAGTTAATACAATGAAACAAGTTAAAAAATTACCTAATACTTTTTTTTATCTTTTATCTTGGATGTTATTATCAGATGCTACTTCTTCTATTGGTATGGTTGGTATTTTATTTTCTAAAGTAGAACTAGGTATGAATATTAAACAATTAATGTTTATTATTATATTAGTTTCATTATGTGGAATTATTGGTAAGTATATTATTATTATTATTAATTATTATTATTAATTATTATTATTAATTATTATTATTAATTATTATTATTATCATTAATTATTATTATTATTATTAATTATTATTATTATATATATTCTATATTTAATTATAATATATATTATAATATATTAATCTATTTAATATTAAATTAGGTATCTATTTATGGTTATTTATACAACGAATATTTGAATTAAGAACAAAAACAATGTTAATAATAATTACTAGTTTATATATATTATTACCATTATATGGTATTATAGGAATATTTACAGATAAATTTGGATTACATTATCAAAATGAAGCCATAATATTTTCCTCTTTTTATGGGTTTTTATCTGGAGCCTTAAATTCATATTCAAGAGTTCAATATTCAGAGTTAATCCCATTAAATCGAGAAAATCAATTTTTCGGATTATATGAAATAACAGATAACGGATCTTCTTGGATTGGTCCATTTATTATTGGTATTATTTCATCTCAAACTAATAATTTAAGATTTGGTTTTTTATTTATATTACCAATGTTATTATTATCTATTACTTTATTATTATTTGTTAATATCAATAAGGGAATTGATGATGTTTTATATTTTTCAAATCAAGATAGTTATCTTCAATTAAATGATAATGATTATATATTAAATAATAATAATATGAATAATATGAATAATAATGAAGAAGATACAAATAATAATAATATGAATAATAATATGAATAATAATCAAAATTCATATTCTTTATGGGATCAAGAAGATAACGATCCCGATTTTTATGAACCTAATAATTTTAATTTATCAATTTATAAATATCCAAATAACAATAGTAATAATAATAATAATAACTCAAATAGAGTAGATAATAATGATAATGTTATTACAAATAATCCAAATGAATTAGAGCACAATACAATAATTGATCCTTGGAAAAATAATCAATTAAAATAATATTAAAATAAAATAAAAAGTATTCAATTTTATAATAATAATAATGATAATAATAATAATAACAATATTATTATTATTGTATTCCTTTATTAATATTTTATTATGTTCTGTTTTTAAATAAACCTTTCCATATTTTGATTATTTAATTTATAACCATTACTAAAATTAATAATATCCATTTTGTTTTTATTAATTAATTTAATATTATTAATTAATAAATAATATTTAGGTAAACATTTTATATATAATAAATTCTTTTTCCTATTAATTTTAAAACTACCTATTATTTCTTCTGGATAATTATTATTTATATTATTATTCTCTTCTATTTTTTCTATTGGTTGTTCTTCATTAATATATAGTTGAATTGTTTGTCCTCGAAAGGTAGTGTGTAAAGGGAACTAATGAAGAATAAAAAAAGTTAATATTTTGAATTTATGTTATTATATTAATATTTTACTTTCCAACCTAATGTTCTTTCTTTAAGTAATATATCTTCAATTGTATCCAATTCCCAATTAATTTTCATAATTTCTTTATCTACTTTGTTGGCTTTACTAACCTTAGTTTCATCTTGTGAATATTTTGATTCCTAAATAAAAATAAAATAAAATAAAAAAAGTAATAATATAAAAAATAATAACTTACTTGTAATAAATACCAATTTTTTAAAGTATTAATTATTAATTCCCCACCTCGAATACTCATCTTTTTTTCTAATTCTTGATATTTTATATCTTTAGGAATTCTCTATTAATAATAAGCAATTATTACATTATTATTATTATTATTATTATTATTATTATTATTATTATTATTATTATACTAGAGATATTACCATTTCTTCTTGTAAAAGTATTTTCCCTGCATCAAATTTTAAATGAGATAACTCTTGTACAGAGAGTCCACCAATTTCATCTTGATTTAACATAGTATGTATCAAAGGAGCAGAACCACGATATCTAAAATAGAAAAAAAGTCAAAAAAAGCTCATTAATATCTATATCAAATTGTGCATTTCCTTTCAATTAAATTAAAAAAAATTATTTTCTTTTATAATAAATGCTTTCTCTTATAAATTATTTCATATCTATTTTTAACTTACTTTGGTAACAGTGAAGGGTGTAAATTGATCCCACCAAAATTAAATTGATTTAATAAATTAGTAGGTAAAAAATAACCAAAAGAAACTACAATGGCTAAATTGTTTTCTTTTAAATCTAAATCTGGTTGCCATAATCCAATTTTTTTTGGTGGGGGATGAGATACAAATAAATTTTGTTCTAAAGAGTATTGTTTTAATGGAGCTAAAAAAGAAAGTGAAAAGTTAATTTTATGAGTTTAAATAGAATTATAAATAGTTAAGTTTTTGAAATAACTTACTCGGTTTTAATACTTTGTAGCCACGTCCTGATTTACCATCAGGTGGGGTAACTACTTGAATCGAATTGATATGTAAATCATTAGAAGAATTAACTGTTTGTAATGGATATATTATTACAAATATAAAGAATAAAAATAAATAGAACAATTTACTCTCATTTTGTATTTGCTTTTGATGAAGTAAAGCTTTAATACTCTCAATACTAAAGTTATCGGTTCCAAAGAAAGTAATGTTTACTGGGGTTGGCTAGAGAATACAAGATCTTAATTGAAAGTTAATTGATAATAGTAGATATCCTTTACTTACAGTATTGTTTTTTATTGAGGTAGAATAACAATTGATATAAATTTTTAATTTAGTTGGAAATATAATAGTTAATCGAGGATGTTTTAATAATAACATAATAAATTTTAAAATAAAATTTAAGTTTTAAGTTTTCAAAGCTCTTATACTTTTATCTTTTTTTTTGATTTTTAAAAAAATTTCAATTTTATTAAATAAACAAATATGTGTGATGTTAATCAAGAAGATTTAATGGTACCTAAGGGTAAATTTAAAGAATAATAAAATACAATAATGAAATAAACTTATTACTCTTAATCTTATAGAATTTGTCAAACCAAAGGACCAAAATTGCATCAAATGTAAAACGGAAAAAAGTTCTTTAATTGTAAGAAATATACGTTATTGTAAGTAAGTACATATAAACACTTTAATATAGATAATAATTTAATATTAACTATTAATTCCTAATTAGATCTTGTTTCTTATATAATTTTGAAGGTAAATTCCGAAGTATATTAAATCGAACCCGCTCCATCAATGATAAAAATTGTCAAAATATGTTATTGGCTTTTTCAGGAGGTATATCTTCAAGGTAAATGATAACTCAATTAATGCAATAAAATTAAAATTAAATTGAAATTGTTGATTTATCTAGAGCCATGTTACAATTAGTTAAAAATTTTACTACCCCACATAATAAATATGGTAATATTTTAGTTTGTCATATTGATGAGTCCATAGTCTTAGATAATTATGTAAGTCTTTTATCTCTTTCATTGTCCACTAAAAATTCATTGATACTAACCAAATCAAATTATTAGAATAATAATGTTAATGAACTTGAATCCATTGTTCAAGGGTACAAATTTGAATATAAAAAAATTAATTTAGAATCTATTTATCAACAAGATGAAAATGAGAATAAGAGAAGATTGCTTGAATTACTTGATAGTTTAACTAATTTAACTGAAAAAGAAGATTTAATTCAAAATTTAAAGCATACTTTATTAGTACAAATAGCAAAAGAATCAAAGTAATATATAGTTATATATATATATACAATAATGAAACATTAATATTAATTAATTCTAATTTAGTTCTTCTATGTTATTATTGGGTGACTCTTCTACAACAATTGCTATTAAAACTATTGCATTAACATCCAAAGGTCGTGGTTTTTCATTACCATTTGAAATAGCAACGGAATCTAATTGTTATCAAGGTAAGTTCATTACAATTTCTTTTCCCTACTCTTCTCACTAACCCATCTCTCTCTTCTTAGGCGTCACTTTACTTCGTCCAATGAGAGATAGTATTAACAAAGAAATAGCTATGTTTAATTATTTTAATCAATTAAGTACCCCTTGGTTATCAACAATTTATACTAAAAAACCCGGACGATCCAGTATTTTTCGATTAACGGAAGAATTTATTATTAATTTAGATAACGGATTTCCATCCACAGTATCGACCATTGTTAGAACAGCTAATAAATTGACACCTAATAATAAAGTAGATGCGAAAAAATGGTGCTTATTATGTTTAAAGTAAGTTTTATTTATTATATTAGTTTAATAAAATACATATTTATTTTGACTTTTATTTAGCCCAGCGGAAAAGGATATTGTTCAATGGAAAAATAAAGTAATGTTAAAAAAGTTGGACCAAGTTGGAGAGCAAAAGGAAGAAATAATGGATAAAGATAGTGTTAATCAATACTTTTGTTATGGCTGTACTACTATTTGTGAGAAATTTGAACAAGAAAAATTACCTAATTATGTTATAGAAGGGATGGAGAAATTGAAACAAAACAATTAAAGCTGGAGACAAGTTTTATAGAAGAATAAAAGAAAGAAAGAAAGAAGGGATAATTTTTTTATAGATAGAATGTAAGTGAAGGATTTTTTATTATTATTGAAATAAATAAAAAATAAAGATATTAATTTTTTTTGTTTTTAAGTAATATTTTGAATTTTAATAATCATTATAATATAATTGATAATTAAATAACCTTTCTTTTGATATTGGACTCAATAAAAATGTTTTACCTCTTAAAGCAGTTCGATAAATACATTCTATTAAATCAATTAAATCTTGTTTTTCTTTTAATGTACCAATAAGTTTGGAATGATCTGGTAAACTAGAAAAAAGTAGAAAATATAGATTAGTATATTTTAAATGGTATATTTGATCCAAGTAGTGATATTTTACCCATAATCTACTTTAATATGATGACCGTTAAAAAAGAAGATTGTGGATGGAATATAATTTATATCAAAATAATTTAAATAAGTTTGAAAATTTTCATTCTCTTTATCCAGTTCTAATTCAATTGTAAATACTACTGCCATATTACTTAAGTTAATCACACTCTTTGATAACTATTAAAGTGAATGAAGAATTTAATTAAAGATTAATGTTTTTAGAAATAGGGGATTAGTAAATGAAAAATTACTATATTATCTAAATGCATACAAGTAGAATCAAATTGATTTCCAAATCTCAATATTAATACTTTATTCACTGTTTCTTGAATTATTTGACTTAATTGCGCTTCATTACAGATCCTTGGTAAGTCCATTTTAAGTTATTATTTCTAAAAAATTAATGGGTTTGATTTCATTATTCTTATTTTGCAAAAATTAAGTTTGATGAAACTAATGTTTTGATCTTAATTTTACTCTCAATTTTTATTTTAAAAATTCCAATCTCTAAAATAGATCATTTCCATGTTCCAAAAAATCAATATTATTTTAGTATTTATTTATTTTATAATAAAACTGAATGATACATTTGATACATTATTACCTATGTTTTATTATTAAAAAGGAAGTTCTCATTTGTATTTTATTACATTACCATTTTATTAAGTAACCGTCACTAAAACGTAATGGTCATAAATGAAAGAATTCAATGAGAATAAATGTTGGCTAAAATCAAAGGTTTAATATAAGTGATTTAAAATGAACAATTTTAAAGAGTAATAAATTTAATAAAAAAATTAAAATAAAGAATCATTAAATTTAAATTGAATAATTTTTCATTTCATTATTTATGTAATATAAATTATTTGTCTACATTATATAATAATCAAGATGTTTGTTACATAAAATCAAAAGGATCAAATTCAAACTCTTCTTCTTGAACACCTTCAAATAATAACATATGACATGTAGATCGAATATCATTAAAGTGTTGATAAGGGTTATATTTATCAATAATTTGACCACAAGAATAACAGAAATGAGTATCACAAACAGCACAAATCATGTGATTACAACCATGTGATTTTTCAATACAAGTTAAACATTTAGGACAAGGTTGAGCATTGTTTAATTTCCAATTGTTAAATTGAAAATCTAATTCAAATTCTTTAGCAAATTTTTGTAAATTTTTTAATCCATATTTTAATTCTAATTGTGCTAATTCTAAATTATTTTCTTTCAATTTCGCTTCATGATATTGTTTACCAAGTTGATGATTCTTAGGTAGTTCACAGTAAGTTAAACTACCATGCCATGTTCGTTTACAATAATGACAATAAGCATAATGACATTTAATACAGATACATAATTTTTCATTTTCTTCATTTCTTAACATTGGGGTATTAGAACTTTCAATTGGACACCATGTACTTAATGGATCCATATCATACTTTTGTTTATTAAATAATTTTAAATATCTATTATAATCATCTTCACTTAATAATTCTCTTATATCTTCTAAATCTGGTCGATCTTCTTCTATATTTATTTTACCTTGTTTTCGATTTATTCGACATTCTTCATGGGGACACAATACAGAATAAACTAATCCTTCTCGTATCATCATTTTAAAAAAATCCGATAAACATTGTTTACAATAAACATGTGAACATTTTTTTAATGATATACTATCTCGTCCTCGTTTGATGTCCCAACAAATACCACAAGAATGTGGTATTATATTAAACTCTTTTTTTACTAAATAATAATCCCATTGTGTTATTATATCTTTTATTATATTATTGTTGATTTTATTTGAACTCATTTTTAGGATACTTTCAGGTATAAATTTAGTGATAAATTTATACTTTAAAGAGTCTAAATTAACTAAAAAATATTAATATAAATTAAAAAAATAAAAACAAAAATAAAAGGCTTACTTTTATTGATTGTTAAACCATCTAAATAGTTTAAATATTCTAATAGATAATTTTGAATAAAATCAATATAAATAAATAAAATCTACAAAAAAAATTAATTTATTATTTTTTTATAATATAAATTATTAATTTACTTACCTCTGCTTTTTCTTCTTCCCATAAACATTTTAATTTGTCTTTAACTTTATTATTATCTTCTTTACTCAACCAAAAACAAAATAATTTAATACTTGGTGCTTCTTTCGGATACTTGTCTCCTAACTCAAAACAAAGAAATATTGGTGGTAAGTATTTAACAAAAATAGTATCTTGATTAAAATAAACTTTATAATTCGATTCTAATTGAACATCAATTTTTATTAAACCAGAATACTTATTAGTGAAATTTAACTCTTGATTTAATTCTTTATCATTTAATTGAATATCCGATTCATATATACTACTTAATGCTAATAATTCATTCTCAATAACTTCTTCAGTTTCATTCATTGCTTTTAAATATGAGTTAATTGAAGAGTTGGTTTTTATACTGGATTTATTATAATTATTAAAAAAAAATAATTGATTATTGATCTTTTAAGTATTAAACTTTGAATTCATTTTTTTTGTAAAATTGCAAAGTGATTTTTTATTGCTTAGAAAATATGAGTCAATGTGCTTTTGAATTCTACAAAACAAATCTAATTTTTAATTTTCATGACTAAATTTGAAAAGTTAAATACACTTTTTCTTGCCCAAAAAATGTCAACTTAGATTTAATGTTGTATGACGTTAAAATGCTTAGAATCATCGACCTTGTATCATGAACACAATTTCCATTATAAATAATAATAAATAAATTATATTTCAACTTCAATTAATTAATCTTCTTTAATAATTTTAATGCTTAATAAGTGATAATGTTTCAACCAGTCAGTAAAAGAAGAATACGAAGTAAGCAAGATGTAGTTCGAAGTCGAATGGATCAATTAGATGGTATCATACAAAATTATTTTGCTTTTATAAAAAATATAAATGACCCTGAAGTACGTAAAATTAGTTATGGTAAGTTATTCATTATCTTTAATGATATATTATTTACTAAATAACTAGATTATTTAAGTTGGGTTAATGAACAATTAAAACACCAAAGAGAAGAAAAGGATATAGATAAAAATGAACAACAAGAAATAATTAGAATTGATACTTTTAAACAAGAATTAGGTCTCAACTTCAAAAAACATTTAAATGATACAGTATTTTGTATTCCTAATGCCAATTATCATTTTGCTAGTGGTCTCTTTGATTTTGGTAAATTTTTAGAGACGGGAACCTTTATTTTTACCGTTATTATTGATCCATATAACCTATGGCTTGGTCATGATACTATATTACAAATAACAAGAAAGGATAATAACGAGTTATTAACTTACGTATTTTTTGCCTTTTTAGCTCGATTTACATTACGTTGGGATACCGAAAATTATAAAGTGATTTATAGTAATAGTTTAAAAAATATTCGATTGTTACTTCCAAATGCTTATTCAAAGCCAACATATAATAATATAGTTGCTCTTGGTTTAATGAGTTATTTAGCTTTATCACATGCTAATTTTCATTTAGTTGAAAGATATTTCTTTTCTTCTGTTAGGTTGGCACAAATGTTAGGATATGATACCGAGAATTCATGTCCAATAGCCAATACAAAATCAACCGAGTATCCAGATGCTCAAGTCTATCGAGGGAAAAACTTATGGAATGCTTTATATGTTGGATATTTATCCTATTCAGCTATTATGTTAGATTTTCCAGTCTATCATTTTGAAATTGATACTTCTAAATTAACACCTTATTTAGAAAGTATTAATTTTAAATATAAAGAAGTGGATCAAAAAAAAGAATTAAAAAAAGAATCAAAAATTGTTGCTAGACAATTCGACTTCTTTGATATTATAACTAATGTTAATTTATCTATTGTTAAACACGCTCTTAAAGTTAAAAGTGAAAAACAAAATGAATTAGCATTGATGCCAAATGATAATTTAAGATTGCCTTTGATGGAATTTAATCATTATTTTAGTAAGTTGATGAATTTAAATACAGAATTAGATGAGATTATTTTTAATGCTGATAATACACAATGTACAGTTAATAAGCTATTAAAAATATTAATAAATGGAACAATCATTGTATTATGTTATCCGTTAGCTTTGATTTATCCTAAACCAATAGAATTTAAAATGAAAGAAATGAAGTTATTATATAATATAACAAATACCTTATTTGATATCATCTTTCAACCTGATAATTATGATAATCCAACAGCTATTTTAACTATGATTTATGAAGTTTTAAAAGTCATTGAAAAGTTTGAAGTAAATCAAGATATGTTCTCTTGTAGTCACTTTAGTTATTTAATTTATATTTATTTTAATATTATTCATCAAGCAACAATTAATGAATTTGATATGTTTTATAGCAGTAAAATAGAGCATTCAATGAATAAGACATTAGTTATTTTAGATGCTTTGAATTTGTTAGCAAAGAATAGTAAAAAAAAGATACGTAATGATGCCATCTTAAATTTAAGAAGAATTAGCAAGGCACTCAATAATTTTACATTACCGATAGAGTTTATTGATAGTATTAAAGTTAAATTATGCTTTTAAATAAATAAATCAAGTTATTACTTGTATATTTTATTCTATTTATATGTGATTATTTTTGTTTCTATTATTATTATTTAATGATTTAGCCTTTTATTTCTAGATGTGTCTTGATTTATTTTTTTGCATTTTTTAATGAATATTGAGTGGAAAAATTGATAGTATAGTATTTCAACAATAAACACATATCTTTATATGAAAACTTAACTTTGTTATCCTGAATTTTTATTACTTATATTGCAACTTTTATATGGTAAAAGTATGAAATCAATAAAACTAAAAATTGATATTTGATAAAAAATAATATCTTTCAGCTTTGAAAAAACCTATATAAGTTATTAAAGTGCATTAAAAATTTATACTTTACTTTGATTTTTTATATGAATTTTAATAAAGTACCTCTCTTATATTGAAATTTTGTATGTAACTTGAATGTTGTATAAAGATGAAATATCTTATTTAGTATATTATTAACTTATCTTTACGTGTTAATGATAACTTTAACAGTCTACAAGTATGGATTTTTAAAAAGCAAAACAAAAAAAGATACAAGGGATGTTCAAATTAGTTTCAGAATTTAGTTAAAAATTAGTCCAAATTTTAAGTTTTAGATTTGTAAGTTTTTAAATTTGTAAGTTCTTAATTTTGAACTTTTTAAATTCAACTAATCAATTATACATTAAGTAAAAAAATTTAACTTAAAAGATTTATTTTAATTGTCTTTTATATTATTTCTACTAAATGCTTAACAAATACACAATATACAGATATATAGTTATTTCATTTTATTTTTTATTAAAATAAAAACAAAATGCAAGCTTTTATAACTAAGCTTTAAAATAAAAATAAAATAAAATAAAATAAAATAAAATAAAATATGATAATAAAGAGCACACTATATAAACATTGTAATTCATTTATATTAATTTAATAATTATGTAAAGGTTGGTACTCAATAGTTAGAGTTAGGAGCAGTTTATGCTTAATTAACTGGCTATAAGTTAAAAAGTATTAGTTCATATAACTAAAATAGGTTTAAATTTACAAAAATAGCACATAATAAATAATATACTATATAAAACAAAAATAAAGGCTATAACTGCAAAATTTATACAAAATGCTATAAAACTTATTAACTTTATTAAAAGTATAATATTGAGAAACAAGTTGATTTGAAAAACCTTCAGTTATTATATTGAAAACTCCATTTTATATTTTAATTAGGTAGTTATGTATATAAAACATGATAACAGTTATACTTTATTATTGTAATTATTAAATACAGATATTAAAATAATTTAAAAAGATTATTAAAAATTATTAAAAATTATTATTATATGAAATATTGGTTTATCAGCTCTCGGATTAATTATAACATAATAATCATCTAACTTGTTTACAAAACCAGTTGTAGTCTTGTAATCAATTTGACCGTGATCCATGTGGTATAATCAATTCAGAGTTCCTCATTTAGATTTGCTGTGAGAATTTCTATCGCATAATTGCAAAGAATATTATCCTCTCGTTTTAATGCTCATATTTAGCAACTACAATAAGGAATAGCTATTATTATACCCCTTACATATAGTCACTCAGTTGGAGTATAAAAGAGATTCTTCGACATGATAACTCAAAGCTTTTTAATTGAATTATTCCCTGATATCGTACCATTAATAAAGCCACTAAGTCTTTCTGACAACATCTTACATAGATTTTACAGTAGTATCTTCTATTCTATTTGTTTTACATAGTTCGTAACTTATTGCGTATTATTCTTTTCATTTAAGTCTATCTTAGTTATATAAACTAAGACCTTTCGACTCAAGGCAAGTTAATTAAGCAAAAACTGCTTTTAACCCTAAGCACTGAGTACCAACTTTCATAATTATTAATAATAAACTTAACTAAATAATATATAAAATTAATATATAAAATTAATGCTTTAAACGAAACAGAAAATAAACACTAATAAGTAGCGTTATTGTCAATTATAGCTTTGATATATTTTTTAATGGATATAAAAGTTCTGGATTCAATATAAATAGAAATCAGTATGACTATTTGAAAATAATTAATAATAATAAAACATTAATATTATGATATATTATCAAAAATATAAAAATTAAAAATGAGCAAATTGGGATTATTATACAATATTTGTTTAATAATTCAACTATTTCATCAAGATTTAATAAAAAAATAATAATGATAAACATTATTAATATATATATATATATTAAATAAAAATATGTAAAGAATATATTGATAGTTTAAAAAATAAAACAGTAGCTGAGTTAATATTTTTTAAATACATAAGGATGTATTTCTGTATTTAAAAATTTTATTAAAAATTTTTCCACTTAAATAGCACTTAAAAATAAAAAAAATGATAAAATTAAAAAAACATTCTTATATATTAAATAATTTTAAAAATGCAGCAAGAAAAACAAGTTTATATAATATATATACCTGATATACAATTAAAAAGAATTATTTGAAAATAAAATAAATAAAGCAATAAAAAATAAAATAAAGATAAAAAAATCTTTTAATAAAAAAAAATTATATAAATTATATAGATTTTATATTAATACTCAAAAAAACATTTAATAAAACTGTCAAAAAATTAAATAATAAAAGTTATATAATAATTTTGAACTTTAAATAAAACACAAAAATAAAAACAAAATCAAATCTAATAAATTTGGATTGTTATAATAAATAAGCTATATCAATATTAAAGTTTAATATTTTATGTTTAAAAAAATAAAAAAATAATAAGCAAAGTTTATTTTGATTATTTATTCAAAATATTAAATTATTATTTAACGTATATAAAAAACTGTTTAATTAATTTGATATTTAAAAAGCTTTTATTTAAAAAGTTTATAAAAATTAATATATAAGCAAATATAGGAAATCATTTTAAAATTTAAGTTTTTATATTATATATTTAAAAAAATTCATAAATAAATAATAATTTGAATTTAAATTTGAATTTTTTTGCTAAGGATCATAGAAAAAGTATAATTGATAAACATTTTGAAAATTTTATATAACAAAAAAATAGTTTTAAAGCGTTAAGCAAAATAAAAAATATTGATCAGTTAATTTTAAATTTTGAGATTTTTATTTATAAATATAACAAAATTAACAGTTTAATTATTAATAATAAGAAAACAGATATAATTTTTAAAAAGTGTGAAAAAAACAAAAAAATAAAAAAAAATAAAAAAAATAAAAAATGTTTATATTTTGTTAAACATGATAATAGATTATATGGGGATGAATTTTTGTGTTTAAGAATTTTACTAACAATTTTTCCACTCAAATAGCGCTTAAAAGATGGAAAAAATGATGAAGCCAAAAAAAACACCCCCATATCGTTATCCAGTATCTGATAGATCAAAAAAAATGATATAATTCTAATTAAACTTATAAAAGTTTATAGAAAATAAAAAGTGTGAAAGTTGATACTTAGTGGTCGAAGTTAAAAGCTACTCTTGCTTAATTAACTTGCCTTGAGTCGAACGGTCTAAGTTTATGTAACTAAGATAGACTTAACTTAATAAGAATAGTATACAATAGGCTATACGAAAGCCGGTACTCAGTAGTAGAGGTTAAAAGCTACCATTGCTTAATTAACTTGCCTTGAGTCGAACGGTCTTAGTTTATGTAACTAAGATAGACTTAACTTAATAGAAATAGTACGTAATAAGCTACGAATTATGTAAAACAAATACAATGGAAGATACTACCGTAAAATCTATATAAGATGTTGTCAGAAAGACTTAGTGACTTTATTAACGATACGTTATCAGGGAGTAATTCAATTAAAAAGCATCGAGTCATCATGTTGAAGAATCTCTTTTATACTCCAACAAGTATGGATATCAAAACGAGAGGATAATATTGTTTGCAATATGAAGTTATAAATTCTCGCAGCAAATCAAAATAAAGGACTCTGACTTGATTGTGTTTGAACTTGAGAACACAGCAACTTAAGTGATTGTTGTGTTATAATCAATTCGAGAGCTAATAAACCAATATTTTACAAAAGATTAAAAGATCAACCCCAGCTTATTTTACAGAAACAACAAAAAATTTAAAAGTTTCAATATTTACTAAGCAAGTAAGTAGTTTATTAAATGATAAAAATCAATTATTAAATGTTAATATTACTTAAATTATTAATAACTAAGTTAATAAATAGGAGTGTTTTTTTGGCTTCATCATTTTTTCCATTTTTTAAGCGCTATTTGAGCGGAAAAATTGTTAGTAAAATTCTTAAACACAAAAATATATCCCCAAATAATCAAAGAGCAAATAGTTATCATAATAAGTAAAAACTATTATTATATTACTTATATTATATAAAAATGGTTAATTATAGTTTTGGAGCTAACCACTCCTTCCTATACTGCTATTAGTTAACTTAGTGATACATTAATAATGTAATTATAATATCAAAATTATTCAATTATTTATTTAATAGCAAATCTTTAATATTGGCTATAAAGCAGTCAATAATAAATATTTTCCAATGAAGTTTTACAGGAATATGTATTTGTTTACATACTACAACTTTGATTAATATTAATATGTAGGTTGTATTAATAAAAGTCTTGCTAATCCGGGAATTTGTATTAAATTTAGTAGAAATTCCGTTAACTTATAATATAAATTATAGTAAAATAATTTAAAACTGTGTCGTGGGTACTTTTGGTTTCTAATAAAAAATTTATTTTTACAGAATTTTAAGCAAAGTTTTTAAAATATAAAATATTTAAGAATTGGATAAAAGAATGAAACCAATTCGGATATCCCCATATAGTTTAATTTGGGAATCGAAATATCTTATTCTTTTAAAAAAACAATAAGCATCACAAACAACATTAGCATTAACTGTTAGTATTAGGAAATATAATTAATACTTATAATTTTTTTTATTTTAATTTATTATAATTATAAAAATAATGATATATTTAAATAGTTAAAAATTAGAAAGTTGAATTTTGTAATGTCGAACTGTTAAAATTTTAAAAACTTTATAAATTTATCTATAATTAGTAATTAAAATTAAAATTAAAATTCCATAGAATAATAAAATATAAATTAATATACAACCTTGCTATTAATCATTAAGTAGAAATAAATTAATGTTTAAAGTTAGATTTTCAAAATTCTAGCACAGTTTGACTTATTGTTTTCAACTAAATATTATTTGATTAGTTTGTTTAATGATGAGTGTTTAATTTTATTTTACATTATTTAGCAGACACTCGAATTTATATTTGGCCACATATTGTTCCAATCAAAAGTGGAATTTCAAATGAATTTCAAATGAAACAAGTACACTATTTAACCAATCAAAAAGGTCGAAACTTAGGACTAACTCAATCAAAACCAATAAAAAAAATTACGTATTTCTTCTTGTGATAAATCAGATGAGGAGCAAGTGGAAAATGATTGGATGTAAAAGAAGGAGACGCTAATTAAAATAAAATAAAATGGGATAAAAAGAAAATTTGAATTAATTTTTTATTAAAATAAAAGATGAAAACAGACTATAAGGTTGGTGAAAAGGTTTGGGCTAAATTAAAAGGGTATCCTTGGTGGCCTGCAAGAGTAATTTTCTTATTTTATTAATGAAATCGTTATTTTTTCTCTCGTTTAGTTTTTATTTGAGCTTTTAATTTCGTGTTGTTAATTCTTGATTTGCTTTTTAGATTGAAGATGAAGCTAATTTACCTAAGAAAGTATTAAGTAAGAAACCAAAGAACCATAGTATAGCTGTATGGGCAGTTTTTTTTTATGGTTCAAGAGATTAGTAAGCTATTAGTTGATAAAAAGAGAATAATAATTAATAAAATTAGTGGTTGGTTTAATAAAGATAATCTAAGAGATTTTGATGATCATTTTGAAGAATATAAAACTCCAGCTAGAAAAACAAATTTATTTACTGAAGCTTTAAAGCAAGCGCAGGACCCAGCTGTATTGCAAAAAATTATCGAGGATGAGGAAAAGCTAAAGGAAGATGAGCCTGAAGAAGAGGAAGAAGAAAAGAAAGAAAAATCAAAGAAAGAAAAGGTAGTTAAGAGAAAATCGTCGAAAGTGGATATCAAACCTGTTAAAAAAGCTACTCAACCTCCTCCTAACCCCTTGAAAAGTCATACAATGGAAACCAGAACTTCTAGTAGGTTTAATAAGCCTCCTAAAGAAAATCCTTTCCCTGATTTAGTAATTTTTATTTTTATGTCATTTTTATTAAATTAATCCATTTTCTTTAGACTGGTCTTAGTAATTTAGATGGTAGTTAACTATAATATAGCTTAAATTTTTTATTAAATTTTAACTTTTTAGCACTAAGGAGCCTTCGTCAAGCATTGCAAAAAGCTACCCTTAAAAACAACTACGAAGTAATCATTTTGATCAATAATAGTGGTAAATAATAATAGACATTCATATAGGATACATTTTTGGTTGATAAAATCATTTATGAACTTGAACAATCTAGGGCATTAATTGAAGATGTATTAGTAAGTTTATTACTTAAGAGCTCAAATAGAATAGAAAATAATAACTTTTATTAGGAATCTAAAATTTCCAAATTAATACGCCACCTTTTAGCTCAACCAATTCCAACTTCTCGATTTAATTTTAAAAGGAGACTTACTGACTTAGTGTTAAAATACAAGAATCAAAAGAATAATAACAATAACGGGATTTTAAATGCAACTACTATAGAAGAAAAGAAAAGACTCATTCAAGAAAAGTTGGATAAAGCTGATACAGGTAAATTGTAATATAATCACATCAATAATTAAAATTTAACACTACTAAAGTCAAAAGCGCAAATAAGGATGATACTAAACCTGAAGTAAAAAAGGACGATATCAAGAAAGATAGCGATGAAGAAAAAGAAACAAGTGATAAAGAAGAGGAAGAAGAAAACAGTGAAAAAGAGAAAGAGGTTGAAGAAAAAGAAATCAAAGAAGAAGACGTCGAAAAAAAGGAGGCTGAAGAAAAGGAAGTTGAAAAAAAAGAGGTTGAAGAAAAAGAAATTAAAGAAAAAGTAGTCGATGAAAAAGAAATCGAAGAGAAGGAGGAAATCAAACCAAAAACAAATGGACAAGATAAAAAAGAAAACCATAATCATGAAATAAATAATGTTGAAAAGAAGAATGGAAATGCAAAAGAAGATAAGCAAGATAATTCAACTAATAAATCAGTAGATAAAGAAGATAGTAGTAGCTCTAGTATTACAAAGGACTAAATTTTTTATTTTCAATTAATAATAAGATAATTAAAAAATAAATCTTATTAGTTAACTCTCTCTCTTTTTCTGTAATCCCCTCATTTTATTTTTTTTAATTTCTTATTCTATTAAAGCAAATTAAAACATATATATAAGAAAATTATAATTTTTGCAGTTTTTATTACTTTATGAATATTATTGATTAAATAAATCTTTATACTCCTGCCTGAGTTGACTAAAAGTGCTCGTAATCCTCTGCTTTATAACTTCAATTTTGTAATTTTTATCATGTTGTAGTTTTTGGACTTTACCATTTTTAATATCTGGGGATATAAAATTGCTCATTCTTTTGTGTACTCTTTTAAACTCAAGCTAATTCAATTGTTAGCATATAATTATCAGATTATATAAAATACAACTTACCCTTTTTGATTCAATATCTAGAAATTCATTATCTATATTAATATAATAATACTGATATAAATGATTGATCCAAAAGCTAGTATATGTTTTATCATTTTCACCCTGAATAATAGGGCAGAAATCTCGATGTTGGATATCTAAATTTAAATTAGGCTTGTTTAATTTAGCATTAACAGCACCTAAAAAATGAAATATTATAATATAAAACTAAAATTAAACGACTTACTTCTATAAATCTTTTTTTGATCGAAATTCCATAGTCCTAGTTTACGATGACATAACCAACATTGTAAGCTACCTTTTAAAACTTGATTCTTTTTTTCAATTATTGGGTACCATCCAGATAAGCATATTAATACTTCAGTCATACTTAATTCCATATTGAATTCTTTTTTTAACGCTTCAATTAAACTATCACTGTCAACCGTATCACTCTATATATTAATGTCTATTTATTTAATAATTAAGCATTATAAGTCTTACTATCGTATAAGTTAAGTTGATTTTAAATTGAGTTAAATAAGGCTGAATCAACTGAATGTGAAATTTAAGTTGAGTTAAAAAACTACTGATTGGAACAATGGGTATTTGATACACACTAATATCAGTTTGAATAAATCTCCAGGGACATTCGAGATTATGAGACTGCACCAATAGTTCATTTGAGAATTCTTTGGTGCCATCAATAACATTATCACAAAAAGTACAAGTTAACTCATTTTTTTTAGTATTGATATAACCATTACAAGCACATATAACTGGGCTTAGATTATTAGCTGGCTTCCAAGTTAATAACTTATAGCTGTTTAATCGCTCTAGTAAATCTAATAAACTCCAACTACGAAATTTGATCTTTTCTTTTAGCTTCAGGTTTTTTAAATATTCTTGTTCTAAGTAGAAAGGGCCCAAGAATCTATAAGTATTATTATTAAATAAAAGTGTTATACTTTGCTCTTTTATTATACCTTCCTTCCTCATCAAAATATTTATCTTTGTTCTTAATCTCTTTAATTTCTTTTTCTTTTTTCAGTTGATAACTTTCAATAATACTATCCTTAACACTCTTTGGTAAAAAGTGGAACTCTTTCATCTGATCAATAATGTGTTTATTATCTTCTTTATCATCCTTTTCAACTTGTTGATATTTTCTTATTACTTGCTCAACTCGATATTCGTCGACAATTGTTATGCCTTGCATTTAATTTTGATTTTGAAAAAAAATAAACTGGTTAGATCATTTAATTTTAGTACTTTAACTTGAACTTTTGGGTTTCAATTGAGTTTAAAAAGTCTCAATACCAATAAAAAAACTATTTTTATAAAAAGTGAAAATAGATTATTAAATACTGATTTCATCTTATAAACTATGTAATTATACACATACCAAGCCGTCTATTTAGTACAAATTTATTTTATATATATTTGCCCTCCATATATTGCCACCTCACTTGATATTTTTTTTATGATTAAAATTCACAGTAAAAAAAGAGCATTTAATTGGCTAAAGCCAGTAGAATCAAAGCACTCATTCTTAAACTCCCATTAAAAAGCAAACTATTACGAATAGAAAAAAATCAATTTTAGTTTTATATTTTCATCTAAAAATGCTTTGTACTAGTAAGTAGAATAATATATATTAATAACATCATACTAATAAAAATAAAAGTAAGCGGAGAGATTCCATCGGAGCCAGTTATATCAATAAAAAGTGGACAAATTTATGAAAAGTCATTAATTGAGAAATATCTTCCAAATAACCAATTTAAAGAACCTATTACAAACTATGAGATTTCTTTAGAAGACTTAATCCCAGTAAAACAAAGTAATTTTTCAGTTAGTTTATTTTTATAATTTATACTAAACTATATCTATTTTCTAGGTAACAATTTACCACCTAGACCACCAACAATGAGTTCAATTCCATCTTTACTTTCTGTATTTCAAAACGAGTGGGACTCTGTAATGTTAGAGGTGTTTACTTTAAAACAACAATACCAACAAGTTAGACAGCAACTTAGTCATGCTTTATATCAAAACGACGCTTCTGCTAGGGTCATTGCCCGCCTTATTAAAGAACGTGACGAAGCTAGAAAGTAAGAAATGGTCTTATTTTTTAAAATATAAATTGACAATTTTTTTTAGAGCTTTAACTGAAATTAATGAAACAATTGGAGCACAACCTATTCATGGTAAATGGAATTAAAAAGAGGGAATATTAGTTTAAGTAATTTATTAATTTATTTTAGTTGAAACAAATGGTTCCGAACAACAAGAAATTGGACTTAGTGAAGAAATTGTTCAAGCTATTCAATCAAATAGTGAAGAGTAAACTAATACTTAATTAAGGTAAATACAATACTAATTCATATAGACTTTCAAAACAACGTAAAAAACGAGCTACTCCAGAAGGTATGGCTTCACCAGACCAAATTGCTTCATTTGCTCAAATCAAAGCTATCAATTCTTTACATTCAAAGGAAGTTGTTGGTATCAATTCAGTACAATTCATGGATGGTTATATAGCCACTGGAGGCAATGATGGTAAAGTACAAATATACAACGTAGCTGAAGATACATTAGTGTCTGGGTTTGAAGCTGGACAAAATAAAATAGAATCCATTGTTTGGTGTGATGAAACAAAGAGAATATTTGCTATTTCTGAAACCAGTCACAACGTTGTATGCTGGAATCCAATAGCTCAAGATAATTTTAGTGAATGGACTGTTGCTGGTGAATTGCCAGGACATAATAGCCAAATCACTTCCTTTTCTTTAAACCCTATACGTAAATACGGAGCTTCTACTTCTCTTGATGGTACCTGGCGCCTAATTGATACTTTTACTGGAGAAGCAGTTGTTACATTCAATAATTCAGATAAGTTTGGTAAGTTATTTATAAGCTATAGAAAATGGATATTAATATTAATTAGGGTATACTTGTGGAGCTTTCCATCCAGATGGTGTTTATTTTGCTACTGGAACTGAAAATTCAGTAGTACAGATTTGGGATGTCAGTAAGAAAACGAAAGTAATAGATTTTGAAGGACATACTGGAGCTGTAACTTCGATTTCATTCTCAGAAAACGGGTAATCTAATTTTTTTATATATAAGCTAACTAATTGACTGTTCTTATAGTTACTATTTAGCAACCACCTCCGAATCAAATGAATGTAAATTATGGGATCTTCGTAAATTAAATAATTTCAAAACAATTGAATTACCAGCCACAGTTTCTAAAGCTAAATTTGACCAACATGGTCTCTATTTGGCTGTATTAAGCGAAGAGCAAGTGGCTATCTTTAAAAATAAGGCTTGGAATGAACCATTGGTTACTTTACAAGCACCTGCTACAGATTTACAATTTAGCCCTCTTAGTGATAATGTGTTAACGGTGAGCAAAGGAGAAGCTGGGATACATATCTTTGGCAATAAGAATTAAAAAATAGGTTATAATTGAAGTGATGAAGTTTTTATATTTTAGTATTTTAAACAATTTATTGATTTTGATTTTTAAAATATTTAACATTATCTGAAACTATTACTACAGTTATTAGAACAGTGCGTACTTTATACTACATGATTTTATTATCATTCTTAATACTATAATTTGTAAAGTAATCTAAGTCAAAGTAAACACTGAATGATTATTATTAATGTATATTCTTCTACTTTTAATAGTATACATATCAGATTTTTTAAATAGTTTTCGAATAAGGCATCTAACGAATTTTGATTGGGAGATTATTTAATTGAAGTAAATTGTATTTTCCACTATTACTTTTTTTTCAAAATACAAGTAAAAATGCACAATTGCGATGCGATATGGAACCAAAGGGATCTCAAAATACCAGTAAAGAAAGACTCAGTACCGAAAGAAGAAGGAAACCCAAATAAAAGTAAAAAAGAGAATATATATTACCATTGTTTACTTACTTATAAACGTAGCATTCCAGCTATTTTCATTTAAAAAATTAAGCCAACATTTATTAAAGCTACAAAAAAAGGAGTTGTACATTGAGATCTATGTGTTGTCTAGAATCTATTATAAAAATTTCAATCAACATAGAGCTACCACTCATTTTAAAATGTTTAGAAAAGTAAGTTTATAATCATTTGATACTTTATCAAATAAATTAACTTTTTGTTTTTAGTTTTTTACTCTGTTAAAAAGGATAGATGAAATGAAGCTAAAACAGTTTAGTAAAGAACTTCTAAGTCGCTTTTATAACTCTAAAAGGTAAATTTATTATCATATTCTCTGGATTTTAATACTCATGTTTGATATTTTAGTCAAAAAAAAGTAAAAGAATCTTGGACTCATTTACCAGATCCAGAATTTTTAAAATATTCTTTGATTAAGTTAACTGGTGCTTACCATTTAATTCAAGCAACTTTTGAGGCCATACCTCCCGTTTATAAGTAAAATTTATAAAATTTCACTTTAATAATTAATTTATTTCATCTTTATAGTGGATTTAACTTATTGGTGCAGAAGATCGATTTTGTAGCTTTGAGTTTAGCTGTTTTAGCTTCAATTTCTAGGATCCATTTTTTACTTAAAGCTTTAAGAAAAGATTTAATAGTTAGCTTGAACCTTGTAACTTCACTAACTGAATATTATAAAGTAAGAGTTCACCCATTAAATATATTATTTTATTAACTATTGTTATAGACACCTATTAAGCTGCCTAAAAAATATAATTTAATCACTTTTAGTAAGCTGGAGATTGAAGAGTAAATTTATCGCTATTATTTTTTATTTTTAACTAAAATTTAATATAAAGGTTAGAAAAAGAAGATAGTGAGTAAGAGCGTGTATAGAAAATTAAAGTTTATTAATAAAAATGATAAGTCTCAGACTTAATCTAATTCAGTATCTTTCATAAATCCTACTTTCTTTAGAAGATTATTTTGAACCCAAATATTAATAGGTTCTAAATTAAAATCCGTATATTTTGATGTATCTTGAATTACCCCCATAACTTTAGATACAATACTTTCCGGATCTAAGGCGACATCGTTATCTTCAATCACTAGTTTACTACTAGCTTTGATCTCTTCTTTGACTTCAATTGGTTCTTCCATTTCGTCATTATTTTTAATTTCACATTGGCAATCGTTGTTTTTAGTACTACCAATAATAGATGGAAGTGCTAAGCTGATCTGATCTTTTTTAATATAAATTCCAAGGAAAACTGTTAAAATACCAAATAAAATACCAAATAAATAAAGATAATTAGTTTTTTTTTCCTTTTTTTTTGGTACATCACAACCCTCTGGTCCACAGCCTTGGATCACTCTTGCTTTTTTAGCTTCATTTTCTAGCTTGATCCATTCTTGTACTTTATTATAATCTTTTTTATAATCTTCTTTACTCTTAATCTTTTCCCAGTTACTCTCATAACGATTGATACATGAGCTAAAAAAACAGCATTAAATAAGCTAAATATTGCTATAATAATGATTACTTTTCACCAAGGGCGACTTTTGATTCCTTTTGTAATTTCTCAGGTGGAAATCGCTTATAAAAATCTAAAGCTTTTTCAATAAGCTCTTCATCCTCTAGCTCACTTGGAAATGTTTTTAAATAATTATAAACTAATTCTCGATTTTTTTCTAATTTTAAAATCTTTCCTTTTCTCTTTATTGTTGCCTAATAAAGTACATATTAATCAAAGTAATGACTACACAATTGAAATAAACTTACAGCTGCCATAACGTAAATAGGTAAAATAGGGTTAGACGCCAAAAATAAATCAATATACCTTGAACATCTAGTCAGAGATTCTGAACCAAGAGTAAACCAAGTAAGAACCCAAGAAAGTCCATAATACGATTGAGCTTTAGTTTGTAATAAAAATTCATAAAGTCCCGGTTCTTCAACTTTAATTAAATATGAGCTTAATGCCATCTGTCGCATCATTGGCCCCAAAGTACCCTGCATACTATCCCTTAAGTAATTCAAACTTAAATTTTGGATACAATTCGCTACTTTACGTTTTCCTAAAACTAATAATAATACGGAGGCGATTTCATGAAATCCCTAAAAATATTAAATATCCTGTGATGATATAATTTCTATTATTAATACTTGATAATAATTTAATTCTGGTTCCCTTTGAAAGATAGCTTTTAATAATTCAATTAGTTCAACTCGCTTTCTTTTTCTTTTTACATCATCGATGTTCCTTGGTATATTTTTAAAAGCTCTTTGTCCATCTCTTTTCATTTGTTCATCATCTGGATGAGTTTTGACTAAAATGAAATAAATGAATTAATTATTTCGTAAAATAAAATATCCCTTTATCCTATTTTACCTTTTGATCTTTTGCTATGATTTTTATCTCCATGTAAAAGAATGTACCTAATAACTCTAATTAAAACGTATGAAAACTAAATTGTAACCTATTTACCAAGCATCTGACCTTAAAGAGCTAGAAATCAATCCGTATTTTGATTTTGCTAACTCTTTTAATTTTTCTCTATCTTTCTCTAGAATAGCTTTTTCAATCTGTTTGACTTTTTCTTTCTTTTCACTATCATCTTTTTTACTAACTTCCTTTACATCATCATTATATTCTTTTAATTTAGCTACTTTGATCTTTTCTTCGGCTATTAGTTTTTCGTTAATATCTTCTTCCTCTTCTTCCTCTTCTTCTCTTTCAGTCTCATTTTCAATTTCCTCATCTTCTTTTTCAGTTTCGTCTTCTTTTTCGGTTTCGTCTTCTTTTTCAGTTTCTACTCCTTTCTCTTCCTCGCTGATTATTTCTTCTTTCTTTTCTACTTTCGCTCCAAATTCTTTCTGTTTCTCTTCTTTCTTTTCAGTCTTCTTTTCAATCTCCTTTTCTTTCTCTTCCTTCTTTACTTTTTTCACTTCATTTTCGACAGGCATTGGTATTGCAGATACACTTCGATCAATCATTTCGCCTTTTTTCTTATTTTCCTCAAACGTGCCTTTTAATTTAGCCACCATAATAACTGGAGATTCATTATCTTCAGACTCAACTATGCTTTCTTTTTTAGAGTCTTCTAAGGCAGGTTTATCATTCTCTACCAAGCCAGCCTTTCCATCTGATAAATAAGCTAATGAAGAAGATAAATAAGAGGGTAAACTCGATTCATCTAAAATGGGCCATAACATAGTAGGCGCTTCTTCTAGCTCCAATGCTTGTTGTGGAGTAATTGAGCTTGGGTATTCTAACGACTCTTTACGTAAAAAGTCATTGATCACATCCCAATTACTTGGTTCACTGCTCGGCTTTTCTTCTTTGTAACTGAATATATCTAGAAATGATTTGCGTTTTGGACTCTGCTCGCTTTCTTTTGATGGAGTTTCCGCAGTTTTTGAAATACTTGGAGCTTCTGTACGTGACACACGCATCTTTTCACTAGCGCTGTTTTGTAAGCATTGCTTGCAACATTCCTGTACATTTTCCCCTTTTTTTTTCTTGATGTCACAGCTTTTACAGTATTCTATGGGCGCTTTGTTTTTTAGAAATGGGTTCCAGGAGTTTAAAGTCATTTTTAAAGTTAATAATTATAAAAATAAATTATCCTCTTTAAGGTTTTTAAATTTTATTAAAATTTTGATATTGCCTTTTAATACCCCCCTTTTAAACCATGTTTATAAACTAAATTTTCAAGCTGATCTTTTACTATTTTAATGCCTTCTCCTTTATTTTAAAGGAGATTTAAGCTGGACTTTAAGTTTGACTTAAATAAACCAAAGTTTATTTCACGAACTTGATTTTATTGGCTGCTTTTTATTGCTAGTGAATTGGATCTCCTGTGGCTTAGATGGGGTAAGTTTTATGCTGTAATAGCTAATTTTTAATTTTGTAATGAAATGAATTTATTTAAAACTCAATCTTACAATATTTAATAATTTATTAAATGTCAAATAAGATTAATAAGATTATTATTTAATACCAAAACTTAAGACTTTTATTAGTTTAAAAGTGTGATTGTTTATACACCTTGCTATCATTTTAAACATTTTGTTTCAAATCAATTAAAAATGGATTTTTATGATATTCGAATTAAGATAAATTATGCAACTTTATACTGATATAAAGTTTCATTGTATAAAACATCATTTTTTAATTAAGCAGTAAAGTTATGATGCAAAAAGTTGTGTCACAAGATCAATAACATTTGTTCTTATTACTGAATATGGAATATAAATGAATACATTAATTGTAATTGATTCCAACTATCCTTTGAACTTTAAACTTTTAATTTATTTATATTAAGATTACATCTTTATTTATGTCCTTGACTGTTTTATTGATGTGAATCCTTTTGAAGTTCTTTAAATTGAGTTATATAATCCTTTAAATCCCAATTGTTAACCAAAAATAAAAACAAGCTAAAATTATATAATCTAACATTTTGATATTAAATACTACCTTTATTTAAAAGCCAAAGAACTTAATAAAGGTTCATTTCCACACTAATTTGAGAGCTGAAAATAAAAAAGGCATATGAAATAAAGATAAAATGGTAGCAACGACTTAATGAATATACTTATAACAAATTATTGTAAAGGTTTTGAATTGTTCGATTCTAGACGTATCTCAGCCAAGCGACTACGAAGGTCATTAACGTTCTTACGTTGGGGTGGCGATGGTACTTCTGCTTCTTCTTTAGGAAGCTCATCCAATACTCTTGCTGGTGATGCTTTTTTATATGGTGGGGATCCAATATCGGAATCCGAGCCTTTTTCTGCTTGAGCTTGAGCATGACCTAACCCAAGGCTCTCTTTCTTCATCTGTTCTTCATAAGCTTTAAGTAACTCATCTACTCGATCAAAAAGAGCAAGCCCCCTCTTTTCAAGTTCATCTTGGTAAACACCATAATAATTAGGATAACGATTTAAAAAGTTATGCAAGGTTTTAATTAGCCCTGCAGAAGGCTCCTGACCCACAATAAAATTCTGAAGGATTGATTCCAGAAAAGCGGTCAAGGATTCGTTGATGTCTGGATCATAGATATCATCTTTACGTCCACGATAGAGCTTGGTTTTACTTGCATCCTCCATCTTTTTAATATCAAATTTATGGAGCATAGTGTTAATATAATCTGATAAATGATCATCTGGGCATCCAACTGGCACTTCGTTAAAATGCTTTCTAATTTCTAGTTTCAAATGAGAGCACAATTCATATAAAATAGTTTTGATCGTTTTAAATATAAGGAATGCTTGCTTATCATCTGCGCTAACCCTTTTACTGAGCTCTGAAGGTGGAAATTTGGTAAAAAAGTGATTTATGTATCCCAATAGTCTATCTGGATTCAATTTACCGCTTTGAAGGTTGCAGCTTATATTCCTGGTTAATTTCCATGTACATTTAATTAAAAGCGAAGAATATTTAACTTCAAAGTCTGAATGCATCGAAGTGGTATGAGAAAGACATTCTTTTAAGAGACATAACAACGCCTGGAAAGCCACAGTTGGATTAGTGGTGTCTAAAATTTTGACCATAAGAACATTAAGCTGACGAGAAAGATCATAAGATTCTTGACCGCCATAAGACTTGTGCTCTAATAATCGTCGGATAACTTCTTCGATTACCAAAGCAAGAGATTCCCCGTGGATGGCATCGCCAAGTAATGGGTAGGAAAATATTTGCATGAAAGTGGTCGTTACGTATTTCAAGCATCCTTTCTTGTGTCTAAATGCTGTATTTCTCTTATTAAAAAGATTGTAATGTAATGCTGAAAGATTCACTGCCAAAGGATCCATAAATGGGACGATTTCATCGATGGGGCCTGCAAGTAGTTTCTCTAACTCGTTCAAGTATTCAATTACCTGGTGATAGTCACCAGTTTCCAAAATTCTAAGGATTCGAGTCATTGTTCTTTCTGAGTCACGAGCTTCATTTAATTCTAAAGTTATTGCTCTGTGATTATTACGAATTAAATTTGAACTATCAAAGGAACTGGTAGGGCTACCGGGGCTGCCAAAGTTATCATAAATATCATTGCCATTGGTCACATCACTTATAACTGGTATTTGTTGTGGTTCTTTAGCTTGATTGGTTGGAAAATTATCCTCTGAAGGGCCTTGAGAAATACTGTCACTACCTTTTTGGAATGAAAAAACGTGTGCATTTGGATCACTAGGCTTTGCGTTTTTCGATTCATTATTCGCAACGGCTAATGTTTTTGTACGCTTAAATCTTTCTTCAAGATAACTCTTCTCTTTGCTCCCAATCTGACCAATATATCCATAAACTTGATCTCCGACTAGTATATAAACTTGAGTTAAGACGTTTATCGCTCCATTACGTACAGCTGCATCGCGATCTCCAACGTGAATAGCAATATTTGGACAAACTCTAGAAGGATTACCACAAACGGAAAGTCCGTCACGCTGGATAATATTTGCTAACTCTTCCAACGTTTCAGCTTTGCCCCTAGAATTCTTTGTATTTAACCCATACGTCATTAGGAGTGGGAATATTTTAGCAGACGAATAGATGGAACAAACATCTTTAAGTGAATCTTTTACTTTTTTCCTTAATGTTTCATTAGTATGCCCTAGTTTTTGAGACAATGCTGGTATAATTATAGCTGCTTCAATAGGGTTGAGTCGTTCACCATTTTCTATAAACATTTTAAATATATGCCCTGTTAAATCAAGGGAGTTTTTGATAATAACAGTAGTTTGTTCACTAAGTCGTATGGCTAATATTTTAAAAAGTATATCCGAGATGTTTGTTAATCGAGCTGTCATTTCATAATAATCTAACTTAAACTCTTTTAAACATAAATCTGGACTATCAAAGATCTTATTTAGCTGGACCAAAGCTGTAGCATGATCCTTTTCCTTATTGTTTCCGGTGCTAAATAAAAGGTTATGGAATTCAACTGAAAAACATGAGTGGGCGGCTTCAACTAGTTGATCCATTAAATCGGCAGGGGGGACTTCAAATACCCAACGGGTTACCTTATCCTTAGCTAATCTAGAATTCTTTTGTTCAGGGCTTGTAGCCGATATTATTGACTTTATTTTTGGAGCTTCTTTCTCTTGAACTTGAGGTTTGACTGATGAGGTTTGTCTTCTAACAACAGTAGAACTACGCTTGAGGGTAGTTGAACCTGTGTTTTGTGGCGGAGTTGGGGTTGGTGCTTTTGGTTTTGGTTTTTCAGAAGATCTGAATTTCTCAATAACTTGGAGGACTTCAGGTTGTAATGACGTCTTGAGTGACATGCATTTTGAATGAATTGAACTATAGCCCAAACTGTTTACGAGTTGTTCAAGGCATTTTTGTGAATTCTTACGAACTTCAGCATTCTTGTCATGCAAACATAGCATTAATGGCGTTGCTAAAGAAATTAAATCTGATGCTTTGGAATAATCTGGTAACGTATTTGATAACCATTTGGTCAAATCTTTGCGGAGATTTACAGATTCTGGTGCTAGTGAAAGCGCGATGGGAGGGATCATGAAACCTAAACCTGATGCCTTTGCAGATGCAGTAAGAGCTTTTCCAGCAGAATCACGGATATTTGGTTTTAAGTCATTCAAGCAAGTACAAATAGGCTTTATGAGTGAATGCCCAACTTTTTCGAAAGGCTTTCCAATTGACTCAGCTAAAATATTACATACTTCTAAAGTGTAATAAACTAAATTTTTGTTTACGTCTTCTAAACGAAGATTTAATGCTGCTGGTAATTCGCCGATGGATGGTAAGATTCTTTTCTGCTTATCTTCCAAGATTTGTTTAATGCTGTCTAACCCTTCTTTACGGAGCTTCCAGCTTTTATCATTTAATAATCCTAATAACTCCGAATTAATCAACGGGCTGATATCTACTCTTGGGAACAAATCTTCCATCATGCTTTCTTCATCCTCTTCAGCTTCAGTAACAGGAATAGGATCTTCAGCCTCAACCCTAGAGACTTTTTTATCCCCCATTTGGAACCTTGTAGGTGATTGTGGTCTGCGACCTTCAACTTTGGCAAATTCTGCATCAATCACGCTCAATAAAGCGGGGCTTAAATCCTGAGCAAAAGCTTTTACTTGTGGACCTATATATATACGAATTTCAGCTAAAAGGCTCACAGCGTTTGATCTTACTGTGGCATTAGAAGAAGATAAAAATGGAATGACGAACTCAACAAGTGGACGGGGGGCTAATTTGGATGCTCCGAATGCAATCAAAGTCTGCTTTATCCATTGGAGTGCGTCTCCTTGTATTTTGGGTGATTTTACTGCTTTAATCAATGGGTAGGATTGGTCAAAAACAAATTTTAATGATGTCCTTTCAGCGTATGCTTCTAAACAATCGCCAGCTGCTTTTTTTAACTTTATGTCACCTAATTTATCTACTAAAATAGGCATAGTTAAAGCGGCACAACCAGCAGTAAAATTGGAGTGATTAATACATAAAGCTTGGAATATATTAAACATCTTTGTCATCACTTGGAAGTTTGCTTCTTTAAATCCAGGTTTCTTTTGAAGTTGTCTGATTAAAAGTTCTGGTTCAAGCTCTGGGTCTGGAGTTGCGTTTACATAATCCAAAAATGCTTCAGTAGCTTCTAATCTAACTTTCCAAGCAGAGTTTTGAATGCCTTCTAAAATATTTCTTGATAAGTGCTCCGAAATCAAGCCATCAACGTCTTCTGCAGTGAATTTATAAGAAATCGATATCTCTTTAGCTGGCCCCTTTGCTGGGGCTTTTTTAGCTACACTAGTTGGTTTGGCCGCTGATTTAATTGTTGGTTTCCTTTGGACAGGGGCGTTTGAAGGTGTAGCGGGCTTTGAAGCGGTAGTAACAACAGCCTTCTTAGGCGGTGCGTTTCTAGTTGGCGGCCCTGCTTTGAGATCAGGTCTCTTAGCTGGTATTAGTTTCTTAGCTGTCACTGGCTTCGGTGCTGCACTTTTCTTAACCTGAACCTCGGCCTTCTCAAAATAGTCCTTTACTTTAGCCGACTTGATATTATCCAAATCTTCGATAAAAGGCCCAACGACCTTTTCTCCTACAACCTTCATTATAGTTCCTAAACATTCCGCAGAAGCTTCTCTGACAGCATTATCACCATCTTGGTAAGTTTTTAAAAGTCCGGGGAAAAAATCTTTAATCTGACCCTTTGTTGGAGCGGTCTTTGTTGTTTTGAATATACGTGTTAACCACTCAACGACTTGCCTTTTAACTTGTGGATTTTTATGTGACAGCTGAGGAATAATATCATCTTTAACGTCATCAAGCGAGACTGAGTTATAGACTGCATCAAGTGCTCCTTTTAAAGCATCCACGAAGTTTTGTTTCTTTTCCTTGAGTTTATCAAGTAAAGGAGGCAAAGCAATTGATTTATACTTTGAAAAGCTTGTTCGTAATCCCTTAGCAATTAACTCAATACAATTAACTGCTAAGGCCCCAACCACTACATTTGTATCATTAACATGTGCCGCCAATGAGTTAACCAATTGATCATATGCATCAGTAAATATAAGCTTTGGTTTGTCAACTAGTTTTTGTAAAATAGTCAATACTTCTTTTCTCTCTTGCCATTTTTTTGAGGACTAAATATTGTTAATATACATCTATTTAATTAATATTGCTATTGCTATTACTATTTCAGTATAAAAATTCCCTGGGATCTCAGAAGTTATGTCAACTGGTTCTACAACGTCATATGCATCAACCATAACAGGCTCTTCATCGATAGAATCAGCGTTATCATCTATAAATTATAGTAAAATAATAAATAAATGAAGTAATCTACCTTGCTCCTCAGGCTCTTCAATATGCTCTTCTGCAGCTTTTGCTTGCTGAGAGCGTAAAAATCTAGCTGCGGTAGGCTTTGCAGTACCAATAGCTTCAAATTGGGCAGTCAAATCTTTAATCTTTATGATGTTTTTTGTTACTAATTGGAAAATGTTAAAAAATCTTGAAATTACCTGTACTGGCTTAAGTTCTGTTAAATAGCTATCAATAGCTTTGTTGATCCAACGATAAATTACTATGGCCAATTCTGAAGCCTATAATATTAAAAAAGCGGAATTAAGAGATTAAAGAAAAGTACCTCTGCGCGAACATTTTTGTCACTGTGTCCAAACATCACTACTAAATTTTTTAGTATTTCTTTGATATTTACTGCACGTGCACCAAATTGGGAAACAATTTCTTTGAACACTTGCACGCAGGCAGCAACCAACTTTGGTTGCTTATTTTTAAGAAATGGAATCATCAAAGTCTAAACCAAATATTATTTAAACTATCAAAAAATGTAAAATCAAATTGTACAATTATAGGTGGGGTAAACTCGAGCTCAACGAGCATAAGAAGGATGTTTAACGATTGTGCTTTTGAACCTGCTTTGTTAGAAACTAAGCCTTTTTGAACTAAAATTCCAACAAGATCCTCTAAATTACTTTAAAAATTAATTTAAACAATTATAAATTATAAAACTAATACTCATATCGTCCAGGGTAATTTTCAAAATACTTAAAAACACAAACAAGACCAGATTCTTGTGCAGCCATATTTGAGTCCTTAGCCATATTTATGAGATCCGAAGTATACTTAGTAAACCCATGTGCTTCAGCTTCAGCATCCAATTTAGTAAATTCCTTTGCAAGTTCCTCATAGCCTTCCTTCCTTGCTTTCCAATTCTAAATAATACTGTCAGATTATATTGAAATAGCCAATATTAAATAATACTTTATGCTTAATTTTATCGTCTATTGAAAGACCTCTAAAATCTTCATCGACTCCATTACTCATGTTAACTAAATTAATGAGAAAATTTTCAAAAATTACAAGCACTGGAATTCTTTGTCATAGTTATACAATAAAACTGTGCAAAAATTGGTCAATAAACTAGTTTCTAATTTTGGGCTAATTGAGCACAAATTTATTTTTAGTTTACTCATCAAAGCTCTTTTTTAACCAATAAAAAATGATTACTACTCTATATGGTAAATAGTTAAAAAGGTATCAAGTTTTTATTTTAGGAAAGCAATTAACATTTTTAATAAAGGGATTGCTATGGCAGAAGTGTACTGTATTATTATATTAGCTTCAAGGCTATAAAAGTGATAAAAATGAAACATCCTATACTACTTTTTTCGTTTATAGCTCAATCTGAAACTAAAATCCCAACTAAGCTTGTTTTTTTCAACTTTATATTTCTACATTTTTTAAAGTATAATATAATATATGGGTTGGTTTAAAAGCTCCGTTTAAATTCTAAGTAAATTATTCAAATTTAAAATTAGCTAACTTCTACTATTGCTTAACTTTATCAAAGGGTCAAAGGCTACAATCCCCAAGCAGTTATTATTTAAAATATAATATATATAATTTCAAATCTTTTATTGATTTTTATATAATATTAATATAATTATAATTTCTATATCTTATTATTACAAGAAACATGTAGAGCATATGGGGCGTTTTATTTCATCACTTTTTCCATTTTTCAAGCGCTATTTGAGTAGAATAGCTGTTAATAATCTTTAAACAAAAAAATACATCCCCATATAATAAATCAAATTTTTAAAAATTAGCAGATTTTTAAAATTTATACGTAATTAAAATTGCAAAAAGTCACTTTATCTTATTTTGAAAACAAAAACTAATCAAAATCTTTACAATTATTTTATATATTTATTGATACGGTGTTTTATTATGATATAAATAGGTTGTAATAAAACTTTCAAAATAATTAATATAATTAATAAATTTTAAACAAAAAAAAATATTTTATTTAATATTATTTTTAATATTAAACTATATTATAATAAAGCTAAAAAGCCTAAAAAAGCTATAATTTTATCTTTATTTGAATTTAAACTTAAACTACCTTAATTAAAAAGATATAAATTTATAATAAGAGGGTGTTTTTTTTGGTTTCATTATTTTTTCCATCTTTTAAGCGCTATTTGAGCGGAAAGGTTGTTAGTAAAATTCTTAAACAAAAAAATACATCCCCATAAAGCTAAGCTATAACGTTAATTAATAAATTTCTATCAAAAAATAGTAAAATCAAAACTAATAATTATATTAATTTTAAAAAAGTAGAAATCATAAAAAAATAAAAAAATAAATTCTGATAAAAATAAAATCACAATAAGAGGATGTTTTTTTTGGCTTCATCACTTTTTTCATCTTTCAAGCGCTATTTGAGTGGAAAAATTGGTAGTAGAATTCTTAAACACAAAAATACATCCCCATAATTTAATTTAATAAAAATGATAAAAATAATAAAAAGGATATATGGGGATGTATTTTTGTGTTTAAGAATTTTACTAACAACCTTTCCGCTGAAATAGCGCTTAAAAAATGAAAAAAATAATGAAGCCAAAAAAAACACCCCCATATATAATATAAAAAATGTAAATAATTTAAATAATGATAATAAAACTAATAATTTAGCTAACAAAGTCAATAAAGTTATAAAAATTATATAAAATAAAATTCAAATAATTAAAAAGCAAATAAAATAAAAAGTAAAGACAAGTTATATTATTAAATTTGATAATAATAATAAGATTTATAAAAAAATTCATTATTTATTAAAAATGTTTATGAAATAAAAACAGGTATTAAAAATAAATCAATAGCTAAAAGTAGGAAATAATGAGCCACAATATTATTATTTATGACATAAGCTTAGCTTTGAATTTATACAACCAGAACTTTATTAAATGATAGTTTGAATAATTTAAGCTTAGAATTTAAAATAGACCAGAATAAGTTTTGAATAATATAAAATTATATTTTACATACAGTTAATACATTCAGTTACATAACATTCATTTAACTTATGGGGTATTTTTTTAGCTTCATTGCTTTTTCCATCTTTTAAGTGGTTTGAGCGGGAAAATTGTTAAACACAAAAATATATTCCCTTATATTTATTCATATTAGCTTATTGACTATATTATAAATAAATTTAATATAAAGATTTCGCTGCTTTTTTAAATTTTCACTATTATAAAACTTTGTAAGCTTTTAAAGATACTAATTTTTAATAAATGTTTTTATTTAAAATATAATTTTAATAGATATGATAACTATCTCTGATTCTCCGCTTAATTTTATAGTAGATTCATTTGATTTTCATTTAATTTATTTTATGTGTAACATAATTTTTCAACTTTAAATTGGACAAAATCTGAGCCGAGTTTTTAAACTAACCCATATTTAATAACATTTTTTATTTCTTAATGCTTTTAGTAGTATAAAAATTAAATGTAACCATAATAAAATAATGTCAATTATGCATATTGATATTAAGTAATTTAAATAATTAAAAGTAGACGTTTATTAGATATGCTGTTAGCTTAGATTTTAAAATAGTTGACAGCCACGTAAGTAGGCAAGTAAAATTACAAGAATCAACAATACATGAGGACATGTTTTTTTGTTTAAGAATTTTACTAGTAATTTTTCCACTCAAATAGTGCTTTAAAAATGGAAAAAGGGATGAAACTAAAGAAAAAAACCCTATATAGGTTATAAAAAGATACACGTTTATTATAAAATTTAGCCAATGACTAGTAACAATAATTTTCTAAACAGATTGAAAATTTTATATTATCTAAAATTATTAAATTTTCAGTTTTTTAATTTTTTGAATATTTTTTACTCTTAATGTTAATTAATATAAAGTCCTGATTAGTGTTTAATTAAGCGAACATTATTTTTAAAAATATTTATTATTTCATAAAAGTAATTATTAATATTAGTTTTGCTTGTTATCTCCAATAATTACTCTAAAATTATGAAAACCTACTTTTATCTCAATCTTATTGTCTTACCCAGCCTTCTGTGTCACTATAATACTGATCTTTTTTTGCTATATTTATATTAAGAATCACAACCTTTACGGATAAATAGATTTTTAAAAAGAAATATTAAATAAAGAACTAACAAATACTTTATACGATTATCTATATTTATAACAGTTTATAGAAATCAAAACATTAAAAATATATATTTCATTTATAAAACTTTATTAAATGAAAATAGTTGATTTATACACTTATAAACCAAACTAAAGAAACCACTATTATAGTCCTTATTCATGCTTAATCTTAGTCTTTGTTGGAGGAGTAATAAAGTTACGAGTAACAAACTTTAAGATTTCATCAATAATAATGACTGGGAATGATATAACAATTACTGCTTTCCATTCCTCAAAATTAAGCGGTGTTATAGCAAATAATCCACTGAAAAATGGCACGTACAAAATCATAAAGTGAAGAAGCATAGAAAGAATGATTGCAGAAACTAAATAAAGGTTAGACCAAAGCGGTAATGTAAGTAATGATTCGTTTTCACTGAGAGAATTCATTGCGTTAAACATTTCAATTACGACTAATACCGATAAGGAAATGGTAGTGGCTCTTTGAGAAAATTCATTTGCAAACATTTCACATCCAATTTCTGGGAAAAGGGCAGAACATTTATGGAAGTTTGAAAGTTTATAAAAATCAATTTGTGGGCCACCGCTATAATACATAAACCACCAAGCATATCCAAATACGGTAGCGCAACCAACATAAATTCCTACAACCATATAACGGAAGAAAAGCCATGATCCTACAATTGGTTCTTTAGAAGAACGTGGAGGCTGACGCATAATATCATGATCAGGTGGGTTAAAGCCCAAAGCGGTAGCTGGTAAGCCATCAGTTACAAGATTCACCCATAATAACTGTACAGGGATTAATGCTTCAGGCATGCCGAGGATTACTGTGAGGAAAATAGAAACAACTTCACCAATGTTTGAAGAAATCAAATAACGAATAAATTGTTTAGTGTTGTTATAAATTGATCTTCCCTCTTCAACAGCCTTTTCAATGGTAGCAAAGTTATCATCAGCAAGAACCATATCAGCAGCAAGTTTAGCAACGTCGGTACCAGATCCCATAGCAATTCCAATATCAGCCTTTTTCAAAGCTGGGGCATCATTTACACCATCACCTGTCTAATTTATCATTAAATATTATTCAAATATATTTCAAAATAAATACCATTGCTACAACGTGGCCTAAGCTTTGGAGTAAATCTACAAGTTGACTTTTATGAGATGGTTCGGTTCTAGAGAATAAGTCGGCTCTTAAAACAGCTTCTTTTTTCTCTTGATCACTCATTGCATCAAATTCTCTACCAGTGTATGATTTACCAGTGAGGTCTTCATCAGATTCAAAAATGCCAATGTTACGACAAATAGCTTCTGCGGTATTTTTATTATCACCAGTGATAACAATGACACGAATTCCAGCAGTATAACAATTGTCAATAGCTTCTCGAACTTCTGGGCGAGGGGGGTCGATCATACCAACTAACCCTGCAAAAACTAGATTTTTCTATTAATTTGTTAATATAAATACTAAGTTAAAGTTTAAATTAATTACTTCATAGTCAATAAATTTGTTTGGATCTTTCAAGTCCCATTTCTCTAAATCTGCAGTTGGAATTGATTCAATTGAAGCCAAAGCTAAGCAACGTAAACTCATTTTGTTTCCATAATCCAAAATCTTTTGATTGATAGTTTCACGAAGGATATTAGTTAAAGGAATGACTTTACTTTTGTCTTTATCATCGATTCTGATATGGGAACAGCGATCCAAAATGGATTCCGGGGCACCTTTTACTAACAAAGATGTTCCACGAGTGCTCTCAACAATGACTGACATGGATTTTCTATCTCTAGAAAACTCAAGGGTATGGATTCTTTCATACTTTTTACTTACAAAATCATTACAAGCTTGAGCTCGATTAAGAGAATCAAGTTGAGATAATGCCTGATTAAAAGTCAAATCTTGTGTCCCAAGTTTTTCAGTTAAACATTTAAGTGCTGCTTCAGTTGGTTCACCAGCACTCGAGTAAGTATTAGAAGTTGAATCATATGAAATACTGGAATCATTGCAAAGAGAGGATATAATTGATACTTCATTGATAGTCTCGGAACTTGAAGAAGGGAAGACTTGAGTATTTCCATCTGGAGAGCTAATATTTTTAATTTAGTTACTAAATTATAAAATAAACTTTACCTGATCTTCCCAAATGGAGCAAAAGTAGTACCATCAACATGGAGTTCAGAAAATAATCCATTTTCATCAGCAAAGGTTAAAACTCTAGTAACAGACATTTGGTTTGTTGTGAGGGTACCTGTTTTATCAGAACAAATTACGCTAGTACAACCTAAAGTCTCAACTGAAGGGAGTGAGCGAACAATAGCATTTTTGGCAGCCATTTTCTTAGTTCCCAAAGCTAAACATGTGGTAATAACAACAGCTAACCCTTCTGGGATGGCTGCAACTGCTAAAGCAACTGCGATTTTAAAGTAATAAATTGAGCCTCTAATCCAGCCATGGTGTGATGGATCGTTAAAATGGCGGATATTTACAAGCCATACCAAGATACAGATAACAGAGATTACCTAAAGATAATTAGTTTGATCAAACAATTTATTTAAATTTACCTTAGCCAAAAGATCACCAAAATCATCAAGTTTACGTTTAAGAGGAGTTTTTTCTGAAATCTGAGAAGTGATACTCTTATGGATATCACCTATGGCGGTGAATGTCCCAGTCCCGGTAACTATAGCATACCCTTTACCTAATGAAATAGTAGTTCCCTAATTGCTTTATTGATATCGTTATTAAAAATATAAAATATGACTTACTGAAAATAACATATTAACTTGATCTTGCTTGACAGCCTTTTCATCTTTGATAGCGAAGGTTTCTTTATTGACACTTATAGACTCACCAGTTAAAATAGCTTGATCGACTCTAAAAGAACTCGATAAAATTTTGAGTAACCTGCAATCTGCTGGGATTCTATCCCCTATTCCTAATTCAATAACATCACCTGGCACAACATCTTCAGCAGGGATTTTAAAAACTTGACCATTACGTAATACTTTTGCTTCTTCTGGGGAATATTCTTTAAGAGCCTAAAGATTCATTCAATAAGATAAGAAAAATATTAAACTACAAATACCTCAATCGCTTTTTCTGCATTGCTTTCTTGTATAACACCTACTGTGGCGTTAGCGATAAGAATTAAGAGGATAACTATAGGTTCAACAAAAGCACTATAATCATCCCCCTCCTCAAAGATAGCTAACACAAATGAGATAGCAGCTGCCACTAATAATATAATTACTAGTTGGTCTTTAAACTGTTCAAGGATCATCTCCCATAACGGGGTACTTTCTTCCTCAGGGATTTCTATCGAGATAAAATTAGTTATTTGAAACTTAAACCAATTTTTTACTCCTTTAAAACTTTACCATTTCTACCATATTTCTCTTCATTTTTTTTCACTTGCTCGTCATTTAATCCATTTTCTAGAGTGACACTAAACTGTTTTAATACCTCCTCTGTAGAGAGAAGAAACGCAGATTCCATAGCTTAATTCTTTAAAATAAATATCAATTTTAAAGCACAAAACAGAAAAATAAAATTTTTAATTAAAAGGTTTTTCTTTTCATTTAGATTGCTTGGTTTTATATCTTCTTTTCTAACTTGTTTTTATTACCAAGCATCAAATCTATCAATTTTCTTGCTACTTTATAGGTTAAATCCTTTGTCAGTCACGTTATTTACATCATCAGTTGTAAATGCTTAAAATATACCCCTACGTTATTTTAAGTGAATTACTATTAGTAATGGATATGCTACTGTGGCTATTTTAATTGGATCAGAATACATTTGAGAGTGTTATAATGCTCCTATTAAAATAAGTTAAATGTAAATTTTCATACATAATTTGATGGCTTCATAAATTAAATGTTGCTATTTGATTAACACAGTTTTGATTAAATAGCAATATTTAATTTATAAAACCATCAAATCACATAAAAACTCACATTCAAATTACAAGGTTATTATTACATAACAGCTATAGTGAGAAAAGAATTCCAACTAGCGAAGGAATTTTATCAATAATTTTAAAATTGAGCAGATTAGAAATATTATTAAGTCATTCGAAATGTTTCAGTATAAATTCATAGATATTAGAAAATGGTTAATTATAGGTTGCAGCATCACTAAAGAATTTAGATTAAAATATTCATTTTTTGGGTTTAAGGAAAGTTTACTGTTACAACCAAAAATTGATAGTTTTTTATGTGCATGAATTTTTACTGAACATTTTGAACGATCTAATACTATAAGTTTGAAATTTTGCTCACTTTGTTTAAAATTATTATCAAAACTATAGTTTATTTAAATTGTTTTCTTACTATAGCCATGGTATGATAAAAATCTGTATTTTAGTAGTACTATAACTAATAAATTGTAAGAAAGTCATACTAGGTTGCATCTTAAATATTGGCACTATATTAATATACAGTTATAACTAACTATAATTATAAATAATAAGCCAAAAAACATCAATTATTGAATACCACTTTTAATAATGAAAATATAATATTTAATAGAAATAAATGTAAATCTGGTTTATAAAGAATTTTGTTATAAAGCAATAATCTTAAAAACATTTTTATCATGAATTTAAAAGCAATAAATATAGAAAACAAAGGATTCAGAATATTTCTACAGCTTCAAAAGCCAAATAGTTATAACTAGGATAAAATGTTTGTATCTAAAATATATCTTTAACTTGTACAATAATTAGCAAAACGAAGCTATGTCAGATATGTAAAATATAAAATATTTTTAAATTAAAATTTCAATCTTGAATAAATTTTTATCACATAACAAATAAATCATGAAAACACCTAATAAAACCATATCACTTAGTTTAAAAACATTTGCGGATTGTTTATTCTTAACAGTATGGAGGTAAAGGTAGTAACCCGTTTAAAGGTAATAAATGCATAGCTACCGATACTGGGAAATTTTCTTTATAACCACAGTTTGGATCTTCGTCATACTCTTGACTACATTCAATCAACTCAGTTCTACCTAACCCAATATATCTTTCATGAATCTCTGGTGCTGCATGAACATAGCCTCCGGACCTTGGTGGAAGGTGAGGAATAACATCATTTCTATTAGAGTATCTGGTTATTGGTACATCTAACTCTGCAATAAATTGGGCAAATGCTTCATTCCCTGGACGAGGAGAAGCATAGGCGTATGCTTCAATCTTTCTTTGATCATTTTTTGATCTAAGAAGAGAAACCCAATCTGGAAGCGAAATTGTTGCAGTTGAGGCTCCTAAACTATAGCCAGTTATATGTAATGTAAAATCTTTGTATTTAGGATTATCGAGCAATTCGATAACTGCATTGCGTACAGAAAAGTAATTGGAAAGATAATTAGAATAGAACCCATGGTGTACTTTTACACCTTGTTTTGCAGATGGTAAATCGATCATAGGATATTCAAAATTAGTAACCCAGTTTTGAGCGGTTAAGGAGGCACGGTAAGAAACAAGAATTAATTTATCTTGCTCATCAGTAGCAACAGTTACTAATGAATCGAAGTCATCGTTTTGAAATATTTTGATATTTGTGAAAGTTTTTTTGCAAAGACATTCCTGATTAAGAATTTTTTCTGCTGGGCATACAGAAATTAATGAGCGAGCCAAATTTTTACGAACGTCTTCAATAGTACCACGCTTAACGTTTCTTGGTGAAGCTAATTTCTTTGGTGGCAGTTTTACAAATAATTTGTACAAATCTTGGATAATAGAAGGCAGAAATAAATCTTTTAAAAACTTAGCTATATCATCCTTTAAAAAGTTACTGTCCTTAACTGAAAGAGAGCGTGTATCAGCAACTACTGAAGATAACGATTCATTTTCAGTAATGTTTTTGTATGAAGCAACAGTGGACACACCTAAAACAAATGTGAATAATTTAGCGATTTTTACCATTATAATTTGTTTTTAAAAGTAGATTTGGCCTATTGTTATGTTTATATACTTCTGAGGATTTTTAATAAACAGTAGTAATGGTTCCTATTCTATAATACAGTATAATGACATAGATCTGATAAATCCCGTGACTACTGTGTTACTTTTTTATTAGGAATTATAGCTAAAATAACAATTTTAATTATATTCAAAATTAATTAGAGCGATTAAATCAGGGATGTGAACAAATTCAGCTGTCGAATTTTGTGGGAACTTCTTTTGAGTTACAAAGGTGGGAAATTAAGTTCCTCAATACAATAGGGGGAAAAAGGGATAAATGAAAGCCCATTAGATAACTTATAGTATAGCCTTACTAAAGCTATAAAAAATATCAAAATACGACTTTATTCAATGTCCTATTAAAAGAGTAGAAAAAGATATGGGGATGTACTTTGTTTAAGAATTTTACCAACAATTTTTCCACTCAATAGATAGCACTTAAAAGACGGAAAAAGTGATGAGACTGAAAAAAACGCCATAAAAGCAATAGATCAAATGATAGAAGATTTAATTTAACGTTAAATAATAGTCTATTTGGAATTATTTATAATTAAATAGAAAAATGTATCAATTGCTAATTTATTTTAAAATTTTATTGATATGATATAAATTTAAGAATCAAATGCCTTAACAGCAGCGATTGCAGTAGATTGAGCACTTGCAGGATTAGCTCCAGTAACTATTTTACCATCAGTAATATTGAAATCAGCAAATGGAGTAGGAGGAGCGACATAGGTAGCATTGACACTAGCAGCACCATCTTCAATAGTTGGAACGTTAGCTTTCTTAATTGCATCCAATAAGTTTAATACAACTTCACCTTCAGTAGTAAATCCAGTGACTTTTTTTCCTGAAATGATTGGTTTTCCGTTCTTATCTTTAATTCCAGGAAGAATAGCTGGTCCATGACAAACAGCTGAAACTACACCACCTCGAGCATATACATCTTCTGCGATTTCTTGTAAACCACGAGCCTTAGGGTAATCCCATAAAGTAGCATGTCCAGCAGAAGCAAAGAATAGACCATATTGAGATTTGTCTAAATCAGAGGCTTTATGGAGATGCTTGTTAAGCTTAACATTAAAGGGATGATTAGGATCATTATAAATTTTAAGGTCATCTCCGCTTAAAAAGTCTTTATCTAAAGAATGCTCATCTATTCCATAGGTTCCAGTTTCAGAAGCTAGATCTACTTCAAAACCAGCTTTGACTAATTCTTCGTAAGGATGTAAAGCTTCAGTATAAAATAACCCAGTTTTACCACCATCTTCATATAGTTCAATGTTGCAACTGGTAATTGCAATGATAGCTTTTCTTGGTAGTTGTGAAGAAGACATGTTGGAAATCGATGTTTGTAAGTTTAATATAAAAATAAGCTTGAATTGTTTTTATTTTGTACAATTTTTCTTGGTCTTTATACTTTTAAAATTACGTAAGCTTGACTATATTGAAAGTTGATCACTAATAAATTTTATAAATTTGAATTTCAACTTTGACGTAATATAAAAACCAAGCTCTAGTATTTCATAAATATTAAATTATGCAATTTAATACAAATTTTTAGTCAATTGACTATCCGTTTGTATCATAGTTAAAATAAACAATAAAGTGCATACAATAACTAGTTAGATTCTTAAAACTAGATTAAGAATCAATAATAGTTTTGATATGTATTTGCTATATTTCTATATTATTTGATAAAATGAAATAACATTATTTATTAAAGGAGAATTTTCTCTAAAATTATATAATTTTAAATAATTATTTCAAGCCTAACTTTCCACTCAGAAATAGGAACTTAATGTTAAATAGTTTTTTAATGTTAGCAATAGAGTTATAAAAACATAAAGATATGGTGATGTATTTTTTTATTTAAAAAATTTACTAATGACCTTTCCACTCAAATGGCGATTAAAAATAGAAAAAGTGATGAAACCGAAAAAACACTCATACATATACTACTTTCAGAGATTATAATAAAACGACAATTAAACTAACTTTCTAATTGATATCTTATAATATATTTTAAACAAGCTTTCTATTTCTTATTGTCATTCATTGTGCCTCATTTTAAGTCTCTTTACTATTTTACTTAAAAGATTAGTAGACACTATTGGTTGAAAGTAAGTATTTAGTAAAAAGCAAAAGCTATTTAACATTGTAATATGGGGATGTATTTTTTTGTTTAGGAAATTTACTAATATGTTTTCCGCCCAAATAGCACTTAAAAATGGAAAAAGTAATGAAACCAAAAAACATCCTCATATATGCTCTTATCGTAGTAGATTTGTCTAAAATAGTAAAAAGCTTATGTAAAGACTGAAGACTCAATAATTAATGGTAGAATATTTGATCTCAGTTGATTTTTTACATTTTTAAAAAATACGTAAACACATGCATATTTGAATTCATCTTGAAATCTTCTATATAATTTTTAAAAGCACACCTCTTATTCATAAATATTATATTAATGAATTAAATGCCAATAATGAATTTAGGCTTAGTACAACTCAAAAATTTAATAAACAGTTTAGTTTTAATATTATTATTTCTAAATTAATTAATAAGAATTATAAAATCATTTTTAGAAATATCACCTTTTTCGGTGTACAGCTAACTCTACTTGATTTTAAACTGTTTAGTCATATTTTTTACACTATTAAATTATATTAAATGTAGAACTAGACATTTTCAATTTTATATTTGCTAACTTTAACCATAGCAACTTCTGTTTTTGTTTTCAACATATAAGATTGAGGGTGTCCGATTATACACTTAATATAGTTTATTAGTACCCAATTATATAAGTATTTTTCAAAAATTCTTGAATATTTTTTAAGCAGTATTGTACAACAATGTGTAGGTGTCGAATATGAGAATAAGCTCTGAAACTAACGCCAAGTTTAGAAAATTCCGTTAAGTTGTTTGCATACAGTTTTATACATTCTGATGTATGTGGAATCGTTTTATCAATACTCAAAAACATTCAGAAACTTGAAAAACTCATATACGGCAATGAAACTTTAGTTAAATTTCACTGAAATTTTTATTACTATGCATATTTATAGATTAATACTTAAACTCTTATTTTAAAATGTGCAGCTACTCACCACACATTTATACTTGAGTAGCTGTAAGTGTATTACACCACTTATATAAAATTTGCCTTTTTCTTGGCAACTTACAGCCATTCAAGCTCAACATATGGGGATATATTTCTGTATTTAAGAATTTTACTAACAATTTTTCTGCTCAAATAGCGCATAAAAAATGGAAAAAGTGATGAAACCAAAAACCTCATATACTGTATAGCAATGATTGTTGTAAGTAATAATTTACATTGTTTCTCTGATATTAGGTATGTAATTATATGTGTTTTTTTATGTGGTTTTAACACAGTATAGCCATCCCAGTATGGAGTAACGCTAAACAGATTTACAGAAATAAGATGCTCAACTATTAAATTAGAACTTTAACCCTGCTTAAAATGATAGTTGGGCATTTTATTTCCATAAAATCTTACTATGCAATTCCAGCCTAGAATTGCTATACTGTACTAATACCGCATAAAAAATCTGAACATATTACCTACCCAACATAACGTTTACACCAAATTTTTATTTTTAAATGAATAGCTGGTCAACACAATTAAATTTAACAGTTGTGCCTTGTACTTCTATTTAATAAAGCACCACTCTTGGCTAAAAAATTTCAAAGCTTAACATAAATTTTTAACAAGATAACCGTAAATTCTGAAGTGTTTATTAAATTTATCAATTTAAGATATGGAGGTGTTTTTTTTGGCTTCATTATTTTTTCCATCTTTTAAGCACTATTTCAGCGGAAAGATTGTTAGTAAAATTCTTAAACACAAAAATACATCCCCATATCTACCCAACCTTTTAAAAGGTTACCTTAAAAATAAAAATAAAAATAAAAATAAAAATAAAAATAAAAATAAAAATAAAAATAAAAATAAAAATAAAAATAAAAATAAAAATCAATTATTAAAAAGGATCTACAGTTTACATTTAAAATATAAAACTAAATCAAATTAGCAAATAAATATCTTTATTATTAAAGCAAATAGTGGCTTATGAAAACATATATAGATTATCTTAAACAAGCTATTTATTTAAAAGTAAGTAAAGTTAAAAACCTGGTTATATTTTATATCATTGAAAAAGCAATAAAGCAACTAAGTGTTTTTCTAACAAAATAAATCAACCTATCAAACGCATATGTCGTATATTTACATCATGGTCAATAGTAGCTTTTAACCAGTGAAGCTATAAATTCATTAATTAAATCAATTAATGACTAAATATCAACTATTGACTATGAAATATATACTGAAGTTATTAGCATGGAAATTAACCTTAAGCGCCTTTTTCAAAAAGTTGGAGATGCTTGAGGGATAAATAGTTTGAGCTTGGTTATGTTTAAAATGAATGCATCCAAGATTAATTTCCTATGAAAGATTACAAATATTAGGTTTTCCATATATCCTGTCGCGAAAAGAGAAGAATTTTACTAATTTTTAAGGTTAAGGTAATAGCTTGCGACAGTAAAAACTACTTTTTACAATGTTGCTACTGTTTCCGAAAAAAAATATGAATAAGATTAATTCTATACCACGAAAAATTGATTTTAGATGAAGATTAGCTCCTTATTAAAAAACTTAAGAATTGAATTTACTGTTTTAGCCAAACCACTACTTTTTATATAGTTGAATTTTTGCGACAGGACATATGGGAAAACTTAATAAAAAATAGTTGTTTATAAAAGTTTGTTCATAGTACTGTTTGTTTGATAAAAAATTGTCTAAAAAGTTTATATTTTGGTTTGAGCCTAATTTCTATTTTTTTAGATTTTGAAATTAAGTTAATAGTTTATTAATAATCTTTTATTTTATATTTTTAATAGTAGCTACTGACAGGCTTGTTAACATATTTAAAAATAAGCAGATAAATTTATTAAAATTTCAACGTATTCTTAACCCAAGTTTAATATAATTTTCATATTACTGTAATTCTTTATAAAATATATATGGGGATGTTTTTTTGGTTTCATACTTTTTCCATTTTTTACGCGGTATTTGAGCAGAAAAATTGTTAGTAAAATTCTTAAACAAAAAAATACATCCCCATGTATACATTGTCTGACGAATATTTACTATTATTTTTATTATTATTAAATTTTAACAAAATAGCTAAATTATTAAGTAAATATTGTATAATAATTTTAATCTGCTCATTAATTTTTTTTGTATTTTAAATAATATGTTGTAATATTAGTATTTTATTGTTATTGGTTATTTTTGAATAATCATATTAATTACTACTTATACTAAATCCAAAACTTTTATATTCACCAAAAGAATATACTGAAGCTATAGTTGGTAATGATGCTATTTATTGGTTTTTATTTCCTGTTTCCTTTAAAATACTAACTTTATATGGGGGTGTTTTTTTTGGCTTCATCATTTTTTCCATCTTTTAAGCGCTATTTCAGCGGAAAGATTGTTAGTAAAATTCTTAAATAAAAAATACATTCTCATATGGAAACACCTAATATGATGATTCTGTAATATATAATTTATTTAAATAAGCGTTAATATAATATTACTATAGATATTTACTTAACGTTTAAAATCAAATTTTTCATAATTTTCTATTATCTATTTTAAATAATATTATTAAAGTCATTCTAAAATAAAGCTTCGTGTCATATACTATTAAATAAAAGGGATATATTATAATTTTATTATCACTTGTAAACATAGTTAAATTTAAGCACTATTTGTAAAAGAATTTTGTACCATTTGTCCCAAAGTTTCGAAATCTCCTGATTCTTTACACATTACTCTAAACAAGCTGCCTTGTTTAATTAAATTAGCTGGACTATCGAATTCTTTAATAATACCATGGTCTAATAATTTGTTAGTGATAATACTATTATAGCTATAAAATCTATTATCCATAACTACAAATTTATCATAATCAACGATAGATCTTAGTCGATGGGCAATACACAATAAAGTAGATTGTGAAAATTCCTGACGAATTATTTTTTGAATTTCAACACCAATTGTATAGTCAACAGATGCAGTGGCTATGACAAATATCATTAAAAACATGCTTTAACAAATAGCTTTTGTAACTACCTTCATCCATAATAGTAACTTTTGATTGTTTAAGTAAAGCACGAGCAAGAGACAAAAGTTGAAGTTGTCCTTGTGAAAAGTTTTATCCATTTTCTGTGACTACTTGATCTAAACTTTTTATAATTGTGTTTGTTTCTTCCGATGAATCAGATGCGAGATATCCATTATCAATTAAATGTACTCTTCTTAATGAATTCCAAAGTTGTTGATCTTCATATTGATTGAATGGATCTAAATTAGATATTATAGTTCCAGAAAATAAGATAATAGCATCTTGAGGAATAATTGTAAGACTTGAACGAAGATCAAATAAGCCTATTTTATGGATATCAATATCATCAATATCATCAATATAAATTGAACCTTTTTCCGGCTTAACAAATCTAAAGAAAGCTAAAGCTAAAGTTGATTTCCCAGCCCCTATTAATTATTTAAACCATTAGTTATTGATATATTGATAAAATGACGATATTGCCTGTTCTTCTAATTACTCTTATTTTTTTCACCTCCTTTTATACTCAATGATATTCCTTTAATAACTGGACCATGATCTGGAGTATATCTTAAAACCAAATTGTTTATTTCTATCTTTCCTTCTGTGGGCCACTATTATGATGACAATTAATTTGTATATACATTTAAATAATTGTCTTACCTTAGGTGGAGGGCAACTGGAAGGTATTCTTCTAGGAGGTTCTGGTGGTACATGAAGATATTCTTGTATACGCTCTATCGAATTCATCTCTAATTCAACTTTTGAGTAAGAGTGTGCTATCCACTAAAAACATTAATAAAATAGTGCAAAAGCGCAATGAAAAAATACCAAAACACGCGACGAGAAATTTAGCGCACACGAAAGAGCTAAACCTACAAGAGCAGGATTGAGCCTTTCATAAAACCACAAAAGAAGCAAACCAGTAGCAAAAACAGCAGATCCACTGAGAAAATCCGATACTATAGAAATCCAACAGTTTGAATCTCGGAGATAAAATATACATCTGGTACTATCATATATTTTTTGGTATATTAAATTCTCAAATCTATGAGTTTGCTCATACGCCCTAATTGCAGCTACGCCTCGAATGCTTTCTTCACATTGTGAATAGATAGGCGATCTTGAAACGGCTTCTATTCTTTTCAATTCACGTAAACCTTTCAAGTAAAATTGAAGCATATAATAAGTTATAACTCACGTTATAAATACTGCAAAAAGAAATTGTGGTGGAATAATGGTTGTCATAATTAAAATGGCACCCGTAGATAAAATTTCACTAATAAGTGATGCAATTGAAATCATAAGTTCTTGATTTATACACTCAAAATCTTTAGGAAATCTGCTTGTAAATCTACTGATAGGCGTAGTATCAAAAAACCTTATAGGAGCATGCATAATCTTTCTGGTCAAAGAATCATGAAGGGTATTCGAAGCTTTATAAGACTCCCAAAACTGATATGAAACCTATATTAAAATAGAAAATATGCTTAGAATTGAAACTATGAAATATACTTTTATAAAATAATCTTGGTTATAACTATAAGATATTATAGAATCGATACTATTGGTTAGAGTTGTATTATATGCATTATTGAAAGTATTACCAGCTACATTAAAAGTGTCGCTGGGGGTAAAATTGCGTGATATTCTAATGTAAAGATCACTGCTATTAGAATTAGTCCATATCTTAATCCATCAATCAAGGAATGAAGGTATAAGCTGGTTGATGATAAATATGGCCAAAAATAAGATCCAAAACTTATAACCACCTGTTGTTTTGAAATAGGATTCGTATATTTCAACTTTTACTGCACCTTTTGCACGCTCTTTTTCTAATACTAACTTTTTGGTATTGGCAGCTTCTAAGTTTGCAGGTAAAGATGACCCTGTATCAAAACGTGATATAGCACCATGGGACTCAGATACTATAGACTCTTCATGAGATTGATATTCAAACATATTCAATTCAGCTTTGATATATGGAATCGATTCTACATCTTTACGAGATCCATTAGCTACCACTTCATCTTAATTATTTAAGACTACCGCATACTCAGCATGATAAAAGGTTAAACTGATATTATCAGTAACAAGAATACTGGCCCTATTTTTGATTGTATCTCCCATAAAACAGCTGTAAAATATAAATTTGGCTGTATCAGCATCTAAAGCTTATAAAAAATCATCCATGATGATATGGTTAGCTCTACTGTATACAGCTCTGGCTAATGAAAGACGTTGTTTTTGACCACCAGATAAAGTAATACCTTTTTCGCCATCTTCAGTAAGATCACCATCTTCAAATGAGTTAAAACCTGGTAAAAGTGCACATACTTTAATAACTTCTTGATAGCGAGCCTAATTGTAAGGCTCCCCAAAAAGGATATTGTTTCTAACTGTATCTTGTTGCATTCAATCTGATTGTATTACATAAGCTATACCACCGTTTAAAATAAAATCTTTAGTACAAGTTGTTGATTTTATATTTGATTTTCTTGGTAGATAAACAGATCCTTCAAGGATAGACATTTCACTGAGTAATCCTGAAAGTAGCGAAGTCTTACCAGAGCCAGTAGGTCCAATAATAATACTCAATTTATCTGGTGGGAATGATAGATTTAAGTTAGAAAGAGTAAATTGATTACTTTCTTCACTTGGGTCCCATTGTAGTTTAGCGCTTTTGAATCCTATTATAGGGTCATCTGAGCTCTCTGGCCCTTTTAAAATTTGATTTGTATCTACTTCAGCTTCATTTAAAAATGAATCGATTCTTTTTAGTGAAACTTTAGCTTATAGTACTGCATCTACCATATCTGGTAGATCACTCACTGGCTCACGAAAAGATTTGAAAATTAAAGAAGTAAATGCAATCATTGGAGTTAATACATTCCCATCTATTTTAGCATAGACATAAAAAGTTCCTATTGTCATAAATAATGGAAAACAAAACCAAATAGCCGTACCAATAACCCAAAGTACCATACATTTTATAAGTACTTTAAGTTCGGCTTTCCTAGCTAGACTTATTTTTTCATTAAATTGAGTCTCCCATGCAAAAAATTTTGTAATCGCTATTCTTTGAAAAAACTCATTTATGATTCCTAGTCTATTATCACTACATTATATAAGTTTGGTTTGTATTCCCTCCCAAAGTATTACAATAAAATAGTTAATTGATACAATTAATAAAGTCATCACAACTGCAATAATAGCTGACCAGCCTAATACTTTATAGAGATACCACGAGCTAACGCTTATTTCAATTGGTATAGGATATATTAAGTTTAGATAGCAAAAAGTCTTAGCTATATCGTCAGAATCAACTGAAATAAAATTCAAGATTTTACCAGAGCTTGATGATTCCGAATCTTCATTTAAGCTTGCTATGTCTTTTTTCCTCAATATTTTAGAATAGACTTGGCTTGTAACAACTGATTTTACACGAATTCCAATACGATGCCCACAAAATTGACTTAAAAATAACAACGAACAATAAGGCTACAATGATATAGAAGCCATATTCCTTATAATTTAAGTTGAATGGAACTTCTTTTTTTGGATTTTCTATAAGTGACAAAAATTCGTATATTAACACAGGGTTCAAAAAGTAAAAACAGTTGAAAACAAAGTAAGTATCAATTGTATAATTAAATCTCTTAAAATTGTTAAAAAGTTTAAAGCCAAAGCTCCACTCATTTTTTATGCTTGAAAAGGTATTGTATAAAGATACTGCTTTTTCATTTAATTGTAGATTCCAGATATCATTAAAGTCTATAATGTTACTATAACCATAGCTTAAAAAAGGATTTATCCAAGAAAACGTGGCAACTGAAAGTATTGATTCATAAGGCTCAGGTGAAGGATATAAAGAATTTACTGAAGCTAGTTCATTAAATTTTGATATATCAGTACTTGTTAAATAAGAATATAGGACTAAATAGAAATCTATAAAGCAATCTAATGTTTGTATCAAAGAAATACAACCAGAAGATGATAAAAATGTATCATAAATCAGCATATTCTTTAAATAAAGACGATCTACAATAAAAAATATCTAGTACAAACCTCTCAAATGGAATAAAAACCCTAATTTTTGATTGGGATTCAACAAGATTATACTATACCACCAAGAAATAAATGTAACAACACTTTCAACTGTTGCCAAAGAGGGCTTAATACTCCTTTCATAATGATAGTTAAAGAGAATCTTAATGAGTAAAGTAAATAGCTGAAAATAAGAGACAATAGTTAGCTTTCTATTATACACTTGCGGCGTATTAATAAGATGCCTTGAAATTTTATATTATTTATCTTTTGGTATAGCATGATTCAACAAGGGTTCATTATTTGTAGACCCATAATCTGGAGGATTGGAGTTTAATGGCTCAGTTTCATTTGCAGATGAAACTGAGCTGCAGTTATTGTGAGAGACGCTCCGGTGATGGAAAAGAGCTCCTGATATTGAGGACAATAATATATATACTGATAATAATCCTAGCTTGAAATATCTTTTAGAGTAAAATGCATAGCTATGAAATTTAGTTGAAGCTTACATTATTGGCTGATACCCTATAATAAAAGGATCGCCTTTATTGACAGACTAAAGTATTTTAGTATTGAAACTATATAGCAAGCACAAATTCACCTCTATACCAAAAATACTACATAACACCTCAAAACTTAAAGACACTTTGGTATAATGGGTAGGTGTAAAACTTCTTGAATTCATAATTGGAGCCTTTAGTTGCGCAGTATGTAAAAACGTGTAAAACAAATTACTGGATAAGGCTATTCTTAAGCACTATTATTCATAGCTATTTAAATCTGAGGATATATATTCTAATAAAATCAGGTTGTTCAAAAGAAGCTATTTTCCATAGTTACAATATGATTTAAATTTAACCGGATCTCAAATAATTGCCTAAAAAAATAAAAATTCGTTTTAATATTTTACTATTTCTTATACAACACAAATTTTAAATTATCAGGTAAACTTTTAAACACAAAAGCATGCTTATATTTGATATCAAATTAAAATATATAAATAATAAAAAGATATGGGGATGTATTTTTTTGTTTAAGAATTTTACTAGCAATTTTTCCACTCAAATAACGCTTAAAAAATGGAAAAAGTGATGAAACCAAAAAAACACCCCCGTTTCTTTTTTTGAAGGGTTTAATTAAGTACCAAAAGCTCCAAAATTTTGAATTTTTCAAACAAAACCAATAGCGGCTTTTTCTATAAAGAAAATGCCTCTAATAAAACTACAAATTTTCCATATTTCTAGGATATGGGGATGTATTTTTGTGTTTAAGAATTTCACTAACAATTTTCTACTCAAATAGCGCTTAAAAGATGGAAAAAGTAATGAAACCAAAAAAAACATCCTCATATGATACTTAACACTTTTTAATAAATAAGTTATAAACATATAAAATTAATTTTATTTAATTTAAAATCTCTATAAAAATATATCTATAAAATAAGAACTAATAATCCTTATTAGAAAAAGTGTTAACTGCAGCGTCTGCAGTTTTAGTTGGCTTAGATGGTCTATTGAAAGATCTGTTAGCATCCTTTTCGTCTTTCTCACTCTTTCTCTTTGATAACAATCTAGCTCTCTCCTATAGTATAAGATTAATACTGGAGCCTATTTTATATTCTATATTAATTACCTTTTTAATTTCAATTTGTTGAAGCCCCTTCTTTCTAACAAATCTTTTGGATGATGATGATTTGCCCCTAGCTCTATAACGCACATCAACTTTAACATTTTTATCCTAAATGATTTAGTCTTTTTATTATTAGTGCAAAATATAGCTTACGATTTCTTTCTCTTCTTCTTCTTGATTATAAATCGAGCCCAAAACATTGCTGTCTAACATAATAGTGTCTGGTTGAATCTAAAAATAAACAGATAAGTTAATCCTAGTATTTCTTCAGCTGCTTTACCTTATTAAGTAAGCTATGGACTTCATGCTCTTGTCTTTGTTTTTTAGTTTGGTAAGGATTAAGCTCCAAAGCATCAAAATTAGGCTCACCCGAACCTTGAATGAAATATAAATCAATTGTGATAGTTTAAAAAGAGTAGTAATACCTGGTACCAAAACACTAGAGAACCCTTTAGAATGGCCAACACCTAAAACATCCTCAAATGGACAAAACATAAGATCATTAATATATTTTGTGGGGCATTTGTGTTCCATATACGGAGCAGACTGTTTACTTTTAGTAACGTCTTTCCATAACTAAAAATAAAGATCAATAAGAAGTAAAACAATATATTTATGTCCTACCGATATATGCGAATTAAAGCCAACGGCTAATACCCCTCTTTGACTAAAAGTAATGTCTGTGGCTAATTTAGGAGTATAATACTCGTAAACTACTTTATACTGCCTTAAATCCCAAATTTTCAGCCTAGCATCCCTACCTGTAGTAGCCATATAGCTAATATGATATTAAAATATAAATTTGGTTGAAAAGTGATTTACTTTCCAGAAGCATCGATTGAAATGGATTGGACTGGACCTTTATGACATAACATTTTAACTAATGCTTCATTTGAATTGGGGCTCCACAATGAAACAGTACCTAAAAAGTATAATTAAGATCTTGGTTGATAAAATTTTAGCTTAAATGGTCACCTGAGGTATGCCCTAAATGAACGATGGCATTCATAGGATTATGGGTAAGAATATCCGATCTTCCCATACGTGTACGAATATCCACTAATGGAACACCAGTTGAAACATCTTGATAACGAAGTATACCGCTATCACCCTATAATTACAATTAATATATTTAAATAAACTAGGATAATATAAATTACTATTGAAGTCAAAAGGAAATGATAAGGTAAAAAGTCCAATTTTTTAACTTCAGTTTGTCTTTTTAAACAATGAATTTCTAGTCCATTTCTATCATAAATGTATACATATTTTTTTTGAGCAACAGCAAACATAGTTTCATTATGTAACCACCTATATCCCTGGGTTAGCTAAAGCTAGTAGAATTAAAATTATAGTTTACTTGACATCTCTGACAGTCTCACGGAGTTGTAATTCACAGCCTAAAATACCTGCTTTCCAGTTAAAAGTAGCTACATGTCCTTTTCTTCCGCCAATTAAAATAAATCTATTGTAATGGATGAGTAAAAATAATCAAATAAATTCCACCTTTTGATTACTTTCCGTTTCTTGTATAATCAACTTTGTAGGGTCCTAATTGGTCAAGATCTAAATCAAAAATCTATAATGGTTATTATTACTCCATTGTAGTAATTTATATTTTACTTTGGAGGCAGCTGAAATGGAAACATGGGGCTTGATTTTTTCTTGAGTGAATTTATAGGTTTTTTCAAGACCTTCAGCTTCGAGGTAACTAGAGCGATAATTAGATCTGTATTTTATAATAAAATCAAAGTTAACCTACCCTTCCTCTTCTGGGAGAAGCATCTCTGCTTTTGCGGCCAGAATAGCAGCATCTTTATCTTCCCTTTGTTTCTTTAACAATTTCCCTTTCAACTTATTATCTTTCTCAACCTAATAAGTTGTTAAATTTGAAAACAGCTCCTAATTCTAAATTTAAACATACTTTAACTCTATCGTTTGAAGCCCTTTGATATTTTTTGATTTTCGTCAAAATGGCATCATCATTTATTTTAGTAGGATCGAAGTCTTTCTTATTTTCGTTATACTCTCCATCATTTAACCTCGGTTGTTTTTTTGGTAATGTATCTTGAGTATATTCTTTCACAATTTTTATTTCCATTTTAAATTCAAAAGATTGATTTTGAAACCACTTAAGAATATTGTTTTGCATTGAATGATTTCAAAATTGCAAAAAGCTTAAACGTGTAAATGAAAAACAATAACTGTCATTTTGCTACATGGACTCTCAATATCAAGCAAAAAGATATCAACCTCAAAATTATCAGCAAGGGTATAATAACTCGAATAATAACAATTATGGGTCTTCAGTGACAGGTGCTAACGCATCAGCAGTAGGCTCAGATAATAAAAGGATGCGAGTTAATCCAGCAGATGAGATTGTATTTGATGGTAAAAGTTTGAGAAAATCAGTGCAAAGAAAAACAATTGATTATGCAGCTGATATGTTATATTACTACCAGGTATACATAATTATAGCTATTAAATAATTTACAGAACAAACTCATATAATAAAAAGCAAAGACCATGGTATAATGATTCAAAGGAAGATAACTTACTTCAAGTAGATCCTGCGTATAACATTAAGGTAAAGTAAACGTTAAATTTGGTTTTAGTTTTTCTAAAATAAATCACTAGATGTTACCACCATCGGTTCAATTATCTAGGCCTTCCAATGCCATCACTACGAAATTCATTAGCTCTGCATCTAATAAAGTAAGATGTCCAGCGAATGTAGTTAGGGTAAAAAAATAGTCAAAATTTAGTAATTTGGTTTTATATTTTTAAAAGTGGACCCCTGAAGGAAGAAGATTAATTACTGGGTGTTCTACTGGAGAATTTACCTTATGGAATGGGCTTACTTTTAACTTTGAGACAATTTTACAGGTATATAAAAATATGACATAAAACAGCAAGCTTAGTCTTCAGCAAAGAATTTTTTAATTAAAATGGATACAAATAATTAACTTAACTATAATAGGCTCATGAGTCAGCAGTAAGAGCAATGGAATGGTCTCATAATGACAATTGGATGGTAACAGGAGATAATAACGGAATAATTAAATATTGGCAAAGTAATATGAATAACTTGAAAGAATTCCAAGGCCATGATGCGGCTATTAGAGGATTATCGTAATAATTCAACTTATTTAATCACAATCGTTTAATTTATTTAGATTTTCATGCACTGATGCTAAATTTGTTACCTGTTCTGATGATGCCAACCTTAAAATATGGAACTTTAGTGAAGGGAAAGAAGAAAATGTCTTAAAAGGTATATACAATAATTAATTAAAATACCGGGCTTTTAAATGTCAATTGATATCATTAGGTCATGCTGCAGATGTTAAAACAGTTGATTGGCACCCATTCAAAGCATTAATTGCTTCAGGCAGCAAAGATAATATGCTTAAACTATGGGATCCCAAGTCTGGCAAATGTTTAACAACACTGTAAAATACTATACTATATATTATATCAAGCAATTAACTTTTTTCCAGCCATAACCACAAATCAAGTATACATTGTTTAAAATGGAATCAAAACGGAAATTGGATAGTGAGTACAGCTAGAGATCAAGTTATCAAAGTTTTTGACGTTAGAATGATGAAGGAATATATGAGTCTAAGAGGACACAAGAAAGAAGTTTCAAGTAAGTAATATAATTAAAAC